>LR994590.1:3007500-3702500 GCA_905187575.2 Celastrina argiolus | reverse complement strand
ATTTCAATATAATATAATTTCAATAATAACTTCGGTCAAATTTGTATGGTGGAACCATCTCTTTCGAAACTGGTGGAAAAGCGGTCTACAGAAACTAGGGCGTGGGTGGTTGGGCTAAAGTTAGGCTAGGTTAGATAAAGGTGTTGGGGAAAACTTTACCTAGATTCAACAGCAACAAATTGCAATTATTGTATATTTTGCTTACTATTACTAATAATTAGATGTGTCCGAGAGGCTTATTATACATACTTTTGTCAACCCTTTACCTCCGTAGAGCAGTGGTTGAGCGCGCTGGTGCTCGAGAAGGTCGCGGGTTCGATTCCCGCCGAAGGAACAAAAAGTTTTCAATGTTCCTGGGCCATGGATGTGTATTAAATTTGTGTGTAATATAATAAAAATCTTAATATGTGTCTAGTTTAAAAGTATGAAATATATTTCCGTTGTCTGGTACCCGAAACACGAGTTCTTCGGATACTAACGTCACGGGGCCAGATTGACATGGTGTGAAGCGTCCATAGATATTATTATCATTATAACCCTTTACCTTAATTAATGAAAGTATGTGTCGGAGCCTACTTTTTGTAGGACCTATAATCGGGTAAGATTTTTCACATTATTCCTGAGTACTAACCGATTTTTATATGACGAGAATATATTATATATAATGAAGTAAATAATAAATATATTCCACGTATTGACTACAAATAACTCATTAAAAGATAATTCCAGTATGAATAAATACTAAATGAAGAGAAAATAATGCAATATTAGTATTCCGTGCAGCGGCCATATTAGTGGCAAAAATAAGTCAAAATGGCGGCGGAATGTCAAATATATCGCGAAACGGCGGCAGTCGGCACGTCCCTCAATATGAGAATCCGGTACAGGACCTAGGGTTGTCAGCTCCTACAAGATGGTCTTTGTACTTACAGACTACAGTAGCTGAACTTCGTACTATACCTATGCGCACTTGCAGCAGCGCCTTCTAGAATTCTAATTCAAATTCAAATAGTCTAGAATGCTAACAGACTGTTTCGCAGCTTGGCATTTTTTTTTATTCTTAATTTAAATAAAAAAGGAGGAAAGTATAATAAGGTCTTACAATTATTTACCTATAGTTTAGAACAAAATTTCTGCCTCTTGGGCGTGCAAATATTGTTCAAAAATTGTGTATGCAAAATTATGAGTGATTATTAGATAGGCATCATTTATAACATACATATTTCAAAATCAATTAAAACCATTAAAATAAAATTACAAATTCATTAAATCGAACACGAACGCTGAACATTCCTATATTTGTTATATTTCTAATGTATTTAATATTTATGTGTAAGTTGGTGAGTCTAATAAATAAATAAAAAATAAAAATAAACCCTAAGTAGGTACTAATTTGAATATAATATAATAATTTAGTACAAACGGAACATTACATAACTTTACAAACTTTTATCTGCTTCTATATTTCATATAGATGTTTTGATCTAGAATTTAATGCACATACCTACATCTTATGAAACGATTTAGCTTGTTTTACATTAAGAGCACACCGTTTAGCGCATAAAATGAAATTAACTACAGCTCGCTAGTTTTCAAGCTCATTTGAATAAGCTATAGCTCACATTTTAGCTCATGACAGATCGTAATAAGTGAAATTCATTAGTAAATTGACCTATTTCAGAATAGATATGCGCAAAAGTTTGCCAAAATATCGATCATAATATTTTCTGTCACACTCACCTATTCCCGACACAATTGAGAATCGAATGAGATTGATCTCAAAGGCTTTTGGTGTTTTATTTGGTGGTTTACTTTGAAACTAACCAGGATAAAGAAAATCGTTAGATCGTAACTTTTTGTTCTCCTCACCATATCAATCGACTGGGAATTGAAATAAACAAACGTCTAATTCATTCGTGAGAACGCGGCACGATCGAATCTATATCAAAATCGAATCAATTTGGAGAGTAAGGCCCAAGTTTTGAGCAGAGAAACATTTGTTTAATAATAAAAATACGGTAATATAAAAATCTAAAAACCAGTGTCGGTCTCGCAGTAAACAAGAATCTAAGGACACCTCTCAAGTTAGAGCGGTTCAGGCTTTAGTGCCAAACTACTATACATACAATATACTCTCGAAAAACATAACCCTCCTGGCGCAGTCGGTTAAAAAATACTTAATTGTAAGTAACAAGTTAAAGCACATATTATAATAGGTGCATTCCAGTTGCAAGCGAAATAACGTTATTAGCGAAATTCGCAAACACGTTCCAGTTTCTTTCGGCCTTATTTCATTAACAAAGTAAAGATATGCGATTGAAAATTTCGTTATTTTCTTACAACTGGAATGAACCTTAAATAGTTACGTAAAAATCAGTAAGACTGATCTATGTGTGTAGACGGTTTAATACCTACATCATTTGTCATTTCCGTAGAAAAACGAAGGTTGCCAAGCGCCTTTAGCAATTTGGTTTTATTACGCATCTACGTTAACTCAATGTCCAATGGGAACACTATACCATTTCGGAATAAATCCTTGTTAATTCAGGTTGTCAGCAGTATGTATTTTATGAAAAAGTCCACCGTTTGCCTTTGAAGTTTTAAAACATTCTCACAAAGTTTGGCCGATTTAGGGCGTGCTTAACCAAGGAGTGTGAAATTTAATCCTTCGTTAAATATCATGTTGTTTCTCTCGTAATTGCAATGAATGAGAAGGCATGGTATTTTAAGAAGCCGTTAACACTAACATGCGTTGGTGAAATTGGGTCTCAACCAATCGCTTGTACTGTCGGTTAAGGGCGACAAAAAGCGAAGATCGTTTAAAAAGTAGAGGCAAGGATAAAAAACGGTCCGTCAGCCACATGTGGTTAAGAACCGGACGACGCGACGCCACAATACCGGCAAAAACGACCAAAACACGCCGGTAGTGTTATTAATAACTTGTCAAAATAATGGAGACAGGACACTTAATACATTTCAGCAGCTGAATAACCATTATTTCAAAAGTAAGTCTTTCAGTGCTAGTACTTTCACAGTAAACTCTACATATGAGACACATACACATTCTAAAGTCATTTATTTTACATCTTGTATGATATTTTTATACGTGATAAACTATTTTTGAAATTACAAGAAGCTCTCAAAGAAATTTTAGTAACGGCAATACTTAGGTGACTGTTATTACTAAAGTATCTCGATCATAATATTCTGTCCTTATCATACTATAAAGCATGTGATTTGACAGCCTTAGGCCGTGTTTCACCAAGCAATGATAAAGTTAACGCCATGTTACATATCATGTTATGCCTCTCGTATTTCCTGTCAATGAATGAGATGGCATGGTATTTTAACATGGCGTTAACTTTAACATTGCTTGGTGAAACACTTTAAAAGGTATTTCGTCGCTTTACTTTCACAACCTCGTATAAAACTACAACTTTTCAGTAGAGAAAAAATACTTAATAATTTCCAATTTTAAATGGTATTTGGATGTATACTGTACATAACTGAACCTCATTTAAAACAAAATCCATGCCATCTTATATTATTAAGCTTTTTGACTCCACTGAAAAGTAGTAGTTTTTTAGATACGAGGTTTTAACGTTAGCTTTGCAAGATTACATTTGAGGTCGAAAGTAACTTTAAGTTTTTATTTGTCTATTGTTTGTAGAATATTTAGAGCCTGTCTGGTGATTAGACACGCTCTATAACTACGTACTTAGTTTACTTATTTGCCATATTCACCCGACAATGGCGAACCAAGAAGGGTAATGTTTTTACTATCTATACGTACGTAACGTATGTTTGTACTGTTTATTCTAGCATGTATAAATGTTTTTTCATAATTCATACTAGCGCCTAAACTAGTGATTTGATTTTAAATAATCAGGTGTCAATAGAATCATAATAATGAACCGGGTCACGTAGGCTGGATTATGTTATAGTTTGCGTAGTCAGCCTATGGTTGTTATTATTTTATGTTCGTTTTGAACTTGTTAAGTAGAAACTTGGTAGAGACTAAGGCCTGTATAATTAAACAATCTCAATCGAAACCTCTACTTGAGAACCTATTCGACAGATAAAAAAACATTTTGTTTAACTTCTAAAAATGAACAACTTTTCTTATTTTTACATACTTTAATTATTTTCTTTTTTAAAACGTAAAAAAGATTAAAAAACTATAACCCGACTTCGCAAAAAATGGGTCTAAAAAGTCTGAAACAAGAAAATAATTCAATTTGAAATCCAGAAATGCATAGGTACAAAAATGGTCAAGGTAGAGCCGTGGTCGCACCCGCTTTTGGCATTGAATTTTTTTTTCTACCGTATTTCGGTGTGAACTAATGCTTAGATTTTATTAGCGGGTACGACCACGGCTCTACCTTGACCATTTTTGTACCTATGCATTTCTGGATTTCAAATTGAATTATTTTCTTGTTTCAGGACTTTTTAGACCCATTTGGTTTTTTTATGTTTTTTTTAATTAATATTTTTCTGTTTTCACATCAAATATAATAATTATTATATTTTTATTTAATTGTCCATTACATAGAAAGTATCAACTCCTAGATACTACTTGTACGTCCGCATTTTAAACCTTTATTTTGAATTTAACAATAAAATATAATATTAAATAAAAAATATAAATACATATTCGTAATGTGCTTGCCAAGACCTATCTTTTGATACCAAACACGAGACAAATATCTTAATTTAATTTTTTTTGGAGATAGTTTTTGAGGTATAATTTTCAAAGTCCAAAATTTTTCAAAAAATTATATAGCCTATGTTACCCTCGGCATTAATACAAATCGATTGACACCTCCTTTATCAAAATCGGACCAGTAGTTTAGCCGCTACGAGGGAACATACATACATACATACATACATACATAGACTGCCAAAATCATTACCCTTCCTTTTGGCTTCGCCGAAGTCGGGTAAAAATAAAGATTATAAAAAGATAGATTATACTTATTTCAATGTTTACCTACAATCTATATTTTATGTTACTTCAACTGTACAGAAAAATTCTACATGTAGAGTCTACAAGTAGATGAAAATAGGTCTCTAGAGTATCAAGAGTTGAATCCTAAATTTTCACATAGGCAACTTATACCTAGATATTATGCGAAAAACGTTAGAAACAACTAGAAAACGACTACAATATAAAGTGTAAGACTAATTATTCACTGCGTTCAAAGAGAACTTCTTCCGAGCAAAGTAAATTATAACAAGTAAAAGTATATTTAACTCTTAGAGTCTCATTAAAACAGTTTTTGTGTTAAATTTGTGAGTTGCGAAGGTTGAAAAATTACCTAACTTTATGTTGCAGTAGAGCGAGGCTTCATAATACTCTAAAAAGCGTTAGTTTTATGATTACAATTTACAAGATAGACTAAAAACCACCGCTTCGGTTCAATGTTAGAGCGCGTACACGAAGGTCGCGGGTTCTGATCCCGCTAAACGAATAAAAAAGTTACCTGTGTCATGAATGTGTATTAAATACCTATGTGAACCTATAATATAATTAATGTCTTAAGTATAATAAAATTTACAGGTTACTATAAAAGTATGCCCGGTGGCTGTTATCGAACAAAGAATATTATTAAACATACAAATATTATAACATACACTTTATCTAAGTATACTAGTGTCTATTACAAAGAGGAAATATTTTGCTAGAACTACAAATAAACTCGAAAAGTATTGGACGCATTTCGATCATGCTCTCAGCATTATTCCCGAGTAACATAGACTAGGTATATTATTATTTAAAAAATGTAAAATATAGTCATAATAATTAAACGAAACAAATATCTCTTTTTTAAAGTAAATCAGCTGCCAGACATCTTGCGACACTTATTTTTGTTTTTTTTTAAGGCATGTAAATACTTACAATGAAAATATTATATAATTTCAATAACTTAATAGTATTTATACCTATTACAGATATGCACAACAATAATTAATTAAAACGGAATTCATCATAAATTTCCATTTTTTTATAAAGGATAATATTACTATAAAACTAAATAACATTGAAAGTTGCAAGTGTAACAAAAACTATCCGTTCTTGAATAACATTATATTAAATTACAAAGAGCACATTGTGAAGTTTAGAGTTTCCTTCAATAAAATTGATAGAGCGTGGAGTAATTTAATACTGGTCTATAAGAGGGTATTTATATAAGGGTTCTCTTAAATTAATTTAACTGGCTAGGTATTGAGTTACAGTTGTTTGAAGTTTGAAATTGGTATTAATTTTACAAAACTTTTTAAATATTTGTTCGGAAAATATTTAAGAGTAAGAAAGTAAAAAGTAACTTTTCAAGTTATTTGCAAATTACAGTTTTTAATTTATACCATGTAGATTGTAGATACTAGATATTATAATATTGTTTACACTTAAATACTAAGACTTACCGGCTGCTGCAATTAGCAGGATCAAAAAATTCCAAACACACATTTTCGAACACATTTTCAAATCCGCAAGTTCTCACTTTTATTCACTTTTTAATTTACAATCAAGTTACTATTTAATTGCGTCAAAGCGCATTGAAATATGCATAATTAGTGTCACTCCACGTAAAATCTTTGTCACTGTTTTCGCGCGATAAAAAAATAATATGTCAATAAAACGCGCGCGCTGCACACGACAGTCGAAGTTCGAATAGCCGTGTAAAGGCGCGAGTACACATCCCGGTGATCGACCCTACCGGAACCACAGTCGCTGGGCCCGTGACTGCCGACAGCGTGTGCACCGCACCGAAACGCGCGAGGATACAAACTTAGCTTTACACCCCACAACTAGTACGTGCAACCTTGTGTTAGAAGCGTAAGGTTTAATTTCGCTTGGCATTTGTTTTAGTAGTTTTTAACGGTATGCAAAATAGTAGTGAGTAGTTTTGTGGAGCGTACGCGCATA
The DNA here is from genome assembly GCA_905187575.2 of Celastrina argiolus. Lineage (NCBI taxonomy): Eukaryota > Metazoa > Arthropoda > Insecta > Lepidoptera > Lycaenidae > Celastrina > Celastrina argiolus. The sequence continues at coordinate 3,695,572 of LR994590.1, read as the reverse complement.
GAAAAGCATGCCCCTATTGTGTGGTATTGTCTGGGAAGGTATTGGAAGAGTACAGTAATAAACCGATAAAGAATTACGCAGAAGTTCGGTATGCGAATGTTTGTTAAATAAATCATAAGTTTGAAAACAAACGGTTCACGTGGTGTTAGCGTTGCACATGTTGTAGAGTCAGCATTCATCATCAACAGGCCACCAACTAAAATTTGTTTGTCATAGTATACGTCCTAATTTGATAACACTTTATTATCATAATATTTCAACCGACTTGGAGCAGATTTTTCAATCGTCAGATAACTTTTATCTAAGGAATAAATATTATGTGACTTTGGCAGATTTTGTATGGAACTAATGTCAAAGTCACATACATGCTTATTCAACAGTTAAATATATCTGACGATTGAAAAATCGGCCCTTAAAAAAGTAAGGGATTAAAAAATTTTGTTTTTGACAAATTTTCCAAAATGAGGTAATGTACTATAAACGTATCTTAAAGTTATAGTGACTATTCTTTTTACACCCTGTATATAATTTTTTTTTGCAATATGGAAACTATTTTACAAGAAAATTACACCAAAATCTAGCCGCACCTTAAAACTTTTTAGGGATGACCTAAATTTTATTTCACAGTTAAATGTAATGCCAGTGGGGCGGATATTGGCCACTGGGCACTGGTTACCGGATAGGTCGATTATTTTTTCCCTCATTAAGAATGCACCTTCCACAAAATAGGGCGATTATTTGACACAAAGTTGGCTTTGTTGCATTTAAAGTTCGTCACGACACTAGCGCCAAATTGGTTTGAAATTGAGTGTCAATTTATGGAACTATTCCAATCCGATACATTACAATATTACATAACAGCATTGAAATCGGATTTGCTCTAGTTGGCATTGAAATTTTGAAGTATGACGACTGACATGGCGATGTAACATGTTGCCACTACTACACAAATAACACAGTACGCGCATATACAGCTGTAATATTAATTAGTGATAATACTTTAGGATGTGTATGGGTCCCGTATAGAGAGTTTACTGTGAAAGTACCAGCGCTGAAAGAGGAACGTTTTTTTACTTATTGTAAGGGTAAATTTATAATGTTGATGCATTTCTCATAGAAACATGAAAGTCAAAAGTAAATCTTTCAGCGCTGGTACTATCACAGTACTCTATATAGGGGGCACATAAACACCCTAAAATATTATCACTCATTTATCTTACACCTTGTACAGGCACGATTCCACCTAAATAGTGTGCAGCACATTTGCTTACAAGCATTGTGTGCAGAACTCCAGCAGTGCGGTACTGCAGATTTGTCTACATCTTCACTGGTAAGTCTGTGCGTAACTGTTGTAAGCGTACAGAAAATGCGAACATTATCTATACAGGTGATTCGTTGTTCATATAAGAGAACGACGCGTAGATCATTTTCAGTTTATCACATAAGCTTCGTTACATGGCGAGCGAATTGACATTTAGCGAACCTTATGTCAAATCATTTTGTTTTCGAACTTCGTAAGCGATAATTAGCGATGGCGTCTTGAATCAAGGCCTATTTGAAAAGGGTCCATTTGGCCCAAAAGTGGCACACCGACTGCGCGATTAACCCCTAGTTTCGATGTCACATATCTGCCAAGTATTCAGCTTAAGCGGTACGTACCTAATTAGGTATGTGGGTATAGTGTACCAAAAGTACAATATGGCGGCTGACCTGCTATGGCGTGATGGCTAATCGGTCCACTTCCGCTGAGTCAGACTTCCTTATCGGGGACAGATAATTACCTGGCCCTGTTCCCCAACAGACTGGTAAACTGCTGCTAAATTTCTAGACCTTGTAGTTAGACTGTGCAATTTTTAGGATTCGGTACTAAATGTCAAAAAGGCGACCTTTATGGATTCGTCATGTCTGTCTGTCCGTCCGTATAGTTGAAACCTTTTATTTCACATGCAATGTATGTATGTTCAGATGGAATCTTGCAATTGAATTCTGAAGTCAACTGATTGAGCTGAAATTTTGTTTGTCATATTTATTATATCTATAGACACTATTACACCACGTCCCGTACGAAGTTCTCGAGCTTGATCCAGATAACGGCATCCCATCAAAACCATAGCTTGTAAACAATGGCAAATCTTGCAACTTAATCAACCGTAATGAAAGTTTAATGAAAATATAATGCAATATTTGACGTGGAAACAGAAAAAAAAATCAAACAAAATAAAAGTTTAAAAAACTATAACCCGACTTCGCAAAACATGAGTCTACAAGAAAATAATTCAATTTAAAATCCAGATATGCCTAGGTACAAAAATGGTCATGGTAGAGTCGTGGTCGCAGCAAAAAAATTATATAGCATAAATTACTCGCGGGACCACTACAAATCGATTGGCACCTCATTAATTAAAATCGGTCTAGCAGTTTAGCCGCTACGAGGGAACAAACATACATACATACATAGACTGCCAAAATCATTTCCCTTTCTTTTGCCTTCGCCGAAGTCGGGTAAAAGTTTGTGAGATCCTTGTGATGCCAAGCCGGGTTAAATAAATATATTCTTTATTAGGAGCAACTATGGCCCAAATTTTTGTTAGTTTACAATTGACTTAAAACTATGTTAGTAGAATATTTCTAGTTTAATTTTGGAACACACTTTATATAGTAATATTCACCTCACAAGAACTCTCATAAAGTGTTCTAGTATCGGCGAATCTAATTTATCAGCCAACATCTTCAGGATACTATTGGTGCTCGATCGCAGTCTGCTCAAGAGGCATGTCTTTTTTCTTATAATGGCATAAAAATCATCGGTATGCTCATTTGCAAACATACCCGACGCCGAGCAGAAACGCGGGAGACCCAAAAGTATCCTAAAGCCATTATTGTACTGAACTCTAATTTTATCCAGGCTTTTTTGTGTATAATTGGTCCACAGGCTCGCAGTATAAAAAGTTTGGCAGTACGATTTAAAAAGTATTATTTTTGCCTCCTTACTACAACGTGCGAACCTGTGGGCCAACATATTACACCTCACAGCTAGGGCTCTACGTTCACGATCTATGTCTACTTGATCTTTAAGGTCCTCCGTAACAAAGTGTCCGAGGTACTTCAATTGAGATACTCGTTTTAATATCAAGTTAAGTTGAGCCTTACAACATCTAATAGTGATCACATCAATACCTATTATGAAAAATATTTCATGCCATAAATAAATAAGTACCTAGATTGATCTTGGCAATCGGATGAAAACACACATGTAGGTACATGTACATATAATACGTATCTATCTTACATGCGATACCTGCATATTAAATCTTTAGATTGTTTAGTGGGTTGGCCAAGTCAATGTTTAATTTTATTTCTTTAATTTTTTAAATGAATTCGTAATATATTTTTGATAATATTAGACTTAGGTATAACACCTCCCTGTTTAAGTCGGGGATTTATTATTTTTACTTCTTAGTTTTTTATTTACTTTGTGCTCGGGGGTTAAAAATTAAAATTCGACCAAATTAATGTATCGCTTTTTTTCTTTAATTCGCAGCATTGTAGCCGCCCAATGCCCATACTATGTTTACATTGAGGTCAAATTGAATCGGAACAGAGTGTGCCTACACTACACAAACTCGTAAGCCATACAAAGTATTCGCTGGATTTTCAATAAGTTTAATACTTAATTAGTTCCCTGGCGGAGTTCGCAGTGAGTATTTCCTCCATTCGTGGCTACAGAGTTGCCAACTCGCAGAAATAACACTCCCTGAACAGGAGAAAAATTGCCGAAAATCGCATCAATTACTTAAAACGTATTTAGTTTCACATGTCCTGCCGACTGATTACGTATAATTAGCAAAAATCGCGCTCTGAACGCGCAATAGATTTCTGAACGTTAAAAAAACATTGACGACAAAATCATTTTTCTGAATTTTAAAACTTTAAACTGCACAGCTTTTTTGTTTTTAAGAATACAATAAAATAAACATTTTGATAAATAAACCAACAATCGAAGACACGAATGGATGAAGGTAATAAGTAGCAAAATTCTAATTTGTGTGGCAACACTGGAAACGTAAACCACGGCTCCTCATAATTTATCTAATTAAATTAAAATTTTGTGCTTAATAACTAGCAAAAAGTGCAAATTAGATTACAAACTCGTGTATATCTCTGTGAAAAGTAAAAACTTTTACTTGCATGAAGACGCAAAGTGTGAAAAATAGTGTTATAAACGTGGAACAAAAGAACCGGTACGGTCAGCTGTTCGCCATTTTATCAGCTGATCTGTCTATTCATAGTGTAAACGATAAAGTGTACGCTTTTAATAACCAAAATTACTACGCAAAAGAAATAACAACATTATCTGTGACTTAAATATAGCTGCTAATACCTAAATCTAGCGGCCTCTGCGCTATACTAGAAGGACAAAATAGTGGCATTCTCAAACATCCTGGGTATCCAGTACTGGAACAAAAATCCGTTTGTCAATCGGAGGTGCTTTGTTAATACCGCAATCGTGCTAAAGGATTTCGTCGCAAGAAGAATAATATCACTACTACGATATCCACTGACATACACTATTAGGAAGTATCTACAAACAAAACATAACCTAACGAAGAAATCAATGGACCTGCACATCTATAAGTAACTAATAAATAATAAGACAAAAATAAAAGACTGTAAGCTACTTACCTAATTGTTAAAGAACATTATCTTATTTTTATAATTTCATATAATTTTACCAGTCTACATTTATACAATTTTATTATAATATTATGACTTTTTATAACCTGAACATTATAACTGTTTGTGTTTATATAAAATATAATGTAATTACTTAGCTAATTATATCTCTATTAGTGGATTTCATTTAAATACTTCTGAATATTTTTAATGATAATTAATAAATATGTACTATTTAATATGTGTTACCTAACTTCTATTCTTGAAATATAATAATTAATGTAAGTTTAGATATTGCTGAAATAAGATACTACGCCATAATTGATATTATATTGCTGTTTATTTAATTGCATACATATATTGCACATTCCTTGATATATTCAAATAGGTACCTAACAAATTTTTCATAATTATAACCCTAATCCCTGAATGACTGAACATCTATTGTAAATTACAATTTGTGAACTAGGTATATATTAAGATACCTATATAAAGTGTTCAAGTTCTGTAAAACAACACATACCTTTTGTAAATTAATTTATAAATAAACTTGACTGACTTTTCTCTGACAAGTAGTGACAGTGTGACACTTTCGACCAGACAGACGAAAAAAAAGAGATTCCTTTTGTTTTACATTTTATAAGATACTTTTTCATGATATTGTTGAGTGAATGTTATTAAAATAATATACCTAACAAATAAATAAAACGACAGTAGTTAATTATATCCCAATCCAGAATTCTATTTCTTACTATTGTTTTATTCCAACTAACTCATATTAATTACTTAATAACTACTTAAATAAATTCATAATAATTACTTGATAACAATTTGAACAAAAACATATCCAACTAGCCTATCCTACATAAGTCCATCCTTTACATCTTTAAATTAACCTAAACAAAAAAAAAAAAAAAAACAGACAAAACTGAAATTATTAGACTTAGGTACTTACATAATAAAAGATTTTATCTTATACTCGTAGCAAACATAACAACACACATATATAGACTATTTTCATGATTACAGTACGCATTTGGCTCTGTTTGTTTTGAAATTTCTAACATACATCTATATCTATACATATAATAAATCTGTAGAGAGGTCATGTCTGTACATTAAAGATATTTAAGTGAAAATCAAAAAAAGGGGGTCTATGAAAGCCACAGAACCTAAAAATAACATTTTTGAAAAAAATGTCTGTCTGTCTGTCTGTCTGTCTGTCTGTCTGTCTGTCTGTCCGTATGGGAATGTTTGTCATCGCATCACGCTAAAACTACTGTATGGAATGAAATGAAATTTGGCAGGCAGGTAGCTTACGACCTGAAGAGCATTATAGGAAATTATTATCCCGAAAAACGAAAGGGTTCCCGTGGGATCTTCAAAAAATTGTAGCTAACTATTTGACGGTATTTCAGCCAAACTACTCAACGTATTTAAATGAAATTTGGCAAGCAGGTAGCTTATGACCTGAAAACCATTATTGGAAATTATTGTCCCGAAAAACGAAAGGGTACCCGTGGGATCTTCAAAAAATTGTAGCTACCTATTTGACGGTATTTCAGCCATACTACTCAACGTATTTAAATGAAGTTTGGCAGGCAGGTAGCTTATGATCTGAAGAGCATTACTGGAAATTATCATCCCAAAAAACGGAAGGGTTCCCGCGGGATCTTAAAAAAGTTGTAGCTACCTATTTGGCGGTATTTCAGCCAAACTACTCAACGTATTGTAATAAAATTTGGCAGGCAGGTAGCTAATGACCTGAAGAGCATTATTGAAAATTGTTATCCCGAGAAACGAAAGGGTTCCCGTGGGATCTTAAAAAAATTGAAGCTACCTATTTGACGGTATTTCAGCCAAACTGCTCAATGTATTTAAATGAAATTTGGCAGGCAGGTAGCTTATGATCTGAAGAGCATTACTGGAAATTATCATCCCAAAAAACGGAAGGGTTCCCGCGGGATCTTAAAAAAGTTGTAGCTACCTATTTGGCGGTATTTCAGCCAAACTACTCAACGTATTGTAATAAAATTTGGCAGGCAGGTAGCTAATGACCTGAAGAGCATTATTGAAAATTGTTATCCCGAGAAACGAAAGGGTTCCCGTGGGATCTTAAAAAAATTGAAGCTACCTATTTGACGGTATTTCAGCCAAACTGCTCAATGTATTTAAATGAAATTTGGCAGGCAGGTAGCTTATGATCTGAAGAGCATTACTGGAAATTATCATCCCAAAAAACGGAAGGGTTCCCGCGGGATCTTAAAAAAGTTGTAGCTACCTATTTGACGGTATTTCAGCCAAACTACTTAACGTATTGTAATAAAATTTGGCAGGCAGGTAGCTAATGACCTGAAGAGCATTATTGAAAATTGTTATCCCGAGAAACGAAAGGGTTCCCGTGGGATCTTAAAAAAATTGAAGCTACCTATTTGACGGTATTTCAGCCAAACTGCTCAACGTATTTAAATGAAATTTGGCAGGCAGGTAGCTTATTATCTGAAGAGCATTACTGGAAATTATTATCCCAATAAACGAAAGGGTTCCCGCGGGATCTTCAAAAAATTGTAGCTACCTATTTGGCGGTATTTTAGCCAAACTACTCAATGTATTAAAATGAAACTTGGCACAAAGTAAAGGTAGATTGTAACACGAAATAACCAACACAATATTTTTAACCGACTTACAAAAAAGGAGGAGGTTTCTCAATTCGTAAATATATGTTTTTTTTTTATGTTTCTTCGCGGGTATCTTCATCGTTTATGAAACGATTTTAATTATTTTTTTTGTGTTGTGTAGGGTATAATTTAAATTTGGTCCCATTGTCACCAAAATGGTGACCTGATGATGGGGAATCGAGGGAAATCCTCAAAATTTATACGGAATAATATATCGATTTTGATTTTTTCTGAAAGAGTCTAAGCATATAGTTACCAAACAGTAAAGTTTTGCACCATATCCTGGATCTAAAAGTACTAAACAGAACTTCTGAGTCCTTAGAGATACAGGTTTGAAGATTTCAGCGTTGTTTAAAGGAATGCAAGCATATGCCACTACGTCAATTACATTCGAACTTGGTCTCATAGTTGTCAAAGTGGAGACCTGATGATGGCGTCGTGAGGAATCGAGGGAACACCTCGAAATTTATAGGGACACTCATAGTAATTTATGTTTCGAGTAACATAAGCATATCCGACTAAAAACATAATTTTGAATCAACTATCAATGTAATACCACTACTACTTAGTCTTTGAAGATATACGTTTGGAAATTTCGACATCGCTTTATACTGCAAGCATATGTCATTTACAATATATATCAATTACAGTAGTCATTACTTCACCACCCCTGTCTTCACCAGATAGTAGGTATCCACATATACCATCATAACAATATGATGAAATAGGCAAGTTTTAAAAAAGGGGAAATAATAGTTTTAAGCCAAATAAAAGAATGGAAACCGACTAAAAATAATAAAAGAGTTCTATTATAGAACTCATAATATTGAGTTTGGCTGGTAAATTTGTATCTCATTTTATAGTCATTTTACTTGATCTTAAACTTTTCTTATATATAATTATATTAAAAAATTTCGATGAACTATAATACATATATTAGGTATATTAAAAAAATTGGCGCTGCTCTGGTTTACGTCAGAGCAGCAATGAACTATATGTAGGTATAGGTATATTAAAAAATTTTGCGCTGCTCTGACGTAAGCCAGACTTTAATATTCTGAAAATTTGTATATCATTTTATAGTCATTTTACTTGATCTTAAACTTTTCGTCTTATATATATATATAAACTTTTCGTCTTATATATATATACTAGCTGTGCCCGCGACTTCGTACGCGTGGAAAAGTGATTTAGGGCAGCAGTTCAAATACATTTTTAGTTTATGAACACTGTCGTTTGGATATTTAAAATCACTAATTTATAGTAGTTAATACTTCTTTATACACGGTATTAGACGTGCATAAGCAAAAGAAGTAGGCCGATGGAGTAATGTTAATAATTTATTGTCAAATAATGGCCGTTTTTTTCTATGAAAATGCTAACGATTCCTATTACTACCAGCTCAAAAAATGACCGTGTATTATTAACCGACTTCAAAAAAAGGAGGAGGTTCTCAATTCGTCTGTATGTATAATATTTTTTTTCTTTTATGCGAACGGGACTACTTGATAGTACACTCATATACGCGACGAAGATCTCTGTACTGAGATTTGTATGGACTTTACGCCGCAGCGACTGCAGACGATGATCGTTTTCACACCGACGCTGCGCTGCTGGCGCCGAGCGCCAAATTTTTTAAAAGTCTACTCTCGGTGCGCAATTCCAACTCGGACTTGCCCGGTTTTTTATTTATTAATTACCTACGCTAACAAACATGTAGCCTACTTTGGGACTTTACGGTTAAAGTACTAACTTGCTTTAGACGACAAAATAACAAAAGTCCAAAAGAAAGAAAAAACCCAAGCCGTACCTAGCATAAAAACTAATAAATAAAAATATCATGAAAAACATAAAATCTTACTTATATTGACATAACTTTTCTAATTTAAATGTACCTATGACATCTCATTCATATCTTGAAAAAAAACTATCCTACGCCTATACTTTATTAATCGTATTTGCAAAACCTAAGTATAATAATAAATTACTTCGCACAAAGTAATAATTATTTTCACTTGTACTGGAAAATAAGTATTACTTTGTGCGAAGTAAATTTAATTGTTCCTTTTAGTTTACCTTTTGAAGTCGTTTTTTTTTTGTTTAAAATTATTTAATTTTCAGATTTTTAGTGATGGGTATAGACTGAGTAGGGATAATTCTCGAATGATCAGACGACGATTATTTGAGGACGGAAAATGAAAAACAAAAACGATTAGATTAAAAAAAATAGTAGAAAGAGAAAAAGTCTACCGCTGCTTTTTTCAACACATATATATATACTATATAGCTTACTGAAACGTGAAATTTTTTGATATTATAGATCCAGGATATGGTGCAAAACCTAACTGTTTGGTAATATATGCTTAGACTACTTCAGAAAAAATCAAAATCAATTCACATAAATTTTGAGGATTTCCTTCGATTCCTCACGGATCCCATCATCAGGTCACCATTTGGTGACAATGGGATCAAATTTAAATTATACCCTACACAACATTAAAAAAAATTAAAATCGTTTCAGAAACGATGAAGATATCCGCGAAGAAACAAAAAAAAAAACAAACATATATTTACGAATTGAGAAACCTCCTCCTTTTTTGTAAGTCAGTTAAAAATATTATGTTGGTTATTTCATGTTACAATCTACCTTTGTGCCAAGTTTCATTTAAATACGTTGAGTAGTTTGGCTAAAATAAGGTCAAATATGTAGCTAAAATTTTTTGAAGATCCCACGGGAACCCTTTCGTTTTTCGGGATAACAATTTCCAATAATGCTCTTCAGGTCATAAGCTACCTGCCTGCCGAATTTCATTTAAATACGTTGAGTAGTTTGGCTGAAATACCGTCAAATAGGTAGCTACATTTTTTGAAGATCCCACGGGAACCCTGTCGTTTTTCGGGATAACAATTTTCAATAATGCTCTTCAAGTCATAAGCTACCTACCTGCCGAATTTCATTTCAAGACGTTGAGTAGTTTGGCTGAAATACCGTCAAATAGGTAGCTACAATTTTTTGAAGATCCCACAGGAACCCTGTCGTTTTTCGGGATAACAATTTTCAATAATGCTCTTCAAGTCATAAGCTACCTGCCTGCCGAATTTCATTTACATACGTTGAGTAGTTTGGCTGAAATACCGTCAAATAGGTAGCTACAATTTTTTGAAGATCCCACGGGAACCCTTTCGTTTTTCGGGATAACAATTTCCAATAATGCTCTTCAGATTATAAGCTACCTGCCTGCCAAATTACATTTAAATACGTTGAGTAGTTATGGCTGAAATACCGTCAAATAGGTAGCTACAATTTTTTGAAGATCCCACGGGAACCCTTACGTTTTTCGGGATAACAATTTCCAATAATGCTCTTCAGGTCATAAGCTACCTGCCTGCCGAATTTCATTTAAATACGTTGAGTAGTTTGGCTGAAATACCGTCAAATAGGTAGCTACAATTTTTTGAAGATCCCACGGGAACCCTGTCGTTTTTCGGTATAACAATTTCCAATAATGCTCTTCAGATTATAAGCTACCTGCCTGCCAAATTGCATTTAAATACGTTGAGTAGTATGGCTGAAATACCGTCAAATTGGTAGCTACAATTTTTTGAAGATCCTACGGGAACCCTTTCGTTTTTCGGGATAACAATTTCCAATAATGCTCTTCAGATCATAAGCTACCTGCCTGCCAAATTTCATTTAAATACGTTGAGTAGTTTGGCTGAAATACCGTCAAATAGGTAGCTACAATTTTTTGATATCCCACAGGAACCCTGTCGTTTTTCGGGATAACAATTTTCAATAATGCTCTTCAAGTCATAAGCTACCTGCCTGCCGAATTTCATTTACATACGTTGAGTAGTTTGGCTGAAATACCGTCAAATAGGTAGCTACATTTTTTGAAGATCCCACGGGAACCCTGTCGTTTTTCGGGATAACAATTTTCAATAATGCTCTTCAAGTCATAAGCTACCTACCTGCCGAATTTCATTTAAAGACGTTGAGTAGTTTGGCTGAAATACCGTCAAATAGGTAGCTACAATTTTTTGAAGATCCCACAGGAACCCTGTCGTTTTTCGGGATAACAATTTTCAATAATGCTCTTCAAGTCATAAGCTACCTGCCTGCCAAATTACATTTAAATACGTTGAGTAGTTATGGCTGAAATACCGTCAAATAGGTAGCTACAATTTTTTGAAGATCCCACGGGAACCCTTACGTTTTTCGGGATAACAATTTCCAATAATGCTCTTCAGGTCATAAGCTACCTGCCTGCCGAATTTCATTTAAATACGTTGAGTAGTTTGGCTGAAATACCGTCAAATAGGTAGCTACAATTTTTTGAAGATCCCACGGGAACCCTGTCGTTTTATATTTATATTTAAATGCAATTTGGCAGGCAGGTAGATTATAAGCTACCTGCCTGCCAAATTGCATTTAAATACGTTGAGTAGTATGGCTGAAATACCGTCAAATTGGTAGCTACAATTTTTTGAAGATCCTACGGGAACCCTTTCGTTTTTCGGGATAACAATTTCCAATAATGCTCTTCAGATCATAAGCTACCTGCCTGCCAAATTTCATTTAAATACGTTGAGTAGTTTGGCTGAAATACCGTCAAATAGGTAGCTACAATTTTTTGATATCCCACAGGAACCCTGTCGTTTTTCGGGATAACAATTTTCAATAATGCTCTTCAAGTCATAAGCTACCTGCCTGCCGAATTTCATTTACATACGTTGAGTAGTTTGGCTGAAATACCGTCAAATAGGTAGCTACAATTTTTTGAAGATCCCACGGGAACCCTTTCGTTTTTCGGGATAACAATTTTCAATAATGCTCTTCAGATTATAAGCTACCTGCCTGCCAAATTACATTTAAATACGTTGAGTAGTTATGGCTGAAATACCGTCAAATAGGTAGCTACAATTTTTTGAAGATCCTACGGGAACCCTTTCGTATTTCGGGATAACAATTTCCAATAATGCTCTTAAGATCATAAGCTATCTGCCTGCCAAATTTCATTTAAATACGTTGAGTAGTTTGGCTGAAATACCGTCAAATAGGTAGCTACAATTTTTTGAAGATCCCACGGAAACCCTTACGTTTTTCGGGATAACAATTTCCAATAATGCTCTTCAGGTCATAAGCTACCTGCCTGCCGAATTTCATTTAAATACGTTGAGTAGTTTGGCTGAAATACCGTCAAATAGGTAGCTACAATTTTTTGAAGATCCCACGGGAACCCTGTCGTTTTTCGGTATAACAATTTCCAATAATGCTCTTCAGATTATAAGCTACCTGCCTGCCAAATTGCATTTAAATAAGTAGAGTAGTATGGCTGAAATACCGTCAAATAGGTAGCTACAATTTTTTGAAGATCCTACGGGAACCCTTTCGTTTTTCGGGATAACAATTTCCAATAATGCTCTTCAGATCATAAGCTACCTGCCTGCCAAATTTCATTTCATTCCATACAGTGGTTTTAGCGTGATGCGACGACAAACATTCCCATATGGACAGACAGACAGACAGACAGACAGACAGACAGACAGACATTTTTTTCAAAAATGCTATTTTTAGGTTCTGTGGCTTATATAGACCCCCTTTTTTTAATTTTCACTTAAATATTCTTAATGTACAGACATGACCCCTCTACAGATTTATTATATGTATAGATATATGTATAGGTAATAACTATATATATAGGTATATTAAAAAATTTCGCGGATGCTCTGGCTCACGCCAGAGCAATATTAAACAATTTTGATTTTTTTTTTAAAGTTATGTCAATATAAGTAACATTTATGTTTTTCATGATATTTTTATTTATTACTTTTCCTGCTAAGTACGACTTGGGTGTTTTCTTTCTTTTGGACTTTTGTTATTTTGTCGTCTAAAGGAAGTTAGTACTTTAACCGTAAAGTCCCAAAGTACGCAGTGTTCATAAACTAAAAATGTATTTAACTGCTGCCCTAAATCACTTTTCCACGCGGACGAAGTCGCGGGCACAGCTAGTTATTTATAAATTGCTAAAACATTGAACGGCTGATAAGTAGTACATGGATATGGCTGTTCAACGATCTCCAACACAGCGGGCTAAAAACAATGAATCAGTTACATTCTCTGAAACGCAATTGCAACCGGATCTAAGGAAAATGCTGCTTTCTGAAATGGATAATAATACAAATACAGTAATTAGGAAAAGAAAAACACCCGACGATGACCTCAATAATAAAATTGAAAAAATTGATAATAAAATGGAAATATTTGAAAATACAATGGAATCTTTTGCAAATAAAATGGAATCTTTCGAGAATAAAATATTAACATTATTTAATAGCATGATCCAATTGCAAACAAATAAACTTGAAGAAATATCTGAACAAGTTGCGAATATGGCAAACCAAATGTCACAAATAAAAAGAACTACTGAAAATTTGACAAAGGAACAAAATAGTATTAGAGAAGAATTAGATTTAATGAAAACTTCAAATTTACACGTTGATAACAAGATGGATGACCTGAAAAATTATCTTAACAAAATAAAAACAACTAAAACTGAAAACAACTATGATGTTATTTTTTCCGAGGTAAATGAACGAATACAGCGTGAAAAAAATATAATTGTAAGCGGTATTCAGGAAATAAACTCAACAGTTTCATCAGAAAGAATTGAACACGATATAAACGCGGTTATGAAAATATTTAGCGTTATCGATTGTAGCCACAGTAAACCTTTAAGATGCTTTCGTCTTGGAAAATATCAAAGTGAAAAATCTCGACCAATAAAAGTTTGTTTTTCATCTTCCGAAACTGTTAAATCTATACTACGCGGTAAAAATAACATCTATGAGAAATTTCCAGGAATAAAATGTTACTCTGACCAAACCGACCTGCAAAAGAAAGAAATATCTAAACTACGTGATGAGATGAATAAAAGATTAGAAGAAGGAGAAACAAACCTAACTATTAAATATATAAAAAATGCACCAACAATTGTAAAAATAAATTCAAAAAACTAACCTTGCATGACTGCCATCAAATTTTTATAGATAAACTTTGTAACACAATACATTACCAAATATCGGATAACTGTACTAACATAATAAATAATAAAAAAACCTTAAAATTATTTTATGCTAATGTACGTAGTATAGTCAGTCCAGGAAAACTTGATGAATTACGATGTTCATTACGATCCTTTCAGAGTATAATACACTTAGTGATTCTTACAGAAACCTGGATCAAAACCGATCTAGAAGCTAAATCACTTGGTATACCTAACTACATGCATTATTACAACTATCGTAAAAACAAACGGGGAGGTGGTGTATCTATTTATGTGCACAACAGTCTCAAGCATACGTTTGTTGAAGATCTTAACGAAGACGATAATCATTTCCTATGGATCCACCTGGACAAGCTAGATTTAGATATAGGCGCCATCTACAAACCAGAAATTCAGAATTAGATTTTGTGTTCAAACTATCACTTAATCATTTTAGAATAGGTACGTCGTAATGTATTAAATACATTAATCTAAAGATCCGTCTCTAGAATCAATGTACTAAATACGTTACTACATATCCTAAAATTTTGTAACAGTTTCAACTCATTCTTCTGGGTTTTTTTTTGCGACACATTACCTTCATGCTCTTGTCTTTGATTATTATATTCGAAATACCTATTAGTATGTTATCACCAGTGGCGAACGCTGGTGCTTCTACAGAGGGAAGCCCTAGATTACCTAGATAGTGTAATAGGTCTACCTAATTTGAAGGAGGTTCTTCAAAGGATTAGGGGTAAGTGAATTCATGTAAAATAAATGAGTGATAATACTTTAGGGTGTGTATGTGCCTCCTATGTAGAGTATGCGCCAGCGTATCTAAGTCTTTCACTTAGGTAGTTTTGGCTTGCATGTTTGTATGAGAAATGCCCCAACATCATACACTTTCCCATAAAATAATTTTTAATAAAGCACCCCTTTCGGCGCTGGTAATTTCACAGTAAACTCTATATACGGGACCCATACATACCCTAAAGTATTATTTATCACATTACCAATACGAATTCAATTTTTATAAAAACTTATTAAAACGTAATAAAAATTGTAAAAAAGTTGTGTTTGACAAGAAAAAGACATTAGGGCTTGACAAACACCAGCCTTCGGGTTTAAAAACAGTTTAATTCTCCCCAAATATAGGGAAAACTTCAAGTTGGCATCACTGCGACATGAATAAGATTTCGAAAGAGAAATTTTCCTGAAACTCGCAGCCGAAGTATGTAGGGCAACGTCTATTAAGGAGTTCATACAATCAAATGTATGAAAGGAGTCTCACCTCGTGCGTGGATTTCTGAAAAGAGGTTAATTATATAATTACATTATTTATAAAACTAATGGTAATTAAAAATGAGCCATGTCCGCTACTTGTATTCCAAATTTAAAGCTGATGCTGATGTCTGCTAGAAGTGCCTAATACTTTTCATAATAATAGCTCCCCTCACCGATTTCGGTGTCGGTAGCCGATTTCATTGAAACCAGGCCAGCTACGCAGGAGCTATTTTATAGTGACCAAGTGTGTGCGCAATACACAGACGCACTGTCTCTTCCTTTTACTCTCGTAATCCAGTGGGACGGTAAACCGACACGACTGGCGAGAGAATAGGCGCAGGACCGACTTTTTACATGCCCATCCGACGCATGGATCATCTTTCTTGTCGGACAATCAGGTGATCAGCCTGCATTGTCCTAACCAAACTTGAAAACAACATTTTTTGTTCCAACGCGGGAATCAAATCCACGACCTCCGGGTCGAGAGCGAAGCTTTGAACCTCTAGACCACAGAGGGTCTATACTTTTCATGATCGGTCAGTGAGTGAGTGAGTGAGTCGGTGACAAAATTAAGAAGTTTGACACGTTATAATTCTAAAACTTCTGTTTCAAATTGAATGAAATTTGAAATATACCGTGTTTATACACTGCCAAATTAGTATGTTAAAATGCAGGGTTATAGTTTTATCGACAACGATGTTATAAGGGGTCGAAAATGGCTTGAATTGTTTCGAGAAATTGATGGTACGGCCGTGCTTAACTTGGCGGCAGCAGAAGAATACGAGAATTAGTTTTAAAATAATTATAATTCTAATATTATCATCATCGTCTCCGCTATGACGTCCACATCGGGACACTAGCATCCTCTAAATAGACATGGGCGCCGCGCCGGGTACGCCGCGCCGCGCCGATTACGGACGCCGCCGCCGCCGGGGATCCAACTCGGCGCGCCGAACGGTTCTTGTGGCGTTTCTCCCTAAAAGATGCTGACAAGTCCTACTCGGTAAGATCCACCACGATCCACCACGGTCCGATTCTCCCGATCGTTTTTGCCGCGCACCTGCAAACTATGGAATGAGCTTCCTTCTGAGGTATTCTCGGAACGCTATGACATGGGGTTCTTCAAGAAAGGTGTTAAAAAGTTCTCCTTCAGGGTCGACGATGCATTGGTGATTCCTCTGGTGTTGCCCATGTTCATAGGCGACGGTGACCGCTTGCCATCAGGTGGCCCGTCTGCCTTTTCATCTCGCTCTAAATATACCCAATAAAAAAAATACCATCTCGCCAAATGACCGTGTATTATTACTATTAAGCGAACGGTACTTGATAGTCACATACGCGCCGTAGATCTCGTGGCGTCCGTGAGCAGGCTATCTGATGAACCGTGTTGATGTTCACAGATGAAGTATTTCGTCCCTCCCCTTGAGGGTTGAGCGTCTGGAGTCTCGCCACATGGTCAACTTTAGTTCCTTTGTGGTGCGAGTACCGACTCATCTTCTATCGACCTTCGAGGCGGATGAGTTGAAGTGACTAATTAAGTTAGTTTTTTGATCATACCGCATACGTCATTCTCTTATTTTTTTATTCATTACGTCACCAGTAAATCCGAAATAAATAATAAATTATAAACCGTTTACAACGCAACTAACAATTAATTACTTAAGTCTTAAACCATAGTTTGACAAACAATGAAAGATCCGACGAATAACAATTTATTTTTATTAAATACCTAGGTAAGTAGGTACATAGACTCTAAAACGGTTGGACCGAATTTCGTGAAATTTGGCACAGATATAGAGTACACCACAGGGAAGGACCAGCGTACGGTCCCAGCGGGATATCAACTAGATACGATGTAATTTAAACGTAAACAAAAAAAAATCGTCTAAATTATTGTGTAGGAACTAGGAACCTAATTGCATTTCTACATTGTGCGACAAAAAAGTGACATTTAAATTAGTAGCAATAAGAGCCGCCCATACTAAGTTTTGTTTACATATAGGTCACATTGAGTCGGAACAGAGTAAGTATAGATAATAATAATATAAGTAAAGGTATTTTATCATAACGAGTTCCATCAATCAATACTCGTCGTGTGACAGCAATGAGGCCAAATTAAATTTAAACGCTCAAACAACTTCGAAACGTTCGCTACTGTAGACGCTGTTAGCAAATTATACATTGTAGCTACTAGCTTTCGAGTTTCGATGCTGTTCAAACATAGAAAGAATGTAATTTAAATTATATTTAAATTATTTCTGCTATTAGAATAGTTTATCATTATACATTACGTTTTTAATGCTACCCTACAAAATTAGATTACAGGCAGCTCAATGTTTCTTATTTATTACTTTTGGTATTGTGAGTACCTAGGTACTTATTTCTGTAAAATGTATTGCAGACGACGAAATCAATGTACTTAGGTACTTAGACTTAAAAAAACAATGCTATTACTAAGTTTCATCTCGCCTTTGATGATAATAAATGATATTTAAACTTTATAATTGTGAAAGTTGAGTTTCCTAGAAATTAAGAAGTAGTGTAGCGTTCCCTTTTTAATAAATATAAACTTTTTTTTTGATGTAACCCACGAACAAGTTTTAATGTAACCCACGAACTATGAAGCGGTGTGCTGATGATTATTCATAGCTCAGTACACTGGAACACTCAAGTTTCAAACAACAAAACTAAATCGTAATCCCACCAAAAACATTTTCATGTAAAAATGATGTCAAGACGAGTCTATATAGCTTACCCTGTGAAAAAGTTATCAGATATCGTATAAAGGCAAGTTCTAAAGACTACTCGCCCTAAATCTACCAGCACCTTGATCAAAATCTATCAAAAAGTGGACAAATCCCATGTAGAACCAAAGTTCTTGATCTATGCGCCCTTACTTTACTAGGCTTAGCTTCACTTACTCTACATTTCAGTTAAAACGTGATGCTTGGCCGTTTTATTTCACACACGATAAATGAATGCCTATAAAATATTCGTAACGGTAGCAAAACGGCCAAGTATCACGTTTTAACTGAAATGTAGAGTAAGTGAAGCTAAGCCTAGTAAAGTAAGGGCGCATAGATCAAGAACTTTGGTTCTACATGAGATTTGTCCACTTTTTGATAGATTTTGATCAAGGTGCTTGTAGATTTAGGGCGAGTCGTCTTTAGAACTTGGCTTTATACGATATCTGATAACTTTTTCACAGGGTAAGCTATATAGACTCGTCTTGGCAACATTTTTACATGAAAATGTTTTTGGTGGGATTTCATTTATTTTTGTAAGTTGGTTAATGGACTTGTTTGAGTTTGAAAATAACCTATTTTAATAATAATAATAATAATATCTATGGACGCTTCACACCACGTCAATCTGGCCCCGTGCTAAGTATCCGAAGAACTTGTGTTACAGGCACCAGACAACGGAAATATATTTAATACTTTTATACTATACACATATTTAAGATTTTTATTATATTAATACACAAATTTAATACACATCCATGACTCAAGAACATTTAAAACTTTTTGTTCCCTCAGCGGGATTCGAACCCGCGTCCTCCGGGTCAAGAGCCAAGCTCTGAACCACTAGACCACGGAGGCGTCAATTTTTTTGACCCCGGGCAATTACTTTCGCCTTATTCTTCGTCTGGAATTTAGATGATTTATTGTATTTCTCTTTCATTTGATACCCATATTGTGAGAGTAGGTGAAAACGATAAATCGCTATTTTGGATTAAAAATAGCGGCATTCATGAAATCTTGTATGAATTGTATTTGTTTTCTCAAACTCTCTCATCATTTGTTACCCATATTGTAGGGGTTGATATGAAAACGATAAGTCTCCATTGTGGCTGTGTAACACCGAACTTCAATAACACACCTCACTACTATAATTGAACTCTCTTTATACTTTGTTGTTTACAACTAGCCACCCGGATAGTTATAGCACTTACGAAAAAAAAAACAAGAATACAGTATAAAGAGAGTTCAATTATAGTAGTGAGGTGTGTTATTGAAGTTCGGTGTTACACAGCCACAATGGAGACTGAAGTCATAAGCTTGTTTAATAATTTTAGTGTTTGCTAAAATAATAATAATAATAATATCTCCCACACTGATTTCGGTGACGGTGACCGGTTTCATTGAAACCAGTCCAGCTACGCAGGAGTTATTTTATAGTGCCCAAGTGTGTTCGCAATGCATAGAAGCACTCTCATTTTCTTCACTCTCGTAACCCACTGGGACGGATAACCGACACGACTGGCGGGAGATCAAGCGCAGGGCCGACTTTTTACATGCCCATCCGACGCATGGATCATATTTCTTGTCAGCCAATTAGGTGATCAGCCTGCCTTGTCTAAACCAAACTTAAAACGTGTTTCCGTGTGGGAATCGAACCCACGACGACCACAGTCGAGAGCCAGGCTCTAAACCACTAGACCACGGAGGCGTAATAACTAAAATTGTATAAATAAATTGATCGTGTCATATTGAAACTTATAAAATTTTGTCATGCGCCAATCAATTAAAAGTCGATTAAGTACTTAATTTATGGTCACAAATTTCTTTGAATATCGAAGTTTTTACAATTTAGACTACAAAAAATCTACGAATTTGGAGTTTAATGTAACGTTTGTTTTTCGTTTATTGTTATCATTATAAAACGTTATCGACTGTTAAATGTTTGTGTGATTAGATGTTTCACAGTTCTAAACATAGATGTCGCTGTTAGGCACCTGCATCGCTCTATCGCGGTGTCGAACGATTTTTATATAAGATTTTAGGGATATTACATTAACACTGACGTTAGCTTTATAATCATCTCGCATCATCAATCGACGCCCAGCGCCGCGACGCCTGCCGACGCCCAGCGCCGCGACGCCTGCCGACGCCCAGCGCCGCGACGCCTCCGACGCCCAGCGTCACGACGCCAAGCGCCGCGACGCCTACCGACGCCCAGCGTCACGACGCCTGTCGACGCTCAGCGTCACGACGCCAAGCGCCGCGACGCCTACCGACGCCCAGCGCCGCGACGCCTGCCGACGCCCAGCGTCGCGACGCCTGCCGACGCCCAGCGTTGCGACGCCTGCCGACGCCCAGCGCCGCGACGCCTGCCGACGCCCAGCGCCGCGACGCCTCCGACGCCCAGCGTCACGACGCCAAGCGCCGCGACGCCTACCGACGCCCAGCGTCACGACGCCTGTCGACGCTCAGCGTCACGACGCCAAGCGCCGCGACGCCTGCCGACGCCCAGCGTCGCGACGCCTGCCGACGCCCAGCGCCGCGACGCCTGCCGACGCCCAGCGTCGCGACGCCTACCGACGCCCAGCGCCACGACGCGCAGCGCCACGACGCTTACCGACGCCCAGCGTCACGACGCCAAGCGCCGCGACGCCTACCGACGCCCAGCGTCACGACGCCAAGCGCCGCGACGCCTACCAACGCCCAGCGTCGCGACGCCTGCCGACGCCCAGCGCCGCGACGCCTGCCGACGCCCAGCGTCGCGACGCCTACCGACGCCCAGCGCCATGACGCCCAGCGCCGCGACGCTTGCCGACGCCCAGCGTCACGACGCCAAGCGCCGCGACGCCTACCGACGCCCAGCGTCACGACGCCTGTCGACGCCCAGCGTCACGACGCCAAGCGCCGCGACGCCTACCAACGCCCAGCGCCGCGACGCCTACCGACGCCCAGCGCCGCGACGCCTACCGACGCCCAGCGTCGCGACGCCTGCCGACGCCCAGCGCCGCGACGCCTACCGACGCCCAGCGTCACGACGCCAAGCGCTGCGACGCCTACCGACGCCCAGCGTCACGACGCCAAGCGCTGCGACGCCTGCCAGCGTCGCGACGCCCAGCGTCGCGATGCCTGCCGACGCTCAGCGCCGCGACGCCTGCTGACGCCCAGCGCCACGACGCCCAGCGCCGCGACGCCTACCGACGCCCAGCGCCACGACGCCCAGCGCCGCGACGCCTACCGACGCCCAGCGTCGCGACGCCTGCCGACGCCCAGCGTCGCGACGCCTGCCGACGCCAAGCGCCGCGACGCCTACCGACGCCCAGCGCCGCGACGCCTCCGACGCCCAGCGTCACGACGCCCAGCGCCGCGACGCCTCCGACGCCCAGCGTCACGACGCCAAGCGCCGCGACGCCTACCGACGCCCAGCGCCGCGACGCCTGCCGACGCCCAGCGTCACGACGCCAAGCGCCGCGACGCCTACCGACGCCCAGCGTCGCGACGCCTGCCGACGCCCAGCGTCGCGACGCCTGCCGACGCCCAGCGTCGCGACGCCTACCGACGCCCAGCGCCGCGACGCCCAGCGCCGCGACGCCTACCGACGCCCAGCGCCACGACGCCCAGCGCCGCGACGCCTGCCGACGCCCAGCGTCGCGACGCCTGCCGACGCCCAGCGCCGCGACGCCTGCCGACGCCCAGCGCCGCGACGCCTGCCGACGCCCAGCGCCGCGACGCCTGCCGACGCCCAGCGCCGCGACGCCTCCGACGCCCAGCGTCGCGACGCCTGCCGACGCCCAGCGCCGCGACGCCTACCGACGCCCAGCGTCACGACGCCAAGCGCTGCGACGCCTACCGACGCCCAGCGTCACGACGCCAAGCGCTGCGACGCCTGCCAGCGTCGCGACGCCCAGCGTCGCGATGCCTGCCGACGCTCAGCGCCGCGACGCCTGCTGACGCCCAGCGCCACGACGCCCAGCGCCGCGACGCCTACCGACGCCCAGCGCCACGACGCCCAGCGCCGCGACGCCTACCGACGCCCAGCGCCGCGACGCCTGCCGACGCCCAGCGCCGCGACGCCTCCGACGCCCAGCGTCACGACGCCAAGCGCCGCGACGCCTACCGACGCCCAGCGCCGCGACGCCTACCGACGCCCAGCGCCGCGACGCCTACCGACGCCACGCCTACCGACGCTCAGCGCCGCGACGCCTGCCGACGCCCAGCGCCGCGACGCCTGCCGACGCCCAGCGTCGCGACGCCTACCGACGCCCATCGCCACGACGCCCGGCGCCGCGACGCCTGCCGACGCCCAGCGCCGCGACGCCTGCCGACGCCCAGCGTCACGACGCCTGTCGATGCTCAACGTCACGACGCCAAGAGCCGCGACGCCTACCGACGCGACGCCTGCCGACCTGATGGTAACTAGCACAAGGAATTCTATAGAATATTTTGAGCCACTGACAAGCTAGTTTCTTACAAATCACATTATAATAATGCTAAGCATACAAAGAACTTTACAGAAAAGAAATTTAACAACAGATGGAGCTTGTGCCGGATCTGTTCCATACATCGACAGTTATTTTGTGACCGACAGCAATTTACAACTATTAGCTGCCTGCATATTCGCGCTAATTTTAAATAAGTGGATAGAAAACAAATTTTCCTCTCATAAAAAATATAATATGTTTTTCATCTTCGGTAAAAGTCGGTCACCGATTAATAATTGGTGACCGACTTTTTGTAGATGAATAATAGAATAAACTGATTGCAGTAGTGCAACGCACTCAACATACATAAAGTCGGACATAAATTATATGGAGCAAAACTCTGAACGATTATGGGTCCTACAAAAAGTAGGCCGTAGGTTTTTTATGTACTTGTATATTATATTCCTTTTATAAATTAAAGATCATCAGATCCTTATAATAAACATCCTTTTGAATCCAATATGGTGGTCCAGCATATTGGATTCAAAATGGCGGCATTTACATTTTAATAATTTTTTTGTTGGTTTTGTAGCAATAACAGCTTACATACATAACTTCAGCTTTCTAAGATTTCCGGAAGTAACCTAAGAATTTTGATGATCTATAAATGAGTCAGTGACGAAATCAGGGGTTTTTAGACATCGATAAAATCTAAAGTATAGTAGCTACGACATTCAAACTTTGTATAATTCATGTATTTACTGGTGTCATTATATGTTGATTTTTTCAACTATTTAGCATCATCCAAAGCAAAGTTATGGGAGTTCAAAAAAACGACGAAACCTTTCGAGAAAAGGTAGGTAGTGCCCTTGCGCTTCGCTTGGCTCGTCTTGACGGGGGCACGACCGTGCCCCCAGATCAGTTCATCCGTTTGGGAAGACACATACACTTATAATAAATACCCCTTTTTCGTCGATGGTAAGAAATTGAATTCGACCAAACGTATGTGTTATTGTTTTTTTATTCCCCCGTGAAGAAATGACTTAAAGAAACATTAAAGCAGCTTACAAACGGTTAAACCGATTTTGATTTTGAATTCTTAATTCCTAAGCTATGGTTCACCTGGGGGTTATTTTTTTAATTTGTATTACTTAATTGCTTAATAAAAACGCTATGCTTTCATCCGTAAAATGAACCCTTATTTGATTTGGTTTAATTACCTATATAATTCATACAAAATATATCTAAATATCCTCACAATTGTATCGAGAGTTGTCTATTGTCGTGATAGTAATAATCGAAGAGAGTCCATGTTTATATTGCTCTATTTTTTATTTCCTTGCGTTATTTTGTCTAAATTGCGACATCGATTCGGACAAACTTTGGCACGCAAACAGTCTGCTAAAAGGATTAGCACATATAATTTTTATGACGATAATCCTCCGAAATACACCAACTAGGAAATATTATAAATGAAAAAGTTTGGATGTCGTCAAACAATAAGGTGTGTTTTTCGTTGAAACAAAATGTTGTATGTAATTAAATTACAAAATTAAGTTACTATTATTCTTCTACTTCATATTATCTGTAGGAAGTTTTTTATAGATTTAGTTGTATCTAAAATAATAATATCACTAAGAATACAAGCTATTGCCAAGTAGTCTCTACAGTCTAGATTATAACAAAATATTATTGAGTTGTGAGTGAGTAGTTACTACGCCTTTTCACAAAGTTGATAATATTTAATAAAGACTGCTCTACAATTTTATTATTTAAAATTTGTCTTGTACCGCCATCTAACCTTACTAAACAACAACTTTTCGTTTATCTGGTCATGTGCGATTAAAACTGTTACCTCCAGTCACCGCTAGATGGCGCCGCTATTTCTCAAGTATTATAGTCGCTAATACTAAGAAGTCGCTAATGCTAGAGACAAAGAGAATATAATCACTACGTTTGCTAGAGACAAGAAGTGTCTAAGAGAGAAAAAGTGTCACGACAAAACTTCAATTGAAATAAATTATGTTATTATTTAAAAAAATAACCCTGGTGCAATTGATGCTCCACCTTATCAAGGCATTTTGTCGGACACTTTTTCATATACCTACACAGTTGATAGTCTACATACATAGATTAATAATTATTAATAATTACAGATAATATGAAGTAAAAGAATAATAGTAACTTAATTTTGTAATTTAATTACATACAACATTTTGTTTCAACGAAAAACACACCTTATTGTTTGACGACATCCAAACTTTTTCATTTATAATATTTCCTAGTTGGTGTATTTCGGAGGATTATCGTCATAAAAATTATATGTGCTAATCCTTTTAGCAGACTGTTTGCGTGCCAAAGTTTGTCCGAATCGATGTCGCAATTTAGACAAAATAACGCAAGGAAATAAAAAACAGAGCAATATAAACATGGACTCTCTTCGATTATTACTATCACGACAATAGACAACTCTCGATACAATTGTGAGGATATTTAGATATATGGTATATATATATATATATATATTTAAATCTCAGACGGCTTCGTGCGTCTTTTCAAACTCGATACTTATTGCATCTCCCACTTCTAGTACGATTTAAAAGTGTCTGCGAGTGAATATTGTTATTTTATTTGCTTAAAATGAACTTGGTCGTAATTATATTACATTTAAACACGGTATGCTGATATTCGATTTCAAATAATTCTCGGTCACTTTTGACGACCTCTCTTATTGGTACTTATGTAGCACACTGTATATTATCGTATATTATCGTATATAACTCGTCTTTTTTGACGTCCACTCATACTGGTACTTATGTAGCACACTGTATATTATCGTATATTATCGTATATAACTCGTCTTTTTTGACGTCCACTCATACTGGTACTTATGTAGCACACTGTATATTATCGTATATAACTCGTCACTTTTGAGGTCCACTCATACTGGTACTTATGTAGCACACTGTATATTATCGTATATTATCGTATATAACTCGTCACTTTTGAGGTCCACTCATACTGGTACTTATGTAGCACACAGTATATTATCGTATATAACTCGTGCATAGTACTATTCTTAGTACGACCATTCAGCGTGGTAATCAAGTGGTGTGCGTATATTATCATATATGCCTTGTGCATTGTGCTTTCTTGCTACGTCCTTTTTTAACCGTAATCATATGGCACATTATATATTTTCATTGATATATCCCACCGATTCTTCCTTTCTGTCAGCTAAATTAACTTAAAAACCACAACATTACTGTAGACCATTGCGTGTTATTTTTATTTAATATTTGGTTAGTCTGTTAGATCAGCTGTATGCCGTTTTGCACGCAATTTATTTTCTATCTTAACCTAGCATTCATAGACTGCGAAACAACATTTAACCGCGTGCCCCGTAAACAAGATTTTAGAGCAAGAGCTAGAAGTCTAGGTCGCAGATCAGGACATGACAGTAAGCACATGTAGGTAGCTGTAGTATCTAGAGATTGCTTTCGTACAGGTACTAGGCGGAGCGGCAGGATATGAGAGTAAGTATATGTAGGTAGCTGTAGTATCTAGAGATTGCTTTCGTACAGGTACGGCCGAGCGGCAAGAGATGAGAGTAAG
Organism: Celastrina argiolus; assembly: GCA_905187575.2. NCBI lineage: Eukaryota > Metazoa > Arthropoda > Insecta > Lepidoptera > Lycaenidae > Celastrina > Celastrina argiolus. The sequence goes on along the minus strand of LR994590.1, from coordinate 3,669,113 downwards.
TACATGTAGGTAGCTGTAGTATCTAGAGATTGCTTTCGTACAGGTACTAGGCGGAGCGGCAAGATATGAGAGTAAGTACATGTAGGTAGCTGTAGTATCTAGAAATTGCTTTCGTACAGGTACTAGGCCGAGCGGCAAGAGATGAGAGTAAGTACATGTAGGTAGCTGTAGTATCTAGAGATTGCTTTCGTACAGGTACTAGGCCGAGCGGCAAGAGATGAGAGTAAGTACATGTAGGTAGCTGTAGTATCTAGAGATTGCTTTCGTAAAGGTACTAGGCGGAGCGGCAGGATATGAGAGTAAGTATATGTAGGTAGCTGTAGTATCTAGAGATTGCTTTCGTACAGGTACGGCCGAGCGGCAAGAGATGAGAGTAAGTACATGTAGGTAGCTGTAGTATCTAGAGATTGCTTTCGTACAGGTACTAGGCGGAGCGGCAAGATATGAGAGTAAGTACATGTAGGTAGCTGTAGTATCTAGAGATTGCTTTCGTACAGGTACTAGGCCGAGCGGCAAGAGATGAGAGTAAGTACATGTACGTAGCTGTAGTATCTAGAGATTGCTTTCGTACAGGTACTAGGCGGAGCGGCAAGATATGAAAGTAAGTACATGTAGGTAGCTGTAGTATCTAGAGATTGCTTTTGTACAGGTACTAGGCGGAGCGGCAAGATATGAGAGTAAGTACATGTAGGTAGCTGTAGTATTTTATTTTATTTTATTTTATTTTTATTTCGTAGGAAAACATACAGTGTACATATAAACTGCATAAAGACTAAGTAAACTCTTAACACTATTCACACGTTTCCACATATAGGACACTAAACAATGACAATTGCTTTTCTAATCTAAAAATCTAAAATACAATATGATATAATATGTAGATAGAATGTTGTACATATAAGTTCGCCGATATAGATATAATATATTACAATACACGTAATTAAAATATCCTTATAAATAGTGATAAAGTATAATAAAACCAACAATCAAGGAACAGCCTCAAACCATTGCTTAGAGATAATCTTTTTCGTCTCGTTAACTGAGGAATTAAATAGATCAATATTATGAAGTTTACTCAAATCATTAAAAAGGTTAGATGATCTTATGAAAAATGAGTTTTTGCGGTAATTAGTATGGGAAAAAGGAATAAACAGGGGATTGTATGAAGAAATTCTGGAAGAACGTGACGGGACTTTTAAGTTAATTTTGGAAAGAAGGTAGGGAGAATCTATCTTATGCTGCGCGATATTCATCAGAGTCGAGATGTCAGATACACGACGTCTGAAGTGTAAAGGTAGGATGTGATACCTTCTGCATCTCGACTCATAGTTAGTTTCAGATGTTCCGCACTTAAATTGTAGAAATCTCGTAAACTTTCTTTGGATAGACTCTAATCGGTTAATATGGGTGCTGTATTGTGGGTTCCATATTTGGGAGCAGTACTCAAGAGTGCTCCGAACATATGAGCAATATAGAATTTTCAGGATTTTAATATTTTTAAATTGAGAACTCATTCTTATTACGAAACCTAGTGACTTATTGGCCTTAGCAATTATATAGTCTAGATGATTTACATATGATAGCTTTGAATCATGAATAACACCCAGGTCTCGAATCTCTGAAACCTTTTTTAGTTCCTGTTCCTCCAGAAAATAGGAGAAATTGTTAACGGTTTTACCCGCGCGGCTGAAAGTTATTGAGTAGCATTTAGCGATATTCAGGTCTAGTTTATTGGCACAACAATATTTCTCGAGCCTGCCAAGGTCCTCCTGCAATAAATTACAATCGGTGAAGTATCTAGAGATTGCTTTTGTACAGGTACTAGGCCGAGTGGCAAGAGATGAGAGTAAGTACATGTAGGTAGCTGTAGTATCTAGAGATTGCTTTTGTACAGGTACTAGGCCGAGTGGCAAGAGATGAGAGTAAGTACATGTAGGTAGCTGTAGTATCAAGAGATTGCTTTTGTACAGGTACTAGGTGGAGCGGCAAGATATGAGAGTATGTACATGTAGGTAGCTGTAGTATCTAGAGATTGCTTTTGTACAGGTACTAGGCGGAGCGGCAAGACATGAGAGTAGGTACATGTACGTAGCTGTAGTATCTAGAGATTGCTTTCGTACAGGTACTAGGCGGAGCGGCAAGATATGAAAGTAAGTACATGTAGGTAGCTGTAGTATCTAGAGATTGCTTTTGTACAGGTACTAGGCCGAGTGGCAAGATATGAGAGTAAGTACATGTAGGTAGCTGTAGTATCTAGAGATTGCTTTTGTACAGGTACTAGGCCGAGTGGCAAGAGATGAGAGTAAGTACATGTAGGTAGCTGTAGTATCTAGAGATTGCTTTTGTACAGGTACTAGGTGGAGCGGCAAGATATGAGAGTATGTACATGTAGGTAGCTGTAGTATCTAGAGATAGCTTTTGTACAGGTACTAGGTGGAGCGGCAAGATATGAGAGTATGTACGTGTAGGTAGCTGTAGTATCTAGAGATTGCTTTCGTACAGGTACTAGGCGGAGCGGCAAGATATGAGAGTAAGTACATGTAGGTAGCTGTAGTATCTAGAGATTGCTTTCGTACAGGTACTAGGCCGAGTGGCAAGAGATAAGAGTAAGTACATGTAGGTAGCTGTAGTATCAAGAGATTGCTTTTGTACAGGTACTAGGCCGAGCGGCAAGACATGAAGCGATAGTGTGCGCTTCACCTGCTTGTGCAATACGATAGCTAACTAAATATGATGCCTCCGTGGCCTTTTCATTGATAGTTTGTGTTACATGCATAATTTTTTTTTGAATTTCCAATAACTGTTCTTTTCTGCGAACAAAAAATTCTTTATTCTTGTCTCTAGACTCGGGGTGTACAGTTTCTAAATATCGGCAATTTGGCAGGTGCTATGGAACTATTAGGAAGCAGTTTACTATATAGCATGCAGGGAGGTGAGCCATTGGAATCAACAAATCCGAAACTGATAAATGATTCATCATATTTCCTTTTTTCGTCTTTGAAACCGTGGAACTTGACGTCGTGGCATCATCGTCTGGATCGGTAATTGCTGCATGCTCCGCGCGTACTGCTTTTGAACATTCAGCGTCATTAGAAGATGATGTTGCAACACGTTTAACGCCTTTAAGCCAACGTTCCATTCTTCTTTATTAATAATGTTACATCGTCAGGATGGTGGGGTCAAAATAATTCACAAGGTAGGAACTTATCGCTCCGAACGCTTCAACTGACTGACGAGGCGCGACGCGCGATCGCCGCTTTTATACTTAGTCCTAGACGCAATCTCGAACATTCTCAAAAATACTCGAGTCGGCGCCTTTGATAAACAAAAAGCGGAAATAAAAATACAAAAATGCGTTGTAAACAATCTCGACTTTATGTTTTGAAGTTAGAGCCGAAAGTCGCTTGTTCACAACTATAATGTCTAATTCAGAGGCAGCTTTTATCAAAGGACGCGCGCTCACAATTATTTGTAGGTATGCGCGTGGCGGCGGCGCGGCGGGCGGAGTCAAAACGTTCAACCAGATAGAGGTATTTTCATTTTTTTTTCTAAATTCTTACGAAACCCCTACAGGGGTTTCGCGGAACCCTAGGGTAGGGTAAGCCTCTCATATCTTGTGAGATATCCATATGAAAGTTCTTTTGAAGAAGATATGCTTATGTGTTCACCGCTACCCACAAACACTACCGGGGAAGAAATTTTTAATAAAATAAACATATTTTTTGAAGAAAATAATCTCAGTTGGAACGATTGCATTGACATTTGTACAGATGGGGCCAAGGCGATGACAGGTAAAACAGCAGGAGCAGTGTCACGCATAAAAAATAAAGCGCCTTATTGTAGTTCCAGCCACTGTATTCTGCATAGACAAGCACTTGCGATGAAGCAAATGCCGTAAAATCTAAAATTAATTATGGATGAAGCGGTAAAAATAATTAATTTTATTAAATCACGACCACTACAATCCCGATTGTTCTCATTATTGTGTGAAGATTATGGCAGCAAACATAAAACACTGCTGCTCCATACAGAAGTTCGCACTTCTGTGTCGGGGCTGTCTCGGGGTAAAACTTTAACAAGGCTATTTGAACTTAGAGCGGAGTTACGAATGTTCCTTTCAGCTGATACTTCTTTTAATTTGAAAGACCGTTTGTATGATAGAACTTGGTTGTTCCGATTGTCTTTTATGGCGGATATCTTTCAAAAACTAAACGAATTGAATTTATTATTGCAAGGTAAACAGACAACAGTGTTCCAGGCCTATAACAAAATATCTGCCTTCAAAAGAAAATTAGATTTTTGGATTGTTTGCGTTGATAAGAGAGAAATAGAAAGCTTTACGTTACTCAGTGAGTTTGTTAGCGATAACGACTCAGAAATGTTTCAAGATGATATGTTTAAAGAATTGGTCCAATGTCTCACTTCGATGCGCGCATCTTTTGAAAAGTATTTTCCCGAAGAACAGAATACAAAAATAAAACTGAATTCATGGATTCATAATCCTTTTTTACCCAACTTGCAAAAGCCCGAAAGTATTTCAAACGAGATATATGAATCTCTTTTAGAAATGTCATCAGACATAAGTATGGAGTCACTGTTCAAAACGATGCCTCTCAAAGATTTTTGTGCAGAATTCGTAATGAATATCCAATGCTTGGCAAAATGGCTCTGAATATTCTTCTCCCGTTCCCAACAACATATTTGTGCGAAACAGGATTCTCAACGTATGCAGTAACGAAAACAAAATATCGCAATAGACTGGACGCCGAACCTGATAAGAGACTGCAACTGTCTTTTATCAAACCTGACATCAACCAATTAATGAAAAATAAAAAACAGTTTCATACCTCCCATTAGTTAGATTTTTTCTTTTTTAATATCTTGTAATAATGTACTTGCCATGTGGCATGTTAAAGTAAGTAATAATTAGTAACTGTTACATTATACATACTTTTATTATCTTTATTAATAAAGAATACACTTTTAAAAACTATTATTTTATTGTAGGGTTCCGTCAAGTATTTTGCTTTCCAAAAGGGTTCCGCCACCAAAAAAAATTTGAGAACCGCTGGTTTAACATATAATAACAGTTTTTTTTATTTCTAATTGAGCAAAACGACAAAAAAAAAACTTGAAAATAATAATCAGTCTTATAAAATCGCATACACTGCAGCGTCGTCACGGCGCCCGGCCGGCTAATAGCTGTCGAGATACTGAAAACAAAACATTACCACACAACTCTCACCCCGCACCTTGAGCGGCCTCTCATCGATGCTGATTTGTTTCTTTTGGCGGACGCAATTAAATCCATCCTTTATATTGATTAAAACATAAAATATTTGTGATATATACGGTACCTAACCTTGAGCGGCCTCTGATCTCTGACGATTTGTTTCTTTTGGCGGACGCAATTAAATCCATCCTATAGATTGATTAAAACATAAAATATTTGTGATATATACGGTACCTAACCTTGAGCGGCCTCTGATCTCTGACGATTTGTTTCTTTTGGCGGACGCAATTAAATCCATCCTTTATATTGATTAAAACATAAAATATTTGTGATATATACGGTACCTAACCTTGATCGGCCTCTCATCGATGCCGATTTGTTTCTTTTGGCGGACGCAATTAAATCCATCCTTTATATTGATTAAAACATAAAATATTTGTGATATATACGGTACCTAACCTTGAGCGGCCTCTGATCTCTGACGATTTGTTTCTTTTGGCGGACGCAATTAAATCCATCCTTTATATTGATTAAAACATAAAATATTTGTGATATATACGGTACCTAACCTTGAGCGGCCTCTAATCTCTGACGATTTGTTTCTTTTGGCGGACGCAATTAAATCCATCCTTTATATTGATTAAAACATAAAATATTTGTGATATATACGGTACCTAACCTTGATCGGCCTCTTATCGATGCCGATTTGTTTCTTTTGGCGGACGCAATTAAATCCATCCTTTATATTGATTAAAACATAAAATATTTGTGATATATACGGTACCTAACCTTGAGCGGCCTCTGATCTCTGACGATTTGTTTCTTTTGGCGGACGCAATTAAATCCATCCTTTATATTGATTAAAACATAAAATATTTGTGATATATACGGTACCTAACCTTGAGCGGCCTCTGATCTCTGACGATTTGTTTCTTTTGGCGGACGCAATTAAATCCATCCTTTATATTGATTAAAACATAAAATATTTGTGATATATACGGTACCTAACCTTGAGCGGCCTCTCATCGATGCCGATTTGTTTCTTTTGGCGGACGCAATTAAATCCATCCTTTATATTGATTAAAACATAAAATATTTGTGATATATACGGTACCTAACCTTGAGAGGCCTCACATCTCTGCCGATATGTTTATTTGGCAGATGCAATTAAATCCATCATTTATATTGATTAAAATTAAAAAAAAAATCTGATATTCGGTATCATCAAACGCGGAGAATTGAACAGTGACAAAATCGCGTATATAATATACGCCGCACAAAGCGACCTCGCGGTGCGTGCGGCAAGTCGCTGAACTAAATTATGCGCCGGATTTTATTCCCGAAGCAAAAATACGTCCATGCCAAAATTTTTACCAGACACTGGTACAGTAATATGACGGCTACAGAAAAAAAATCAGGGCTCGTCAATCTTGCGTCCGTATACAGGACGCAGTAAATCGGGTAGACGCATGATGGTCGGTAAAAGCCGCCATGTTCGACGCAGCATAGGTAGTGGGATCTATATATATATATATATATATATATATATATATATATATATATATATATATATATATATATAGATCCCACTACCTATGCTGCGTCGAACATGGCGGCTTTTACCGACCATAATGCGTCTACCCGATTTACTGCGTCCTGTATACGGACGCAAGATTGACGAGCCCTGATTTTTTTTCTGTAGCCGTCATATTACTGTACCAGTGTCTGGTAAAAATTTTGGCATGGACGTATTTTTGCTTCGGGAATAAAATCCGGCGCATAATTTAGTTCAGCGACTTGCCGCACGCACCGCGAGGTCGCTTTGTGCGGCGTATATTGTATACGCGATTTTGTCACTGTTCAATTCTCCGCGTTTGATGATACCGATTATCAGATTTTTTTTTTATTTTAATCGATATAAATGATGGATTTAATTGCATCCGCCAAATAAACAAATCGGCAGAGATGTGAGGCCTCTCAAGGTTAGGTACCGTATATATCACAAATATTTTATGTTTTAATCAATATAAAGGATGGATTTAATTGCGTCCGCCAAAAGAAACAAATCGGCATCGATGAGAGGCCGCTCAAGGTTAGGTACCGTATATATCACAAATATTTTATGTTTTAATCAATATAAAGGATGGATTTAATTGCGTCCGCCAAAAGAAACAAATCGTCAGATATCAGAGGCCGCTCAAGGTTAGGTACCGTATATATCACAAATATTTTATGTTTTAATCAATATAAAGGATGGATTTAATTGCGTCCGCCAAAAGAAACAAATCGTCAGAGATTAGAGGCCGCTCAAGGTTAGGTACCGTATATAAAACAAATATTTTAAGTTTTAATCAATATAAAGGATGGATTTAATTGCGTCCGCCAAAAGAAACAATTCGGCAGAGATCAGAGGCCGCTCAAGGTTAGGTACCGTATATATCACAAATATTTTATGTTTTAATCAATATAGGATGGATTTAATTGCGTCCGCCAAAAGAAACAAATCGTCAGATATGAGAGGCCGCTCAAGGTTAGGTACCGTATATAAAACAAATATTTTAAGTTTTAATCAATATAAAGGATGGATTTAATTGCGTCCGCCAAAAGAAACAATTCGGCAGAGATCAGAGGCCGCTCAAGGTTGGGTACCGTATATATCACAAATATTTTATGTTTTAATCAATATAAAGGATGGATTTAATTGCGTCCGCCAAAAGAAACAAATCGTCAGAGATCAGAGGCCGCTCAAGGTTAGGTACCGTATATATCACAAATATTTTATGTTTTAATCAATATAAAGGATGGATTTAATTGCGTCCGCCAAAAGAAACAAATCGTCAGAGATCAGAGGCCGCTCAAGGTTAGGTACCGTATATATCACAAATATTTTATGTTTTAATCAATATAAAGGATGGATTTAATTGCGTCCGCCAAAAGAAACAAATCAGCATCGATGAGAGGCCGCTCAAGGTTAGGTACCGTATATATCACAAATATTTTATGTTTTAATCAATATAAAGGATGGATTTAATTGCGTCCGCCAAAAGAAACAAATCGTCAGAGATCAGAGGCCGCTCAAGGTTAGGTACCGTATATATCACAAATATTTTATGTTTTAATCAATATAAAGGATGGATTTAATTGCGTCCGCCAAAAGAAACAAATCGTCAGAGATCAGAGGCCGTTCAAGGTTAGGTACCGTATATATCACAAATATTTTATGTTTTAATCAATATAAAGGATGGATTTAATTGCGTCCGCCAAAAGAAACAATTCGTCAGAGATCAGAGGCCGCTCAAGGTTAGGTACCGTATATATCACAAATATTTTATGTTTTAATCAATATAAAGGATGGATTTAATTGCGTCCGCCAAAAGAAACAAATCGTCAGAGATCAGAGGCCGCTCAAGGTTAGGTACCGTATATATCACAAATATTTTATGTTTTAATCAATATAAAGGATGGATTTAATTGCGTCCGCCAAAAGAAACAAATCGTCAGAGATCAGAGGCCGCTCAAGGTTAGGTACCGTATATATCACAAATATTTTATGTTTTAATCAATATAAAGGATGGATTTAATTGCGTCCGCCAAAAGAAACAAATCAGCATCGATGAGAGGCCGCTCAAGGTGCGGGGTGAGAGTTGTGTGGTAATGTTTTGTTTTCAGTATCTCGACAGTTATTAGCCGGCCGGGCGCCGTGACGACGCTGCAGTGTATGCGATTTTATAAGACTGATTATTATTTTCTAAGTTTTTTTTTGTCGTTTTGCTCAATTAGAAATAAAAAAAACTGTTATTATATGTTAAACCAGCGGTTCTCAATTTTTTTTTGGTGGCGGAACCCTTTTGGAAAGCAAAATACTTGACGGAACCCTACAATAAAATAATAGTTTTTAAAAGTGTATTCTTTATTAATAAAGATAATAAAAGTATGTATAATGTAACAGTTACTAATTATTACTTACTTTAACATGCCACATGGCAAGTACATTATTACAAGATATTAAAAAAGAAAAAATCTAACTAATGGGAGGTATGAAACTGTTTTTTATTTTTCATTAATTGGTTGATGTCAGGTTTGATAAAAGACAGTTGCAGTCTCATATCAGGTTCGGCGTCCAGTCTATTGCGATATTTTGTTTTCGTTACTGCATACGTTGAGAATCCTGTTTCGCACAAATATGTTGTTGGGAACGGGAGAAGAATATTCAGAGCCATTTTGCCAAGCATTGGATATTCATTACGAATTCTGCACAAAAATCTTTGAGAGGCATCGTTTTGAACAGTGACTCCATACTTATGTCTGATGACATTTCTAAAAGAGATTCATATATCTCGTTTGAAATACTTTCGGGCTTTTGCAAGTTGGGTAAAAAAGGATTATGAATCCATGAATTCAGTTTTATTTTTGTATTCTGTTCTTCGGGAAAATACTTTTCAAAAGATGCGCGCATCGAAGTGAGATATTGGACCAATTCTTTAAACATATCATCTTGAAACATTTCTGAGTCGTTATCGCTAACAAACTCACTGAGTAACGTAAAGCTTTATATTTCTCTCTTATCAACGCAAACAATCCAAAAATCTAGTTTTCTTTTGAAGGCAGATATTTTGTTATAGGCCTGGAACACTGTTGTCTGTTTACCTTGCAATGATAAATTCAATTCGTTTAGTTTTTGAAAGATATCCGCCATAAAAGACAATCGGAACAACCAAGTTCTATCATACAAACGGTCTTTCAAATTAAAAGAAGTATCAGCTGAAAGGAACATTCGTAACTCCGCTCTAAGTTCAAATAGCCTTGTTAAAGTTTTACCCCGAGACAGCCCCGACACAGAAGTGCGAACTTCACGCCGCCGCCACGCGCATACCTACTAATAATTGTGAGCGCGCGTCCTTTGATAAAAGCTGCCTCTGAATTAGACATTATAGTTGTGAACAAGCGACTTTCGGCTCTAACTTCAAAACATAAAGTCGAGATTGTTTACCACGCATTTTTGTATTTTTATTTCCGCTTTTTGTTTATCAAAGGCGCCGACTCGAGTATTTTTGAGAATGTTCGAGATTGCGTCTAGGACTAAGTATAAAAGCGGCGATCGCGCGTCGCGCCTCGTCAGTCAGTTGAAGCGTTCGGAGCGATAAGTTCCTACCTTGTGAATTATTTTGACCCCACCATCCTGACGATGTAACATTATTAATAAAGAAGAATGGAACGTTGGCTTAAAGGCGTTAAACGTGTTGCAACATCATCTTCTAATGACGCTGAATGTTCAAAAGCAGTACGCGCGGAGCATGCAGCAATTACCGATCCAGACGATGATGCCAAGACGTCAAGTTCCACGGTTTCAAAGACGAAAAAAAGGAAATATGATGAATCATTTATCAGTTTCGGATTTGTTGATTCCAACGGCTCACCTCTCTGCATGCTATATAGTAAACTGCTTCCTAATAGTTCCATAGCACCTGCCAAATTGCCGATATTTAGAAACTGTACACCCCGAGTCTAGAGACAAGAATAAAGAATTTTTTGTTCGCAGAAAAGAACAGTTATTAGAAATTAAAAAAAAAATGATGCATGTAACACAAACTATCAATGAAAAGGCCACGGAGGCATCATATTTAGTTAGCTATCGTATTGCACAAGCAGGTGAAGCGCACACTATCGCTTCATGTCTTGCCGCTCCGCCTAGTACCTGTACAAAAGCAATCTCTAGATACTACAGCTACCTACATGTACTTACTCTCATCTCTTGCCGCTCGGCCTAGTACCTGTACAAAAGCAATCTCTAGATACTACAGCTACCTACATGTACTTACTCTCATATCTTGCCGCTCCGCCTAGTACCTGTACGAAAGCAATCTCTAGATACTACAGCTACCTACATGTACTTACTCTCATATCTTGCCACTCCGCCTAGTACCTGTACGAAAGCAATCTCTAGATACTACAGCTACCTACATGTACTTACTCTCTTATCTTGCTGCTCCGCCTAGTACCTGTACGAAAGCAATCTCTAGATACTACAGCTACCTACATGTACTTACTCTCATCTCTTGCCGCTCGGCCTAGTACCTGTACAAAGGCAATCTCTTGATACTACAGCTACCTACATGTACTTACTCTTATCTCTTGCCACTCGGCCTAGTACCTGTACGAAAGCAATCTCTAGATACTACAGCTACCTACATGTACTTACTCTCATATCTTGCCGCTCCGCCTAGTACCTGTACGAAAGCAATCTCTAGATACTACAGCTACCTACATGTACATACTCTCATATCTTGCCGCTCCGCCTAGTACCTGTACGAAAGCAATCTCTAGATACTACAGCTACCTACATGTACTTACTCTCATATCTTGCCGCTCCGCCTAGTACCTGTACGAAAGCAATCTCTAGATACTACAGCTACCTACATGTACTTACTCTCATCTCTTGCCGCTCGGCCTAGTACCTGTACAAAAGCAATCTCTTGATACTACAGCTACCTACATGTACTTACTCTTATCTCTTGCCACTCGGCCTAGTACCTGTACGAAAGCAATCTCTAGATACTACAGCTACCTACATGTACTTACTCTCATATCTTGCCGCTCCGCCTAGTACCTGTACGAAAGCAATCTCTAGATACTACAGCTACCTACATGTACATACTCTCATATCTTGCCGCTCCACCTAGTACCTGTACAAAAGCAATCTCTAGATACTACAGCTACCTACATGTACATACTCTCATATCTTGCCGCTCCACCTAGTACCTGTACAAAAGCAATCTCTAGATACTACAGCTACCTACATGTACTTACTCTCATCTCTTGCCACTCGGCCTAGTACCTGTACAAAAGCAATCTCTAGATACTACAGCTACCTACATGTACTTACTCTCATATCTTGCCGCTCCGCCTAGTACCTGTACGAAAGCAATCTCTAGATACTACAGCTACCTACATGTACTTACTTTCATATCTTGCCGCTCCGCCTAGTACCTGTACGAAAGCAATCTCTAGATACTACAGCTACGTACATGTACCTACTCTCATGTCTTGCCGCTCCGCCTAGTACCTGTACAAAAGCAATCTCTAGATACTACAGCTACCTACATGTACATACTCTCATATCTTGCCGCTCCACCTAGTACCTGTACAAAAGCAATCTCTAGATACTACAGCTACCTACATGTACTTACTCTCATCTCTTGCCACTCGGCCTAGTACCTGTCCAAAAGCAATCTCTAGATACTACAGCTATCTACATGTACTTACTCTCATATCTTGCCGCTCCGCCTAGTACCTGTACGAAAGCAATCTCTAGATACTACAGCTACCTACATGTACTTACTTTCATATCTTGCCGCTCCGCCTAGTACCTGTACGAAAGCAATCTCTAGATACTACAGCTACGTACATGTACTTACTCTCATCTCTTGCCGCTCGGCCTAGTACCTGTACGAAAGCAATCTCTAGATACTACAGCTACCTACATGTACTTACTCTCATATCTTGCCGCTCCGTCTAGTACCTGTACGAAAGCAATCTCTAGATACTACAGCTACCTACATGTACTTACTCTCATCTCTTGCCGCTCGGCCGTACCTGTACGAAAGCAATCTCTAGATACTACAGCTACCTACATGTACTTACTCTTATCTCTTGCCGCTCGGCCTAGTACCTGTACGAAAGCAATCTCTAGATACTACAGCTACCTACATGTACATACTCTCATATCTTGCCGCTCCGCCTAGTACCTGTACGAAAGCAATCTCTAGATACTACAGCTACCTACATGTACTTACTCTCATCTCTTGCCGCTCGGCCGTACCTGTACGAAAGCAATCTCTAGATACTACAGCTACCTCCATATACTTACTCTCATATCCTGCCGCTCCGCCTAGTACCTTTACGAAAGAAATCTCTAGATACTACAGCTACCTACATGTACTTACTCTCATCTCTTGCCGCTCGGCCTAGTACCTGTACGAAAGCAATCTCTAGATACTACAGCTACCTAAATGTACTTACTCTCATATCTTGCCGCTCGGCTGTACCTGTACGAAAGCAATCTCTAGATACTACAGCTACCTACATGTACTTACTCTCATCTCTTGCCGCTCGGCCGTACCTGTACGAAAGCAATCTCTAGATACTACAGCTACCTACATGTGCTTACTGTCATGTCCTGTTCTGCGACCTAGACTTCTAGCTCTTGCTCTAAAATCTTGTTTACGGGGCACGCGGTTAAATGTTGTTTCGCAGTCTATGAATGCTAGGTTAAGATAGAAAATAAATTGCGTGCAGAACGGCATACAGCTGATCTAACAGACTAACCAAATATTAAATAAAAATAACACGCAATGGTCTACAGTAATGTTGTGGTTTTTAAGTTAATTTAGCTGACAGAAAGGAAGAATCGGTGGGATATATCAATGAAAATATATAATGTGCCATATGATTACGGTTAAAAAAGGACGTAGCAAGAAAGCACAATGCACAAGGCATATATGATAATATACGCACACCACTTGATTACCACGCTGAATGGTCGTACTAAGAATAGTACTATGCACGAGTTATATACGATAATATACTGTGTGCTACATAAGTACCAGTATGAGTGGACCTCAAAAGTGACGAGTTATATACGATAATATACGATAATATACAGTGTGCTACATAAGTACCAGTATGAGTGGACCTCAAAAGTGACGAGTTATATACGATAATATATGATAATATACAGTGTGCTACATAAGTACCAGTATGAGTGGACGTCAAAAAAGACGAGTTATATACGATAATATACGATAATATACAGTGTGCTACATGAGTACCAGTATGAGTGGACGTCAAAAAAGACGAGTTATATACGATAATATACGATAATATACAGTGTGCTACATAAGTACCAATAAGAGAGGTCGTCAAAAGTGACCGAGAATTATTTGAAATCGAATATCAGCATACCGTGTTTAAATGTAATATAATTACGACCAAGTTCATATTAAGCAAATAAAATAACAATATTCACTCGCAGACACTTTTAAATCGTACTAGAAGTGGGAGATGCAATAAGTATCGAGTTTGAAAAGACGCACGAAGCCGTCTGAGATTTAAATATATATATATATATATATATATATATATATATATATATATATATATATATATATATATATATATATATATATATATATATATATATATATATATAATTATAGTATATATATATAGTATATATACATATATAATTATAGTTAATGTTGTGTGACTTGGCCGTTGACAGATGGATTTCTAATTATTGACAGATTTTATAGCTTATTGGATGACCAAAATTTCTGCGTTCTGGTCTTATTCGGAGGTTCTCAAATAGGGGCTTGAAAATGCGACAAAATGGTGCCTGAAAAGGATGGTACGGCAGTGTTTGCTTCGCGCTCAACTTGGCGGGGACACTGCCGTGCCCCTTAGATACTAAAATAAAAACTCTTTTTGAAAATTATGCCTAATAATTATTTAAGAATATGAAGAAGAACCTTCATAAAAATGATTATGATTTCATGTTAAAGATTTTTTTTATTTATTAATATTGATAAATTACCACACCACAGCGGCGAAATATTTTCCTTATTGATCGGGCACTAGTCAAGTAGCTGGCAACACAATTATAGATGCACACTAGGTACAATCTTTGCGCATTGTTTTACACACACTACAATATGAAGTTGCCGCATTCGGGAATCTGTCATTTCTTGACAGCGCTCTATCTAGTCGAAGGCGCTGAGACCAATTAATATCTAAGGTCTACATATTATTAAAAATTATAATATCTCTCTCTAGTCGCCACCATCATGATGCTTATTTATATATATATTTTTTAAATATGATAGGTACATAATATACTTACAGAAAGTGATATACAAAATGAAATAAAACATAGTAGATAAAGAGTGGAAGAGTAGAGAACGTAAAGAACGGAAAAGTTAAAGGAGCCCTTTATCCAATATTATTTATTTTTATAAGTAAAAATCTATGTAAATAACTCATTATATAAAACATGGGAATAAAGGGCTTTATTTATTACTAGCTGACCTGTGCCTGCTTCGTTGAACATACAAACCGTTAAAACCTTCCCTGGACTTCTACTTAATATTTATATTTCAAGACCAAATGTTCATCATGACAATGACAAATCGGTTCATCCGTTCTCGAGTTTTAGCGATACTAACGACCATCAATTCATTTTGATATATAAGATAACATAGGTAGTTAAAGGAATAAATAAAGAATCTCGTCACATGACATAGTTTTATTATGGCAGTGACTTACAAGCTTCATCATTCATAATAATTTACAAATAAAATTATATTTACAGAACATTTAAAAAATCTTACATCATTATCTTTTATATAGTCGATTCATCAATCACGATTATATTATGTTTGTATATTATTTAAGGGCTTTTAGAATATTAAGCCATTCCATGAAAAAAAGGATTTTAGTCTTATTTGATAAGTAAAACCGTATAATGTTGATTTTCATTATGACCTAAGTATTTCGACTTCATCGCAACCTCTTTTATAGTTATCATTATAATAGTTATCCTGTTTCTCAATAAATTTTAAAAGTTAAATGTTAAATATTAATACTTATTTCATAAGTGTAAATGACAGCTTTTTGACACAACTATGAGCCGATTTTTACAAAGCGCCCTCTGGTGGTAGTGTAATTGAAATTTGGTGGGATGACAGATATCTAGCAATACTAAACTGATACCCTGATTTATTAACATAATTTTCTAAAATTGCGTCCAGTTAAAAGCAATTTTAAAGACGTACCTCAAAATTTTAAATGACAGTGACCAAAATAACTTCCACCAGATGGCGCTTTGCGTGAGTTTTTCGTGCCCCCTGGCGGCAGAAATAATCAATTCATCATCGCCTAAAGGCTGAAGATTATTACATCGAAACTCCCAAATAAAATAGTCGATACACAGTAAAGTTTGTTCAACACCATACTCTAGTTACAGTAGCAGTGGCGAATATTGTAATCTCTTTCAGAGGGAAGCCCGACTCTGTATATGGGATATGAATTTGTATGAGAGTCTTCAAAGGGCAGGGGGTAAGTGACGCTTTATGAATGGAGTTATAGGAACCGTGGGGTTACTAGACCTAGTAATTCAAACACTCATATTCAGTGGCCTCACATTCCTATGGTTCTGTAGACACTTAATATTACAGAACTTGTAGTTGTTGTACTCGAACGGGCTCTTTGGCAGTTTGGCACCGCACAGGAAGCATTTCGGCATGTCCGCTTTCAACTAAAAACATATTAACATTAGTGAAAATTAAATATTTGTATATTTGACAAACTTTTCAATAGATGGCGTTAGTAAAACTTGACTATAACGCCATCTGTAACCCGCTTGCAGATAAAATAACGCATATTAAACTAGGAAACCGAAACCCTTTTAATTTTTAGCTTACGGTTTAAAACAGCTGTTTTACACCGTACAAAATTAAAACAATTGAGCTTAAATTTTAGAGTCCGACCGAAACTGGTTTTCCGGCCGAAACCGAAACCGAATATGCGGCCGTGGCTTCTGTTTCGGCCGAACCCGAAACCAAAACTCACGTGGTCAAGTTAAAATTTCTTAAAATACTGAAATTTGGCGCATTTTACCCATTATTCTGCATTAATTAGGACATGAAATGGAAACACATTCCGAAACCGAAATTTCGGTCGGACACTAGTAAATTTACAAAACGGGATTGTTTTATACTACATCAACCGCGTTTTATACTGTACACAATAAAACAATATTATGTCCTACCTTCTGGTCATCTGTGAGCTCGAGGAACTGCGTGGTCTTTACTTTGTCGACATGCTTCTCCTTGTCCCGCTGACGTTTCGCCCGCTTCTGCTGCGCTTTCTTCGCTTTTTCCATCTCGATCTGCTCTGGAGTTATGGGGCCAGGGATTTGGGACTGAAACGATAAGGAATATTGAATTGTGTACCCCCATATTCATTTATTTTGCTATCATCATAATTACTATTATCCATGTTATCACATATCCCATATTCCATTGTCACAAACGCATGTTGTCCTACCTACCTATCATTAGGACTCATTTTATCTTTAAGCCTTTTTTGTTTTTATTTTTTAGTAATGTATCAAATATTGTTCTGCTGGTGAGTCAATAAATAAATACATAAGTAAAATTAGAATGTCAGGACATCAACATGTTTAATATAATTGTTGTACATAAAAATATATATGTGTCAAATAAAGAAGTGATTTTTTTTGCATCTCTTTTATAAAATAGTTAACTGTGAAAGTAGAAAGACTGGAAGAGTTACTTTTGTTTACGCAGACCACCGTACCAAACAATACCATGCCGCCAAGACATTGGTCAATTATCTATAGTCTATTTTCCTAGTATACCTACTAACATCTATGAAAGTCATAAAAAGACTACTTTTCGGATAAAACATAATATTCCAAGAATGAAGCCGTATTTTTTATCACTCACTTCTGTTGCATGTGAATCTTTGAATATTACTTATTTATATTACACGTTGCAATACACCGGGTTCTCTCTCACCTTGTTGTAGTTGTACTTGTCGGGATGCTGCGCCTGGAACAGCCGGAATGCGATGCGCGTGTCGTGGTGGGGGGACGCGGCGTACGGCGTCTGCTGCAGGTGGTTGCGGACGCACGGGTCGCCGCCCGCGCCCAACAGTTGCCTGTAACCGACAACCAGTAGGCTGATTATGTATCTCGCAACAGCAATTTTATTGTATTTATATTTACTATTTATTTTTAAATTTTTGACAGTGCAGACAAGTGTCAAAATTATAAGTTTTTTCTTCTTTTTTTTTTGTTTTTATGTTCATAATATATATTTTTTTCTTTTTTTTATTTAATCACTCGTTCGTATTTATTATTTCCAGAAACATTGTTGATTTGATGTCACACATTGGCACTAGCAGAATATCGGTGCAGTGGGCTTGCTCGCTGTGAAATGCTGAGCTGGGGTCAATTTTTGGCATCATACAACATAATAATATTATTATTTTAAACATTAAGTATAATTGTTCGTTATAATATTACACTGTGTATAATATTACACTTTAAAATAAACAAATAATAATTAAAAAATAACAATAAAACACAGCGACGTTGAGTTACATTTCTGGCTGTCATGACCTGTCTAGTAGACCAGTAGACAAAACACTCACGTGACGAGCCCCGTCTCTCGGTGATGGCGGCCTTGTGTGATGCACGCCTGCTCTACCGCCTCTACCACACTGCTGTTAAACTCCTCCAGTAGATCAGTAGACCGGATACTCACGTGACGAGCCCCGGTTTCTCGGCAATGGCGGCCTTGTGTAGCGCGGTGTTGCCATCCGCGGGGTCCTGTGTGTTGCACGCCTGCTCCACCACACTGCTGTCAAACTCCTCCAGTAGACCAGTAGACCGGATACTCACGTGACGAGCCCCGGTTTCTCGGCGATGGCGGTCTTGTGTAGCGCGGTGTTGCCGTCCGCGGGGTCCTGTGTGTTGCACGCCTGCTCCACCACACTGCTGTCAAACTCCTCCAGTAGACCAGTAGACCGGATACTCACGTGACGAGCCCCGGTTTCTCGGCGATGGCGGTCTTGTGTAGCGCGGTGTTGCCGTCCGCGGGGTCCTGTGTGTTGCACGCCTGCTCCACCACACTGCTGTCAAACTCCTCCAGTAGACCAGTAGACCGGATACTCACGTGACGAGCCCCGGTTTCTCGGCGATGGCGGCCTTGTGTAGCGCGGTGTTGCCGTCCGCGGGGTCTTGTGTGTTGCACGCCTGCTCCACCACACTGCTGTCAAACTCCTCCAAAATCGTATCTAAGGAGGCTTCTTCATTGTTAGATATTATTTTCCACATCTGAAAATGTACTCGATATATAATAGAAGACTACATTATGCAGCGCGGCTACAAAAACATCCATGCATGCAAACAGCAAATCTGTCAGTCACATATATTTATTCCTCGGGTAAAAGTTATCTGACAATAATTGCAAAATAAGCCCTAAGTAATAAAAATATTTTTTACCTCAGACACTGTCTGTCAAGTGATCTTTACTTTTATAATCCCTGCATGTTGTCCTTGTCTGATAAGTTGTATCAAACAAAGACAGAATCACGAAGGGAGTATCAGAGCTGAAAATATTTTTATTAATAAGGGGATAAATGTAAATATACAATATAACATCGTCAATACTAATCATTCGCATACGCGTCAATCGCACACAAGCGGAACAGCTTAAAAAACTAAACAAGATTTAACTAATACAAGGTGTAAAATAAATGAGTGATAATACTTTTGTTGTTTTGCTGTCTTACATCTATTTCTCCTTACTTTCTACTCTAGAATTGTCTGTGAAAACTTGTAATTGGCCTTCTTGTGATATTATGTTAAAACTGTCCTGTATGATCTAGCTGTAAGTTTTCCTATATAAATAAAATAAAATACTTTAGGGTGTATGCGCCCTCCTATAGAGTTTACTGTGAAGTACCAGCACTGAAAGACTTACTTTTGACTTTCATGTTTGTATGAAAAATGCTCCAACATCATAAATTTTCCCCATTGCATAATTAAGAAAAAAAGCATCTCTTTTAGCACTGGTACTTTCACAGTAAACTTAATACGGGACTCATACACACCCTAAAGTATTATCACTCATTAATATTACAGCCTGTATAGAGTATACATGATTATTTATTAAAAGATTACGAGAAGAAAATATCAATTATCAAAATATTATTAAAATGTATTTCGTAGTACCTTCTTAATGTTCGCAGGTATTTTAGGTGGTCCCTTCTTAACGGGTTTATCTTCGGGTTTTTTCTTTTTCTTCTTTTTAACTTCCCCCTTCGTCTCCTGAGCCTCATCTTCACTGGCGGTACAGCTTTTGAGTGAGCAGTCGTTCAGTAAGTCTATTCTGGAATTAGTTATAATGCCATTCTTGCTCTGTTCCGACAGTTCTTTGATCCAGTTGTCTGGAGTCTCGGAGTCTATGAAGCATGGTCCTTCGTCCTCGCTGGACAGTATTTGTGTTGGTAACTCTCGAGGGGTTCTCTCTCTGGAAAAAAGCATATTTCGATAACCACTGTGACTCACTCTCCAATCTGATTTGATTTTGATTCTGATTCGATCGTGCCGTGCACTTCTGACTAAATTGACGTTTGCTCATTTTGATTCTCAGTCGATTGATATGCTCGGGGGTACAAAAAGTTACGATCTAACGATTTTCTTTATCCTGGTTAGTTTCAAAGTAATCCACCAAATAAAATACCAAAAGCCGTTGAGATCGAATCCATTCGATTCTCGATTGTGTCGGGAGTAAGCCTGCTGTAGTTCAGCGCGCCGGGGTTCAAGCTAGCGGGTGCAAATCTCGCTTTGGAACAAAAAAGTTTTCAGTACTCCTTTGTCAGATGTGTATTAATTAGCATACACTAATTACCGTTTAGTCATAGATTAATAACATCTAGATGTGGAGTTTTCATACACAGTTTAAAGCAACAACATATATGTAGGCATAACATTTAGGTAATTACAAAAAAAAATTATATCTAGCAATATCCCGCGAAAAATGATAACCACAACCTGCAAGCGAATGAGCGAGTGTATGCATAGACATGCGTATGATGCACCTCCCTCCTTCCCACACTGTTTATGCGTACACCCTCGCAAAACGTGTAAACACGACCACCCGTTGGTGATATTACTAGATATAATAGTCGATATACAGTCGCGGCATATTGCTAGATATAATATATTAATAATTTTATGCTACGGATTTCCGCAAAGTAGCGCCTGATTCCATTAAATACTTATGTAGAACATTCGCCGACTGGACCGTTAAAACAAACTAGGATGACCTAAGACCTAACTAGGATGATTAGTGACCTACTCTTGTAAATTGTATAATTGAAATACATAAAATTAGAATGAGAATATTACCTACGGGTAGGTAATATTCTCATTAATCGTATAATCGTAAATCAATAAAGCTAAAATGTGGCACTGGGCTGTTAAAACAAACTAGGATGTCTTAGTTTGATATGCCTCAATTTCTTACGCGTCGATGTTATTATTATATGCATTTAGTATTTTGTTGTAAGTGTTATACTTGAATACTATAGTATAATTTACTTTTCTTTACAGAATATGTTGGGTATGTATTTTCATACTGTTCTGTTATAAATTTAATCTGTAAGATGTCGTACCTAGACTTGGCTCTATCAATTTGTTTGCTGGGCGGTTTCTTACGTTCCACAGTTACTTCAGAACTGTTCTTCACGGGCGTCTTGCCTTTAGACGCTATCAATGCTTTTTGGAATAGCTCCATCGTATCTGGAATAATAATAATGATGTTTATATTATGCTAGTCTCGCATTATACATAAGCTAGTTTTTGCTGTTAAATTTTGAAAAACGCAACTATGTTACTCATTATTTTTGGCGTACACAATTCAAACGAAATCTCATGTGAATACTATACTCTACAAATATACTTAAAGTTTCATACAAACTTTTGTCCCTAATTTGAACTTCTTGGGACATCCCAGTTTTGAAAAATGCTTAATATTTGTCAATTTCATTTACCTTTTTTCCCAAAGACAACTCCTTTTATTTCAATTTATTGCGATTGTTAAAGAGCAGTGGAACTGGTTACTATTAGGCTGCGTTTCCACTGACGCGGAATGGGGCAAAGAGGAGCTAGCGGTGCCCGAATTGACCAATCACTATGCTCGAAATCTCCGCTCCGCTTCAACGAAAACAGCATGAGCATAGTGATTGGTCAATTTTGGCACCGCTAAGCTCCTCTTTGCCCCGCTCCGCGTCAGTGGAAACGCAGCCTTAGAAGTTCCATCCACTGTCTACGACATCCAAATATAATAAAATATTCAGAAAACAGTCTTGTTCTGAATATTTTGAATAAAATTATTTAAATACTCACCATAAACTTCAATATTAGACACAGTATCATGTACTCTCTGCACCTCCTTATAGGTGGGCTTCCTGGTTGGGAATGGTAGTGCTCTCACTCTCATATCATCCCTGCTTAGCGGTGAGTTCTTCCCGAAGAGCACCGCCTGGTTAATGGAGCCAACAGCCCGGTAGAGGACTAGGGAGCATCCATTCAAGTCCTCCGACCAGTTGCATATTATTTCATGGACATGCTGTAATTATGACAATAAGTTACTTAAACCGTTTATGCAGCGCACGCAACGAAAGACCCCAAATGTGAATAATTTTCCCTGTTTTTGCAACATTTCTCACTGACGCTTCGCTCCTATTGGTTGCAGCGTAATGTTATATAGCCTTCCTCTATAAATGAACTAAAAGATAAAATAAAACTAACAGATATAAGAGCTAGAACTGGGGTAACAGATGTGACATACACAGTGAAGACATTAAAGTGGAAATGGACAGGACATACAATAAGGAATAGAAATAACAAATGGGCCAAAGACGTCACTGTATGGTACCCTAGAGATGGAAAAAGGAAACGAGGGAGACAAAAGAAAAGATGGGAGGATGAAATAAAAGCAATGGGAGGAACAACATGCAGTAGAAAGGCACTTGACAAACAACTATGGAGGAGCTTAGGGGAGGCCTTTGCCAAAGGGCAATCAGATAGAATTAACTAAAAGTAACAAAAATAATAATAATAATAATTCATTGTTAAAAAAATTTGAATAAAGGCTTATTTTATTTTATTTATTTATTTATTTATAAATGGACTATCCAACAAAAAAAGTGTTCAGTGGTTCCTGAGATTAGCGTGTTTAAACAAACAAACAAACTCTTCCGCTTTATTATATTAGTATAGATATACACAAACCGGCTACCATTTTGTCCTGTCCAATATTTTACATGCGGGCTACTTTTTACCTACTATTATAATAAGTTGTTTGTCTGATAACACAAGATATTCTAGAACTTAGTACAGGACCAGATTGACATGGTGTTTTCTCTACAACCTATAATGTCTTACCTCCACAAACTGAGCTTGATTGTATCTTCTCAAGCTGGCTCCGGCAGATCTTGGAGCATTACCATGCTGGTCCCTTGTAGCCTGGGATTGACCTTGGCCCCTACGAGTCACATATGAGTGCATGGTCTTGTGCAAAACTGGCACACCTCCGGAGAACACAGCTCCAGCAAAATGGCCACCTGACACCATGAGTATTGCCCATCTCTGGTAGCCAGGTAAAGTGAGTTTGTGACATCTGTCTATCCAGGCATTACCGTCACCATCGGAAGATAGTTGCTCCTACGACAAATTCAGTATTAGTAGTATTTGCTAACATAAATTGTATAATTGAAAGTAGCTGACCCGTGCCCACTTTTACGTTGAGCATGAAGTAAAAAACCGTTTAAACATTCCCTGGACTTCCACAAACATTTCAAGACCAAAAATAGCCGAGTCAGTTCAGCCGTTCTAGAGGTTTAGCGAGACTAACGAACAGCAATTAATTTTTATATATAAGATACATAAAATTACAATTAGAATATTACCTACCCATTGTAAATCAATAAAGCTAAAATGTGGCAACACATTTTTTTGGATAAGAAATTGTTTTATCTTGATTTTTTGTATTATATTACTTTCTTCTCAGTAACAATAAATACCTTTCTGTGATGTAAAACACATCTGTATATACAGAAGACTTGGCCAGCTTTGTTTGTAAAGAATGCTTTGCAATGTCTTGTCGCTGCAGCGAACAAATCACTAGCCGGGTTTGTGTTGGAACTGTCATTATCAGAGTCACTTCCAGAATCACTAGAATCATCTGGAATAAAGAATGTAAATTTAAATATAACACATAAATGTAAAATATGGAGAATAACAAGTTTAGGTCAGTTTATGGTTTCAAGATTTGATGAAATTAAATTGTTTGTAAGTATTAGAATTGGGTATCAGAAAAAAACTGTCAAATATAAATAGGTAAAACATCTGATTATGACTAAGTCAATCGCAGATTAAAATAAAAAAATATATATATAAGTATTTTAGACATTTAATATACATACCATTTCTTGAGTTATATTGTCCTAGGCTTAGAGCTGGTTTGCCAAACAGTTTTCTCTTAAGGTTATGTGTGTGCCAATGATTTTTATAATGTGCAGTCTGCTGTGCTCTGGACTCAAATGGCCCGACTCCACAGCATGAACAACAGTTTCCGTCCGCAGCTCCATTTATTGTTAAAGCATTTAGACGTTTCAGTACACTCTCTTCATCCACTGTAAGTAGTTATTTATTTAAATAAATTATACCACATTTATATTCCACAAAAGTTAACTGTAATAACGTTACATTTTCAGTGCTGTATACAGACAGTCAATCTGCATCTTAGGTGGTAGCTGGTTACATTGTTGATCATAAAACCATTACTGACTATAATCATGGATCTTAATCTAGATTAACAATGTAATTTCTACAAAAATAATTTATCATTAGAAACATGCTGTACTTACACTTTTTATCAATATTGCATAATGATGCACAACAAACTGCATGGTAGGTATATCTTTTTTCATGCATAATGTTGAGTGCTCTTAAACTTTAGAGTAAAGGAAATCCTAAATTATTTACTTTACTTACCAATTTGATGTGACTCTGTTATCATACAAGATGCTACTTGTATACCCTTTATTAGTTTTTCATAACCATCTAGATCGAAGGTTTTTAAAGATTTTGGTCTAATAATCTCCGTTTTAGACGTCATTCTTACAATAATGACTTGTAAATATTAAACCAGAAAAACTTAATATACTAATGAAACTTTTTGGCCGCGGGAAGCGGCTTTTTAGATGTTACACCTTTAGTTTAATGCTAATTTATTGCAATATTATTGTGCAATATCGGTAATAATCTGAATTCTGATTCAAATAAAAAAAATAACCTCAAACTGGATTTTTATTAAACGTCAAAATATTTGACGTTGACGGTTGACTCAATGACCAACCCTGTGTTCCAGTACCTGATAGTAAACGAAAATAACGTTATTTTCGTTCAGATTTGCGTTTCTTTAGTTTTAGTTTAGGATCGTTTTGAACCATAGATGAAGAATATACATAGATTTGCTACGATACGTCAATAAAGTGTGTGAACGAGATCACAACATACAAAAACTTTAAGGAAGGAAAAGGAAGGCGACAATATTCTCTGTCTTTGTCAGAGTTCCTGTTTTTGTTTGTTGGGCACAATGAGGGGTTTTCGAATTATCACTTTTAGGTACAGAGAATATCGTAAGATGGCGCTTGCATAATGTAATATGTCAAAAAAATCTGTGATCTTTGTTGGGTGGTTAATAGGGTTACCAGATTATAGCTATTATGCATTTTCAGGTAGTGAAATTATTCATAAAGTGGATAAGTCGCTGTAGGTATACTGTTTCATACACAAAAATAATCCTTTCAAATTCCTTTCTTAGTGATCTCCTACACTTCCGAGGAAACCTACATACATTATAGCTCGCTGGCTTCAATATCTTTGATTTTTTAAACAAATAATTATTAGGTTAAGAAATAAAAAAAAATTAACTAATTTAAGTCTAATGTCAATAAACTTTATTATTATTTCTTATTGCACGCTAAGATAAATATTTTACCTCTTGGGGCTCTTGCCAAATGTGATGACAGAGAGATGAAATCTGCTGGCGTAAAGTGAGTTGAACATATTATGAAGGAATTTTTTCATAAAGTTAATCCTGTTTTTATATTATGTTTGATAGCCTTTATCCATCTTCTATCATCATCTTCTAGTTCTCAGGGCACAATTAATAAATAATAAACTATTGCAAGTGAAAGAAAGAAAGTTGAAAGGTAAAGAAACAAAAAACAAAGCGGAAATTGACATTTTACATAGGACTTGACATATTACTTAGGTTTAATGCCATCTATCAGCATTTTTCTTAAACTTGTAGAACTGTCAAAATAAAAACCCCTCAATAGTTCGGTCACAGCTCGTATCTTCCAGGATTTTTAGTGAACAATAGTGATCTAAGTGGTGAAAATAAAAAGAAATTTAAGTGATACATAATAATAACCATGCTTAACATGGATTTATGTTAAATAATCGGCTGTAAAAGCCGTACTGAGCAAAAAACACGAAACATTTCCTTTCATGCGTAAGTACAATTTTTAGTAACAAATACCCCTTGCTTTGATAAAATATCGACAGGTTGTGTTCCGTAGCACACTAATATGCTATTAATAGGTTATTGTGAATAGAAATAATGAATTAAAATGTTATTTAAAATTACAATAATAAATGTATTATCCAACCAATGTATGTGACAAGGTTAAATCGTCATCCTCAAAACAAATTTCAGGCAGTCAGCCATTTTAAACTACTTTTTGACTTAGTAATGTTAAAGATTTTATGGGGATACCAGCTAAGGTACTCATAATTTACCCAAAAAGTGGGGTCTTTTTAACCGACTTTAAAAAAAAGAGGAGGTATCTCAATTCGACCGTATATATATATATTTAATTTTATTATTCAATCTTAAGCTATGTAATAGTGAAACTGTTGTTACAGATTTCCAAAGGACTCTTCAATCCGCCAATTATGGATTCGTGCCACAGGCCGACAAAACTAGCAACCAACCAAATATACTCGAGTATGCTCTAGACATTTTGAACAAAGTTGTTTTAGAAAAACAGCAAATATGACATATTTAAAACCGTTACCTATTCCTACGCGTCATGTGATCGAGCAGGTTAGTTACTTTTATGGTATTTATTTACGTACTCTAAAAGTGATTATTATAATGTTATAAACACAATAATATATTCAGAGTCTTGTGTAGAGCCTACTGAAATTTACCTACATAAGTTCACTAAAAGTGCTATTTTTTTACTGTAAAATAACGATGGAAATGGAAATCTTGTCTACATTTAATTTTATATATTATTGCTTTGTTTTAGGAAAGCCGAAGATATATTTATTGGAAGACGTAAAGTGAATATAAGTCGTAAAAGTCACTCCAAAAATTTCCATTCATGAACTCTTGAACTGCGGTGAATAGTCGAATGAGATTATATTTATCAATTGTAGTTGGTATAAGAAATAAATTAACAATTTAAATGTCCCCGGAAATGCTGGTAAGGGATCTACAGGCATGAAAAGGAAAATACCAAATGCTTAAACCAGGAGGAAGAAATTCGTGCATCTACTTCGGTATGAATACAGTTACGGAAATAATCATTTTGAATAACGACCCATATATGTTGTAATATACCAATAATTATAAAAAAATGCACACCTTTAAACACCCTATTTTTTATTTTGTATACTTTTTTACATAAAATATACTAATATTAGTTATTTTACATTAATTTAAATATTTTTATATTTGTTAAAATAGACGACCGGTTTCGACGAAGTCATCGTCGGTGTAGGTATATATTATAATAAAGTGAAAAAAGTGCAAGTACATAGTTTTTGTTTTATTACTACATAAAAAGAATGTCCGCCAAGAAATTAAAGTACATTCGATAACATAAATAGAGTACCGACATACATAAATTATTATTACGTCCGCGTCTGTGATGAAAATAATTATGATGTAAAGACGTTTTTTTAAAACCTTGGGTTTTGTTGTATGGTATGTTTTGGGCATACAAAGTAGCAGCCAATGCTACTTTGTATGCGCAAATGGGAACCGTTGGTACATTTACACGTCATAAACCGTAAACGTAACATATTATTATTTTCTGCTTTATCCGTTCCAAATTTCATAATTTAATGGAAACAAATATATAGATGAACAAAGGAGAATGCCGAAAACTGGGCTATTTTGCGTCACTCTTGCGTCTTAACCATTTATATATAAATATTCGTCTTTTGAAATATTATGTTATGTATATTAATTTTAGTTGTAAGCGAATGGGGGTTTAAAAGTTATAAAAAAAAAGTAACATATTGAATTAGAAATTAGCGGAACCGCCATTTTGTATGTCAACCGTCAAATGATGCCAGTTTATTGCGAATACCAGTTTTTAAGTGAAATAGTAAGAATAGTGATATGAAATAAATGAAAGAAACCCAATTTTTCATAATGAACATTAGTCGAAGATTATTTTATAAAATAATGCTAATGAAGTTTTGCTTTTTAATTGAAAATATTAAGAAATATAGTAAAGTTATGTTCTCTTTTTCTAAAAATATTTTAAGGTACATATTTTTTTTTTACTGGCAGCCCTAACCGTATGGTACTATTGACATTTGTGTGACGTAAATAATGAATATGATTTTTTGATGGTATGGTGTTTTGTGACGGTCGGTGCTTCGTTTTGTGTGAAAGAAGTGTTTTCTTTAATTATTATTCAAAGTGTTCCAACAAAGTGTATTAAAAGTCTTACTTCAACGTTGAGTCGTGCAATCCTCCGTTGATTAATTTACTTTAGTTGTATGTCGTTAGATATTGCAAATTACTTTTGATACTATATTTTACACTTTTGAATGCATAACTTAACCTCAAAATTCGGAACATTTTAAATTCAGATTTTTCAAGACTTCCATCGAATAACTAAGTGATTTTTTTAAATATGAATCCTGAGTACATTTTCAATGTTTTACAGTTAATTTGGTTAAGACGCAACAATAGCCCAACTCTCATATAAAAATCGGCATTGTCCAATAAATTTGTATTTTATTGTTCTGTACTAATCTTTGTTAGTCCCGAGTAGTAAGATTCCTGAATAAATTGGGTATATTTAAATGGGATTGGCAACACAGATATTGTTTTTTTTTCTTTTCTTTTCGTTTGTCCCTTTCGGCTGTGGGAATGTGTCAAATCTAGAGGATTCATTATCTAAGTTTTTTTCACAGGCACTGTCAGCTGTCAATGTCAGCGTTATGAATGATCTGAACGTTCAGAGCGTCTACTGGAACAGGGCTTACGGAAACAAATGGACTTGGAATAAAAACAAAATATACGAGCCGGAAACCAAAATGGCGGATTGACATATGAATAGTCTTATTAGTTATTACCTTAGATTAAGAATACATAGATTTGCTACGATACGTCAATAAAGTGTGTGAACGAGATCACAACATACAAAATCTTTAAAGAAGGAAAAGGAAGGCGACAATATTGCCTGTCTTTGTCAGAGTTCCTGTTTTTGTTTGTTGGGCACAACTGCTATGTGCCCAACAAATCAGTTGACAGTTCGGTCACATCTCGTATCTTCCAGGATTTTTAGTGAATAATAGTGATCTAAGTGGTGAAAATAAAAAGAATCTTAAGTGATGCATAATACTAACCCTGCTTTATATGGATATATGTTAAATAATCGGCTGTTAAAGCCGTAATGAGCAAAAAACACGAAATATTTCCTTTCATGCGTAAGTACAATTTTAGTAACAAATACACCTTGCTTTGATAAAATATCGACAGGTTGTGTTCCGTAGCACACTAATAAGCTATTAATAGGTTATTGTGAATAGAAATAATGAATTAAAATGTAATTTAAAATTACAATAACAAATGTATTATCCAACCAATGTATGTGACAAGGTTAAATTGTCATCCTCGAAACAAATGTCAGGCAGTCCGCCATTTTAAACTACTTTTTGACTTAGTAATGTTAAAGATTTTATGGGAATACCAGCTAAGGTACTCATAATTTACCCTAAAAGTGGGGTCTTTTTTAACCGACTTTCAAAAATAGAGGAGGTTTCTCGATTCAACCGTATATATATTATATTTTTAATTTTATTATTAAATCTTAAGCTGTGCAATAGTGAAACTGTTGTTACAGATTTCCAAAGGACTTTTTAACCCGCCAATTATGGATTCGTGCCACAGGCCGACAAAACTAGCAACCAACCAAATATACTCGAGTATGCTCTAGACATTTTGAACAAAGTTGTTTTAGAAAAACAGCAAATATGACATATTTAAACCCGTTATCTATTTCTACGCGTCATGTCATCGAGCAGGTTAGTTACTTTTATGGTATTTATTTACGTACTATAAAAGTGATTATTATAATGTTATAAACATATTATATTCAGAGTCTTGTGTAGAGCCTACTGAAATTTACTTACATAAGTTCACTAAAAGTACTATTTTTTTACTGTAAAATAACGATGGAAATGGAAATCTTGACTACATTTAACGAACGCCTCTACTAGTCCTATTTTATATATTATTGCTTTGTTTTAGGAAAGCCGAAGAAATATTTATTGGAAGACTTATAGTAAATAAGTCGTAAAAGTCACTCCAAAAATTTCCATTCATGAACTCTTGAACTGCGGTGAATAGTCGAATGAGATTATATCTATAAATTGTAGTTGGTATAAGAAATAAATTAATAATAATATGAATGTCCCCGGAAATGCTGGTAAGGGATCCACACTATAGGAGGCATGAAAAAGAAAATACCAAATGCTTAAACGAGGAGGAAGAAATTCGTACATCTACTTTGCACGGCACGGTTACGTGCAAACGGTATGAATACAGTTACGGAAATAATCATTTTTAATAACGACCCGTATATGTTGTAATATATACCAATAATTATAAAAAAAATGCAAATATTATAATAAAATCATTTAAATAATGACTATATGCACAGATTACCTTTAAACACCTTATTTTTTTTTATATACTTTTTTACGTATATACCTACTTTATTAGTTATTTTACATTAATTTAAATATTTTTATATTTCTTAAAATACACGACCGGTTTCGACGAAGTCATCGTCGGTGTAGGTATATATTATAATAAAGTGAAAAAAAGTGCAAGTACATAGTTTGTGTTTTATTACTACATAAAAAGAATGTCCGCCAAGAAATTATAGTACATTCGATAACATAAATAGAGTACCGACAACATATATAAATTATTATTACGTCCGCGTCTGTGATGAAAATAATTATGATGTAAAGACGTTTTTTTAAAACCTTGGGTTTTGTTGTATGGTATGTTTTGGGCATACAAAGTAGCAGCCAATGCTACTTTGTATACGCAAATGGGAACCGTTGGTACATTTACACGTCATAAACGTAACATATTGTTTCCTGCTTTATCCGTTCCAAATTTTATAATTTAATGGAAACAAATATATATAGATATACAAACTTTCTCTCATTAATAATTTTGTATTTTACTGTTCTGTACTAATCTTTGTTAGTCCCGAGTTGTAAGATTACTGAATAAATTGGGTAAATTTAAATGGGGTTGGCAACACAGATATTGTATATACTTTTCGTTTGTCTCTTTCGGCTGTGGCACTGTGTCAAATCTATAGGATTCTTTATCTAAGGTTATTACCCTGTGTTCCAGTACCTGATAGTAAACGAAAATAACGTTTTTTTCGTTCAGATTTGCGTTTCTTTAGCACTGTTTAGGATCGTTTTGAACTGTTTTCACAGGCACTGTCAGCTGTCAATGTCAGCGTTATGAATGATCTGAACGTTCAGAGCGTCTACTGGAACAGGGCCTATGTATCGATTATTTTTCAAAATTATTCAATGTTCCAAATGTTAATGAAATTGCGCTGTTTTATAGTATAACTGACCCTTGCCCACTTCGTTGAGCATAAAAACAGTTTATGATGAAATTCAACTAAAAAAAACAACCCCTAACTCGGGAACGCGGAACCCGCAACGCGGGAACCTGGAACCCGCAGCATGGGAACCCGAAACCCGCAACCCGCAACGCGGGAACGCGGAACCCGCAGCATGGGAACCCGAACCCGCAACGCGGGAACCCGGTACCCGCAACGCGGGAACCCGGAACCCGCAACGCGGGAACCCGGAACCCGCAACGCGGGAACCCGCAACCTGCAACGCGGGGACCCGGAAGCCGCAACGCGGGAACCCGGAACCCGCAACGCGGGAACCCGGAACCCGCAACGCGGAACCCGCAGCATGGGAACCCGAAACCCACAACGCGGTAACCCGGAACCCGCAACGCGGGAACCCGGAACCCGCAACGCGGGAACCCGCAACGTGGGAACCCGGAACCCGCAACGCGGGAACCCGGAACCCGCAACGCGGGAACCCGGAACCCGCAACGCGGGAACCCGGAACCCGCAACGCGGGAGCCCGGAACCCGCAACGCGGGAACCTGGAACCCGCAACGTGGGAACGCGGAACCCGCAACGCGGAACCCGGAACCCGCAGCATGGGAACCCGAAACCCGCAACGCGGAACCCAGAACTTGCAACACGGGAACCCTGAACCCGCGACGCGGAACCCGGAACCCGCAACACGGGAACCCGGAACCCGCAACGCCAAACCCTTCCGTGAACGTTGGTTCTGCGCTGTCAAATGGAATATATAGTATCCTATGTCCGTCTACTGGCTCTAAGTTACTTCCTCACCAATTTTCAACCATATCGATAAAGCCGTTCTTGAGTTATAAATAATTTAACTAACACGACTTACTTTAATACAAATAGCTGATGTATAGATGGATAACATAAGCTAACGCCCGGTGAATGCTCCCGTCACAGTCGGTCCAGCCGATTCTGTGATCATTAGTTAGATAACGATGATGATGATGAATAGAAGCCAAAATTAATCCATAAAACTTTAGCTATCTACCAGTGAAAGTCTCGTTAAAATCTGTCCAGCCGTTCCAGAGATTAGCCGGAGCAAAGAGACACGCTAACAGACAGACAGACATTTTTTTTTAATTGCATTTTCGTTTTCAGTAGCAAGAAAAAAAAAGACTTCTGTCTTTTTTTTTCTTGCTACTGAAAACGAAAATGACAACGAAAATGACAGACGTTAACTTCGCACAAAGACAAATGACGACAAAAGACGTTGGCAACTCCTATTGAGGGGGAGGCATATGCCAAAAAAAGAAGAAGAAGAATGACGACAAAAGACATACCTAGTGGCGTCTTATCATGACGTTTTCGATTTTTTTTTATTGTTCGTGAATTATGACCATGGATCTAACTCCTTCGATCTGATTTTTAAATTAACATTTATAATATATTCTTATTACAACTTATAAGTTAAGTACTTTTTTTAAGTAGGTATATTTATAGTTGTTAAAAGATTAATCGATTTTTTGAGTAAGTCTCTAGTGTTTAATAAGAAAAAGTGTTAACTGACGTAACATTATCACGACGTTTATTTCATTAAATCATAATTTGTATATTATATTTAAGATCGTTTATCAGTGAAAGCAAATCGTAAAAAAACTCATATTGGTTATGTTGACAATAAATATCTAATAATTATTAAATAAAGTTTAGTAAATTCTGCAGTTTTAACAAAAAGAAAATATTTATTTTATTATGTCGTCGTTCCAACGTTACGTCGCTCATTTTTGATAAACTGTCAAATGTTACCTATTAAAATGACCCGACTATTTATTAGTGGTGGACAAATAGTTTAATGAATCCAAATAGTTTAAGTTTATGTTAATACCTTAGATTATTAATTGGTCTCAGCGCCTCTATGGTTAATACGTTATTTATAGCATTTCATAATTTTTATTTTCCATTTGTAAACAATGTCGTTACCATGACACCCGTGTCATATAAACTGGCAACGACGTGAATCGATTGAGCCCAGGTTCAAACCCCGCGTGACCATCACGTATTTTCTTCTTTTTTTCTAATTTTCTGCTTATTTTTTTCAACATTTTCTTTCATAATAACCTTTTCGTGACAATAACGAACATACCGTAAAAAAAAATTGCGAAATTGGTCAAGCTGTTGTCGAAGCGCACACGACGTAACAAATTTTGGAGGTCGTTTTTTTACACTTTGGGCTACATTTTTGGGGTTTTAGTAAGGAACCCTACTTTTTTTAAACATATAATATAGCCTATGTTCAGCGCTAGGAATGTAGCTTTCCAACGGTGAAAGAATTTTTCATATTGGTTCAGTGGTTTCAGAGCCTATTCCATTTAAACAAACAAACAAACAATCAAACGTTACCTCTTTATAATATTAGTATAGATAATAATAGCTCCCCTCACCGATTTCGATGTCGGTAGCCGATTTCATTGAAACCAGGCCAGCTACGCAGGAGTTATTTTTTAGTGCCCAAGTGTGTGCACAATACACAGAAGCACTCTCTCTTCCTTTTACTCTCATAACCCAGTGGGACGGTAAACCGACACGACTAGCGAGAGATCAGGTGCAGGACCGACTTTTTACATGCCCTTCCGACGCATGGATCATCTTTCTTGTCAGACAATCAGGTGATCAGCCTGAATTGTCCTAACCAAACTTGAAAACAACATTTTTTGTTGTTCCAACGCGGGAATCGAACCCACGACCTCCGGGTCGAGAGCGAAGCTCTGAACCACTAGACCACGGAGGCGATAAATGTTTTATAGTATTGGTATAATATTATAGTTAGGATGCTCGAACATATTTTAAGTAGCTTACTGCACTGAATTAGCTTACTAATTTTATTAATATAATCATAATCATTTATTGAAAGAATGTCGTACATAATAAAGTAGGTGTTATAATTAATTGCATAACGGAGCAGATATAATATTACCATTGCAGTGGCAAGCAAAATACAACTTTTGGACTATAATTAATAATATTTCATCATTTTGAAATTTTCCTCTAAAATAATTAAGATTTTTTAATGGACTGGTAACTTATTATAAATATTAAAGACCATAATATCTTTAATAAAAAAAAATAATTCAAAAGCATAGGACCAAAAAATTTAAGATTTTTTCACTAACAAGAGCCAAGCTCTTAAAATTTGAATGAATGAATGAATAAATAATAATACTACAATATCTAATAAAATGAATTACGAAAAATTAATTCAATTTGATTAAAATTTTATATAAAATAACTTGAAAGTTTTTTCACCTAAAACTAAAAAAAATACTTTTAAATAAAAATATACCTACATAGCTAGAATAAGAAAAGGTTGATGTTAAGTGTTATTTCTTACTCAGAAAAGTTATAATATATGTAGTAAATGTATTGATTGCATGCTCAAAGTGCACAATTTCTTCTTCTCTCTATATTATATAAAATTAAAAAAAAACATAGTACTAGGTATATTAAACGGTCGAAATTCGAATTTAGAAACCTCCTCGATAGATAAGAGTAATACAATGTCTCGAGATACGGACTGTTTCGGCTATTTTTAGTCTTGAAATATTCGTGGAAGTCCCGGAAATGTTTAAACGGTGAGAAAATATTTGTATGCTCAACGAAGTGGGCACGCATGGGTCAGCTAGTTAGGTTATAATAACAGTCAACTCTATTACCTACAAGCTAACTACTCTTACTACTTACCCGTTATCAGGTAGAAAGTACAGATTTGGAAAACAGCCAAATCTGTACTTTCTACCTGATAACGAGTTAGCTGTATAATGTAAGTATAAATTTATAGCCTACTGGTAATAAAAGCAATGAAATTAGTTGATTATTACTTACCTATTTAATCGTTTCTTGATACCTATACAGTATCAGTTATTGTAGAATGTATTGTGTGTACGTACAATGTATTGGGTATTTTTAATTTTGTTTCCTACAATTTTGTATGCGTTAAACAATGAATCTATTGAGTTATGCAATAATTTGAATTGTTACAATACAGGCGATGTTGCTTGCGGTATGAGAGTAGAAGAGACGGGCTTTCGATTGAAATTATTCGAAAATGAATGTAAACTTTTAAAATACGGATGTGATACTGGCGGAGAGAATGGTAAATGTCCAGTTCTACACAAAATATATTATAATAAAGTGAAATCATTATTTGTTTCTTTGCATTGAATAAGTTCCTAAAGTGGAATAATTATGATGAAATTTGGCACAGATACTTAATACACAGGGAGGGCCGTTAGCTACTTTTAAAAAAATAAAAAAATTAGGTACTACAGTTAGTGCAGTGTTGTTCATGCAGTTCTTTTGGGATGAAAGTTATTTTATCCCAAAAGAACTGCATGGTCAAATAATTATTCCTGAACTATGTATTATGTATGTACCTACACCTATTTTAACTGATTCACAGCTTATGGCCTTATCAACAAAGAATTTTGTGAGTCTGAAAATCAAGAACACAGGCTTGCCGAAATACTTCTAGAAGATGAGTGTCTATGTGAAGAAAATTACACGACACCGCTCTGTGCTATCAGAAAAGATGGCGAACGATTTGCAGTTAGATGGTTCGAAAACAAATGCGATCTATTTGAACATAATTGCAGAACTACAATAAAATACGTCGAAACAGATGACTTTTTTTGCCATTCTAATAAGCATGCATATATAGACCCTAAAAAAGAAAATATACCAGTTATCAATGACAAGCTAATCCACGATCAGAAAAACATTACAAACTTAGTTATAGTCAAAGCAAAGTTTGATGAGGATATAAACGATACGATTGACAAATTCTTCGCCACAACTCATGTATACGACGTGCCGTTACAAGAGGTGCATTCAAGAAGAAAGTGGATAAAGAATGCTGGGCCGGTAAACGTGTACACTCCCCTAAAGGTGGTACCGGAAAATCTGACCGATGACTTTGAGCACAGACCACTGTTAAGAACATGTCTGCATAAGTGTCCGACTGTAAGTTTTAACTTTGGCCTACCATCCCATACAATCTATGTTTAATACGTTTAATACATGAAAAATTGCAATAGATATCACTACTATTAACTTCTTCTTTGTTAATGGCTCCTTCGTGAGTCGCCAGTGTCTGAGTGTGTGGACGAAGACTCTGCTTTATGAGTAGGTTCTGTGAGGAAACAAGGGTACGGTGATCCGAGAAAAGTCTGTCACTACTATTAACGTTTGTAAATTATAAAATGTAAATATGCCGTAAAGTACAAATATTGACATTAAAATAAAGATAAGCTTTATAAACATACCATCACATTAAGCTAAATTCAGCTCCATAATAAGGAATAAGATACGAAAGAAATTAGGAATTAGTATTTTCCAATAGTGGCGCTAAATGCCGGTTTTCGGAATGTGGCTGGAAATCGAAGAAAACAAAAATAGCCAGTTGAATTGCCACATTGTCAAACGCACAAACGAAAAGGGACTAGTTTCGTTTTTAAGTTAAGTTTAGTAACAAACTTCAAAGTTTGAATGGTCTTTAGCAATAGCTTACCATCAGGCGATCTGCTCGTTTCAGACGTGCCCCTCAGTGTATGCCCCGGTGTGTGGACAAACGGCATACGACACCCGCTCGCCGACATTGATGTTCCAGAACCACTGTTTCATGGACGTCGCATCTTGTAAGACGTATTGGGATGACCACGAGAGATCTAGTGCGTATTGTATGTTTAAAATCTCGTTCCTCTCCCGTTTATAGTGTTAATGCTTTCATTAACATACAATTTCTCTTTAGAAAGGATGATATTTAGACAAATGATTAATACTGGGTCTATTCCACCAACGCTTGTTAGTGTTAACGGCTTGTTAAATACCATGCTATCTCATTCATTGATAAGAAATACGAGAGGGATCAAAAAGATAATTAATGAGGGAACTTTAACACGTGCTGGTGAAACCAGAAGATGCCTGCTGGAAACCAAAACATGTGCAAGTTATTTTGACGGAGTGCCGATACACTGACAAAAGTAATGAGTCTGGATAGGCTAGAATGCAGCAGAGCCACAGTAACAAAATTTTCTGCATTATAAGCGCATCTCGTAAATTTGTCATAATCATTATTTCAATAAGGTAAAGGGTTTTAAGGTAAGGCGTTTTTGATGCCATGGCAAAAGTCAGTCCTGCGCCTGAACTCTGAGTGGTATCGGTAATCCTTAAAGCTTATGTGTATTGCGCACACACTTGGGCACTATAAAATAACTCCTGCGTAGCTGGCCTGGTTTCAATGAAACCAGCCACCGTCACTGAAAACGGTGTGCCCTCATTATTATTATTATCAGCTACTAATAGCAAATACTTTTCCACTTTTATTTCGTTTAGGTTACTGGGAAAGTCTTATCGTGTTCTGTCTGGGCGATGAGATGGATGCGGTGTACAGGTGCGTTTCCAGAGTTAAATCTAAAAATTCTCTTGTCACAGTGTTAGTTACCATACACCTCGTTACGTAGGTGTATGGTAGAATTTTTAGATTTAATCTAAAAATTCTCTTGTCACAGTGTTAGTTACCATACACCTACGTAACGGCTTGACCGATTTTTATAATATAAATTTTATATGCATATTCAGTAGGTCTGAGAATCGGCTACTATCTATTTTTCATACCCCAAAGTGATAATCCACCCCTAACATTTTTATTTTTATTTTTGGGACACATTTTATTTTTATTTTTTTTATAATGTAACATTTAAAAAAAACATACAACCCCAAATTTTCACTCTTCTATCACCAACCCCTTTTCCCATTTTTTAATAGTTCCTTTAGTAATTTTCCACACACGGGTTCCGAGTTGCGGGTTGGGTTTCATCACAAACTGTTTGTATGCTCAACGAAGTGGGCACGGGCCTTAGTATAACATAAAACTACACTTTCGCTCGTGGGACACACTATAAGTGTGTCCCCAAGAATCATCCGATCGCGATAGTGTGTTCTGCGGGCCTACTCCCGACACAATCGAGTAAAGAATCCGTTCGATATGAGTGGTTTTTCGTATTTTATTTGGTGAATTACTTTGAAACTAATCACGATAAAGAAAATTGTTAGATAGTAACTATTTGTACTCCCGACCATATCAATTGACTGAGAATCAAAATAAACAAATGTCAATTTATTATTAGGAAGTACGCGGCATGATCGTATCCGAATCAAAATCAAGTCAGTTTGGAGAGTAAGGCCCCTGATCGGTCAGTCGCAATCTTACGATATCACCTGATTTCTTCCCGATTAAGCCCCGATTTCACCAACGCATGTTAGTGTTAACGGCTTGTTAAATTACCATGTCTTCTCTTTAAATGATAGGAATTACGAGAGGAACAACATGATATTTAACGAAGTATTAACTTTAACATTGCTTGGTGAAAAACGCCTTAAATGTACACAATTTTAATATTATTAGCATAGTATGTCAAATAAAAATCACACTTGGGTACTATAAATTGACTCCTGCGGCATTACTCTCCAAACTGATTTCATTTTGTTTCAGATACGATCATGCCGCGTACTTCCTAATAAATTGACATTTGTTTATTTTGATTCTCAGTCGATTGATATGGTCAGGAGTACAAAAAGTTGCGATCTAATAATTTTCTTTATCCTGATTAGTTTCAAAGTAATTCACCAAATAAAGTACGAAAAACCACTGATATCGAAAGGATTCGGTTCTCGATTGTGTCGGGAGTAAGCCCCCTGTGGATCTTATAACGCCGGACTTGCAAATTGCAGGTTTATCCCAGCCATCCGGACGCTGCAGAAGATGGGCCGGCTGAAGAAGAAGGGCAAGTTCCGGCGGCCGATCAAGAACTTCCGGTACCTCACCGACATCCGGTCCGGCCCTATCAAGCCTATGGGGTAGGCGAGGGTAGGAAAACGATGACAGCAATAAATAAACATCTCAAGTCCAGTTTTATTTTACGTTCATAATACGAGTAATAATAAAATAGCATATTATTTTTATAACAAAAAATAAATAAATAAAACAATTCAATAATTTTTTTCTTAATTCCTAAACTGTGAAAGTTTACGCTAAAACTACTTAATGGATTTTAATGAAATTTGTTATTGTAGAAGTTTAGGCTCTGGGCGGCGATTCTCCGGCAGTGGAAAAACGTTCATACTCGAATAAATCGTCGACATTCGGAAATTTTAAGAACGATGCACACTTGGTGTATTCTCAGAACACACTGAAAAAAATCCGTTTATTGCTTATTTAATCATATGTGTGGAATGAGCAAAGAATAATCGTTCTTAGGCTGCCGGCATAAGTGTGAAAATTCTTTGTACATTTTTAAGTGATAAGAGTTCATTTTGTACAATATGCTTACGCATATTTCGCTGCTAAGAAAAATCGTTCTTGTTAGAGGGTAATAAGAGTAAAAATTCTTTACTATTGCATATTACTTTTATAAGTAGTTATATTTTAAACGGCTTATTTTGTACTTGTTAGAACTTGTTAGTTGCGTTTTGCAGGTCGATGAAGTAACGTGTTTTCATTATTTTACTCGACGAAATGTTTCGTATTGTTTGTTTGTTTTGGTGGTGCGTTTAGGTTATACAATATCGTTGACTTTTAAAGCGTCAATAATACTCGTAATTAATCATTTTTGTTGTAGACGTAAATATATTAACTATGTTTGTTTAATTTTTTAGTTCACATTAATAAATTATATAAATACTAGCTGACCCGTGCCCACTTCGTTGAGCATACAAACCGTTTCGCCGAATCGGTTCAGTCGTTCTTGGGTTATGCTAACCAACATATTTTGCAATCAATTTTTATATTATAGAATATGTAAGGTTTACTTCGACAGTTCGATTGGTAATTGTTCTATTGGTACCCCAGAATACGTGTTTCATGAATCGTTCGAACTTTTCGGTAGTAGAACGGACAACTTCATACATACGGTGGCGGCTGGTAGGTTATCAAATTGGTGGTGCACTTTTCTTACTTAGCTTTAAAAAAACTTAGCGTTAAAAAAACGCTATGGGAAACTTCAAAGACATAAAGTGATTTTCTTGTAAATATTGTTGTTGTTTATTGAAATATTAATATTTTAAATACCTATATATTATGTATTATAAACGTATCAATTACGTATTTCGTCAATCATAGATAGTTAAAATAATTTTTACCCGACTTCGGCGAAGTCAAAAGGAAGGGTACATAATTTTGGCAGTTTATGTATGTATGTAGCTCGCAGCAGCTAAACTACTGGTCAAAATCCAAAAAATTCTAAATTCAAAACTTTTTATTTCCATAAAGGTTATTAAATAACACGTCTTATAGAATTATCCTACAATATGATGCCTACCACCGGTTCGGAAACTAGTCCGGCGAGAAGAACCGGCGTAAGAAACTCGCGCGGGGCCATCTTTTAGCAAGGTCCGATTTTAATGAATGAGGTGTCAATCAATTCGTATTGTTGCCGCGAGTAACATAGACTATATAAATTTCATTATCTTAATTGAATTTTTTTGAATATAGTTTTTTAAGTTTAATTTTGAAAATCTAAAATCGTTTTTTAAACATTACACCCACTCTCAATAACGACAACAATTTAGTAATAAAAACTACTTTTTAAGTTGCTAAAATAAGTAAAAACTGCACAGCTGTGTATGGTCTTTTGTCGCTTTATGATATTAGCCCGCAATAAACTTGACTGTCGGCATCATGCATAGTGAACTTTCTAAGAAATTCGTTCTTTTGTTTACAAATTGGGATTGCTTGCACGTGTTGACTGTTTTTGACCATTACTAATAAGTAGGAGTCATGGATTATCTATACGTTAACATATTCTTAGTTGGTCACAAACTTTCAAACTGTAAGCATGGCTAGTAAAAGAAAATCACTGTGTATTGACGAAAAAGTATTACTCATACGTGCAATAGAAACGGAACATATGGGACATATCTACTATCACTAATCTGAAATAAACTTTTTTTTCACATACATACATACATACATGCATACATACCTACATACATACATACAAACATACATACATACACACACACATACATACATACATACATACATACATACATACATACATACATACATACATACATACATACATACATACATACATACATACATACATACATACATACATACATACATACATACATACATACATACATACATACATACATACATACATACATACATACATACATACATACATACATACATACATACATACATACATACATACATACATACATACATACATACATACATACATACATACATACATACATACATACATACATACATACATACAAACATGCATGCATGCATGCATACATACATACATACATACATACATACATACATACATACATACATACATACATACATACATACATACATACATACATACATACATATGTACATACATACATACATACATACATACAAACATACATACATACATACATACATAAATACATCAATACATACATACAGACATACATACATACATAGTACATACATGCATACATACTTACATACATACATACATACATACATACATACAAACATACATACATACATAAATACATCAATACATATATTACATACATACATAGACTGCCAAATTATTTATTTGTACATGTGGATTCGGACATCTACCGGTCCTTACCACTCGTTGGATATCGGGGACTTTTTCACGATTTACTTCGACTGTGAAGATCTGGAGCACGATTCTCGGGCAGTGGAAAACAGTTCGAATATTAGTATATCCCGCTCGCACGCGCGCTAAATCTCATTTGCGTGAGCGGGACAGACCGATAGTAAAAACTAAGTTCGAGGCCTGAGAATTAGGGCCCTGAGAATACACAAGTATTTTTCGTTCTTAAAATTTCCGAATTTCGATGTTTTATTCGAATGTGAACTTTTTTCCACTGCCTGAGAACCATGCGCATTACGTGTTTTGTAAACCGCTCGAACGTTTCGGTAGAATGGAAAAAATCATGAAAAAATGTCATGCGGAAAATGTTCTAATAGCGAGAATCGCCGCCCTGGATTACAACATTATATTCCTACAGACGTATTAGGTCCTTACATATGAAATTGGCGTTTTGTCGTACTGGCCACTTTGATCTTAAATATATTCTCTTTGGTTAGGAATTCCAAATTTAAATTTAAACAGCTATTTACTCATGCATTTGTGTTTTGAAAACCGTAATTCATTTGTTTTTTTCTCTTTTGGTTTTTTTTCTGCGTCACTCATTTCACAAAATAGAAAACTTAAAATATCGCATTATTTACGAGTACGAGTTCCACCGTGGCACCAGTGCTGCAGAAACGGCTCGAAGGATTAATGATGTGTATGGGGTGGTGTCGTAAAAGAAAATACGGTGCGTTTTTGGTTTCAACGCTTTCTTTCTCGAAATTTCGACCTGCAGAACAAGCCCCGTGGACGGCCGGAGACCAAGGTCGATAATGATAAATTGATAGCTATTGTGGAAGCAGATCCATCGCAAACCACATCAGAGCTAGCTACAGGCTGCGATGTTAGTGACAAACCCGTTTTAATCCACATGAAGCAAATTGGGAAGGTAAAAAGCTTGAAAGGTGGATACCTCATGAATTGAGTGAAGCAAACCGACAAACGCACGTCGACTGCTGCGTTACATTGCTCAACCGGCACAATAATGAAGGAATTTTAAATCGGATCATTACATGTGATGAAAAGTGGATCCTATACGATAATCGTAAACGTAAATCGTGAACCCTGGTGAACCAGCAAAGTCTTGCCCTAAGCGAAAATTGACTCAAAAAAAGTTACTTGTAAGCGTTTGGTGGACTAGTGCCGGTGTCGTACACTATAGCTTTCTTAAATCTGGTCAGACAATTACGGCTGATGTCTATTGTCAGCAACTGCAAACCATGATGGAAAAGCTCGCCGTTAAACAACCGAGACTTGTCAATCGCTCTACCCCACTGCTGCTTCAAGACAACGCTAGACCTGACACGGATCAACAGACGGCTACCAAATTAGAGGAGCTTCAATTGGAATGTCTAAGACATCCACCGTACTCTCCGGACCTTGCTCCAACACTTTACAATTTTTTTCGAAATTTGGATAACTTCTTGCAAGGAAAAAAATTAAATTCCGATGAGGCAGTCCAAACCGCTTTCAAAGATTTCATTGATTCACGTCCGAATGGTTTTTTTAGTAAAGGGATCAATGAACTACCTATAAGATGGCAAAAGTGTATAGATAGCAATGGTACATACTTTGATTAATAAAATATATTTTAATATGAATAAATCGCCTTTATGTTCCTTCCATACAAAACGCCAGTTTCATATGTAAGGACCTAATACACAAAGGCGGCCTTATTAAAGTACTTTGTATTCGTGGAAAAAAATCTAGCCGGTGCATACTATGTATATAGGTACTAAATTTAGATTTAATATGTATAGTATGGTCGCTGACAGATTCCGTATGTCCTTATTATTTTGCAATAAGGTTCAATCGTGATACAACAGATATGTCTACCACACAAGTCACGATACAGTGATGATTAAATACGGACGATACAGATTCATGGTTAATATATCAAGCCGAATATAGTGTAAAGAGAAGGACGCGTAGAGCATTTGCTTTGGCACCCCATATAAATAACTTAACGCGACAAATCAGCATTAAAGATATCCATAAA
This sequence comes from Celastrina argiolus, assembly GCA_905187575.2. NCBI lineage: Eukaryota > Metazoa > Arthropoda > Insecta > Lepidoptera > Lycaenidae > Celastrina > Celastrina argiolus. The sequence continues at coordinate 3,624,583 of LR994590.1, read as the reverse complement.
AGTCACAAAACAGAGTTTCAATCCTGGTCAGGTCTGAGGTCAACGTCCAGTGCGTTCATGTGTATAGACTAGCCCCAGCATAGTAAGATTCACTCCTTGTGGTCATTTTAGATCTTTGAAATATTTTTTTTGAGTTATATTAATAGTTCCCCCCACGCTGATTTCGGTGTCGGTAGCCGATTTCATTGAAACCAGGCCAGCTACGCAGGAGTTATTTTATTGTGCCCAAGTGTGTGCACAATACACAAAGACACTCTGTTCCTTTTACTCTCATAACCCATTGGGACGGTAAACCGACACGACTGGCGAGAGAACAGGCGTAGGACTGACATTTTACATGCCCGTCCGACGCATGGATCATCTTTCTTGTCAGACAATCAGGTGATGACTTATTGAAGTTCCAACGCGGGAATCCAACCCACGACCTCCGGGTCGAGAGCGAAGCTCTGAACCACTGATCACGGAAGCGACATATTAATATTAAGTAATTTATATGAGGTGCCATAACAAAAAATACTCTACGCGTCATTCTCTTCATACTATGCTTGATTTATGAACATTGAATGTATACAGTATACGGTCGCCGAAAGATCCGGTGGCCGACTTTTCGACCTTATTCCTTAGTAATAAAGTTCTAAAGAGATACAACCAGATTTTCGCCTGTACAGGTGACAATACATGCTTGTTAATATCGATACGTCAGCCGGGCTGGCGAAACACAAATAGATTACCGACAACATGGCGGCGAGGTTTGACGGCGTTGATTTTGGCCGGCAAATTGGTATCAATTGTCTAACCCCGCGTGAGGTCGTGTCGCCTAAATGCACGCATTGTTCTCCTCACAGACCGCGGCACGCCGTACATGCTAATCAGACAGGGAAATGCTGTCCGAAATCCAAATTCTATTCAAGCGTGGAATACACTTAATTAATAGTAGATAGATATAATAATATACATAAGTATATACATAATAATATAATAATTTTTCACATTGGACATATTTAAACTAACGGTAGGATATAACAGGGTAGATAGTCAGGGTTCCCCCATACATTATTTTCACTTGATTAGCATCAAGCCAATTTTTTGTGAGTACCTTCATTTTGATGCCTCGCCCAAGAATTTCTTGAACGGAACTCTAGTTTGTGGTAGCTAACAGAGATAGTAAGAACAAAGTATGTAGATTTGGTGCTTCCAAAATTCTTTTTGAATAAAGCTCAAGATAGTAATCTAAATTATCCGAAAAAATATTTGTCCTACAAAAACTATGGTTTGATCAGAGAGTTCCCTCTTGCCAACTTGTATCGATAACGAGGTCATCTTAAATTATTAGTAACCAGCTGATTTTGTTTATATTACTTAGTTAATAACAGACATAAGTGTCGGACTACAAATTTAATGGTACATTATCCCGGTCCTACGCTCGAAATTTGAGATTTTTTAAATCCTTGCTAGCTCTGTTAGCTACCTACCAAGTGAAAACAATGTATGGGGGCGTGCTGACTATATTAAGTGCTATATCGTAATGACAATATAATATACAAACAAGATTTTTCTTTATTCACTATGTAAATAACATGATTACTTACCACTCTTTAAAAATCTCGATTCGTTATGTGCGACGACTTGCACTCAGCGACGGCGCGGGCGCTGGTGCTGGGATGCTTTGACGTAATTGAATAGACGATCGCCGCCACGCCGCGGCCACTGTGGACTTCAAGCTCACTTTTTATAAAAATATATAATCTAAAGGGTAATATGATCAAAAATTAAGGTAATATCACATATATGTTTTTGTATCGAATGCTCATCACGCTCGTTCAATAAGTCCCCTGTGCAAGATTACACCTTGTATATGGACGCTTCATACCACGTCAATTTAGCCCCGTGCCTATACAAAGAAGTTATGTTACAGGGCACTAGGAACTAGACAACGGAAATATATTTAATACTATTTACAAAGGATAAATAAAATTATACTATTTACATATTCAAGACTTTTAACTATTTTCATGCACAAATTTAATACACATCCATGACCCAAGAAGACATAAAACTTTTTGATTTTCGAGATTCGAACCAACGATCTCCCGCTCGAGCACCGCGCTCAACCTCTGCGCTACAGAGGTCGTCAATCTCTTCGTAAGTATTAGCACAAAGTAGATAATAAAGTAGTAGGAATGGGTAATGGGCACCTAACAGCAAAAGCTCAAACCCAACTACACAAATATAATTTGCGTAGTTCGGTTTGCGCCCTCGGTGGTTTATTAATTGGTTTATTTTCTAAGACTGTTTAATTATTTATTAGGTTTACGGGTAAATTAGCAGAACTCATGTGCTTTGTGAACTTTAGCCCCAGTTTCACCACCGGCCGTGAGCGTTTATCGTTTGTCTATATCTATACTAATATTATAAAGAGGTAACATTTGATTGTTTGTTTGTTTGTTTGTTTGAATGGAATAGGCTCTGAAACCACTGAACCAATATGAAAAATTCTTTCACCGTTGGAAAGCTACATTCCTAGCGCTGAACATAGGCTATATTATATGTTTTAAAAAAGTAGGGTTCCTTACTAAAACCCCAAAAATGTAGCCCAAAGTGTAAAAAAACGACCTCCAAAATTTCTTACATCGTGTGCGCTTCGACAACGGCTTGACTAATTTCGCAATTTTTTTTACGGTATGTTCGTTATTGTTACGAAAAGGTTATTATGAAAGAAAATATTAAAAAAAATAAGCAGAAAATTAGAAAAAAGAAGAAAATACGTGATGGTCACGCGGGGTTTGAACCTGGGCTCGATCGATTCACGTCGTTGGCAGTTTATATGACACGGCTGTCATGGCAACATCATTATTTACAAATGGAAAATAAAAATTATGAAATGCTATAAATACCGTTTTTATATCAGCTTAAACTATTTGGATTAATAAAATTATTAGGGTTAACAAAAACATGAATCCAAATAGTTTAAGCTGATATAAATACGGTATGTATAGCATTTCATAATTTTTGTTTTCATTTGTAAACAACGTGGTTACCATGACGACCATTAGACGTTATAGACGTTTGGCTGCGTTTCCATTGACGCGGGGCGAGGCGGACAGGAGCTTGCGGTACCCGAATTGACCAATCACTATGCTCGAAATCTCTGCTCCACTCCGCTTGGGAACCACGAAGTTCATAAGCGCCCCGCTCCGCGTCAGTGAAAACGCGAAGATTGGGGAAGTTTTCCAAATCTATACATCTATACAAATAAATAAAATTGAAGTGTCAGTATGTAACTTTCAATTAGCAACGTTTTTCTAAATGCATATGACATTTTAAACGATATCTTCTGCTTTTTTTTGCATTGGCAACGATATTTACTGAAAACGAAAATGTAATTTAAAAAAAAAATGTCTGTCAGCGTGTCTCTTTGCTCCGGCTAATCTCTGGAACGGCTGGACCGATTTTAACGAGACTTTCACTGGTAGATAGCTAAAGTTATAAGGATTAATTTAGGCTACTTTTCATCATCATCATCGTCGTCATCTAACTAATGATCACCGAATTGGCTGGACCGACTGTGACGGGAGCATTCACCGGGCTTAGCTTATGTTAGTAGGAGTAATCTATACATCTATATGTATAAAAGTACGTCGTGCTAGTTAAATTATTTATAACTCAAGAACGGCTTTATCGATATGGCTGAAAATTGGTGAGGAAGTAGCTTAGAGCAAGTAGACGGACATAGGATACTATTTTTTATACGGGTTTCGGGTTCCCATGCTGTTGGTTCCGCGTTGCGGGTTTCGGGTTCCCATGCTGCGGGTTCCGCGTTGCGAGTTCCGGGTTCCCGCGTTGCGGGTTCCGGGTTCCCGCGTTGCGGGTTCCGGGTTCCCACGTTGCGGGTTCCGGGTTCCGCGTTGCGGGTTCCGGGTTCCCACGTTGCGGGTCCGGGTTCCCACGTTGCGGGTCCGGGTTCCCGCGTAGCGGGTTCCGGGTTCCCGCGTTCCGGGTTCCGGGTTCCCGCGTTCCGGGTTCCGCGTTGCGGGTTCCGGGTTCCCGCGTTGCGGGTTCCGGGTTCCGCGTTGCGGGTTCCGGGTTCCCGCGTTGCGGGTTCCGGGATCCCGCGTTGCGGGTTCCGGGTTCCGCGTTGCGGGTTCCGGGTTCCGCGTTGCGGGTTCTGGGTTCCCGCGTTGCGGGTTCAGGGTTCCCGCGTTGCGGGTTCCGCGTTGCGGGTTCAGGGTTCTCGCGTTGCGGGTTCTGCGTTGCGGGTTTCGGGTTCCCGCGTTGTGGGTTCCGGGTTCCCGCGTTGCGGGTTCAGGGTTCCCGCGTTGCGGGTTCCGGGTTCCCGCGTTGCGGGTTCCGGGTTCCCGCGTTGCGGGTTTCGGGTTCCCGCGTTGCGGGTTCAGGGTTCCCACGTTGCGGGTTCCGGGTTCCCGCGTTGCGGGTTCCGGGTTCCCGCGTTGCGGGTTCCGGGTTCCCGCGTTGCGGGTTCAGGGTTCCCGCGTTGCGGGTTCCGCGTTGCGGGTTAAGGGTTCTCGCGTTGCGGGTTCTGCGTTGCGGGTTTCGGGTTCCCGCGTTGCGGGTTCCGGGTTCCCGCGTTGCGGGTTCAGGGTTCCCGCGTTGCGGGTTCCGGGTTCCCGCGTTGCGGGTTCAGGGTTCCCGCGTTGCGGGTTCCGGGTTCCCGCGTTGCGGGTTCCGGGTTCCCGCGTTGCGGGTTTCGGGTTCCCGCGTTGCGGGTTCAGGGTTCCCGCGTTGCGGGTTCCGGGTTCCCGCGTTGCGGGTTCCGGGTTCCCGCGTTGCGGGTTCCGGGTTCCCGCGTTGCGGGTTCCGGGTTCCCGCGTTGCGGGTTCCGGGTTCCCGCGTTGCGGGTTTCGGGTTTCCGCGTTGCTTTTTTTAGTTGAATTTCATCATAAACTCTTTTTATGCTCAACGAAGTGGGCAAGGGTCAGCTAGTCGAAAATAAAGTTACAGCCGAATATTAAGGCGAGGAATAATCGCAACTATTGTATACCGCATTTACTCTCGTAAGCAATAACTAAAACGGCCACTTTCGTTATTACTTACGAGAGTAAATGCAGTATAGGATTTAGAGCTGTAATTAAATGCCAATAAATTAGTTTAACTATTTATTTCAAGTTTGAACCGATTACTTTTTTTAATAAGATCTTTGTGTCGTAAAATTTATTTTAAAAATAGTCGCGCTAGTTGCGGTTATTCCTCGCCTTTAGACGATACTTTAATTAAGTCAACATGCTGTCCTTGTCATTCCGACAAGTAGTGACTCTGGAAGTCTGTGAATGGGGGGCTAACTTGTTATTCCGCCAAGTACTGTGACAGTCTGTGAATGGGGGCTAGCTTTTAATTAGCGTTTAAGTAGTAGACCTTTCAAAATAACATCTAATCTAATATCTGTAGATAATGAACACTTCGCACCACCGTGTAAGTATTTGAAGAACTTGTGTTAGAGGTGTACGGACAGCGGAAATATATAAATTAATACTTTTGTACTATACACATATTTAAGATTTGTTTTATATTATAGTTACACGAATTTAATACACATACTTGACCGAGGGACAGAGAAAACTTTTGCAGATAGAGCGTTCAAAGTTCATAAAAAATGATTCTTGTAAATGTTGTTTGTTAATATCATACTTTTGAACATTATCGAAATATCAAATTTTACTAGAAAACACCTGTAAAACGCAAAATTTAAAATTTTTTTCAAAATAAAAGTAAGCTATTAAATAATATGGACTTTTTTATTTTATTCTGATGTCTTGATCGGTGTATGATATTACTAATTGTAACATCGTCTTAAACATAATCTACCAAATAAACTTTTTGATTTCATACGAAGAACGAAAGAGATAGCACAAAATTAAATTGTAATCAACGATTAGCCTTACCAGGTGTTGGTGTAATTGGCACAGTCTGAAGTCTTTGAGCTTTTAAGTCTGCCGTAGCTTTTAATCGACTTCACTGCTAATAAGTTTTAATTAGATATGGAAAGAGCAGATTTCTAGAGAAATTAATATGAATTTCTCTTAAATTTATATTAAATTAAATTAATTAAATTAATTTTAAATTCGCACGTCGATGCTCAAGTCAAAAGGTCGCCGGTTCGAATCCCGAGAGAGCGAAAAGTTTTTAATGTTGCTAGGCCATGGATGTGTATTAAGAATATTATGTACAATATAACCACATCGAAATCATGACTTGTTAAAAATTCCAACTGTAAAAATTGCATGGAAAAAACTTCTGTAAGCTACTGCTTACAGAAGTTTTTTCTGTAAGCAGTAGCTTACATAAATCAATGAAAGGAATTGTACATAAAGGCGATATAGTAATATCGCCTTTATGAAAGGAATTGTACATAAAGGCGATATTACTATATCGCCTTTATGTACAATTCCTTTCATTGATTTATGATTTTGAGTACAATACAATGATTATTGTTTGCGACTATGAATCCATAGACCATAGACTATAATATTCTACACCTGTGTCAAAAGAGCTTAAAAAGGTCAACTAAAAAGTTCGGCATGGTCATTACTGTAGTGTGCACTAAATTATAGAAAAGAGCGGGCTCCTTCTATCGTCAACAGCCTCCAGTACGTCTCACTCCTAGCACGTCCGTCTTAATACTGACTGAGTGGGGGAACCCCCCCTCCACGTATAGAGTTATAGTACTTATATTGTCCACGATAAAGAGACCACCATTTAGATAAACACTACATCCCTTCCTTATTCAGAATCATATTTTAATAACTCTAAGCTACAGTTATAAGATAGAAAAGTACAAGAATCAAATCTAGTCGAAATGCATAGGTATTCAGATTTAACCATAACCATAAGAATAACTTAATTTCCTCCCGATGTATATTAGCCATACTCAGCCTTTCCCTTTCCCTTTCTTTTTAAATGATTTGGTGAAAGAGCTTCTATGTAATAATATTTACATCAATGATCAAACGCTTTTAAAATCTTATTTTAAAAAATGTAAGCCCAAAAGTAACTTAAATAATATAATATTAGTTTATTTACTTGCTTTGAAATTCTAACATAAGGAATATTATATTAAATATTTAAGGCCCATATTTCTTGTTAGTAACAAAGTGTGTCACTATCCAGTAATGTATGACGAACAAAGACATATACAGAATATACATATACATTGTAAACGATTTAGTTACAATTCTATAATGTAAAACATCACAGAGATCTAAGGACGATTTCATGATTCTTACTGTTTGCTAGTAGTCATACAAATTACACATATCTAATAAGATATTGATTTCATAAAATTTAACCATTTTAATTCCTGCCACGAACAGGTTTACTAGTATCTATAACAGTACAACGCCATCTATAACAATTTCCTATGATTGTTTCAATATAATATTGTCTCTCTTTGCTGGTATATTCATCCAGCAAAGAGATACTCTTCATCCTACCTTTAAACGATTCTGTTACGTCTCGGTACCATATTATGGTTTTCATTTGGGGTGAAAGCTCATACAGCCCTTAAACATCTCAGTTACCATCCAGTAAACATATGATTTATATTTGATACTGAAGGCTCATACTGCCTTTGGACACCTTGATTACCACTAGGTAACGTATGATTTTCATTTTAAACTGAAGGCTCATACTGCCTTTGGAACCTTTGGTTACCACTCGGTAACGTATGGTTCTCATTTGAGGATCATGGCCCATACTGCCATTTGACACCTTGGTTACCACTCGGTAACGTATGGTTCTCATTTGAGGATGATGGCCCATACTGCCATTTGACACCTTGGTTACCACTCGGTAACGAATGGTTCTCATTTGAGGATGATGGCCCATACTGCCATTTGACACCTTGGTTACCACTCGGTAACGTATGATTTTCATTTTAAACTGAAGGCTCATACTGCCTTTGGAACCTTTGGTTACCACTCGGTAACGTATGGTTCTCATTTGAGGATGATGGCCCATACTGCCATTTGACACCTTGGTTACCACTCGGTAACGTATGGTTCTCATTTGAGGATGATGGCCCATACTGCCATTTGACACCTTGGTATACTTTGTACGATGAGACATTGGTATATCCATTTAGTACATCCATTTATTGTCCATTTAGCCTCGTTCAGTTCGCAGGTCGTAATCATCATCTAAAACTTGAAGTTGAGATTAGAATTGTACCTAACTACTTTATTTAATTTATCTACAAAACATGATTCAATTTCTAATAATAAATTGTTTAATAAGATGCTAGTTCAATGACCATAACGTAAACTATTTAAAGCTCATATCAGTCTGAGTACCAGTGACTGGCTTCATTCAAACCAGGCCAGCTATGCAGGAGTCATCTTTAAAATGCTCAAGTACAATACACAGAAGTACTCCATAATCTCTCACCATCGCACCCTATAGAATGGATACCCGCCAGTCCCGCCAGTTATGCGCCTGTACGATCATCTTCTTTTTCAGATAATCAGGTTATCAGTCCGCGTTGCTCTAAACAACTTAAAACAACTTTCTTTTTATTTATTTTTTACACAGGTGTTTGTTGTTCTTACCCACTACCTCTAAGTGGACATGATTGGTTCCAGACAAATTGGCCGACCATGTAATGAGAATTCTAAAAAATATGTACAAGCGTTATTGGTTACCGCTACCCAGGCACTACATTATAAAAGATTTCTAAAGTAGTTTGTCACTTATAGAATACTATATAATTTATATTATATAGCCATTAAAAGGCCTAAACTTTTAATCTCAATAAAAGCTTAATTTCCAAACTCATTTAACCATATCAATATAAAATATTCCAGTAGAATACTCTGCATGATTCTAGGATCCCCTTGCATATAATATGTATGCTATACATAAGCAATAGGCACTTTAATAAAAGACCTACATACCATAATCCCAGTGTCTTACATAGGTATGCAAGACATTCAATAGCTATCCTTTTATCAATTAATTATTCTATGATAAGGTTTTTTGATACTGGTAATTTGTAGATACTGACATACTTGACATAATATTTCAACCACTATATATAATGTTAATATTATGATTTTAGAGCAACATCATTAAAGATAGAAGTTTAATTACAATATAATATATTGAAATATGTATAATATTGAGTATCTCACTATATAAGTAAGTATAACACTGTATCTAGCTCTTAGTACACAACAAAGTTCATTATTAAACTCTTGTTACAATCCAGTCCTAAGATATATAAAACAGTATTCTCACAGAAGCCAAATAAGTCTTGTAAGTCCAAACCCCAAATTATGGTCAACATCAGTATACACAAGCTACTTTGTAGTTATGATTCATTCAAAGTAACAGGAAAGTCTTAGTTAAATACGAGAATCGGGGATTTGACGTATTTTATAAAAGAAAACTTTACGCGTACTAACGACAAAGTTTCTGCTCAACCGAAATCCAATCCAAAGATAGGATTAGTTGCTTCGTTCAGTCATGCTCTGCTTGCGCATGATTGTCCATACTCACGTATATGTAATGTAATAATATGTATAGGTATATTATACAGCAATATAACAGCTCCCCTCATCGATTTCGGCGTCGGCAGCTGATTTCATTGAAACCAGGCCAGCCACGCAGGAGCCTCTCTATAGTGCCCAAGTCTGTGCGCAATACACAGAAGCACTCTCTCTTTCTTTTACTCTCAAAACCCAGTGGGACGGCAAACCGACACGACTGGCGAGAGAATAGGCGCAGGACCGACCCTCCATATCCGACACATGAATCATCTTTCATATCAGACGATCAGGTGATCAGCCTGCATTGCCCTAACCAACATGAAAAAACATTTTTTGTCGAGAGTCGAGAGCGAAGCTCAGAACCACTAGACCACGGAGGCGGTTTTATACTCGTATACAGCAATATGTATATTATAATACAGCATTATGTATATTATACAGCAGTATGTATATTATACAGCAGTATGTATATTATACAGTTACGAAGATCACTTCTGCCGAGTTCTGCCGTATATTATTGTATCTCATGTTTTGAAGCGTCCTTGTGTGATAGCAAAGTGGTTTGATTTCCAAAGTAATTTTCAACCTAATGTAAATAATAAACAATTATATAAACTTGGTTCTGGACAGCAATGTATGATGACAAAATGGTTTATTATTCATTATCCATACGTTGTAGATCGATTGAAACACATAGATGAATTTATTATTTCCGAACCTGTTTCTGAGACAGCGTGACTCCGCCGATTGGGATTATGTATTTAATGGCAATTTACAGCTAATATTTAATCATGTTAATCACGTTTTAACTTGTACACTTACCATGTTTTTGTTAATTACACGTCGTAGCAATGACTGTGATATTCATGTAACCCTTAACCTTCCTTATTATTATTTAATAATTTATCATATGAAATTTAAGATTGTACCTACATCTAGACTTAGCCAGTATTGCTTTGTATTGCTGAGGCCGACAAAGATTTAATTCCTGCATTGTAAACAACTTCATATTACTATCACAATTAATAATTTATTCTGAAGTAGACGCTTCTTAAAATACTGCGTAGCATTTCATATTGGAGCTAGTTAAGTTTTCCTTGCATTGTTCTTTAATAATACACTAAACTCGCTTTAAATATTAAGATATTTGTACCACCCAAGGCAGTACACAACATTTGAAACTTTTTTATCGAAACTTAAATATGCATTGTACATATTCGCAGAATAATTAACACATTTTTAAGTTTTACCGTCACAGTCAAATTTTACTGAATTAGAATTCATGTCTTATGCAATTAAACTGAATATATAAATCATACCTTTTTTTTCTTGCAATCACTTGTACGATACTAGCACCGTATATATGAGAAGAGTTTTATAGGTTACTGCATAATCACTCAAACTGCTATATGTATCACAAATTCAATAAACAAATAAGTTAGCCAGCCAGCCAGTCTTGTAAGGGGCTTACAAAATCCTTGAGTATCATATTACTCATATTTTACTTTATACCCTATTTTTATAAAAAATAATCTCTTTCACTAACCCCTTTTTGGTGTGGTTATCACAATCTCAAGTGATATCTTGAATCTTCATACAATTAAACCATAATTATTTTTTAAATAAAAGGTATCCCAAAGGTTTAACTATAACAATCTTGCAAAACCAAGTATGTACAGACCGTTACAGGTTTTTGCTTGAAAATTAATAGTAATTGTTGCCCCTATTACAGTATAACCATTACAGTTGCAAGTGCATCGCACAAACAAAACAATTAATGTGAACTTTATAGACACTGTTTACGCTATATTAGTTTGAGTTAAAACGACCGCGCCATATTATTTTAATCTGTTTTTAACTCTCCAATTATGTTATTCATTAATATAATTTGTCCATTTTCTTATATACTGTACGTATCTGTCAGTTCTCTCTTCTAAAATGCCTGATCGACTCGATATTAGCATAATACAATAAAATATTTACAAAAAGATCAAGTTTAACATTTTCATATAATAGGTATGAACCCAGCTGGTATTTGAGTATTGTTAATATCCACCATACACAGCATATTTTAAGTCCTATGTTTACATTTAAAGGAGCTAGAACCTTGGATATTATATATTTTATATGTAAGCACGTCACCCTTTAATATAACGAATTCGCCATCTTAGATAACCAAATAATTTTGTTATTTTATTACTCATTGTTGGATTCATCATATATTTGAATTGATGATTTTAACCCCATAACACGATACACTTTTTGTGTCCAGTTCAATAGCCTCTTATTAGGTTGTAATGAACATTTTTACAAAACAATTAAAGCATTTTCTTATCTTTAAAACTCCTATGAAATCCAATACAAATACGCCAGATAAACTAGTTTAATGATACTTTAGTGTACTTTAGGTGTCAATGAGCATATTCTTCCTTTTCAATTTAGTTTTCCAATACGAACGCAATTTACAAAATGATTATTATTATTATTTTTTACTGACCTTATTACTGACTTACTAGTATTATAGGTTTATCCTCGTCGCCATTTGTAGTGTGCACTAAATTATAGAAAAGAGCGGGCTCCTTCTATCGTCAACAGCCTCCAGTACGTCTCACTCCTAGCACGTCCGTCTTAATACTGACTGAGTGGGGGAACCCCCCCTCCACGTATAGAGTTATAGTACTTATATTGTCCACGATAAAGAGACCACCATTTAGATAAACACTACAATTACCATGCCCAACTAGTCTATGGTCTATGGATTCATATCTTAAGGATAACTCATTATAATAGTTTTTTGTCTTAATTGAAAAAAATGGCTTATTTAGGAAGTTATTTTAAGAAATACAGCATTAACCTCATCAAATTACTTAACTAGAACACTATAACATATTAAGCCAAATATTTTAGGCTATTAAAATACGCCCCTTAGGCCATTTAATAACATTTTATTATCCATTTATAAACAACGCCGCCGCCGGCCGGTACCGTCGCACCGCTATGTAATTTTAAATATTGTACTATCTCGGAAATATTCTTTTAAATGAAATGTATTTAAGGTACTCACCTTAAATACATTGTCCATTCAATATATATCAATGTAAAGAAATGACATTTCTTTTTTTTTTAACATTACCGCGCTTGGCGCGTTTAACGTTGTATGACGTCGGGGTGACGCTTGGGTTATAGAAGAAATGGCGGAATACAATATGGAGTAATTTACTGAAATATAACTTAAATTGATTTATGTGAACTTTAAATGTCGTGGCTCTTTACAGTATTTAATTTAAATGAATATTTCCGAGATAGTAAAGATTTAAAATTACATAGCGGTGCGACGACGGTACCGGCCCGGCGGCGGATATAATAGAAAAGATATAAATGAAAAAATAATTATTAAATGCCCTAAATGGCGTATTTTTAATAGCCTAAAATATTTGGCTTAATATGTTATTGTGTTCTAAATTAATAAATAAAAGTAAAAATAAATTCGGTCGAAATTCTGTTATACCTCAAAAAGCCTACATGCCTATTTGGAAACTTACGAAATCTTCGTTACAACAAAACAAGGAATAAGTAATATCCGTAGGCCAACCAGGAACATTTGCAAGCTACGTAAATTTAACGTAACCGAATGTCAACTGTATTTTGCTGTTGTTAATTGACGCGGTCATGCTTTTCATACAACTATTATATTATTCGTTAACGTGCCTTTGCGGGTTCCGGGTTAAGGGTTCCAGTTCACGGGTTTGCGGGTTCCGGGTTCCAGGATCCGTGTTTCAAGGTCCGGGTTTCTGGTTTGCGGGTTCAGATTCCGCAATAGGTAGTAATTGAATTTTATTTTTTTTATATACAAATTTATTTTATATACTAGCTGACCCTTGCCCACTTCGTTGAGCATGGAAACCGTGTAAACCTTTCCGGGACTTCCACGAATATTTCAAGACCAAAAATAGCCGAACCAGTGCAGCTGATCTCGAGTTTTAGCGAGACTAACGAACAGCAATTGATTTTTATATAGCCTATGTTACTCAGTGATAATGTAGCTGTCCAAAGAAAAAAATATTATTAAAATCGGTCCAGTACTTTTTACAAAAATACAAATCTTTCCTCTTTATAATATTAGTGTAGAGTGTATGTACCTTGCATAAAGAGAGTGAATCACCGCACAGCAGACTCGTACTAATGACCTACATAAATATCGACTGCACCCCTGGAAATCAAACAGGTGATCGACATCGAAAATATAGCTATGCACCCCTTTTCACCCTCGACGCAAGTAGGGTTGGACGTGTATTTGCATCTGTGTCTGTAACTCCTAAACAAATGGATGTAAATGGAATGTTTTTTTACTTTGTTGTAGAGTTTTAAGAAGCGGTAGTGTTACAAATATATTGGTCTATATATAGACCAGTCTCAAATCTGCGTACCTTATTGTAGCAAATATAAAAATATTTATAATATACTATATGGTAAGTTATAAAATAATAATTTGCCAATTAGTCTTTTGAATGCATGCAAACAAAAAAACCAGATCCAAATCGGTTTATCCGTTTGCAAGCTACGATGCCACAGACAACCTCGCACTTGCCTACACTGAGACACGTCAAACTCCTCTGTTTTTGTCGGGGGGTTAAGAATACAGTTCCGTATATAGTTTGTCAAATATTAGATGAAATTTCAGAAAGTAATTTGATCGGTTTAAACAACCGATTGAATCTAGTTTTATTTTTGTTGACCGAAGGCTGGCCTCGTCAGGCAAAACGTCACTGCGACCCTTCTGGATCTATTGTGACTCCTTCGCTTTAAAGTACCGTCCCCAGTCCTATGTTACTCATGAAGCGAACGATATGGTCGGGGTCTGCGGTGCGAATTTCCTCTGCTGTAGAGTAATCGAATCTAGTACTCGATGAAAATAATATGTTAAGTATTATTTACCCACAGGGTTAAAACGCAACGAAGTTATTAATTAAAAGCTGTTTCATGAAGTAACTTCCGAATTGTCATCCCGTGAGCGACCTGATCGTAATAAATCTATATCTATCTATACATATAATAAATCTGTATAGGGGTCATGTCTGTACATTAAGAATATTTAAGTGAAAATCAAAAAAGGGGGTCTATAAGAGCCACAGAACCTAAAAATAACATTTTTGAAAAAAATGTCTGTCTGTCTGTCTGTCTGTCTGTCTGTCTGTCTGTCTGTCTGTCCGTATGGGAATGTTTGTCATCGCATCACGCTAAAACCGCTCTATGGAATAAAATGAAATTTGGCAGGCAGGTAGCTTATGACCTGAAGAGCATTATAGGAAATTATTATCCCGAAAAACGAAAGGGTTCCCGTGGGATCTTCAAAAAATTGTAGCTACCTATTTGACGGTAATTCAGCCAAACTACTCAACGTATTTAAATGAAATTTGGCAGGCAGGTAGCTTATGACCTGAAGAGCATTATAGGAAATTATTATCCCGAAAAACGAAAGGGTTCCCGTGGGATCTTCAAAAAATTGTAACTACCTATTTGACGGTATTTCAGCCAAACTACTCAAGGTACTTAAATGAAACTTGGCATAAAGGTAGATTGTAACATGAAATAATCAACATAATATTTTAAACCGACTTCCAAAATAGGAGGTGGTTTCTCAATTCGTAAATATATGTTTTTTTTTATGTTTGTTCGTGGATATCTTCGTCGTTTATGAACCGATTTTAAATATTAATGTAATACCACTACTACTTAGTCTTTGAAGATATACGTTTGGAAATTTCGACATCGTTTATACTGCAAGCATATGGTAATTAATAAATAAAAAACCGGGCAAGTGCGAGTTGGAATTGCGGACCGAGAGTGACGCCGACGCCGAAAAATTTGGCGGTCGGCGCCAGCAGCGCAACGTCGGATTGAAAGTCGGCGTCGGGCGTCGGCGTCGCAACGTTAGGCATTGCGCCGAAGGGCGTCGGCGTCGTGACGTTAGGCGTCGCGGCGTTGGGCGTTGGCGTCGCGGCGTCGGGCGTCGCGACGTTAGGCATCGCGGCGACGGGCGTCGCGACATCGGGCGTCGTGGCGTCGGGCGTCGCGACGTTGGGCGTTACGGCGTCGGGCGTCGTGGCGTCAGGCATCGTGGCGTCGGGCGTCGCGGCGTTGGGCGTCGTGGCGTCGGGCGTCGGCGTCGCGACGTTAGGCGCCACGGTGTCGGGCGTCACGGCGTCGGGCGTCGCGACGTTGGGCGTCGCGGCGTCGGGCGTCGCGACGTTGGGCGTCGCGGCGTCGGGCGTCGCGACGTTGGGCGTCGCGGCGTCGCGGCGTCGGGCGTCGGCGTCGCGGCGTCGGGCGTCGGCATCGCGGCGTCGGGCGTCGGCGTCGGGCGTCGGCGTCGCGGCGGGCGTCTCGGCGTTGGGCGTCGGCGTCGCGACGTTAGGCGTCGCGGCATCGGGACGTTGGGCGTCGGGCGTCGCGGCGTTGGGCGTTGGCGTCGCGACGTTGGGCGTCGCGGCGTCAGGCGTCGGCGTCGCGACGTTTTGCGTCGCGGTGTCGGGCGTTGCGGCGTCGGGCGTCACGGCGTCGGGCGTCACGGCGTCGGGCGTCACGCCGTCGGGCGTCGCGGCGTCGGGCGTCGCGGCGTCGGGCGTCGCGGCGGCGGGCACCGCGGCGTCGGGCGTCGCGGCGTCGGGCGTCGGCTCCACGACGTTGGGCGTTGCGGCGTCGGGCGTCGCGGCATCAGTCGTCGCGGCGTTGGGCGTCATATACGGGACATTAGCGCGTTTAAACAAACAAACAATTTACATTTGGGGACTTTCGTTGCATGCGCTGCATAAACGGTTTCAGTCAAACAAACACGACGCGAACGAAGTCGCGGGCACAGCTAGTTATAAATAAGAACACTCTCATTGTCAGCTTACAAACAAACAAACAAACAAAACGTGACATATATTCACGATGTCCCGGTTAAATTGAGAATAAAATAAATATTGAAAGGCGTATCAGTCCGAGTACAGGAGCACTGCACGAAGGATATCCCTTTAAAGAGAGGAGTGAGACAGGGGGATGTCATATCCCCGAAACTGTTTACCGCTGCTCTGGAGGATTCCTTCAAGCTCCTGGAATGGCAAGGACTTGGAATCAACATCAATGGCGAATAAATCACTCACCTTCGATTTGCCGACGACATAGTAGTCATGGCAAAATCTCTGGAAGCTTTGGGGCGCATGCTCGATGGCCTCAATAGAGTTTCTCAACAAGTGGGTCTTAAAATGAACATGGACAAAACAAAGATCATGCACAATGCCCATGTTGCACCCACCGCACTAACTGTTGGGAGCTCTACTCTTGAAGTTGTTGACGAATATATATACCTAGGGCAGGCTGTCCGATTAGGTAGGTCCAACTTTAAGAGAGAGGTCAGTAGACGGATCCAGCTCGGCTGGGCAGCGTTCGGTAAATTACGCAACGTCTTCTCGTCCAAAATACCTCAGTGTCTTAAGACAAAGGTATACAACCAATGTGTGTTACCAGTGATGACATACGGTTCTGAGACGTGGTGCTTCACGAGGGATCTTTTTAGAAGGCTCAATGTCGCTCAGCGAGCTATGGAGAGGGCAATGCTCGGTATTTCTCTACGTGATCGAATCAGAAATGAGGAGATCCGTAGAAGAACTAAGGTTGCTGACATTGCCCGTAGGATCAGTCAGCTGAAGTGGCAATGGGCCGGCCACATAGCACGAAGATTGGACGGCCGATGGGGCACTAAGATCCTAGAGTGGAGGCCACGTACTGGCAAGCGCAGTGTGGGACGGCCACCTATCAGATGAACCGACGACCTGGTGAAAACTGCCGGGTCACGTTGGATGCAGGTGACAATGGACCGGTCGCACTGGAAATGTATTGGAGAGGCCTATGTCCAGCAGTGGACAGTAAAAGGCTGAAACGACGTACAACGTTACTTTTGCTGTTTATTGCTAGATATATTAATGCTTGATATTAGTACCTAATAGTTACATAGATGATAGCACATAACCCTTAGTACAGAGAGTCTTGTCTACACAACTCGCAATTAGACGGGTTATGGGTATAATTTGTTAACATTAGCTAGTTTACCGCTTGATTCTAGAAAAAAAAAACGATTTATACGAAATTCTTAGCCATAAACATAGCCTATGTTCCTAAAAAGAAACGTTTGGATGGTATAAAAAGTAATCTATCTCCTCCTCCAAGATCTTATCTACATCTGTGCCAAGTTAAATCTAAATTGGTTTATTCTGTATATATACAGTGCAAACAATAAAATGTTGCTTCTTTATAAAGTAAGAAATTAGGTAGATATACTTAATGTTAATTTAATCAACACATGTTTAAGCTAATCCTTAATTAAATATCATGTTGTCCGTGTTGTATCGCCTATCAAAGAATGAGAAGGCATGGTATTTTAACAAGCAGTTAACACTAACAAGCGATGGTGAAATAGGGACTTAGTGCCAATTTTGCCAAAACAATATTATGTTAAAGTTAATCCTCCATTAAATATCATGTTATACCACTCGTAGTTCCTGTCAATGAATGAGTAGGCATGGTATTTTAACAAGCCGTTAACACTAATAAACGTTGGTAAACTTTTGGGCGTGTTTTACCAAGCAATGTTAAAGTTAACCTCTTGTAAAAATACCATGCCATCTCATTCATTGACATGAAATACAATAGGGATAACATGATATGTAACATGGCGTTAACTTTAACATTGCTTGGTAAACGCGCCCATAAGCTATTAATAGTAAACGAGGTTTTCGGAGTTATTCGGACAATATTATTCGGTGCACAGTATAAACCCTACTTTGTGTAAAAGATAATACTACAGCAGTGGCAAAGGCTGGTTTTCCTGTCGAGGGAAGCCCTAGGCTGTATGATAGGTAGAAATTTCGAAGTAGGTCAACCAAAGGAACCTCACACCACGTATATTTTACACACGGAGATAAAGAAACTATTATTTTTCATAAAATAATTTAAGTTTGTACAGGGTGTTTTGGGGATGAGTGTAGGCATTTTGCAAATGGATAGGGTCGGTCTATGCGATCATTTTCTAGTATAGGAACTATAGTCTGATATCAAGCTAAAAGATAGACACAGTTTCATATTAAATACTGTTTTTTTATTATTTGTCAATTTAAACAATTAACACACGATGAATTAAAAGTCTTACAACTATTCCGATAGCAAAAACAATCAAATTGTAGTGAAAAGAAAAAAAAATCAAAAACAAATCTTAGTGACTTTAATACATTTCAATGTGTATTAAAAAAAAATCGGACTATAGTTCCCATACTAGAAAATGATCGCATAGACCGACCCTATCCATCTGCAAAATGCCTACACTCATCCCCAAAACACCCTGTATACAGTGCAAACAGTAAAATATTTCTTTTTTATAAAGTTAGTAGTACATAAGAAATTAATATTTATAATATTATATATAAAAATGAATCGCTGTTCGTTAGTCTCGCTAAAACTCGAGAGCTGCTGAACCGATTCGGCTATTTTTAGTCTTGAAATGTTCGTGGAAGTCCAAGGAAGGTTTAAACGGTTTGTATGCTCAACGAAGTGGGCATGGGTCAGCTAGTTTATATATAAAAATGAATTGCTGTTCGTTAGTCTAGCTAAAACTCGAGAACGGCTATTTTTAGTTTTGAAATATTCGTGGAAGTCCCGGGAAGGTGTAAATGGTTCATCACAAACTGTTTCTATGCTCAACGAAGTGGGCACGGGTCAGCTAGTAGCTGTATATAATTATAGACAAAAGAACGCATTCAGGTCAGTACAATTATGAATGTGAAAGTAATTCACTAGACTACAATGTTTGGCAAAATTACATACAATGTATGAAAAATATACACGTAAGCTCTCGTCATTGGGCGAGGCAAGCTACGTGTACTTGGACAAAAGCCATATCGGTGTCACAAAGTCACATTCAGCCGCTCAGTGGTAACGGCCTGCGGGTTCGAGTCCCAGGGAAGTTATGTGTTGAAGGTACGTGAGATATCCTTAATATTGTGAAGATGAAAGGTTTATTGTTTGATACATTGCATTGGCTCCGAAAGTACCGGATCGATTTTTGACAAATTTTGCACAGATTTAAACAAGATTATTTAGAAAGAAGGTCACTTTTATGGCCATAAATGTATGGTTCCCGCGGGATTGCCTTTAGCGCGCATATATCGCCTCCGTGGTCTAGTGGTTCTGAGCTTCGCTCTCGACCCGGAGGTCGTTGGTTCGATTCCCGCGTTGGAACAACAAAAATGTTGTTTTCAAGTTCTTAGGACAATGCAGGCTGATCACCTGTTTTTCTGACAAGAAAGATAATCCATGCGTCGGATGGGCATGTAAAAAGTCGGTCCTGCTCCTGATCTCTCGCTAGTCGTGTCGGTTTACCGTCCCACTGGGTTATGAGAGTAAAAGGAAGAGAGAGTGCTTCTGTGTATTGCGAACACCCTTGGGCACTATAAAATAACTCCTGCGTAGCTGGCCTGGTTTCATTGAAATCGGCTACCGACACCGAAATCGGTGAGGGGATCTAATATTATTATACGTAATATTTTATCTTATAGTATGTGTGCAATGATAATCTTGTCTAGGATATTTTATTATGTAGTAGAAAACATGCTTAGCATGGGAGCAGATTGTGACGTATTTTAAGCAGTTAACAATTGAAGGTGATATTATGTCGTGGTGTATTTGAGTTTAAGCTGTCACTTTTAGGAGACCTAGTAACGTATTATGTACATTGATTCTAGAGACAGATGTTCGGATAAATGTACTTAATACTTTACGACGTATTCTTATACATATTATGTTTAAGTGACAGTTTGAACAAAATTTTCTCAAATTCGTAGTTTTGCTACATATCATCCATTTATGTTTTCAATTACGTATATACAAAACAATTAAAATATTTAAGGATTATGTAATAAATGACCACGGCGGCCATTATATTGAAAACAACCCACGCACAGCGATGTAAAAAATGGGACGATATCCATCCCTATTCCCTTTACAAGATAGAGCGGGAGAGCTATTGTTCCGTCACTTCCGTTTCAGTTTGGGCGGGATTCTGTTGCTAGGATCCGCCTCCCCACTTCCGGTCATAAGATGTAATGCTTCCTCGGCAGTCCGCTGCCGACTACGGGAGAGTTCGCACGTACGTGGCCGCAGAAAAACTTTTTGTTCCTTTGTTTAATTATTGTCCTTTTGTGCTATTGCAAAATGAAAATATATAAATTCCAATTTTAAATTGTTCGTACGCAAGTTAAATGAATGCTGATTAAAAGGACAGATTACGTTTAGTTAAATTGGCTGTAATTCAACTTTTTGATAAAAAATAATAGTAAATATAAATATAACTATTAGATCATTTATAATAAAATGAGTAATTGCAAAAATTTAATAAATAAATAATAAAAATCACCTATAAAAAATCGCGTATTTTTTATAACGTTATCGAAAAGAAGTCAATATGGGTGATGAAGAACGGCGTAAGAAGGAGGAGGAACTGAAAAAAATATGGTATAACATGATAAAGCAGATTGCACCGCCGCCCACTTCCGTCCACAATGTAACGGCGTGTGAGGCACCGTTGGATCTGTAAGTATTTTACTAATTACTAAAAAGTTTGTTTACACAAAACAGGCGCAGTATGGAGACAAGGAAAAAAATTACAACATGAAACGTATTTTTTTTTATAAAGCCAATGCGATTACGTAATGCGAAATTTATTTGTAATGTTTCCGAGTGTTACTTACTAGCAGCAAACAGCGACATACTTAAAAAAACAAATTTTCTTCCCGTGAAAACTTACCTCTTTATTAACTTACATTTAGTTTAGGAAGATTTTTTCAATAGATAATTAAAAACGAACAAATGTTTTTTTTATATTTCAAGAAAATTTTAAGGTTATGTGAAAAATTTAAATATATAAAAGATAGTCGTGTTAGTTACACTATTTATAACTCAAGAACAGGCTTTACCAATATGGCTGAAAATTGGTGAGGAGATAGCCAGGCGACGGACATAGGATACTATTTATTCCGTTCAACAGCGTTCCCAGGGTTCCACGTTGCTGGTTCCGGGTTTGCAGGTTCCGCGTTGCGGGTTCCGCGTTGCGGGTTGCGGGTTCCGCGTTGCGGGTTGCGGGTTCCGCGTTGCGGGTTGCGGGTTCCGCATTGCGGGTTCCGCGTTGCGGGTTCCGCGTTGCGGGTTCCGCGTTGCGGGTTCCGCGTTGCGGGTTCCGCGTTGCGGGTTCCGCGTTGCGGGTTCCGCGTTGCGGGTTTTTGTTTTTTTAGTTGAATTTCATCACAAACTGTTTTTATGCTCATCGAAGTGGGCACGGGTCAGCTAGTAATATAGAAAACTGATCTTGGGGAATACCAATTCTGCCATCATCGCTATTACAACCGTTGAAATCTTGGCTGTAACAATTTGCGCTTAGAGAATTGGACTGCTGAATACATTTCGAGCTTAAAAAAATGTAAATATTATTCTGGATTGATCCGCTCACTTGCACCGCGCGCCAACTACCAAAAAAGGAGGAGGTTCTCCATTCAGCTGGAATTTTTAAATCTTGAGCATTACATGGTTTTGATATGCATAGATTATAAGCATTGAGGAGGTTCTCAATTCGTCTGTATGTTTTTTTTTTTTTTTAGTAAAATGATACCTAGCAACACCAATTAGCACCTATACGTAATATAGATGTATGTATGTATATAAGGCCTGTTACAATCTTGTAATAATACATACTATATTATAGTTGCAGCCTATCCAATAAGGTATATTGTTTAACCCCAAAACTTATTTTATTGTAAAATACAAAACGTTTACATAATCCAGATATGTTTCGGTTATCTATTGATACTAGATTGGACACTGGTTTGAAATTTATAATATAAATAATATTATCTACGGTATTTTATGCAATTATGTTTGTTTCAGTAAAACCAAACGTAAAAGCAGTAAAAGTATTAAAATATTAGAAGATAAAATTATAAACAATGTTCCTGACAAATACGTACCACCCAACGTTTATATTGAAACGAATCTCTACGAACCTATAAGCCCTCCTGAGAGTTGTTTTATTATTGATGATGTTGACCCTCACAATACAACAGATTCTGTCACTGAAGCAACAACTACAGTGCAAGAAGAAGTATCTACAGAGCAGACAGAATTTCACGTCCTTTCGCATGAGCAGTATCTTGAGTACTTGAAGCTAAAAAAACATTTTGAAACTATACAAGATGAAACAACTGCAACCACTCAAGATTTGAATGAATCGGACAATGATAATAGAAACCATGAAAAAAATAATCTTAGTTACCGTGACAGAAAAATTCAAGAGCTCATTGGCAAGAGCGACGAATACAAAAGTTATCTTTTAAGCATCCTCAACCAAGTAAAGACTTTAAATATTAACGTAATGACTTGATTGATGATTTCACTTGTAGCAAAATTCCAACTGAAATACTTAGAAATTATTAAAAACATGGTAGTCGTATTTTTAAGTATGACTGTTTTTTTGACGTGTTGAATTATTTCAATAAAATTACGATTCAACAATAAAACAAATTTACTTATAGTGGTCTTCATTTTGCAGCAACAAGTTGATGCCACGGTATCAACAAATGCTGGGCAGGAAGACCTTCAAACAAATAACAGAGGAGTACCTGATAATATGCCCAATAATGACCACAACAATAATTTGTATGCTGGAGAAAAACAAATGCAGACAAATATAATGACCGCAGATCTCAATGCGATGAGTTATGCAAATGTATTTATTTTTAAACAGCAGCTAATAAATTAAATAGTTTTACGAACAAATATTAGTAAATAAATCTTTTATTTTAGGTGCCATATGCGAGCCAAGCACCAAGAGAGAAATACTTTCAAAATAAACAGGCGCATGCACAAACTCAAACAAACCAGTTCTACACAGTTAACACACGTGGGTACCAACAGTCTCATACTCATACACATAATCAACAGCAAAGATTACCTTATACGTATGTCCCAAGTGCCCGAAGATTGTCAGGGGCCGTCACTGACTCTTTCAGTTTAGAACAACATATTTCTGATACTAATGTGCATAATATTCCACAACAAAGGTGGGACGCTCCAGTTGATAGGCATCAACCGTATCAACAAAAAGTTAGTAGCCAAATATATACTGAAAATGAAACAAATCCAATAATCTTGATTCAAAAAGTGCCTAGCCCAGTACTTTTAAGTGGCCAACAACAGTTTGAGCAAAATATACCTGGTGGCCGTGTAATATATCCTGAACGAACTGAAATGTTTTCCGATCCAGTTGAATTAAGAAGTGAATATTATGACCCCGCTGTTCTGAATTATCAACCCCAAAGATGTAATGAACCTGTCATACCTAGTGCTCAACAGCAAAGTTATTCTGAAGAAATTGTTCCAAATTGTCAACAAAAAGTTCCTGAAGTTGTGCGTCGACGAAGCCGACAGCAAAGACTACAGCAAGAAACCCTTATCCCTCATCAACATCAAATTTATTCAGATGGAGTTCCCCAAAATATTGAACACATAAGATGTCCTGACCCATATGTTATGGAAAATCAACAGCGAATATATTCTGAACAAATTAAAAAACTTTCTCAACAACAAGGATATCATATTGTTCCTCCAGAAAATCCGCAGCAATATCCGGTCCATCCAACTTGTCAATATGCAAGATCTTACAATCCAGAAGTTTTAAACAGTCAACCGTATAGTGTTTCAAATTGTCAACAATGTAGACATAGTGTGCCATCTGCTCCATATGCTCAGCAACAGGCATGTAATGAACCAACTACAAAAAGTACGAAACCAAAAGCACAAATTAAAAAAAAATACCAGCGACGAAAAGATACATCGCAGACGCAGGACCCTGCGTCATTGCTCTGGCAACAACATTCATCTCCTCAAAGTCAGCCACAACAAAACAACCAAGCAACCAACACACAACAATATGCAGTTCCACCTCAGATGGTCAGACGAGTAGCACAACCAGCGATGATTCCTGAACCAGCTAGTCAAACGGTACGACCAATACATGAACAAGTACCTGAATACTACCAGCAATATTATAATCAACATCATGAAAATCCACATGCGTGCAAAGATCAAAATCATCATCACCATCCATATAAAAACCCTTGAGAAATGAGACAGAAAGCAAACACTAAACACGACATCATTTATCGAGATGAGTTGCAGAGTGAGACGCCTAAGAGAGAAGAGTTCAAGATAAGTGAATAATCCAAATACTTTGGTGGTGAAAAAAACTATTGGATTACACATAAAGATCTCTTACTATATTAAATAATAAGTTAAAAATAACAAATGCAATAGTTGCAACTCTGAAAAAAGAGAGTTTGACATACGTAGTGCATACGTGCGCACAAAGAACAAAAAAAAAAGTAAATTGGAAGTAAATCTTGTAAATAAAAAGAAATGCTAAACACCGGTCATAACCGACGAAGTTATTGTTGAAGCCGAGGTAATTATCAAAGCACAATTTTTTAAAGGTAAGAATTGCATCTCGCAATCCAATTTCCATATTCGTAATATAATCTTTGTACTCCATACGCGAAGGGTAAAAAAACCCTATTATTAAGAATTTATTGTCTGTCTATCCATCTGTCTGTCATTAGGCTGTATCGCAACCGCAATAGTTCGACAGTTCTTATTTGCACAACTATCTGTGCAAATAAAAACGGCCTAAAGGGCCTTGGGTAAAACGGCAACAGAAATACTATTATTTATGTTGCCGTTTTACCAACAAATTAAATAAAAACAAAAAACATCCTCTCTATTCAAAACTAAACTTCCAGTCAACAAACGTATTTTTTACGCAACCCATTGTTGCGCGAGTCCAACGCACCCTTGCCCGTTTTTTTAATAACATTATAAAATATTAATCTGTTTTTGTATTTTGTAGGTCATACCGAATTTAAGGCAAGATATAAAAGATAATAAAAAGTAAACTGACAGTGAAGCTTACGACAAAAAGTAAGGTAAGTTTAGACAATAACTTGTAAATAATAATTCTTTCCCCTATTATTTTTAAGAACTAATAATATGAGATTATGAATTATAATGCATCTGCGAATATTTCAGCATAAAACGATAGCCGGAGTAGAGTGAAAAAACAAGTAAAGTTCGAATGAAAGACCAGGGTCTAAAGTGAAAAATTATATTGTGTAAAAGTGATTTAGTATAGGTATGTAGTGATCTTAATGCACATTCATTATTATGATTCATGGTTCATATATCAAATCGAATATAGTGTGAAGAAAAGGACGCGTAGAGCATTTTTTGTTTTGGCACCTCATATAAATTACTTAATATAACTCAAAAAAATAATAATTCAAAGGTCTCAAATGACTACCACAAGTAGAAAATCTTACTATGCTGGGGCTTGCTGGCTCCTAGTCTATACTCATGAACGCACTGGTCGTTGACCAAAGATCTGACCAGGATTGAAACTCATCTGTTTTGTAACTTTTATGGAAATCTTTAATCATGATTTTTCGCGTTATGGTAAGTTTTTTTTTTTTTATTTATTTAGATTTTTTTACATAATCTGGCATTAACTGCCTCTAACCCTTCACAGAGTTGTGTAGGCAATATGAGTTCTCTTATTTTCTAATGGCCGAATAAAAGAGGAATATAATAATAATGGTACATACATACTTAAGGACACCTACGTTTCCTTACAATAAACCATATGTACATACGTCTTGATAGTGCGCACGACCACAGAACAACTGCACTCGCTCAGTCTGTACCTCGTACATATTATTATGTTTATGCTCAGGCGCCATGCGATTGTAACCGGTTTGTGTAATGAATATAGGATGCTCCTGACTAATTATAATTAGTTAAATGTTGAAAAATATAATATTGCGTTTAAAAAGAGAAACTTTAAGTTTAAACGATTGCGATATAGTTTGCGATTTATATTATGATTTACCAAAACAAAAAATGCTCTACGTGTCCTTCTCTTCACACTATATTCGACTTGATATATGAACCATGAATCAACCTGTATAAGACTTTTTAAACTGTAGACTTTAGGTAACTTAAACACTTACAAGTTAATACAATAAACTAACTAACGGGTAATACTGAAACGATAAATAATAATAAAATATAAAAAATGGCAATCACATGCTGGCTTTGTTGTTCCGCCAAGGAGTGACAGTGACAGCCTGCGAATAAGAGAGATCTTATAGCTTTTCAGTATTCGGGCGTTACTTAATAGAAAACATGTTTTATTGTTATTATTACCAGGTAAAAAAAATGCTGCATATGAATATATTATTTTTAAATATTAAATAGATATAAGTTATTATGATTAAGAAATTCGTATATGTACAGACAATTTGTACATATAAAGTAGTCAAGTGGGAAATACACGCTTTTAGGAATTATGACTATACATAGATATATTATTATATAATTGAATAATGGACAAAACGATGTATCCAATAATAGGTATATAAAGTAAAGTTAAAGCTGCAAAGTTACTACAGTTAGCAAATACTAAATAAAAAATAAAAACAAAAAAATCAATACAATTCTTACAAAATATATTATAATAAGATCCTACCTATAAATTTAAACCCCCATCTGGCAGAGTACAACTACACCCCCCCTCCCCGTTGTATATAGTAGATTAAATACAGAATAGTAGAGTGCTTGCGCAAGCGCAAAATGAGTCTGCGAATTACTGTTTTGATCTTTTTTATTTTGGCGTTGCAAATTTTTCATTAAAAATCATCCATTATGATCATTTTAGCTTCGACGTCCATTACTGGACATCTACTGCGTTTTTTAAAGTTTTAACTTCAGCATTTTTTTAGGTTCTATATACTGCATTTTTGAAAGTTTTATCTTCTACATTTTTTTAAGTTCTATCTAATGCATTTTTTTAAGATATATCTGCTACATTTTTAAAGTTAAATCTACTACATTTTTTTAAGTTCTATCTACTGCATTTTGAAGTTTTATTTATCAACTGTATTTTTTAAGTTTTATCTACTCCATTTTTTTAAGATTAATCTACTGCATTTTTAAAAGTTTTATTTATCTTCTGCATTTTTTTAAGTTTTATCTTCTGCAATTTTTAATGTTTTATCTTCTGTATTTTTTTAAGTTTAATCTTCTGCAATTTTTTAAGTTCTATTTACTGCATTTTTTAAAGTTTTATATACTGCACTTTTTAAAGTTTTATCTACTGCATTTTTTTTTGCGCAAAGGCGTAGGGATGTGACGACCCCATCGCCCGCTTGGTGTTACCTTCCTTCAAGAATATGGACTTGTAGGAGGTTAACATCACGCGCAGTCAGTCAACCGTGTGATGGCGGTATACCCATCACGAGCCCCATGGAACCAACGATGGTGAGCACTTGTTGGTCTATTTGGCTACTTCACTTACCTCTTATTCATAATGACAACGACTGATTAGTTAATCAAAAATCTTCTGTGAGATGATGGTTCAAAAACCTGACAATTTGAACCATCATATGACTGAAGATACTAAGGTCAAGGCAAATCAATCGTTTGTATGTTTATGAATAAGTTGAAAGTGCTTGTACAGTTCAATTAGATTTTAAGATTGTATATATTCTCTTTAGTATTAGACGAGGTAATCTGTGACCAAATCAACATGTATATAAAAAATAATAAATGTAAATAATGTACATTTATGAATCTTTCAGCTGTGTTTTTTTCGGATGGCTTTGCAGTCATATAGCTCCTGTAATACTTCGGTTAATAATAATATAATAACATCTATGGACGCTTCACACTACGTCAATCTGGCCTCGTGTTAAATATCCGAAAAACTGGTGTCATGACAACATAATATGTTTTATTCGAACTACATACAGTAGACTTAATATTATTTTATAATATAATACACATCTATGACATAGAAAACTTTTGTGTCTTCGGTGGGATTCGAACCCGCTACCTCCGGGATGAGCGCGAATATGCTCAACCATGAAAAAGTGCATTTCGTTACTAACATTAATGAAATGGACTTTTTCATGGAATGTATTGAGATGCTATAGCATATGGTTAGGATCCATTCACACTTTGGTTAATGTATTACTTTTATAAGATAATACATAATATATGATAAGTCTTATAACTAGGTACATAGGTCCTACTCTTATAACTCTCTCTTTTAAACCTAATTAATATTGGTAAGGCATTATGGAACACCATGGTGATGCGACTTCCGAGAGAGCTGTCACCGTCGCATTTTTTATTTCCAAATTGTTTTTCATCATTTTCATCATTTATCATCATTCAATCAAAAAAAAAAGATATTTCACGTCTGTATTACCGCTATGATAAGAAGGCAACGCTATCCTAGGAAAAAAGAGGTTTACTAGCTCCATTGTGACGCGCAGGGAACCTGCAAGTCGGAAGGGTAATATTTTAAGATGTAAATAAAAAAATATTCGCGACTCGAATGTGATAATATTTAAGATCTCACAGATTTTCATCAAAATAAATTTAAATAAATTAATGTTTTAAATCTTGTAAAAAAAAGACATTTATTATTATAAATAAAATTATACTTTTAGGTTGTAATTCAAAACATTTGGTACTAAAACTTTAAAATCAGTAAATTTGTGTAATCGATTATGTGCATAATGCATTTTTGTCTGACGATTGTCACTAAATGTTTTTAATTGTTATAAAAATAAAAGTAAAAAAAAAAACAATTCTCATAATATATATAAATGTATAAAAAAATGTATTTCTTATATTTAAATAATGAGAAAATAACTTCTTCAACTTAAAAAGCTATATAAGGTTTATCATAAATAACTAAATAAGGAATAATATTGTAAATAATTTGTTTAAAACTATACAGCGTTTGTACTAATAGAGCTCTAGTGAAAGAATCACATATCAGAAAATGAACAAACTGTAAATATAAAGTAAGACGTTTGATGACGAATTTAAAGTAATCAGTAAGGTATATAAAATATAACATTAAAAAAAATGTTTAAAAAAAAAACTAAAAAAAAACACGTTTAATGTAAAACTGTTGGTCCTTGATATGTATGCCAAATTTCAAATTATACTCACACTTCGGAAATTAGTTAAATTTATGTACAAATATTATGTAACATACATAGATGCTACAAACCCAAGCTTACAATATCGTGTTAAATTTTTTTTTTTTTTTTTTTTTTTTTTTTTTTTTTTTTTTTTGATTCACCAACAGAACATCATCCGGTACAATTAAAAAATAATAATAATTAAACAATAACTTATAGGTAAAATGAGTTCTAATGACAGGTGAAATACAACATGCTTATACAATTATTGGCGACAGAAAATTAAATTTTTAATGAATGACAAATGGATGATTGAAATGGATAAAAAAAATTGCAATTTACTTCTTAAAAACTAAAAAACTAATCGGTGCTTAACATAACATAAAACTGTTAAATAAAACTGTTAAAATGAAATTATAAGTATCATAACTTAACTAATCCTTTTTAAAACAAACTCTTGCAGGTGTAGTATGTGTAGTATAATATACTTAGGCTTATTTAAAATGACTAGAGGTTGCCCTGTAATCAAAATTCGTCCATAGTAATTCATTTGTTACTATTTAATAAGGGTTATAAACTAAGTCAGTGTGTTGTTGTCATTTTTATAAAATGTTCATAAAAATGAATAAAAATATATTATTATATTTTCTCTCTTTTTTTCATCGAGGTTTATTTATGCACATATTTACAAACATCTTCTAGTTTAACGGCCAGTTTCTGAAAGGCTTGTTAACTTGAATGCAATCTTGGTGGATCTCAGATTTTATTAGCCTTTCTGAAACCGGCCTTTTCGGAAACTATTCGTTCGCATAATTCTCCTCAACTGTAGATAGGTTTTGATTGACGGACCTATTAAACTAATATTTATTATTAATATTACAAAATCTTATTACTATTAAATTTAAATACGTTCGTGAAAAACTCTCGAAATATACAGGCTGATTCATGGGTCAAATAACAAGCCTAATAAGGTGTGAAGAGAACGACCCGTAGAGCATATTATAAACATTTTGTTTAATGTTTTTCAAAAAAAAGTCAAGGGTCTAAAATTACCACAAGGAGTGAATATTACTATGCTGGGGGCTTGAAAGCTCTAGTCTATACACACGAACGCACTGGTCGTTGACGTAAGACCTGACCAGGATTGAAACTCACCTGTTTCGTGACTTTTATAGATCTTTAATCATGATTTGTCGCGTTATGGTAAATAATTTATATGGGGTGCCAAGTCCTTCTCTTAACACTATATTCGGTTTAATATTCGATCAATGAATCATTCTGTATAACCCTCCTTCTGACGCAGTAGGGTAAACAACTTAAACCTTTTGTATTATATATTTTTTAGTTATACATACTGTTGTTCTTTACCTTTTAATTCTACCCGCACTATCGACTACTATTCAATGGTATTTTTTTGTCAAGTAGGGAAATAAAGATCTTTAAACCGTTTTCATACTAAATACTGAAGTAAATATTACATTCAGAATACATCATGTATATAAGTATAAATAAATGTAAAATTGTTAAAAAATACAAAAAGAGGCAAAAAAAGTAATGCAAAATGGAATTGACTGTTTAGAAATTATTATATAAACATTATGTACAGTAAAAATTTTTGAATCATTATTATAATTTGAAATTTAAAAAGTATTCGATGTATTATAAAATGTTTGGTAGATTAATTATAAATAGCATGTTATATACAGCCCCACATCGTCAATTATAAAAGTAATGAGAATTAAAATTTTGAATGAACGAATACTGATGTGTGGATGTTACTTAACTTTTTAAGATTATAAAAAAAAATATAAAAAAAATCCTTTACTGTAAATATATCTATAAAACATTTAAAAATATAATATATCTAAATAAAACTGTAAATATAATTAAAAGAAAGTTCTCACGTCCCACTATCTTTTATATCATTAATTAGTGTTAGATTTGCATTTAATAAAAAATATTTAAAAAATCTTGCTTGTAGGTTTCATAATAGCTAGTTTATAGGTTTAACAATAATGACTATATTTATATAAACTGTTTAGTATTTTAGATTTAATTTTAGACAAAAATGGAATATAATCTTGTCCGCACCTGATAAAGAGTATGAAATTAATAGATCTAGAGTAGTGTCATAAAAAAAATATCAATTTCACATCATCGTAATAAATATTCAAAAGATTTTGCTCATTTTACTCATTACAGTGTCACTTACAATCAATCTAGCTCCAATAGTACTTCCTTTTACAATATTAATATACCTAGTATAGACTTTTATTGTAATAATATATTAAATTACGTTGTAAAATTATGTATATTTAAAAATAACAACTATCCATCTTTTTGTAAAAGATGGCCCCGTGCGAATTTCTTACGCCGGTTCTTCTCGGAGGGCTAGTTAAACCGGTGATAGCGTATTTTTTTGTTGATTATCCGAAAAAAGTTTGTTAAATTTCATTTAGTTATTTTTTTTTCTAAGTAGAAATTGGTAGATGTGCTACGAATTCGTAGACCTGCTACGAATATTATCTTCGTTTTCATTTTTAACATTTTAATAATAATTCTGCTAATATGATTTCACAATGTTTTTTTGAAATATAAAATTTAGATAAAAAAAGGCAACTAAGTATTTTGTTTTGCCAAAAATAATATATGCCGCAACTAATAAGTAAAATGTACATTGACCTTAAAGCGTAGTTCATTCTAAATAGAAATAGAATCCGAGATTTGTTTTTACTAACAAAATGTTAAGTAACTTATTAATATTAGCTGGTACATCCATTTAAACTATAAAAAATATTATATTTAGTTAAAATATCGTAGGTGTATGTACGTAACGGACAATAATGTTATTATTACTATTTTATAGTATATTTTTAAATTTTAATTATAAATTATCAATAAAATTATGTTTTCTACTGTTAAATATCACATTTTTCCAATTAAATTAAAAAGAAAATGAACAGAACAACCTAAAAGAATTTGTAATTTTTTAATATTTATTTCTTTAATGTCTCTTTAATATCTGGACCACAACTTACACATCATGTACATCTTATTATGAACTTAAATTAATTTATAAACATTTATCAATTTCAAAAACTTTAGAGTTGCCATACATCAATTATTTTGAAATCACTACTAAAATTATATAACTCATTGTTCTTTTTGGTAATGTGATTTTTTCAATCTCAAAATTTCAAAATACAAGATTAGTATTTAAATTTAGTGAAAAAAAAATGCAATCGGCGAAAATATACAATTTATTTGATTTTATTTTACAATCAGTATATTTTTTGTTTATTCTGTATTTTTGCAACTTTTTTGTATTTGTTTACATAAAATAAATAATCTATAAAAGCTATAAAAGTTGATACTGGGCACGGCGGAATAAGTTCCTCTTACTGACATAAACATTTTAAATCAAGTGAATACTACACTATATAAAGTACAGTATTTTTTTAATTTAATAAATTAACATCACATTATATATAATATTAATAAATATACTCTTACAATACACATTACAAGGCCGGTCTAATGCAATCTAATCCATTATTGTCATTGTGTTTTTCATAGCCCATTGTAAAAACTATAATTACATATTATATTAATAATATAATATAATATGTAATTATAGTTTTTACATTTTACATATAATATAAGTACATAACATTATACATAGTTTAATAGTATCTATAAGTCTAATGTATTTTAAGCAATTTTATGTTGTTGCCCGTTCAAGTGCATAAATATATCCCGCAGGTACTCTTAACCACAGTAAAACGCTTAAGTAATCCTTCAATTATGTGTTACGCTTTAGGCTAAACTACTATCATACTAAAATTTCATCGATATCTGTTCAGTAGCTTTTGCGTGAAAAAGAAACAACCATCCAAAAGCTTTTCAATTCACATTTATTAATTATTATAATTATTAGTAACATGAGACGTGAGAAATAAGACCTGTACATTTACATTAGCTTAGAAAAGAATAGTTTTACATTCCTCTTATGTAGAAATTTCATACTTTTCTGCGAATTCTCGTAGAATTTATTCAACATTTTTGCTTCACGTATTAATTAATATAATATAATTATGATAATTAACTACTTATTAATCATAGTGAGGCGTAGGTACTGGTAATAAAAACCTATAATCAATATACTCAATTGAATAATTAATTATTAGCATTGCTTTGTATATGCAGGTATTAATATTAAAATTTGTATATCCTTAGGTTAATAAATATAATAGGAATGTCAGTATTTTCCGCCCAAGTTTTTTTATTTCTTTTTATGTTGGTCGATGTTG
Organism: Celastrina argiolus; assembly: GCA_905187575.2. NCBI lineage: Eukaryota > Metazoa > Arthropoda > Insecta > Lepidoptera > Lycaenidae > Celastrina > Celastrina argiolus. The sequence goes on along the minus strand of LR994590.1, from coordinate 3,590,650 downwards.
TGTGATGTTTAACTCGGAGTACACGGTAACAGGGTAGTCTTGTAGCTAAATAGAGTTGGGCAAAAATGTAAATAAAAAACCCAGAATCGACAGCTATGAAATGGTGGCCAATTTATCTTCTCTTGTCGGTGGACCTTCCACCTTTTCTTGATCTTCCGCTAATACCATCAGCTATCTGTAAGACATTGCAAAGAGATTTTAGAAAAAATTGTATCTATAGTTTTGCCTGGGTCTTCTCCTACCCCTCTTTCCTTCTATTTTTCCTGTTTACATAGTGCTCATGAATGTGTTATGTCTTATAAGATACTCATATTTTTTCTACTTTCTCAAGTTTTTGTTAATTTATTAAAAGAAATACATCATCAGTATATTGTAATATAATCTAGCACAGTTTTAATACTAACAGATATGCAGTTATTAGAGATAAATGTTTTAATTATAAATTTTAACAAAAATTATTATTATTATTCAAAGAATCGAAGTGACATTTTTAGAATGATTCTCTCTATAATTATTTCTAGTACTTCATCGTATTTTTGCCTTCCAACTTTTGAATGCTTTCACGGGTTCATTTTATAATTATACTATATATTTGCAATGGCTAATTTGTGGAAGGTATTTCCACGTACGTTTCCACTTACATTTCCACTTACATCACCACTTACATTGCCACTTACATCTCCACTTACATCTACACTGACATCTCCACTTACATCTCCACTAACATCACCACATACATCTACACTTAAATCTCTACTACATCTCCACTTACTACTCTACTTACATCTCCACCAATGATTTTGTATTTTATTATACTCGGTGTATTTCGGTATTACTTTAAGTGACATAAGATATTATTTATAGGACACTAGAAGCCATGTCATAATCGTCCACTCTGGGAGAACTTTTGCCCAACTCCTTAATTTTAACTAACTTTAAACTATAACTTAAAATGCGTTGACGTACTGCAACTTTTATCACAGTTATTGTATCGTAGTAATACGTAATATTAAAAAATACATGGTTTAAAAAGACCAGTTATAATAACTTTGATAATGATCATACTACCTTTTCTCATTTTGGAAATTTATTTTTTGGCCAAACCAAAAAAAATTTTACTTTTACCATTAATATATTTTTTTTGTCGAAAGAATAATAAAAAAGCATAAAAAAACATTTTTGTAAAAAAATACACATTTAGAATGATGTAATCATATTCCAAAGTTATAGTGACTGTTCATTTTATACCCTGTCTAACTCGCATATTATTAGACTACAATCTGTAGTATAATAATATGCATTTATAGTAATGTATAATCAAATATTACAGACAAAACTGTGAGATTATTGTAGTGTATTGTAGTAAAGTATATTTGTATAGTATATAGTATTATTAAGCTTTTAAGAATGCAATAGTGATAAAGGCAATTTTCACAATTCTCGCCAAAGCATTCACATAAAATTTAACTATGACGTCATTCAGCGCCGCATTATTGCCAATATCTCCGAAATTTAAGAGTTTTTGTTCATACTTGATATAGTGATTGCTTTTTGTATAGTAAGAAATTCTGCTACTAATAAATTTGGTCTATTTAGATAATACTAATTTAGAAAAAAAACTTTTTCGTACTTTCTAGATTTTTCTTATTACTAAATGTAATATATTTATTTAGAATTTTATTTCACGACCGAAAAAAAAATATTTTTCGGTTATAAGAAGAAATTTTAATAATTTTTTTTTGTCAAAAAAAATTTATTAAAATCAAAATAAAAAATATTTTTCCAGAATAAGAAAAGCTAGTATAAAAATATCATAAAGTTACAGTGACTTTTTTTACATCCTATAAAATATAATGTATTAAGCTAGATTCTTAACATCCGCTTCCATATTGCAAAACTACCGGATATTTTTAGACTGTGGAAGTCCTAATCCGAATGATTCAACATTCTAATAGCTAACTAAATTCTCATAAGCTCCTAGCGAGTCTACGAAGCTACGCTATAGCTACAACGCTACGACGCTGTTACGGCGTAGCGCTACGACCACTACGTGACTGCGATGTTTTTGCCTAGATTATAATGTTGTATTATCGTCTCAAATGTTTAAAATACACGATATGTATATTATATACAACGTGTAAAATGAAAGAGCGATAATATTTAAGGATATACGTCCATTTGAGTTCACTGTGAAAGTAGCAGCGCTGAAAAAGTTTTTTATTTACGCATGCCGCCGGACCATCAGAGTCTAAATCAGAGGCATGCTGCCAATCAAACCTTCCATGATATTTTATCTGATTAGAGCCGTAATACATATGAACTAGTCGAATGAAAGTTCACAAATAAAATCAGCAAACAGGCTGAAATTCAAATATTTTTTGGAATATTTCAAAATTAAGTTCTCTCCAAAATTTAAATGATAAAGTGTTTTTGAAACTACTTTTTAGACAAAACGTTACTTAACGCCAGTTCTTGTCACTCATTTCTGTTTCACGTTGTACTATATAGCATAATGATCACGCTGGCTAATACTTTTCTTTTGCATCATCAAAAGTATTCTTCTTGTGCTCCTGACGATTCATTCAAAAACTTGCTACATAATAAAACTAGACGTTGGCTGCAACTTTTTGCACACCAATTAAAAACGCAGGATTCGTTATTTTTACCATAAAATTTATTACTATTATACAAATTGTAATAAAAAAATATCTTAAAAATTTCCTTGTCTGTCTGTTCCTAATTTCATCGAAATCAGTCACAAAATTTCGGAGCCTATGCAAACCAACAAACCAAAACCTTTTCTTTAAAATATATAAGTATCTTAGATACAATGGTTCTAATCGTAAAATAATGATTCCGCTGTTTTGTAAATAACTTCATGTCATAATAATCGATTTTATTACGAAATAATATAGGCAAGTAAGTTTTATGCATATTTATAAAAAATCGTGCTAAACTATATCGCAGACTATAACTTTATAATAATATCATTATATTTGATTTTATTATGAAATTATATTAGAAAGTAAGTTGTATGCATGTATAATTAAATAGAATATAATATTAAATTTATCTTAGCGTTAAAATTGACACTTGTATGATAAACAGTATTGCTAGGTATATAAAGTTATAAGGTAGTTTTTCATAGCTTTTCAAATCGCTTTTTATATTAGCATTAGCCTAGTTAGATACAATATTATGTATGTTATTTTCTTGTTATCTGTTACTGGGGTCAGGGTAACGAAGACGATTTTTACATTTTTTTTTTTTTTGATTTGGTATGACTTATCAAAAAAATATAACGGGTGAAAAAATAACAGTCACTATAACTTTGGGATATGATTATACTATTCTCCTACCTATTCTCATTCTAGAAATGTATTTTTTTATATTTTTTTACAAAAATGAATTAATTTTTTTTTTGGTTTTTCGTTATCCTTGTGACAAAAGATATAGTAAAAAGTAAAAAAATAAAACTTTTAGTTTTTGACAAAAAAAATACATTTCCAAAATAAGAAAATGAATAATGTGACTTTTCTTTATACACACTGTATGATATGTGTCCAACTCTCATAGAAGTGTATTTTTAGTCTCATTGTAGAATATTTTTTTTCATAATTTTTTTTACAAAAATTTCAATAAAACATTTTTATTTGCTTTATTGTAATTTTTACGACAAAAAAAATAAGAAATGGTAAAAAGTTAAAAAAAAAATAGTTTTTGACAAAATCTATACATATAATAAATCTGTAGAGGGGTCATGTCTGTACATTAAGAATATTTAAGTGAAAATTAAAAAAGGGGGTCTATATAAGCCACAGAACCTAAAAATAGCATTTTTGACAAAAATGTCTGTCTGTCTGTCTGTCTGTCTGTCTGTCTGTCTGTCTGTCTGTCTGTCTGTCCATATGGGAATGTTTGTCGTCGCATCACGCTAAAACCACTGTATGGAATGAAATGAAATTTGGCAGGCAGGTAGCTTACGACCTGAAGAGCATTATTGGAAATTATTATTCCGAAAAACTGAAAGGGTTCCCGTGGGATCTTCAAAAAATTGTAGCTACCTATTTGACGGTATTTCAGCCAAACTACTCAACGTATTTAAATGAAATTTGGCAGGCAGGTAGCTTATGATCTGAAGAGCATTATTGGAAATTGTTATCCCGAAAAACGAAAGGGGTTCCCGTAGGATCTTCAAAAAATTGTAGCTACCTATTTGACGGTATTTCAGCCATACTACTCAACGTATTTAAATGCAATTTGGCAGGCAGGTAGCTTATAATCTGAAGAGCATTATTGGAAATTGTTATACCGAAAAACGACAGGGTTCCCGTGGGATCTTCAAAAAATTGTAGCTACCTATTTGACGGTATTTCAGCCAAACTATTCAACGTATTTAAATGAAATTCGGCAGGCAGGTAGCTTATGACCTGAAGAGCATTATTGGAAATTGTTATCCCGAAAAACGTAAGGGTTCCCGTGGGATCTTCAAAAAATTGTAGCTACCTTTTTGACGGTATTTCAGCCAAACTACTCAACGTATTTAAATGAAATTTGGCAGGCAGGTAGCTTATGACTTGAAGAGCATTATTGAAAATTGTTATCCCGAAAAACGACAGGGTTCCTGTGGGATCTTCAAAAAATTGTAGCTACCTATTTGACGGTATTTCAGCCAAACTACTCAACGTTTTTAAATGAAATTTGGCAGGCAGGTAGCTTATGACCTGAAGAGCATTATTGGAAATTGTTATCCCGAAAAACGAAAGGGTTCCCGTGGGATCTTCAAAAAATTGTAGCTACATATTTGACCTTATTTTAGCCAAACTACTCAACGTATTTAAATGAAACTTGGCACAAAGGTAGACTGTAACATGAAATAACCAACATAATATTTTTAACTGACTTACAAAAAAGGAGGAGGTTTCTCAATTCGTAAATATATGTTTGTTTTTTTTTTGTTTCTTCGCGGATATCTTCATCGTTTCTGAAACGATTTTAATTTTTTTTTAATGTTGTGTAGGGTATAATTTAAATTTGATCCCATTGTCACCAAATGGTGACCTGATGATGGGATCCGTGAGGAATCGAAGGAAATCCTCAAAATTTATGTGAATTGATTTTGATTTTTTCTGAAGTAGTCTAAGCATATATTACCAAACAGTTAGGTTTTGCACCATATCCTGGATCTATAATATCAAAAAATTTCACGTTTCAGTAAGCTATATATATATATATATATATATGTTGAAAAATTTCGCGCTGCTCTGGCTTACGCCAGAGCAGCGGTAGACTTTTTCTCTTTCTACTATTTTTTTTTATCTAATCGTTTTTGTTTTTCATTTTCCGTACTCAAATAATCGTCGTCTGATCATTCGAGAATTATCCCTACTCAGTCTATACCCATCACTAAAAATCTGAAAATTAAATAATTTTAAACAAAAAAAAAACGACTTCAAAAGGTAAACTAAAAGGAACAATTAAATTTACTTCGCACAAAGTAATACTTATTTTCCAGTACAAGTGAAAATAATTATTACTTTGTGCGAAGTTATTTATTATTATACTTAGGTTTTGCAAATACGATTAATAAAGTATAGGCGTAGGATAGTTTTTTTTCAAGATATGAATGAGATGTCATAGGTACATTTAAATTAGAAAAGTTATGTCAATATAAGTAAGATTTTATGTTTTTCATGATATTTTTATTTATTAGTTTTTATGCTAGGTACGGCTTGGGTTTTTTCTTTCTTTTGGACTTTTGTTATTTTGTCGTCTAAAGCAAGTTAGTACTTTAACCGTAAAGTCCCAAAGTAGGCTACATGTTTGTTAGCGTAGGTAATTAATAAATAAAAAACCGGGCAAGTCCGAGTTGGAATTGCGCACCGAGAGTAGACTTTTAAAAAATTTGGCGCTCGGCGCCAGCAGCGCAGCGTCGGTGTGAAAACGATCATCGTCTGCAGTCGCTGCGGCGTAAAGACCATACAAATCTCAGTACAGAGATCTTCGTCGCGTATATGAGTGTACTATCAAGTAGTCCCGTTCGCATAAAAGAAAAAAAATATTATACATACAGACGAATTGAGAACCTCCTCCTTTTTTTGAAGTCGGTTAATAATACACGGTCATTTTTCGAGCTGGTAGTAATAGGAATCGTTAGCATTTTCATAGAAAAAAACGGCCATTATTTGACAATAAATTATTATCATTACTCCATCGGCCTACTTCTTTTGCTTATGCAGTTCTAATACCGTGTATAAAGAAGCATTAACTACTATAAATTAGTGATTTTAAATATCCAAACGATAGTGTTCATAAACTAAAAATGTATTTGAACTGCTGCCCTAAATCACTTTTCCACGCGTACGAAGTCGCGGGCACAGCTAGTAAAATTTGGAAATGTATAAATAAATACATTTCCAAAATGAGGCAAGGCAGTATAATCGTATCTCTATGTTATAGTGACTGCTCTTTTTACAACCTGTATATGTGATTTGACATAAGCTTCGCTAAATGACGAATTTGATTATCATTTAATGAACCTTATATCAAATCCCATACATTTTGTTTTCGAACTTCTTAAGAGATAATATCGAAGTCTAATAGGCATTAGCCGATTTCTTATAAGAGTAAATTTTTATCGATTACTTTTGTGTTCAATCCTTTTATTTTCAATCCACATCCGTTACATCATCTCTGATCAAATCTGAAAATCTAGTACTGGAAAAGCCTTTTAGTCAACTCTGGTCTCAGTATCAGAAATAACTTTTATATTTTACTGAAGTTGGCCCTGTGCTTAGTACAGGGATTGCGTTCATCGCGGCTGTGGTTTCTGTCTGTCTGTTACCGCCTAGCTCTAAAACGATTCATAAAAAAATAAAAATGTAAATAAAATAAAAATCGCGTTGTATAAAATACACAAGTAACTTTTTCCTTTCTTCACTTTTAGTTTTCCCACAATCCAATCAGGTATCGGGCCGATAATGTCAAGGATAAGTATTGGAACTAATATCGGTCCAATATCTTATCGAATAGTGATAGAACGCTACAAATCTATAACTGAAACGGAAGTACTTTTCAATTATTTTTTATATACAGGGTGACCTGAAATTCGATACATTCCTTTGAAAGACAGAAAGTAGACCTCATGTACAGTAATATTTTTCATGACATCCCCTATCCGAAAGTTGATATTTACAAAGTTATTGAAATTTCAATTTTTTTTCTTTTTTTTTTCGACTTTTTGACTTTGACATGACGTATTTTTAAAAATGTTTGTCTTTTTAGTGATTTTTTTATGCATTTTCACCGTCAATGAGTCAAATAATATTTTTAAGGAATAAATAGGGACAAACTAAGCGAGAATTTTTCAATATGAGACATGAAACTGAATTTTCTCTTAAGAAAAATGCACATATTTCTTAAAAACAGGTCATTTTCTTTAAAAAAATGTATGATACAATACGTACAAATATTCTAAATAACTTCCTTATCTCATTAGCTTTCCAAAAAGGTGCAAATGTCTAGATAAAAATATGAACATGTAATAAACAAAGACAAAACAATCATCGGGTAACGTTATCTCAAGAATTACTCTACCTGAGGCGACCTTTTTTTTCAATTGTTTCCTTTGTTCAAACTTTGGAATGTTTCAGGTACTTACGTCGCGGCCCTTTGTCAATGAGTTACCGACTGGCTTAGAGAGCAAATTAAATAGCTTATATTAGTTTTAAGTCAACTATTGCCGTGTACGGACGTATTGTTGCTTTAAACTACACCCTTACTTCTACTTGTGATTTTTTTTGTTTCGCGATGGCTGCTTTTGAGTACGATGAATACGCTGACATCTTGTTTTGTTACGGACTTTGTAGTGGTAATGCTGCTGCTGCACGAAGAACATACGTTGAACGTTTTCCGAATCGACGAGTGCCAAACGTTAGAGTGTTTTCAACAACATTTCGACGAATTCGGGAAAGCGGCCGTGTTGATAGAAGACGTGGCGATTCAGGCAGACCTCGTTTGTATGCTCCAGAAGAAGAAGAAGAAATTTTAACACTTTTTCAAAATGATCCTTCTATTTCTACAAGAGCAGCAGCTAGAAGACTTGGATTGAGTCAATGGAAGGTGTGGTTTACAGTACACACAGCGCGTCTACATCCATTTCACTACACACCTGTCCAAGCGCTGGAAGAGGGAGACCCGGTTAGAAGAATGGAATTCTGCCGTTTTATGATAAATGCAGACATGGAGGATCGCAATTTCTTCTCAAGAATATTGTGGACGGATGAATCGAAATTTGACCGTGACGGGATAAACAATTTCCACAACACACATTACTGGGCACCAAAAGGAGAAAACCCCAGGATGAAAAAAGAAAGAGCCCATCAAACCAGATTCAGTCTAAATGTCTGGATGGGTATAATTAATAATAATTTAGTTGGACCTCATTTTTTGCCTCAAAATTTAAATGGTGAAATGTATGAACATTTCCTAAGAGAGGAGATTACTGGTTTAATGGAAGATGTGCCAATAGAAACTCGTCGTAATATGATTTTCCAGCATGATGGTTGCCCGGCCCACTTCCGCCTCGGCGTACGCCAGTGGCTGGACCAAACTTACCCACATCGCTGGATAGGTCGAGGCGGGCCAATTCCTTGGCCAGCACGGTGTCCCGATTTGACCCCGTGTGATTTTTATCTTTGGGGTCATATGAAGGCTTTGGTGTATACTTCACCCATAACTAATGTAGAGGAGCTCAGAAGCCGCATAAGAAATGCAGCAGAAGAAATCAAAACTAGTCTTACTACCAGAATAATCAAAACAGAGGTACGGAGAAGACTACGAGCCTGTATCAGAAACAGAGGCTCACATTTTGAACAAGACCTAAAGTAAAATATTTATTATTAAATTTAATTAACCATTGATGTTTTTTAAACACAATAAACGTAATTAAATTCAAGTTTTTCCTTTTATTTTAACCTTATCGCAAATAAATAGATTTAGACATTATTTCATTTTACTTCTATGTTTACTACAACGTCATATTTTTATGTAGACATTTGCACCTTTTTGGAAAGCTAATGAGATAAGGAAGTTATTTAGAATATTTGTACGCATTGTATCATACATTTTTTTTAAGAAAATTACCTGTTTTTAAGAAATATGTGCATTTTTCTTAAGAGAAAATTCAGTTTCATGTCTCATATTGAAAAATTCTCGCTTAGTTTGTCCATATTTATTCCTTAAAAATATTATTTGACTCATTGACGGTTAAAATACATAAAAAAATCACTAAAAAGACAAACATTTTTAAAAATATGTCATGTCAAAGTCAAAAAGTCGAAAAAAAAGAAAAAAAAATTGAAATTTCAATAACTTTGTAAATATCAACTTTCGGATAGGGGATGTCATGAAAAATATTACTGTACATGAGGTCTACTTTCTGTCTTTCAAAGGAATGTATCGAATTTCAGGTCACCCTGTATAACAGTATCTTAATTCAATATTACTGCTGTTGGCATGTGGTACAATACTAAGTTACGTAATATAATATATCAGTTATTATGTACGAGGCTTATATTAAATAATAATTATATAAGAATATTAAAAAAAAACTAAAAAACTCGACTGCGTTTTAGTGTATTAAAAAAAATACAATAAAATCCAAAGATAAGTTTCACTTAAAATCCATAAAAACATTTAGGCGACAGAGCAGTTCAATGATTTAATTTGGCGCCAAAAATCAGCCATTTTGTTTTTCTCTATCTATCTCTCAACCTAAAATCCATCTAGAGCACGCCAATTTAAACATACATAACCCTCCAGCGCAGTCGAGTCGAGTAAAAAATATTAACTTTCTTTCGACATAAGAATAAAACTTGTGTTGATATTGCCTACTGTCTTGAATACCTTATTATTACCCTATTTCTGTGAATGTACATAAATATTAAGAATAATTAATCAGATATTAACATGGGGATTAACGCTTATACAGAATCGTAAGAGAATAGGCATATTTAAGTACAGCTTCGGTTTTCATTTCATATTCAACAGTAGACGGGGACGACCTGGGGTGTTGTTTATATTTATCGGTAGATATACTATATACTATAGACGTATTAGTAGTGATTGAGAAGTTGCACGTCTTTTGGCGCGTTAGGGCACATTGATGAGTGTAAATATTTACGATGCGCACACTGAAAGGAAAGCCATGAAGTATGTTATCATTTTATTACGATGCGCGCGCACACTGATACGAAAAACCGACACCATGAAGTTAGCTAGTCAACACTTTATTAGGATGCGCGCGCGCTGACACGAAAAACCGACACCATGAAGTTAGCTAGTCAACACTTTATTAGCATGCGCGCGCTCTGACACGAAAAACCCACACCATGAAGTTAGCTAGTCAACATTTTATTGGGATGCGCGCGCGCTGACACGAAAAACCGACACCATAAAGTTAGCTAGTCAACACTTTATTAAAATACGCACGTACACCGAATCGAAAAATCGAAATCGTGAAGTTTCCATGTCAACATTTTACGGAAAGAAGTATAACTTCCTACGTGCTTGCACAAACTCTTTTTCTATTTATAGGTAGACATAGACATATATTTTGTAGATATCGTAATATTTATTTATGTAGATTAATCTTTTTTATTATAGAAATAGCTTTCTCTTGTAATCCAATCGTAACTATAAGTGACTTAACTTTACTTTGTATGCAAATAAATAGTTAGACAGACATAAGAGTAAAAAAATATCTGAATGACTTGTAAGCATTTATCTTTATAAAATAAGCTTACATAATTAACTGGAGGTGTGTAACCCAATACCTACTAATATGATTATCAAGATGTATAGCGTTTGGTGTTGAGTAAAACTCCCGTTTAGTGAAAAACAGCCCACATATACATTGGAAGGTTAAAAACGCTGTTGCTTTTAAAATGGTAACCGAATTCACTACTTGTCCAAAACTATATTATATAACTTAGACATAGAAAAATAATAATAATAATCTAATAGACGTCTTAAACTTACTATCTGTATGATGTTGCTCAATTAACTAGTATATATTATTATGTACTTAATATTTTCATATTCAAATTAATATGATATACTTTGGACTAACAAAGTTCTTATATTAAAATTATTACAGAAAGAATATTGCAAAACATTATAGTGTAAGTAAAAAATACTTTACCAAATATTGTAAATAATTTTATTTAAGTACACTATTCTATTGTAAATAATATGTTTCTACAGATTGTGGTTAAACGCATCAGTAAACTAAACCAACCGGTCAGTTTATACGTAGGCGTTACTTTATCGTGTATACTAGGTGTAAAATAAATGGGTTATAATACTTTAGGGTGTGTATGTGCCTCCTATGTAAAGTATACTGTGAAAGTACCAGCGCTGAAAGACTTACTTTTGACTTTCATGTTTCTTTGAGAAATGCCTCAACATCTTAAATTTGGCCATACGATACATAAACAAAAAGTACCTCTTTCAGCTCTGGTACTTTCACAGTAAACTCTATATACGGGACCCATATACTCCCTAAACTAATATCATGTATGAATAAATTTACAAAAATGAAAAAAAAAATACAATATAATTAAATAATATAAAAAAAAAATATAGTAAATAAAGTTATGTGTATACGGTAATGTGCGTGCAGCGTCGCACTCGGTATAAGCTGACCCTTACTAATGCGATGTACGTAACATATTGTAATTGACTTACGCTCTCTCGGGTGTTTTTTTGTATTGCGCGTCTCCATTTAACCCCTAGATTTTCAACCCCCGCCCTACGTAACGTGCTATAGGTCGAGGGTTTTTATAGGTTGAATGCGAGATAATCCACTACGTCGCTGTCAAACTAGTTGCGACACCACCCTTTAGCCTTTAGCTAATTACGGAAACAAATGTATGAGATTTCAAAGTTGAAGTCAATTTATTTTAATTAGAATGAATTTTACAAAAATGTTTTCTGAACGTCGTTTCCTACCACCGGTTTGCAAATTTGACAATAGTATTGCTAAGTGATTTACATCTGTGTCAATTAGCGACGTTCATCAAATCTCATACAATTTAGTTCCAGCTTGGCTAATTGCTCAGTATCAGATTTTTGTCAGGTATCACCCCGGTATGCTAGTGGACAAACCTTAGATTTAGATTGTATGAAGCATTTTGATCACATGCTTTATAATATAAGTATGTTATTCATTGTATCTCAAAACCTTTAAAGGTAGGCTTTCAAAGCGTCTATTGTGATAGTGACGCCGTGTTTGTAACTGTTTATTTTGTTCTAATAATATGGCGGACTAATTAACGCCACAATCCTGCATCGCGCTATCGAAGTTTTCTAAGCTTGGCGCTATATATACTACATGTCAAAACTACTACAGTAGACTTCGGCCTGACCGAGCATACGGTCAGAGATCTCCTTTAGGGATTCCATTATTCCCACAGTAATAACAATAGTAATATTAATCTTTCTTTCCAAGAAATTGGTGTACATATTTAAGTCTAAAAAAAAACACCATCTCTTTCTCTTAGAGATATTTAGAATAGTATTTCTATCAATACGTAATACCTAGTCGATGAAGGCATTTCAATGTATAGAAAACACGCTGCAAGGCAGTTTGCTCTCATGTATACAGTATGTCCCACGGTTCAAATATTAAGCTGAATGTAGTGTGAAAAGAATGATGCGTAGAGCATTTTTTGTTTTGGCACCTCATATAAATTATTTACCAAGACACTATAAAAAATACAAAGGTCTAAAATCACCACAAGGAGTGAATCTCCTCCGAGACGACCTTCGTAGAACATTGGTTCAGCGTGTTGGTTCTCGAGCGAAAGGTTTTGGATTCGAATCCCGCCGAGGGAACAAAAAAAATGTTCCTTAGTCATGGATGTGTATAAATTGTTGTATAATATAATAAAATTAAATATGTGTATATTATAAAATTATTAAATATATTTCCGTTTTCTATCTGTAACACAAGTTCTTCGGATACTTAACTCAGGGCCAGGTTGACGTGGTGTGAACAGTCTATAGATATTATTATTATTATAATCTTACTATGCTGGGGCTCACGGGCTTCTAGTTTATACACACGAACGCACTGGTTGTTGAGATGACCAGGATTGAAACTTATCTGTTTTATAACTTTTATGGAGATCTTTCTTTAATCGCGATTCGTAAAATCGTGTATCGAGTAATTAATATGAGGTGCCAAAACCAAAAATGATTTGTACGTCATTTTCGTCGCACTATATTCGGACAGTGGGACACACTGCTGTATTTATTAAATTTTATCAAACTATAAATGTATGTGTAACGTGTAAAATCGATGTTAGTAATAATATAAGATGTATGTAATTATTGTATGTGTAAAAGCTTCTTAAGAGGAAACACCACAGCTGTTTTTTCATGCAGGGGTCGTAGACCTTTCTGCACTAAATAATGCCGCCAGACTAACAATTTTTTTTCTAAATATCTATGTATCATAACGTCCCTATTTTGTCCTTTTTTATAAATTAATTATTAATGACGTTCCATATTTTATGGCCAGATTTTTAAATATCTATCTTAATCATTGCCCTTTCTTTTGACTTCGCCGCAGTCGGGTCAAAATATGTCTATAATAACCATTACTCTTGTCTACTTAATGTATCTGCTGTTCTGTTTCAAGTAAATTTAAGCTGTAAAGTTTTCCCATTATTCTATCCGATATATGTATCGAACACCGAAATTATATCGGAGCAAGTAGAATCGCAAGCAATCTTTTATCCAAAATCGGAATAATATGAAAGTCAGCTCAGGGACCTTTCTTTTCCTGGATCTGATAATGGGAAAACGTGATAGACTAGATACTTTTTCTTCATAAAACAATTAAAGTAAATTATAAATAGTTTTTAGTCATGTTATATCTTACGTGTTTTAAGGCTCCCATTTACAATCCGATCTGCCTTCAGCAGGTTTACTCCTGACAAAATCGAGAATCGAATCAGTTCGATCTCAACGGCGTTTGGTATTTTATTTGGTGGATTACTTTGAAACTAACCAGGATAAAGAAAATCGTTAGATCGTAAATGATTGTACTCCCGGCCATATCAATCGACTGAGAATTAAAATAAGCAAACGTCAATTTGATTGAACTGCACGGATGCAAAGTATCTTCAGCAATTTGGCCTGGAGGCAGATCGCATCAGTCGGACTGAAAAGATTCGTATTCGCAGAGGTTTCTGTGTATGCTCTAATCCGATCAGGCCGAACTGACGTCAATTCTACCTTATTCAATCGGTTTTAAAATGCGGGGCCTTTAGTAATAAAAACTATATCAATGTTCAAAAAACTCTCGATGTAAATTTTACAGGGCAAACATAATATAACATATTTACAAAGCAGAATGTAAAATACGTTTATTGGTTCTCATGTAAGTAAATGTTGCAGTTTTCCCAGTATTTTAAAAGTTCCCATTTAAAATGTTGCACAGACTAAACAAATATTATGTTTGTCCGATATTGCTTGATACTCAGTGTTGTGTGTGTTAATAAATGTTTTCGGTGTAATATTTGTTTTATTTATCTTCATGCTGGCTTTGCTATCATATTAATGATTTACGTAATTCTCCTTTGTCGTTACGCTAAGCAGGGACACAGTCTTTGAATAAGATGGCTCTTAACTTCAAATAGCATTTTAGTATTCGCCCGTAAATGAGATATTTGAATACAGATAATAATATTTTGACAGGTTAAAAGGTACCTTTTAACGACTTGCTACAAAAATAAATAATAAAGTATCTATATTTACGTATCAAATCGTAGACGTGCTAGATTTTGGTTAGCAGATCATAAACTTGATACCTTTTAAGTAGCTAATTGTAGACATACTAAGCACTGTATATTTACATATCAAATCGTAGACGTGCTATGCGTGATTTTGCACAGCAAATCATCAACTTACTACAAACTTGATAGTTATTAAGTTGGTACTTACGTAGCCAAACAAACATACATTACACACTGGATATAAACAAATTATAGACTAGCTACACACCTTTGTATGTTTATTGGAAACACGATACAGATGATATGTTTATTTGTGAAAGGATAAATTATGAAATATCACTAAAAGAAAGCGATTACCGTAGCCCAAACACTTTAGCAAGTACATTGCTGTCCTAAAAAAAGAGTACGCTTGAAGATGGTAGAAGGTGACAGTTTTTTTAACAGTTTACTCCGGGTGAAGCGCACGGTTAAGTTGCTGGCGTCCAAGAAGATGAGATGGTTTTGTCGCGTGGAGCGGTGGCTACAAGATGCAGATATAGGTCCAAACAATTCCTTCGAACAGTCCCTTTAATATATATTTTTTTGTCTATGGAGATGAGAGCGCTCAAACCATGTCAATCTATCCCATTCAGTAAGTATCCAAAAAAATCGTATTAGAGGTACAACGGAAATTATTAAATACTTTGATTTATAATAAACACTCGTATTTAATATTTTTATTATATTTTACATATTTTAATACACCATAACCCTGAATAACAGAACTTTTATTTGGTGGGATTCGAGCCTGTAGGCTCGGTTCTTAGTACTAAGTATGGCTTACTATGGAGCTAGAGATTCGTATACAGCCTGACTGGTAAGACATGTGCAATACATACGGAGAGTACTCGGTACTCGATTCCCATTATAAATAAATGTAATAAAATTAGGTACGGTACTTAATTTTTTACCAAATTTTCCTTTAAATAAATGTATCATGGATACTATGAAAAATACGCGGCTAGGCAAGTGGCATAACTATGTAGCCGGCGCGGCACCCCGGCGGCGGCGTGCGACATCAACGTGTAGTACTGGCACATACCTGCGCGCGGTGTCCATGCGTTGGGTAAATAACTAATTATTCAAGTTTATGATATATTCACCCAGCGATTAATTGATATTATTTTTTTATATTTTTTTTTCATCTCAAATGCCACTTATCACGTCCTCAAGTATTGCTCATGTCTCACCAGTCATACTGTATAGTATTTATACTTGTATTTTGTCGTCCAGTGTTAGCCTAGCACTCGACACGAAGTTCGTGGGTTCAATTCTCACTTAAACTGAAAATGTTGTTTTATGTTTGGTTACTAGAAAGACAGTCAAAATTAAGCACATTTTTTTCATTTTTTTAACGAGCCATTTAGGAAAGACTACTTAATATATAATTATTTAAAAAATAGGTTGACCTATGTGTCAGATGGGCAAGTAAAATGTACTGCGCCATATTTGCCGCCAGTCGTGTGAGCTGTCCTTGATTGTATGGGTATAGGTTGATATGCGTTGATTGAGTAAAGGAAACATACGAAATTCGAAAACAAAAAAAAAATAAAACATACATGATAATAGCGATGACATCTTGAATAAGGGCCCAGAGCTGGAAGGTAGAAGCTCCGCAATAAAACTGCTCAACCTAATAATTTCTGTTTTGAATTTCATAAAAAAATGTCAGTTTTTTAATCTTAAACATACGCTTGCTCCATGGTTTGAAGTTCAATGAATATTGTATGGAACTAAATAAACAGCGTGTTTACTCGGTTTTTCATTTTTCATTTAGTTCGAGATATAATAATAATAATAGCTCCCCTCACCAATTTCAGTGTCGGTTTCAGACACTGAAATTGGTTTCATTGAAACCAGGCCAGCTACGCAGGAGTTATTTTATAGTGCCCAGGGGTGTGCGCAATACATAAAGATTCTCTCTCTTCTTTTTACTCTCAAACCCCGTGGGACGGTAAACCGACATGACTGGCGAGAGAACAGGCGCAGGACCGACTTTTTACATGTCCATCCGACGCATGGATCATCTTTCTTGTCAGACAATCAGGTGATCAGCCTGTATTGTCCTAACCAAACTTGAAAACAACATGTTTCCAAAGTGGGAATCGAATTCGGAAACTCCGGATCTCGAGCAAAGCTCTGAGGAGCGGAGGCGATTGAGGCTATATAATCAACATTCGACATTCAATTTCAAACCAATTTGGCTCTGCATCGTGTTTAAGATTACAGAATTGTCAAATTCCAATGCAATCCCAATCCATTGAAATTTGATTAAAGAACACACATATCAGTCATTGCAATATCGGATTGTCACGCAACGTACAAATGCATGAGAACTTTCCAACTCAATCAGACTAGGCTGATAAAAGCTTGTAAAATAGAAACCTCGCCCTTTGTAGTTTAGGTTCAGGATAGTAATAAATACTCTTTGATTTAGGTCGGGAGTACATGATCCGAAATAGGTACGGATTTAGATATTAGGCCGGGAGAAATTCGGACCACTGAAAATAAAACTAAGGGGTAGTTAATTCCTTTTATTTCTTGCTTTATTACACTTTATTACAATAATATAATCGTATTATTACATTTTCAGGCATTGTAATTTATATTTTTTAATTTTGTAATAATATTTATTATTATTATTCTTACTTTTAAGACTGTGATATTATTAATTATCTTTTACTGTGACGATTTTTATTAAGATCTTATAATTATCATTATTATAATAATACTATATATGTTGTCATGTATGAATCGATGTGGTTTTTTTATTAATTATTTATAGAGCGTCTCGAATAGTTAGACGTAGTCGAATTAGACAATTGGCGTGTTCGGATTTTTCGGATTCCGGATCATGTGTAGACTCGGCCTAATAGGTGCGTTTTTAATTTCGTACAGGTTTTGCAATGCCAGTTTCATTGCAACATGTGCGGATTCACACGCAATACCTAGTCAATAATGAAACAAAATTGAACTTCGTTTGAGGGTTATGTGTCCAAAGGGTATCAGGGCCCTATTACTGAGACTTTGCGAGAGAGAAGTATATCTGTCGGTCCTTCCTTTTGTAACCAGCAGGCTTACTCCCGACACAATCAACAATCGAATCAGTTTGAAATCAGCGGCTTTTGGTATTTTATTTGGTGGATTACTTTGAAACTAACCAGAATAAAAAAAATCGTTAGATCGTACCTCTTTGTACTCCCGACCATGTCAATCGACTGAAATCAAAATAAACAAACGTCAATTTATTCGGGAGTACACGTCAAGATCGAATCTGAAACAAAATCGAATCAGTTTGAAGAGTACCTAAGGCCCCAGGCTGTATGGAGATACTGAGATCTGAGGAGTCAGAGCCCATTCGCTTGCTCGCGGCGATTATTTTTCTGCAGGTAAGTAACTGCATTCTACTCTCAGATATCGCAGCGATAAATAAATCGTGGCAATATCGGGATATCTCCATAAAAGTCACAAAATAGAGGAGTTTCAATCCTGGTTATGAGGACTAGGAGCCAGCGAACCTCAGCATAATAAGATTCACTCCTTGTGGTAATTTTAGACCTCTGTTTTTTTAGTAATATTAAGTACTTTATATGAGTTGCCAAATAAAAAAATGCTCTACGCGTCATTCTCTTCACGCTATATTCGGATTAATATATGAACCATGAATCAACCTGTATAGGTATAGACACTTGAAACTTTGCAGGTGACGTACTTCTTTTGCCACTATAAAAAAACTAATATATAATTTTTATTTTTTTTCATTTGTTCGTGTTTTTTTCTATCTAATGTGTTTATATTTACTGTCCTGTAATGTCTAAAATGTTGTCCGAATAAAGATTTTTATTTATTTATTAATAAAATAAACATTTAATACAAACACAATACACGTGATTTTATGTCGTTTTTCGGAATCTCCGTGAACGAGACCAACACACAGATCATACATCTGAAAATTTTATAACAATGGTAATTTTCAAATTAGTATGAGTAAAAACATACAAATCAGCCATTAGCACAATCGAAAAAGTTCCGAAACAAAACAACCTTATAATTGTTTTCCAATTCGATTTTCAAACAGAGACCAAAACACAGACTAATAAAGTCTGTCAGTTGATTTAATTATCCATCATTGGACAGACGCCCCGTTTTTTCCTGCACCCTTCCGGGCAAATCCTCTTCAAACAAACTTGTTTTTATTTTACATAGATGTTTTCCGCAACTTCGGCCGCGCAAAACATTAAACCTCAGCTACAGTGCATTTTCCCGTGATAAAAATTAGCCTACCTTATCTTTGTCTAGCATTCTCCCTCTATATGATAGATATATAGTAATATACCCGATCAAAATCGGTCTAGTGGTGATAGGTGTCGACTGCTAAAATAATAAATCGTTTTTTTCAGTAGGTATAAACGCAAGATAATGCATGATTTATTTTCTGTATTAAGGCAGATTTTTGTAATAATCAATGTTTTTGTAATAATCTGATTTTTGTTGTTATTTATTTTTATTTTACCTCAAGACCACTTGCATTCAATGTGCTCGTATTGACACGAGTTCGGACTAAGAGCCTATTATATTATATACTGAGAATCAGTCCAGATATTAATATTAGTTCTGACTAAAAGCATATTGAATATACTGAAAATTGATCTGTGAATATCAGTTCCGGCTAAAACCCTATTGCATATAGTGAGAATCGGTAATAACTTTATTCTAATTATTATTAGACATACCAACAAGGAGTATAATTTTTTTAAATTGATACAAGTTTATAGACTATAAATTAGTTGAAATACAAATGCATCCTAAAGGTAGAACACGTAAAAAAAATAATGGAGAAAAAATTGTATTGTAATAATACAAAAACAAATAGAAAATAATAATAAAAAAATAGAAAAAAACATCACAATAAATACAAAAATAAATATACAGTGTGACTGGTGAGACATGAGCAATACTTGAGAACGTGATATTTGGCTATTATATGAGATGAAAAAATAATATATAAAAAAAACAATTAATCACAGAGTAAATGTAGCTTAAACTTGAATAATTATTTACCCAAAGCATAGACACCGCACGTAGTTACGCGCCCGTACTACCTACGTTGATGTCGCACGCCGCCGCGCCGCGCCGCGCCGAGGTATACTTGCCTAGCCGCGTAATTTTTATAGTATCCATGATTCATTTATTTAAAGGAAAATTTGATTTAAAAATTAAGTACCAAATTTTATTATATATTTATAATGGGAATCGAGTACCGAGTACTCTCCGTAAGTATTGCACATGTCTCACCAGTCAGGCTGTATTTAAAATCGTTATGTATTTAAAGTTTTAATGCTTTCCGTAAAGCAGGTGTCGTAAAGAGGGAATATATATCCGGAAATGGACATCAGCGTTTCCGCGAATATTGTTATTTTTTTTTTTTACTTATTAAATCCATAAAACAATTACATAAAAAAAAACTTAATCTACACAGTGTAATATAGTGTATTAAATAAAAACTGCGCTCGTCAACCATCCTACCAAGCGTGGCGAGTATAGACCACCCTAATGAAATACTTTAAGAGAGGTTTATCGTCTCTTTACATTCACAACATCGTTTTTATAAAACTACAACATTTCAGTAGAGTCAAAAAGCATCATAATTTTAGATTTCATTATGACGTGGATTTTGGATGTATACTGTACATAACTGAACCTCATATAAAACAAAATCCATGCCATAATAAAATATAAAATTATGATGTTTTAGACTCTACTTAAAAGTAGTAGTTTTATAGATACGAGGTTCTAAAGCGACGATATGTCCAGTAGCGTCATAGCTGAAATGATGACGGTGATGGCTAGATGTAATATAATTTAATTGTACGTCACTATTTTCAATATAACCCGCTGAAATGAAGCGTGGTTCAGGCTTAAAAGGTTTATTATTTCACAACGAACCTTTTAACGCGTGACCTCACTTCGAATAAGATATTAATGGATCATCCATGGATGCAATTTTATGATCTCTATTATGTCGTCCTTATCATAAACAACGCACTTGCTTGGAACTTGTTGGAGATTAAAGTTTTTTGTATATTTTGTTGTTTCTATGAAACTTATAGGAATAATCCAAATATTTTTTTTTTGTGCCATTCCATGTGGACTTTGTATATGCGATATTATATTTACATATTTAGTTAATTTATGATAATTTTGGGATGGTTATGACTAGTTTTTAGTTCGGAATAGATATTTTTTATTAACAAAATAACGAAACGTACAACAGCTATTAAAAAACAAGTGATTTATCCTGGTAGATCTCGTGGCGGTGATTCCGAATATACTATTATTCTCCTCACTCATTTTCGCCAAATTGCTTTGGAATTAAGTGAAATTAGATAGAAAGAAATATCGTTTACATTGCTTTCTAGAGAAGCAAATGACTCGACAGCAAAATTACCATTGCAATCGATTTCTTTTTTGGAATTTAATTTAGTTTCAATTGTAAGGGAGTAACGGTAAAATTTAAATATATTATATCTAGCAATATCCGCGAAAAATGATGACCACAACCTGCAAGCAAATGAATGAGTGTACGCATTGGCATGCGTTTGATGCACCTCCCTCCTTCCCACACTGTTATTACACTTGAAAGCAAAAACGTGAAAACACCACCACTACACAAGCACTAATATTAACACGATCGTGCAAAGCCCCAGCACCATGCAGGTTGCAAAACTCGACGCGCGTTTCGCTCCGACCCCGGAGCATCCTCAGGATGTAGACTCTTATCTAATATCTATTAGTGCGTTAAAACAAACAAACAATTCACATTTGGGGACTTTCGTTGCATGCGCTGCATAAACGGTTTAAGTCAATCAAACACAACGCGGACGAAGTCGCGGGCACAGCTAGTATTTGTAATATAATAAAACAGTATTAGCTTATATATACGGAGTTCCGTTGTCTGGTACCCGTAACAGCTCTGCGAGAACTTATTACGGGACTAGATTGACGTGATGTGAAAGCGTGTATATATTAATTATTACATCCATCAATACCGATGTCAGTAGTGACTGACAGAGCAGACGACGTGAGGGGGCAAGGGCCCAATGAGACGAGGCGCGCGAAGGCCGAGTGATAGACCACAACGTATATTACTAACCTAACCACAATTAGCATGGTTAGGTAATTGTTAATAATTAATCAAAATTTTGTGG
This sequence comes from Celastrina argiolus, assembly GCA_905187575.2. Lineage (NCBI taxonomy): Eukaryota > Metazoa > Arthropoda > Insecta > Lepidoptera > Lycaenidae > Celastrina > Celastrina argiolus. Next base: position 3,568,599 of record LR994590.1, on the reverse strand, counting down.
CTTAATTAAGGGGATCAGTTAACACAAACGGGCAAAGCTATTTGACTAAATTAATTAACTCGTGTAATTCAGGAAGCCCCTTCTAAAGCATAGTCAATATCATCATCATGATTTCATCTCTATCGTCCACTACTGCACATGAGTCTCCCCAAAGTATTCCATGGGGTTTGGTTGCCTATACACGTTTAGCACGCGGATTTTCGAGCGCAGTGTTAAAACAATGTGGCGGTACTACTAGCGCCACAATCCTGCATCGCGCTATCGAAGTTTTCTAACTCCGGCGCTATAACGTGTGTAAAAAGAGCAATCACTATAACTTTGGGATATGATGAATGATGATACTACCTTTTCTCATTCTAGAAATGTATTTTTTTCTTTAAAAAAAAAAATTTTTGCTTCATTGTTATTTTTACGACAAAAAAAATAAGCTATGGTGTTTTCACCATTTCTTATTTTTTTAGTTTTTGACAACAAAAATATATAAAAAAATACATTTCCAAAATAAGGAAAGGATGACTGCGACATATAACGGGTGTAAAAAGAGCAGTCAGTATAACTTTGGGATATGAATATACTACCTTTTCTCATTCTAGAAATGTATACATTTTTTTAATATTTTTTTACAATTTTTTTACAAATTATTTTGTATCTAACGTCTACAAAATGATTTATAATTGTATCTATGACAAGTAAAAATAAGTGTTTATTATTATTTTAAGATGACCATTGCTGTATTAAATTATTATGTAACTGTAAAACTGTATTGAATGTTAATTTTAAATTTATATTATTTATAGGAACAATACATAATATATAAGTTGACTGTCGATTTATATAATATTTAAATTTCACACACCAAGCAATACCACCTGCATATTATGTAATACATTCAGTGAATAAACGATTATGATTATGATACAAAAATGTCAAAAAAAAATATTTTTGTCTTTATTTTTATTTTTCGACAAAAAAATAAGAAATAGTAAAAAGAAAAACAGTATTTTTTTAGTTTTTGATAAAAAAAAATATAAAAAATACATTTCCGAAATGAGGAAAGGTAGTATAATCGTGTCTCAAAGTTATAGTGACTGCTCTTTTTACACACTGTATACGACGTCTAAAAACTAGTACAGTGGGCTTCGGCCTGACCGAGCATACCATCTCGCTCGGTCGTAGATCTCCCTTTGGGGCTCTACTCGTACTCCCACAACAAGAACAATGTCCGCGGAAATGTTGCTGCTAATTTCCGGATATAACATCTCTGTCGTCTTTTATGACACCCACGGGGAAGATGGTTGATGGTGCTATTCTTTCTCCAGCACCACATGGATAGTCAATACACTTACAATATTGCACAGATAGGTCACGTAATGAGTTGTTTTTCAGTCGATTAAAAGAAATATACATAATTTCAAAATTGAAATTTCTTACAAGATAACATGTAGTCTTTTCTCTTCGAGTGCTTAATAATATCTATAGACCCGTCATTAGTATCCGAAGAACCAGACGACGGAAATATATTTAATACTCTTTTATCTATACACGTATTTAAGATTTTTATTGTATTTATACACAAATTTCATACACATCCATGACCCATGAGCACCAAAATTATATCGTTTAAAGAACATTTATTGAAATTTAAAAAAAATGCATTAATGGAATGAGAAAAGGTTGTATAATCATAATACAAAAGTTATAGTGACTGCTCTTTTTACACCCGCTACATATAGTATACCTAAATAACAGTATCAGTGTTTCACTGTCACCACCTTAGTTTTTTTTCACTAGATTTAGTGACTTTTAGTAGGTCCTGTCTACCTACCTATTTTCTAAAAAAAAGTCACTAAAACATTATTTGGTGACTTTTTTTGGCTGATGATATTACTGCTATTGGAAGCAATTCTATATAATCTTCTAAATCAAAAAAATCTAACAAAAGTGATGATACATCTCATCCGTCTACATCTGCAGTAATAATCGATCAAGACGAAGAGGAAATACTAACAGAAGTATTTGAAGTTGATTTTTAGTTTTATTCATGTTTGACGACCTCCGTAGCGCAGTGGTTCAGCGCGTTGGTGATCGAATCCCCGTTGCGGGTTCGAATCCCGCCGACGGAGCAAAAAGTTTTCAATGTTCCTGGGACATGGATGTGTATTAAATTTGTGTATTAATATAATAAAAATCTTAAATATGTGTATAGTATAAAAGTATTAAATATATATTTCCGTTGTCTGGTACCTGTAACACAAGTTCTTCGGATACTTAGCACAGGGTCAAATTGACGTGGTGTAAAGCGTCTATAGATATTATTATTATGTTTGTGTATAGCTTTCCTTGCTTTCCTTTAAATCTCGGACCTTTGGTAGGCATGCGTGGGGCCGAAGCCAACACGCAGAGGCCCCGTTACACAATTTTAATTTAAATGTAATGTGACACCAGCCGGCGACTCTCCCTGCACCTTACTATTATTATTTTTTTTTTTATTCATTATTTTCTCAATAAAACAATTTTTGCTTGTTATTCAAGTTGTTCAAGTTGGCTGAACAGTATCACTTTCAAATTGACTATATTATGGGCGAATTTAACCAGCGTATATCAATTACTCGATGCACCAAACTCCTGTGAAGTGTCACGTTTCCGCAGCGCTGTTCGAAACCAATTATTTTTCACACAATCAATTATTGCATCGCCAATTATGTCGATAACTGATTTACAAAGAGGTAAGTTCGTGCATCTGTAAAAATATGCATTTGCACGGTTTATTTGGGCACCGAAATACTGTCAGAATTTCGGACGAAAGCTTTTTGGACACCTGTATGTGACTGGATTTCCTTTGAAGGGTTACAACCCTCGACAAAAACATGGTGTTGTTGTATGTGTGTGTCTGTGACGCTCTAACCCCCAAACGGATAAACCAATTTCGATCTAGTTCTTATTGTTTAAAAATTTTAAGTGATCGCCGGTGTTCTTAACTTGATGATTGTTATTAATTATTTATCATCAGTCTAATTACTGATTGAAATATCGGGTATAACTTAAAAAAATAATGATGTCCAAATGTAAATAAAATTTAACATTAATTCAATAACCCAATCTATATATATAAAAGAAAGTCGTGTTTGTTACAACACTTATAACTCGAGAACGGCTGAACCAATTTTCATGGTTTTTGATTCGTTGGATTTGTCTCCTCCCCGAATAGCAGAATACATATTAAAATAGTGAAAACTTGATGTGTAATGAATAATTAATCATGTAAATAAATGCTCATATTTAGTTCATCAAATGTCAAACATTTGTTGTCAAATGATGTAACAACTATGCGTTCAGAAATCTATTAATGTATGTCAGTTTGTAACTTTCAATTAGCAACGTTTTTCTAAATGCATAATATGACATTTTAAACGATATTTTCTTCTTTTTTTTGGCATTGGCAACGATATCTAGGTACTGAAAACGAAAATGCAGATATTATTGATAACTCAAGAACGGCTTTATCGATATGGCTGAAAATTGGTGAGGAAGTAGCTTAGAGCAAGTAGACGGACATAGGATACTATTTATTCCATTTGACAGCGTTTCCGTGAACGTTGCGGGTTCTGCGTTAGGGTTTCGCGTTGTGGGTTCCGCGTTGCGGGTTCCGACTTCCGGATTCCGCGTTACGGGTTCCCGCGTTGCGGGTTTCGGGTTCCCATGCTGCGCGTTCCGCGTTGCGGGTTCCGGGTTCCCGCGTTGCGGGTTCCGGGTTCCCGCGTTGCGGGTTCCGCGTTGCGGTTTTCGGGTTCCCATGTTTATCCTATTTATTCCATTTGACAGCGTTTCCGTGAACGTTGCGGGTTCTGCGTTAAGGTTTCGCGTTGTGGGTTCCGCGTTGCGGGTTCCGGGTTCCCGCGTTGCGGGTTCCGCGTTCCCGCGTTGCGGGTTCCGGGTTCCCGCGTTGCGGGTTCCGGGTTCCCGCGTTGCGGGTTCCGGGTTCCCGCGTTGCGTGTTCCGGGTTCCCGCGTTGCGGGTTCCGGGTTCCCGCGTTGCGGGTTCCGGGTTCCCGCGTTGCGGGTTCCGGGTTCCCGCGTTGCGGGTTCCGCGTTCCCGCGTTGCGGGTTCCGGGTCCCAGCGTTGCGGGTTCCGGGTTCCCGCGTTGCGGGTTCCGGGTTCCCGCGTTGCGGGTTCCGGGTTCCCGCGTTGCGGGTTCCGGGTTCCCGCGTTGCGGGTTCCGGGTTCCCGCGTTGCGGGTTCCGGGTTCCCGCGTTACGGGTTCCGGGTCCCAGCGTTGCGGGTTCCGGGTTCCCGCGTTGCGGGTTCCGGGTTCCCGCGTTGCGGGTTCCGGGTTCCCGCGTTGCGGGTTCCGGGTTCCCGCGTTGCGGGTTCCGGGTTCCCGCGTTGCGGGTTCCGGGTTCCCGCGTTACGGGTTCCGCGTTCCGGGTTTCGCGTTGCGGGTTCCGGGTTCCCGCGTTGCGGGTTCCGGGTTCCCACGTTGTTTTTTTTTAGTTGAATTTCATCATAAACTCTTTTTATGCTCAACGAAGTGGGCAAGGGTCAGCTAGTTGTTAATAAACCCAATTTGGCTTTTTAGTGCATAATATAATATTTATAAAATATGAATTTGAAAAATAATAAAAATGTGTTCAATTTAGGTATACATTGGAGTTCAAAAGCTAGATAGTATACATTCTAGTTGTAGGAAATGAGGAAAGAGCGCATAACATGGAGATGAGTAAATGAAAAATGATATTATTTGTGTTGACATGCAACGCAGATATTCAATTCCGAATACATAGATAGCCGTTGATAAAATTTTATGGACTAAGATCCCATGTCCGCCAGATAACCCTTATACTCTTACTAAAATTCTTGTTAAATTATGTATCACTTTGTAGTGTTAATGTGTACAATCTTCGTATTCTCTCTTATATATAAAAATGAATCGCTGTTCGTTAGTCTCACTAAAACTCGAGAACGGCTGAACCGATTCCGCTATTTCTGATCTTGAAATATTCGTGGAAGTCCCGGGAACGTGTAAGCGGTTTTTTTATTATTTTTTTATGCTCAACGACGTAGACACGGGCTAGTTAATGTATAAATATCCGCCAATTCATAGGCACAGGACGCCAAATCGTAATAATTTTTTGTTACAGACTTTAAATAAAAAAAATATTATTCTTCAGTATATTGTACCTACCTTGTAGAATAAAGACAAATAATAATTATACAGTGAATTCCACCGACTATTAATTGTTATGTTATACTTTTCATAATCGTATTTATTATTCTGAAACTTCATTAAATTGTAAGAAAAGTTAGAAGAATTTCCGCGACTTAGCACCTAAAAATTGGCACACGACACAGTGTGTAAAAAGTATCCCTCATTTTGGATATTTTTTTATATATTTTATTGACAATTTTTTTAAAACATTTTACCAGTTCTTTTTTTTTAAGAATAATGTAAAAGAAAAAAAAACATTTCTAGAATGAGAAAACGAAGTATAATCATATCCCAAAGATTTAGTCACTGTTCTTTTTACGCCCGTTACACGTTCATTGCACACTAATGCTACAAATGAAATACATTCTTTATTAATTGTCAAATGTCAATATGCAAATAAATATTTCCATTTCAATTATAAGGGTGCTCTGGCGGGCCTGGGATCTAAGACCATTATGTTTGCTCCATAACGTACTTTTATTAAAATCCGAACAGTATATATTTTCTTTGAAAAATATTTTTGTATGGAAAAAATGACCGCCAACGCAAAATATTGAAAATCAATTCCTGGACAGACTAACGTCATTAGAGCCTTCCTGCACTCCATCATTCTGAACTATTAAAACCTTTCAGCCAACAACACCCGATCACTGTGTTGTTTTTTTAGTTGGTATACCGAAAAGATACATATATGATAGCCTTAATGGACTGTAAGGGAGAGGGCGTGTGTTTCCTTTTTTGGAGTTCCATTGTAGGTACTTTTCGCCGTAGTTGCCGTGTCGTACGATACTGGGTTATTTAGTATTAGGGCGAGCGATCACTGGAATCTCGAAAGTCTTAAGACAGTTTGAAGATTTATTTTATTTTCTTTTATTTTATTTTTAGTCTTAAATGTTATGTATTTTGTAAGGCAATAGAGTATTAAGATTTAAGAGTATGCTCTCTAATTGTGACGTTCTATCATATTTTATTTACTGTTGTGTCACACCATTAGTAAAAAATAATTAGGTACCTATGTTTATATAATTTCTCAGTCAGTTTATATAATTAAATCGAGGCGTCGGTGCTCGCCGAAGTGCACCTCTTCCGCGCTGAGAAGAGGCTGCAAGGCGAGGTGCCGAATTCGGAGGAGCTCTCGCAACTGCGAAAGCTGGGGCAACAGTAGTTGCTACGAAGGTGGGGTGAAATGCGTAATGCATTTCCCTTGCGAAATAAAAAAAAAAAAAAAAAAACAAGGTTTCTAATGAAAAAAGAATTATTAAAATCGGTCCAGTACTTTTTGAGTTAAGTCGTTACATACGAAAATACAAATCTTTCCTCTTTTTAATATTAGTGTAGATTTAATTAATTAACTTTAATAAACTTATGTGGCATACGAGTATAACGAACAAAAGAACAACCCGAAACTTTTCGAAATAATAATAAGTGCGTGTCAAAATTACATATTATAATAAATAGCAAATATTTTTTTATATTAGTAACCATAGGTACACATTACGAACAAAAGAACAACCAAGGATGCCAAAATGACATTTCATTTCAAATCGAAACATAGAATAAACAGAATCAATCATTTATAAAAGGCTAAGAAACATCTTTTAAGTAAAATACCAAAATTTTATTTAACTTGTATATGCACGAGACTCGCGTGAAGTTTTTCTTAGGGGATAATATGCTAACCTTTCTACACTCTGACGTTGGCAACTCCTATTGAGGGGGGGGCATAGGCCAAAAAAAGAAGAAGAACAGAATCAATCAACGTGCATTACAAATATTTTCTAATATATATATTACGAATCGTACATACGTGAAATATATTGAACAAAGAAACAGCCCACTTGGACTTTTCGGAATATTATTTTCGCGCCAAAATGACATTCCATTTTTTAGAAGATTTTATGGCCTGGTAACGAAACCTTTAAGCCAAGTCTTTTTTTCTATAACTTTATTTTTGTATATCTAGGTACAGTGTGTATAAAGAACAGTCACTATAACTATGAAATACGATTGTACTTTTTTTGTCAAAAACTAAAAAAAAAAATCTAGAATGAAAAAAGGTAGTATAATCATATCCCAAAGTTATAGTGACTGTTGTTCTTACATCCATTATATGTGTTATAAGCACTTCAATAAATAGATCCTACAGTATTTTTATTCATTTGAATAACGCACTATAACACTTGTTTTTGAGTTATTAACATTCCACTTCAAATCGAAACATAGACAAAACATCAGACTCAATCAACGTGCGTCGCAAATATTTTCTAATTTTATGAACCCTATGAAATTTTCAGAGCCGTCAAAGCTACCTTTGACGGTATGGACAGGATATTGCGTTGTGTTTATTTAGCATGGGTTTTTGTATTGAACCTACGAGGGGCGTTCAAAAGGATTCCAGCGCTCAGGTTTAGTTTGGACTTAATTAATTTTTGACGGCGTAATGAAGTTTCGGCCCTTTGATCTAGGCTAGAGTTGGTTCGAGCTAGGACCGCATTGTTCTATGATTGACACGTTATTAAAGCGTTCCGTGGCTATTGTTGTCTGGCTGGCTCATTATGTTCACGTATTGCGTTATTTCAAAATGGGTACCAATTAAAAATATTATATTTCCAAATAAAACTTAAGAATCTTTTTCCGAAAAGTCAAATGTTATCTAATCTAGACGAAAAGAACCCCAGAGCCGGCTAAAAAAAGATGGAAAATTGATATTTAAAAATAATAATATGCTTACAATTAAATAACTTAATCTATATATTTTAACAAAAATCGGGGTACGTTAAGTACATTAAAGTAATACACAGATAGGTACTAAATATATAATCCCACCAGAAACATTATCATGTAAAAAAGTTTCCAAGACGAGTCTACTTACCCTGTAAAAAAGTTTATTTATTTTACTGATTGAAAAAACAAACAGCTTCTAGCTAATTAATAATACACAAAACCAGCCCATATGGGCAATAAAAGTTTTTACAATTGGATCATTTTTTATTTGTACAAAGCTTTTTAAACTAAAAGATAAGCAGTCCTTTTGAATCGTATTTCTTTCTGTTTAATCTGTTAATTGTTTATGTGTACAATCAATTATTAAATAAATAAATAAGCTGGATTAGCTTATTGATAAAATTAAGTAAATAAGATGAAATAATATTATTTTAATTGCTAAGTCTTAATTGAGTTCAATAGTAACTGATTGATACAACCCATAACTATTAGTGGTGTAATGCAAAATGTATAGTTTGATCGAAATTCGCAATCAATTACCTTTGTTTACTCCAATATTAACATGAAGTATGTTTATATTAGGTTTACTTACAGTATAACTGATATCAGATAAACAGATTTTTAATTCTCAGAATTATATCATTAAATATACAATATCCAGCAGCATCATACCTTATCCGGTAGTATTATAACCTAATCAAGCAGTATCATAAATATATTCATCAGTATCATACCTTATCCAGCAGTACTACAACCTAATCCAGCAGTATCATACCTTAGCCAGCAGTATTACAACCTTATCCTGCAGTATCATACCTTACCCTGCAGTATTATAACCTTTTCTAGCAGTATCATACCTTATCCACTAGTATTATAATCTTTTCCAGCAATATCATAACTTATCCAGCAGTATCATGAACAAATGAAGCAGTATTATAACTGTTTAGTGCCACAGCATAAGTTATTGTTATTAGGATCCAATTACACGTCCAATAATAAACACTTCTAGTTAATCGTATTTGGCTTTATTCACGTAGATAATATATTACACGGTATCATATAAATAACTAGGTAGATGTCATCTTTGTCTGTCAGATGTCATCTTTGACATCTTATTGTTTTAAACCTAATACATAATTACATAGCATTATGTAACAATAACCGTATCCAGCAGTTATATCACACCTTATCCAGCACTATTGTAACCTTATCTGTCCGTATTATATCCCTGGCCGTATTTACAGTGAGCGGCTGCGGTTGGTTTGTCGATTCCCCAGTGGTCACAGCGGTCAGTGGTTGCCTGTTGGATCCGAGTTGTTGATTTAACGCAAACTGAAAGCATTGAAATTATATAGGAGGTACATTTCGGGTATATTATAAATTTATATAACCTCCGAATTATGAAGCGGTGACCGAGCTGATGATGGTGGATTATGGAATATATCTAGGAACACGTAAAAAAAAATTTATCATAATGGGTTCTTGCGTTTAGGAGTTAAGATGTCATAAATACACACAGAACACAAAGAAATACTTCAAACTTATAACACCCATTTCTTTCCGTCAGGAGTTATACAGGGTGTAAAAAAAGCAGTCACTATAACTTTGATATACGATTATACTACCTTTCCTCATTTTGGAAATGATTTTTTTTTGTCAAAAAAAAAAAAAAATTTCTTTTCACAATTTTTTTATTTTTTTGTCGCAAAAATAACAATAAAGCAATATTATAATATTATAATATAATCTCGTTCTAAAATATTTTTAGAACGAGAAAAGGTAGTATAATCATATCCCAAAGTTATAGTGACTGCTCTTTTTACACCCGTTATATTTATAGGAAAAAGGTTTTAGCTTTGTTTCGTGGTCTTCTTCTAAGGAGTTTGACTTCTATTGCACTGGTATAGTACTAGTAGGTAGGTCGCGAGTTTGATCTCGTAAAAAATAGTTTTAAATGTATTTTTGTCGTTGGTACCTGTAACACAACTTCTTCGAGAACTTAGCTAGGTACTAGATTAACGTAGTGTGAAAGCGGAATATAACTAAATGAACTTTGTATATTTTGTGTGTGTATTATATTATGCAAACATTATTTAGCCAAGTAAAATATAGACTAGATTAGTCAAGAATAGGTTATTTTGGATGTGTAGCGACAAAGCGTTGATTAATTTGGAAGTGTAGCGACAAAGCGTTGGTTATTTGGGCTGTGTAGCGACAAAGCGTTGATTAATTTGGATGTGTAGCGACAAAGCGTTGGTTATTTTGGAAGTGTAGCGACAAAGCGTTGGTTATCTTGGAAATGTAGCGACAATGCGTTGGTTATTTGGGATGTGTAGCAACAAAGCGTCAGTTATTTTGGAAATGTAGCGACAAAGCGTTGGTTATTTTGGAAGTTTAGTGACAAAGCGTTGGTTATTTTGGAAGTTTAGTGATAAAGCGTTGATTATTTTATTTTGTAGCGACAAAGCGTTGGTTATTTGGGATGTGTAGCGACAAAGCGTTGGCTATTTTGTAGCGACAAAATAAGGTGCATGTTTTGTCGCTACAAAATAACCAACGCCAAACGCAATTATCCATCTAATATACAAAATAAACAGATTTGGTCTAGATTTTTCGACGCCCTAATGCACGGGAGTAATTAGGGGCCACGCATCGGAAAATTAAACGGAACGACCGCCGCCGGCCGACCACCGGACCGGGGGTTGATCCAGCGGATTTTATTAACGTGCAATCCTAGCCCACTAGCTATGATTCGGTATTAATAATTTCTCTCTAACGAACTCCGTGCTTAGTTATTTTGACAGAAAATTTATGAACTTTATGTCAAGTTATCTACATAAGTGGGTCTATCTTTTCCGGTGTAGTAATAGGACTGAGGATTTTCCGCGGACATTTTTATTATTTTAACACTGCACTCGACAAGCCGCTCGCCAAACGTGGCGAGTATATGCAACTACCCTCCTTTGACGTCTTAGCTGAATCTAGTTAGTAAGCTTTAAAGTTTACATCAAAAGAACAAAAGCTAGAGCAAGAACAAGATCATTCTTTATGTAACAAGAACCCTCTGCGTCTGTTTACACAAAAGAATAATTCAATACAGTGGGTATAGAATGTGCATTTTCTCGTTTGATAATAAGTACGGCTGTTGTCTTTACATAATAGATTCAATTAATTATTGTAGGTATATCTACTTACGAGTAAATATTAATATTATTGTATAATTGTACTAAGGGTGTTGAAATTAATGTGAATTATTTATTTATTATTTAATTAAAATCATTAATAAGAAGTATGTAATTAGATGTGTCAAAATATACAATTACTGTTGCAAACGTAAACAGCCTCATCTGTCAGTCTGTTCGCAATAAACTCAAAGATTGCTAATTTTCTCGATAATCATGCTGTTTTAACCAATGAATAGAGTGGTTCTTGAGGAAGATTTTAGTGTATTATTTGGACAGTACGTCAAGAAAGTGAGACGGTGCCAAGTTCTTAGAGGCTAGTAATATTATAAAACAATAATAGATCTCTGATTAACAATTCAATCTAAGTACACAACCAAGAGGTCGCAAGTATTATTAAATTATCTTTAGACGCAACTCGCAACTGACGTTCGCAAATGTTTGCGTTCGAAATTCAAACGTACCTATGCCGGGTATAATTCCGGACCGCAGTCTGTGGCAACAATATAGCTATCTCGCTGTTGTAATAAATGCCTTATTCTACACGTGATTGGTTGCGCATATAATATTAAAGAAAAGCCTGCCTGAATAGATTATATTTAATTTAAAATTTAAAAGCTTATAACGACTGGGCTATAGGGACATCTAGCACAATTCGGGACGTGGGTGGATTGACTAATTTTACTGTTTCACCAAAAATATTGTCGCATGCTTTCTGATTGCACACTACTGTATGGTTTAAATTCATGGCACAATTACTAGCATAGATGTGTTTCTTTATGTATCATTTGTTTGTCACTAAGTATAAGATTAGGTTACGATGGGACTGACTTTGGCTGTGCGTTAAAAGTCCCTAAATAAAAAAAAGGATAAAAAAAAGAACTGCATGGTCGCTGCATACGGAAACATACATTTATCAAGTTAGCCCTTTTATAATTTTTGTGCCCTATCTTTTGAGTGTAGTACTAGAATATTTTTCATTTTCGTAAACTTTTGCCCTTTTGATTTTTTGTAGCTGGCACTATACTATCAATAATGATGATACTTTAGTAAAAATGGTATGTTTGTAATTTCCATTGTTTATTTTTCGTTTCGTTTTATAATTTATGGGATAAGTATGATAAAAATCTTTTCGACACAGGAAACATAATATTATATTTTTGGCCATGCTGAATACATAATGCACTAACTTTCAGTAAACATATTAAGATTCAGTAAGCATAGAAACTATAATAAGAAGACATGAATGGATGAAGATGATAATATTATATCGCAAAAAAAACTAGAAATTTGAGTTAAATTGTCACTTAAATCTTTAAGGATATCTAGTAACGTATTAAGTACCAACATTGATTATAGAGACAGATCTTTAGATGAATGTATTTAATACTTTGCGACGTTTTCTAAAATGTTTAAGTGACAGTGTGAAATCAATTTTCTCGAAATCAGAATTGTGCTACATATCACCTTCATCCTTGTCTTCAATTATATCAGGCTTTCGTGTAAAAGGCAATTATGATGTAGTTGAAACAAATCTCTTTCAACCCCATTAGCATGTGTCGTAAGCTAATAGCTGGGGATCTATGGTATTCCTATTTAATAATCCGAGCTCTACATATAAACCATAAACACAAGTACACAACCAAAACGCCCCCGGCCACAGTACGAGTTGTTTTGCCTCCAACATGACCGCTATGCCGACCACATAAGGTGCACTCTCGCAGAGACTGTCGTGTAAAATGATTATGTAAACTATGGTTCTATATTCGCGGCTGTCAAATATTGACAGTTTATGTTTTTACACGCGTACCAAAGGGATCTGTGACTAAAACGTGCTCCGAACATTTTTAATTTACGCTGTTTGTATTCAGTGATTTGTACGGAGCAAAAGTATATTAGTTCTGATGAAAAAGGCAATACCTGTAGTAGCCCTAGATGGCCTCGTAATAAAACAAATTAAAATCTATGTTTGTATTTTGGGTTTGGACCGACGCATTTATTACTTTTCTGATATACTGCACCCCAATTCTGATATTTTACTTTGACTTTCAAATTAGTTTCAAACTTTCAATGTATTTTGCACTATTTTGAATATAATTATCTACCAATCAATGCGCACTATACGAACGTTTTTAATTGGCCCAAACTCGAAAATCAGTTTATGATAATAACATAATATCATAATTTGTTGAAATTAAATTGAATAACGATAAAAAAAGTTTAAAAAACTACTAAAAATACGCACTAAGAAGATTTTTTTACTTCTTTACATTATGTTTCTTAGAGCGCGCTGTAACAACTTTAACGTGACGTCATGTAGCTTATAACCGAAGGACGCTCAAGGGGCTTCCAACGACATCTCATTTTTCTAATTATGATAACTAGTTTATATGTTATGAGGAAACATATGAACATCCATAGCCACATACAGACATACGTCAAAATCCTTCCTTTGTTTCGCCGTAGTCAGGTAAAATATAAATACAATCAATTACTCAAGAATTATTTGATTATTATATTTTATTAAGATATCTATTTTGAGTTTGAAATAAACAATTTAGTAACCAGATTTGATTAGAGATGCTAGCAATCTATCTAACTAATAATACTAATCAATCTATCCTTGTAATACACTAACCATCATCAGTACTTACAATCACAAAAGGAGATTATTGTAACACAGAGACGTAGGTATATTCAACTTGCCTATTCATTATGCAAGTTCTGAAGGCAGACGTCATCTGAGTCTGTCTAAGCCACAGAACCAGATAGAAGTGGCTTTGTTTTCACTAGCAGTACCTACCAGTGACACTGCTTTTGACAAGACTCCATGCAAGTTAACTCTATATAATTAATTACGTTGTCATCATAAGAACGTATGATTTTAATTTCATGACAAACTAGCAATGGAATTTGCAAATTTCGATGGGATTGTTTATCAAAATATATTGATTTTGAGGAAATATTTGGTTGTTACAGTTTTTTATTAAATTTGTCAATAATTAATTATTTTAGGTAAAAATCAATCCCTATCTGGTTTCTGGTACAATTAACAGTTTAGAACAATTTAAAACACAAACAATAGACCATTGCTGCCACTGCCCACCCCACGCACGGAGTCGCGAGTATTGATAGTATAAGTCCCTTATCTATATTACGAAGTTTCGCTCGAGAAGACATAATTGACCGAAAATGTACCTGGCTCCAGGACTATAAACGGCCGATTACGAAATCAACAGATTATGTCTGTCGGGGCACTCCACCCTAAGCCGTGAAACTGAAGTATTAGACTGTGTAGTCTTATGTGCGTCTCGCGCTAGCCGCTCGTATACCATTTCTGTCTTGTTCTGCGGTCTGTACCTTGCCTCTATAGTCTGTATATTCCATTGACAAATCGACCAATATCAATATCCCTTTGACGGTTCTGCTCGTTACAAATTAATGCATAATCCGATATGGTACAGTCGATGTCCTTTTGTAAGTTTTCATAAAGGGCGTGTATTGAGGACGGTCGCATACGAAATTCGACTTTATTCGTATAGGCTTTTTGGTATTTAAATAATATACAGAAGTTTATTTCATTATGAAATTTGAATGAAATTGTTTGTGTTTACTTGTTTCGCAGACCAAAAAAAATACAGACAGAGTCCAACACTGAGGTCCGTATTTAGAGTTCCGGAAAAGAACGGGACTACTAAGACTTCGCTGTTTGTCTTTTTGTCTGTTCGTCCAAGATGAATCTCAAAAACCGCAATAAACAGACAGTTTTCTTACTGTTTCAGACAGACAGAAATTCAATCTTGACTCAAAGTTTAACTCTATCAATAGAAAATAATAAAATTTTACTATCTTAAAAAGTGCGCGCCGCGTTCTGTCTCGATGTACGCTTACTTTTATAGTAACTTTACAGCACTTCCCACGATATGCAAAAAGGCAAATAGAAAATAGCATATTAACGCAAACAAACCGTTTGAACACATTTTAAACAGTAATATCCTCTTCAAAGGGCTTTGAGAGGAGTTTTATCAGAATTCTGTAAAATATGAAATGAACTCCTCTAACTAAATAACGTATTCCATTTAAAACTGTTTATCATTTCTGGGAAATTCATATCATTGAAATACCGTTCCCAGTACCCAGTAATTGAATATTTTGTTTTGTAAAAACTGTTTACTGCAAGGATAAATGCGTTCCATATTTAAATTCGCTTGTCTATGCTTTTAACTTTTTTCGATTAATTTTAAACAAAGGAGTTCTTTGTGCACGTTTCCCGTTTATTTTTATTGTAAGTTTTTATTTTTATTGCTTATTTATTTCGAGGAAATATATTACAGAAGACAAATAAAAATTTTAATGGCTAAGGACGTTACCTACTTCAAAACACATTAGTAAAGAGATTAATAGTACTTATTTAAAAATGTTTTCTACCTTTATAAAAGACTTATATTATTTAATTTTATGTAAAAAAAAACCACTTTAAGTACCGTAGTCCACTTTATTTTAAGTTCCTAATTACACAGTGGCCTAATTATGACACAACCTACATATTTGTAATTAAATACGTGTATAGTATAAAGATAAAAAGCGCCCTTATTTGAACAAGTCTCAAAAATTTATATTAAAATTGAACTTGCACCTGCACACATGACTGCATCTACTTATTGTACCTACACCTATAGCTGCCTACACCTGTCCATCAGAGGGTCGAGCCAGACTGGGGTGCACTAATTATTTTGCATCAAGTAATACAATTATTAATTTTGATCATTCGATACTACTGTTGTGATGTTTTAATAACTGACGTCATCCTCAGATGTCGGTGTAATGAAATGTTTTGTATTGAGTACCGCTAATATAATGAATAAATATGTGAGTATCATGATATGTCTGTTACATAACGCTATGCCATTATTAGTTAGGCTTAAAACAATGTAATGTCCTATGTGACATTTGACTGAGATAGTCTCGATTGGTCTCGATATTAGTCCTCTTAGAGAGGTTAAAAGAGTGGGACCTATGTACGTATGTAGTTTCATAGGAAAAAGGTACGATATTTTTTCAATATAATGCAAAGATTTCTAACCCTAAAATGTTTATCTATTTTTTAATTATGTCTCATCTAGTAAACAATTTAACTTGGTCGGTTTGTCATGTAGATATACACATTTGTACGGCGTTTGTGTATTCCTAACGTTTGCAACATGGTTCCATGAAACACATAAGTATTATTCTAGATATTACTAGCCCCTAAGCTTCATCAAAGGCTTCGCAGTAGGAGGCCACCCAGGCTCAGTAAACCTCAGATTAATAGCTTTACCATAGACACCGGGCTGTTTGTCTCAAGTAACAAGGCCCGTTTAAATAAAACAATCTCAAACTCAACCTCACTTGAGAACCTATTTGACAGTTTATATTAAAAAATATAATATAATTAAATTTAAATTAAAGTACTATGTTTATATTAATAAAGTTGTTCACTTTTAAATGTGAAACGAAACGTTGTTTTATCTGTCTAATAGGATCACAAGTGAGGTTGGATTTGAGATTGTTTTCTTTACACGGGCCATAGAATACGTTCCGATTTTGAATTTATTTTCATTTAAATTCGAATTCATTATTCTTGCGAATAAAAAAAAACGTAAGAATTTAAAAATAAAGAATTACATTTCTAGAATGAGAAAAGGAAGTTTAATCATATTCCAAAGTTATTATAACTTTTCTATTTACTAACTTAATTGTATAAATATTGTTTAAATGTAATATTATACATTTGTGATATAGTTTAAATGTACAGTATTAGGCATCCGTAATTACATACTTTGGTATCACTGGCCACCTGGTAACACAAACGATACCCCTCAATGGCGTTGATGTAACGTTTTGTCAATACGATGTTAATATTCGCACACAATGCGTCCGTTGCATAAAGGACGCATCAGACGCATCTGACGCAACTGACGCATCGGAGGCATCGTACCACCGATTTATACGATGCGTCTGATGCGGTTTCAAATCAATAGCCCCGGCTAATAGAGATAGGGTTGGGAATTACTGCAGGGTCTCTTTAAACCGTATGGTTGTATTGACTGAGCCCATAGGGTCACCCACGGCTAGTGTGACGTATGTCGCAGGTTATAGCTCTTGCAATGTTAATCTTTTATAAAAAAAGTTAGGTATATCGAGGATTCTGAAAGTGTGACGAATTTACAAAAAAGAGTTACTAAATACGGGTTTAGTTAGAGACGTAACTTTACTAACTTTCAGTTATTGAAGACTAGATTTCGCCAAATTAGATTTTTATCTTTTTATTCTGGTGTATATACACCAGATTGTTTTTTTTTCTTTTCTTTCCTTTCTTCTGTATGAAAGGAAAGAAAAGAAAAAAAAACAATAATCAAAAACATTAAAAAAAACAATAAAGGTGACCAAATAGGTGTTCACTCAGCATAATGTTGCGAACATTACAGTTAACAACGCTGATTTTCAATGAACCTTACGTACCTTAATATATAACGTGAGTAAAACGAGCAGTCACTATAACTTTGGGATATGATTAAACTACCTTTTCTCATTCTAGAAATGTATTTTTTTTACAAAAATTAAAAAAAAATATTTTTTTTTGCTTTATTGTTATTTTTGCGACAAAAAAATAAGAAATGGTGAAAAGTAAAAAAAATTTTTTTTTAGTTTTTGACAAAAAAATAATAAAATAATACTTTTCCAAAATGAGGAAAGGTAGTGTAATCGTTAATCAAAGTTATAGTGACTATTCTTTTTACATCCTATATAATATCTTGTACCTAAAATATTACAAATTATGACTAGGTAAATAGGACCTATTTACCTAGTCTCATATACTCATATACAGCCTGACTAGTGAGACATGTGCAATACTTACGGAGAGTACTCGGTACTCGATTCCCATTTTAAATATGTAATAAAATTAGGTACTTAATTTTTTACCAAATTTTCCTTTAAATAAATGAATCATGGATACTATGAAAATTACGCGGCAAGTAGGCATGCCTATGTAACCAGCGCGGCACCCCAGCGCGGCGGCAGCGTGCGACATCAACGTAGGTAGTACGGGCACGTTCCTACGCGCGGTGTCGCGGTAAATAATGAATTATTCAAGTTTAAGCTACACTTACTCGGTAATTCATTGATATTATTTTTTTTCATCTCATATTATAGCCAAATATCACGTCCTAAAGTATTGCGTATGTCTCACCAGTCACACTGTATACTACCTTTAACGACTGCTATAGACAGACTTAGGCATCAACGTAACCTAATTCACAATATATATATAAATAGTATTTTATGCAACAATTAGTAAGGAAAAAAATCACTACACGTTGCGGACATTTGGACGCTTACCCTAACAGATTACAGTTCCATTATTTTAAAAACGTGCACAGGCTTACAATTTGTAATACTAAAAGATTGGTACCGGATTAAAATCAATTTTCAATAAAAGCACGTATTATGTACATTGTACAACCCTTTAGGGTGTCTCGTTATACCTAGATGTAAAGTTGAATGCCTAATTGAGTTGTGGGGTCAGCTCACATCCAGACGCAACGCCGCAAGACCCTGACAGAAACAGAGGGGTGTTATAAGTTTGACGCGTGTGTTTGCCAGTGGTATTGTAGCACAAAAACAGATAGTAGTAGTAGTCACAAAAAACTAAATGGTGCAAAAATATCTAACATCTCCGAAAGTTGTGCGTTTATGTTCTTACCACAGTATTTTTTTAGTATTTGATGTAAGTAAAGTAACCGCTTCTGTTATATAGGGTTTTGAATGAATGTTGCAATACTAGATATAAACCTAAACTCTTTTTCCTTTTATAAAGTACTAGCGACCCGCCCCTGCTTCGCACGGGTGCAATGCAAAATATACCTACTACAGAATGTCCTTATACACAACGTTCACAGCTTTTTTGTCATTAGCATTGGCTAATGACAAAAAAGCTGACAGTCAAGAGTAACGTCTTAGCAAAACATGTTTGTATTGACAAACATGTTTTGCTAAGACGTTACTCTTGACAGCGCGACATATAATTGGCCATGTGAAAAACACTCAACGCTCAAGTCTAATCCTGCAACGTTAAAAGTTAGGCACGCGCCGCCCGACCCCCAGCCGGCCACGGGTCGGTACCGCCGCGGCGCAAACAACTACGACCCTGCATTTTAAATTTGTAATATCTTCGGTAATATTCGCTTAAATTACATGTTGTAAAAAGCATATGGATCTATAATAAATGCACAATTTATTTAAGGTACTTAATTGGATAAGGATTAATGCTGTATTGTTTAAAATCACTTCGTAAATAACCATTTTTTAGTAGAGGATAAAAATGGTTATGGTGGGTTATCCCTAAGAGATAGACATATACCATCGCGGACTTTTTTGTTGAACTTTTTAAGGTGAACAATACATAGTACATTATTTTGGTCTATCTCGTAGGGTTCAGCCAGCGTTTGCAATATAAGCGCAAAAAAACGTGCTTATTTACGACATCACATTAGAAACCTTTAAATTTATCAGTGTTTCTCTACTATATTATGCACTTATTTACATACAAAACTTCCTAAAGAATCACTCTATCTATTAAAAAAACCGCATCAAAATCCGTTGCGTAGTTTAAAAGATCTAAGCATACATACGGACAGACATACAGCGAAAGCGACTTTTTTTTATACTATGTATTGAAGAATACTTGAGTATTTCGTGTTTAGAAAAATATTTGCCTGTAGGCGAATAACCAATGAATATAATATAATATAATATAATATAATATAATATAATATAATATAATATAATATAATATAATATAATATAATATAATATAATATAATATAATATAATATAATATAATATAATATAATATAATATAATATAATATAATATAATATAATATAATATAATATAATATAATATAATATAATATAATATAATATAATATAATATAATATAATATAATATAATATAATATAATATAATATAATATAATATTATATAATATATCTGAATTTTAATTTAATTTTCATTAATTATAGTTCATATAATTTGGGCAACCGCACGGCGTGGTCTCTATGTGAGCTGACCTGTACTTTCAAAGAGGTAAGATGTTAAGCCGATTAGCTCGACGAATGTAAAATACATATATTGAGTGTGATTGGTTATTAAACGACTTTTAGCTCGTCTTCCATTTTCGTCTTCGTTTTGTCTCCTACTTGGAGGCTTGGAAATAATTTAATAATCATATCAAATGTTAATGCAATAGAGAGATAAAACTAAATCCACTAAATAAATACAGAAAAGCGAATTCAATTTCACATTGAAAATCGACGATTCCCGAAATGCAATGCTGGTAACATTTATCAAAATTCTATTTTCTCAACATTTTGTCACGGTAAATTATATCACTTCTAAAACATTAAAATGTCAAAAACGACTATTACCGGGTAGGTATAACAACTCAAGTTCCTCTTAAGATTGCCGTAACACAAATGTGTCTTAGAAAAATCATTCAATTTGCATAACAGACACAATAGGGAAACATCGAAATTTTTGTTCTGACTGTATAGGCCCACCTAAAACCTATACGTCATATAAACAGTTTCCTGGAGGCAAAGAAATTAATTAAGCTCTCGACAGCACCTCGTGTACGCGACTGTACCGCGCCCTGTATAGCACCTTATGTACGCGACAGTACCAAGCCCTGTATATCGCCTCACGTACGCGACAGTACCAAGCCCTGTATAGCACATCATGTGCATGACAGTACCGCGCCCTTTACTATAACACATCATGTACGCGACAGTACACGATATTTGATCGGACGACGGCGTGTTCAAAGGAGCTGCCGATACATCAAACAAACGGCTACCTGTCGCGGTACAGTTGCGTACAAAAGTGTACAAAGGTTTACACTTCTACGACCTGTCGCGTCGGCTTGCATTTCTTTAGCGCCCTAGCATACGTTCGTTCGGACTGCGTTTCGTTCAGTTCGATTTTTGTACTAATCACGTCAAAATCGTTTGGACTGCCTGCTACATACATTGTGAATTAGAATAAATAATGGACCATGGCGGTTAAAACTGGAAAATGTCATCGACAAACCGGCTGGCCCGCGATCGTTTCGGTGCGCGGTTTGGAATGTCGCCTTCCTTTACACGGTCGAAACTGTACGTGTGACGAGTGCTAATAAGTCAAAGTTACACAATATCTGCGCTTTGTTCGAATCCAATTTCATCTAAAAGCTAAGTAAGAGGAAAATAGAACACTATAATGCAACCAATTTGGATGTCACTTACTGTGACATCCTATCAACCTATTGTGGATGTGAAAGATTGGGAGAGTGGAATTTGAGTGAGGAATGATGAAATT
This sequence comes from Celastrina argiolus, assembly GCA_905187575.2. Taxonomy (NCBI): domain Eukaryota; kingdom Metazoa; phylum Arthropoda; class Insecta; order Lepidoptera; family Lycaenidae; genus Celastrina; species Celastrina argiolus. Next base: position 3,547,089 of record LR994590.1, on the reverse strand, counting down.
GTGCATGTTAGGCTCTGAATTAACACATAGGCTTCTTATTATAAAACTAAAATCAAAACTTAAAATGAAATTTAGTAGCAGCTTTGGCTTTGGATTAACACATAGGCTACTTAATGATATAAGGATATTATCATTGAATAAACGCAAGATTTAAGATATTTTTACAAGACATGTGAAATTCTATGAACAAACCTTTGAAAACATTGATTTTTAAAATACCGTCTTGTCTGAGTACCTACTTTTAATTAAAATAAACGTACTATAATTTATTCAACAAAAAAAACAAGCCGTAAATATTAAAACACAACAATAAAATCACTCAACAAGCCCAGACAGTATTAAAAATAAGGTTTAACAAAAACACAAAAACTGAAATACTTTTCCGAACGCAAACCGTCGAAAACTTAATAATTGTTCGTTACGGAACGCATCATCAATACAGACTCCATTGTAAAAATTATCGGAAGTTTAAAATTGGAATAAACAGAACATGGCTGCAGCGTCGCCATGGCAACGGCCCGGGACCTGTAGCACTAATTCCAGGCATTGCCCGGGACCTAGCTGCCCTAGATGCCGAGAATAGATGCACGTTACAACGTCATGCGCTTAATAATTGGGTTTTGAATTTTTTATTACTATTGATTTTACTCTACTTTTACTATTTTACACATGCAACCGGACAGATCTACACAACGTAGTTACCGACTGGTCAACGAAACAGAGGTTGGCCATAGAAAAGGAGGCACGAGTTAGCGTTAAAGTTAGCGTTTCATAAACATATAAAAAAGCAAAGGATTGGGGCTTGTGGAAAGAGACAGTGCAGGCCTTAAGAGGAAACACAACGAATTTTTTTCCATACAAAAATAGAGGTCTAGGGGATTTCTATTTCCTCCCTGGATAATACCTCTAGAGTAACTATTTTTTTCCTGAATCTTTATAGATATTGTTTGTACGTCCCTATTTTTTCCTTTTTTTAATAAATTAATTATTTAAAGAGATATGGACGTTTAAAAACCTAAAAAAAATGGCCAGACTCTCCGCTATGTTTAAATATCTAGGAAACAGATTTGGCTACAATAAACAACAAAATCAAAAAATAGGAACCTAGCTCAATTCTTTTTTTAGCTAATACAGAAAAAAATATTTAAATCGGTTAAGTTTTGGAGGAGGAAACAGGAATCCCCTAAACGTCGATTTCTGGTAATTTTAATAGCTAATTTCAGTCCAAGTTGCAGTTGTCTCTATCGCGCTAGTGCTGGCTAGCTAAGGCACTGCGAGACAGTAATAGATTTTATAAATACCTATTTTGTATTTCTCTCAACCGTGGTGTTTCCTCTTAACCAAGTAATAGAACAATAACGACAGTACATATTAATAATAAATAACTATTGCTTTAACTGCTGTCATCCATCTTCTATCTTCTTATATATAAAAATGAATTGCTGTTCGTTAGCCTCGCCGAATCGGTTCAGCCATTCTTGAGTTTTACGAGAACGGCTGAACCGATTCGGCTATTTTCGGTCTTGAAATATTCGTGGAAGTCCAGGGAAGGTTTAAACGGTTTGTATTCTCAACGAAGTGCACGTGTCAGCTAGTACTTATGTAAAAAAATTGTAAAGTTTTTATTTGCGACTAATCTAGGCATAATAAGACATCAACGCGCGCTGTCTATAACAAAAATGAGATGATATATTAATTTTTTACCAAAGGATACTGAGCTTTAGCCCATTGATGTACAGTTCATTTTACAATGACAGGGCACAACTTAAATTGTTACCAGAAAATAATTTCAGATTCCGTAATAGGTATTCCATACCTTTGTGAATGCATATTCGTATTACCATTGTTTTGCATGTGAATATAGTGAATAATGCTATTATAACAATGTAACTATAAACTGATTGTTTCGTTGTTTCAGCTGTCGTCCACTACTGGACATAAGCCCCCTCAAAGTATTTAAGGGGGGGTAGTTGCTATATCCCCACGCTTGGCAGGCGGGTTGGCGAGGGTAGGTTTAAGTAACGTTCCTCCTATTTTTGTATATATGGGTTGATTCATGGTTCATATATTAAGCCGAATAAATTGTGAAGAGCATTTTTGTTTTGGCACCTCATATAAATTACTAAATATAAAAAAGTAGTCTAAAATCACAAGGAGTGAATCTAACTTTGCTGGGGCTCGCTGGCTCGTTGACCTGACCTGGGTCCTTAGTCTCCAAACTGATTCAATTTTGATTTTTATTCGATAGTTTCACGTACTCCCGAATAAATTGACGTTTGTTTATTTTAACTCTCAGTCGATTGATATGGTCGGGAGTACAAAAAGTGTCGATATAACGATTTTATTTATCCTGGTTAGTTTCAAAGTAATTCACCAAATAAAGTACGAAAAACCTACTAAACTACCAAATAAAACACCAAAAGTCACTGAGGTAGAACTGATTTGATGCTCGATTGTGTCGGGAGTAGCCCGCCAGGGGCCTTACTCTCCAAACTGATTTTGATTTTGATTCAGATACGATCATGCCGTTACGATCTAACAATTTTCTTTATCTTGATTAGTTTCAAAGTAATTCACCAAATAAAGTACGAAAAACCACTGATATCGAACGGATTCGGTACTCGATTGTGTCGGGAGTAGCCCGCCAGGATTTAAACTCATCTGCTTTGTGACTTTTATGGAGATCTTTAATCGAGATTTGTCGCGTTATGGTAAGTAATTTATATGAGGTGCCAAAACAGAAAATGCTCTACGCGTCTTTCTCTTCACACTATATTCGGCTTGATATATGAACTATGAATCAGCCTGTATATTATATCTTTCGCCTTTTTCAACATCCACGGGAATTGGTCTATGGTAATAAGTTATAGTAACATGCACAATTCGGTGACGGTGGCTAGTAGTTATAATGCCTAAGTGTGTGCGGAATACAAAAGAACTGTCGCTTCGTTTACTTTCGTATTAGTGTCACGGGCGACGCGACGACAAAAAGGCATAATGACTTATTTCTCATTACTATGTAATCATCAGTATGTAACTTTATTATCTTATACTTTGAAGAAATAAAAAATCTGTTTTTAACCTTCGACTGATACTGAGGTGTTTTAGAAGTTTGACGTGTCTATGTTAGTACTATGGTTGAACTGGTAGTTGGTTCTTTTTGTTGACATTCCGAAAAAAGCTTGATACGTTTCATTTGGAATAAAATATTTTGAATTTAGTGTGTGTTTTGAATGAACCAATCAGAAAACAGCTAACTTTTTCTCAAAATCCGTCGACAAAGAGCATTCTGCAATGTGAAATGCGATGACGTTTTGTAAAATACAGAGTAAATAGAAAGTTCCAGATGTAAACGGCTTACGAACAACAAACAATTCCGCTCGCGACGCTTCAATAATTACAGAACATTCTTTGATACCAAGCCGTGATGTGGAATACTTTGTCGTGTAAAAGTTCGAATGCATTCAAACAGGAATTTAACTAGTAGCTTGTTGATACTGAAGCAAATACTGGTGCAGTATTGCTTACATTATATGCAATATACAGTGTTATATAGACACAATTGAACTTTAATATTTTCTATTCAAAATTATCTATGTACTTTATATACAAATATAAAATCACTAATTAAATTTTATTAATGTTTAAATTCACAAGCGATGGCGTTTTTAAATCTACCAGCACTGTCTACAATTATTTAAATATTGATTGTATTTATTTCGTTCTCATGTACCTAAGTGACGACGAGTAATGAGAAATAAAGATATTTAAACCGAAACCGAATATTAGCTTTATGTGAAGGAACGTAATTAGATTTTTGTTAAATAATTGTTTTGACGACGGTAGCGCAGTCAAATCACAAGCGATTTCATATGTCATTTAGCGAAGCTTATGTCAAATTCCATACATTTTGTTTTCGAACTTCGTTCGTGGTAAATAGCGATGGTATCTTGAATAGGCCCTGAATATGAAAAAAAAGGCGAGGAACATGCTTAAATTATTATAATTGTAAAACTCTTGAATGAACGCAAAAATGCAAATTAATCAGTCCACACTGAGACACGCAATGTTCTATCGAAGCAAATAAGAATATAAAGCAAAATCTTTTATAAATCTGCAATAACAATGAATTGAAGCACCTGTTATTGGAAATATGCAATAACATCGCATCATCATAAACGTATGATTATAACAAGACAGAGGATTGCTATGTTGAAAAATTTGCCCGAAACGTCCGCCACGTTTCGGGCAAATTTTTCAAGAGTTTAAATCTAAACAAGTGGAAAATATATTATTTAGTTATCATCATTAAATATTACACTACTAAAATAGACTACACTATTTACAAAATGTAAAAATATAAGAACTAAGTCGGTATCCGGGTGACATTTTTACACGCTTTATAATATCTGTGTGTATGTTTGTAACTTAAAAGTAAAAAAAATATTTTATTGTATAAAAGCGTGGGTGTATTAAGATATTATTTAAATAATAATTCTTCTACTCAATCTGTCAGAAAAATATTATAATATAGGCTTGAGCTCGTTCAACCACTGAGCGTCGGAGGTCGTCTCGTTGCGCTTTAATCTGTCTGCACCCTCGTCATTAGTGATTGAGTACTAATTGTTGTAGGGCTGTGGTGGTCCCCCCCCCCCTCCCTCTTGTAAGCTTCCATTCGGACGAAATCAAATCGATTATATATTATTATATGCCCGGAATGTATCGCCACATCATTAATATACAGGCTATAATATTAATGAGTGATAATACTTTAAGTGTATGGGTCATTTATAGAGTTTACTGTGAACTTTCTTTTTAATTAATTATTATATGGGAAAATGTATGATGTTGGGGCATTTCTCATACAAACATGAAAGCCTAAAGTAAGTCTTTCAGCGCTGCGACTTTCACAGTATGCACATATACATTATACACCCTAAAGTATTATCGCTCATTTATTTTACATCTTATATAATTACGCGAAGCAAACACAGCATCATTAATACGAGAAGCTTTGGGTATTAGAGAATTCTGCGAATGGAGGTATATTACATTTGATACCTATACTGTATAGGTATCAAATGTAATATACCTAAGCCTCCATGTATAGGCTATACAAAAACAAGACTAAAATATGGTCCGTATAGCATATGTCAATAGAGCTGCATTTGTTTAATAACGAACTGAGACAAAAGTTTCCAAACATTTCAAAGTTAATGTGGTGATTTGAAATCCCATTTTTTTTAACTTAAATTCAAACACCGCAATGTGTTTAAATTTCGATTTCTAATGATTTTAGAATAAATAACTATCTGTGGGTATTCCAATGCTTGAGTGTAGGAAATGGCGATATGAATTGCTCTTCTAACTTTTGACTTTTCCTAACTTACGAAACTACTTGACTATAACGTCTTTAATTAATTAATAACTTCCACCTAAGTAATTACTTCAAATGCTAGATGACAGTCTGCAGAATCAATAGTGAGGGACCGCTCTAGGACCGATATTTTAGCACAGTTCAAATTGTTAGTTTCAGCTATTTTAAGGTTATTTTGCCTCTTAGGCCCGTATTAATAAAGTAGTTTCAAACCTCACTTGAGAACCTATTCGACAGATAGAAAAAACGTTTCGTTTTACTTTTAAAAATGAAGAACTTAACTTGTTACATACTTTAATATTTTCCTTTTTTTAAACGTAAAAATAAATATTATAGAAGTATATTTTAGACCAGCTACCGCGGGGCGCCGCGGTCGCGGTGATACACCTGAGTGGTACTCCATTTTGGTTTTAGGCAATACGCTTCCTTCCTTCCTTCTATATCCATTGTTATTGTTCGTTTTTTTTTATTTTATTTAATTGTTGTTATCATGCGTCCTATTATATGTTATAATTATGTATCTGTATCAGGGATCAAATTGATATTTAATTTCGGATACGGATATCGATATTAAATTATTGTCTGAAATTATCTAAAACAAACGGATTATCCGTTTGTTTCGGATAATTTTGGTTACGGATATTAAATTTTTGTTTCCTTCTTACGGTAGCAATACTTTCATTTCGGTTACGGTTACGGATATTTTTTATATCGGATATCCAATAGTTTCGGTTACGGTTACGGAGCTTCCTAACATCCCTTATCTTTATGAATGTATTGTCTAAAATGTCCAAATAAAGTTTAATATTATTATTGTAATTATATATATACCTTGTTAAAACATGTAACTTATACGATAAACATTTAACTATAAAACTACATCCAGCTTTGTAAGTAGTTTGCGTGGACCTTAATTAAATACTGTGCCATCACAACAACGACAAAGTCTTCGCAGAAACGCTTTAGAATATCACGAGAATTTTCTAACACTCCCGATAGAACAATGACGGTTCAGGAAGTTATATAAAAACCAATTAAATAGAAGCACTAGATCTACAAAGCTTTGTTCGTCAAAGGGCAAGTCTGGAGCAGGTAAGATAATTAACCAGAACTTGCTTCAGATATCTAGAGCCGAGAGTTTACAGAACAGATTAAAATGAGCAAAGGTCTCGAGTTTACATCGGCGAAGATTTAAATCGCTAGATGCGCCAAAATCAAATTATCCTACTAATGTTATAAGCGCAAAAGTTGTTAGTATGGATATTGGATATCCATCTATAGGATATTTGTTAATGTTTCACTTAAAAAGAAATAAACGGATTTTGATGAAATTTGGTATGGTAATAGTTTACATAGTGGATATTATTATTATTATATAGTAACACATAGGATACTTTTTTACCTCATCAAAAGATATGGTTCCCAAGGGAAGCGGAAAACATCGAGTATAATAATAATTGGAGACTTGAATCGATGAAGGTGATATGACGCAAAAAAATTGCCCAGAGTTTCAACTGTCGTTAAACATTTTAGGATAATATATTGTAGTATCGTATCATTGATTCTAGAAACGGATCTTCATATTAATGAACACAATATGTTACGACGTATTCTAAAATGTTTAAGTGACAGTTTGAACTCAATTTTCTCAAAATCACAATTTTGCATCTCCTTCATCCATTTATGTCTTTAAAATAGCCACCCTTAAGGAATAGCCAGTAGTGTAGAGATTGAAAGGAAAAATTTACTTTGCGAAAAAGTAAGGCTTTGTTGTAAAAGAGACTAAAAGTAATAAAATAAATTTACATATAATTATATGTCCTTGTATATGTCGCAGTCATCTTATTGAATCTGGTTATTTAATTGAATCACTAGGCGGTTATATAATGGCGTCAAACAGCTCGTACAGATAACAATGTGTTGATATATTTTTTGATTAATTTACTTAAATGTTCGTTTTATTAGTACTCCTTCGCAAATATCGAAGTTTAAAACTAAAATATTAAATGGCTGTTTTAGTCTCGGATTCTAAAATTTGTTGGTAAAAACAGGATTCAATGAAAGCGCTCGTCATTCAATTAAATAGCGGATTCAATCAGATGACTGCGACATATATAACATGAACGTGAACAGTCGCTTTCAACACAAAGTAGATAATATAATAAAAGCTTTCAATAACCTATCTATAACTAAAAGTTATCAACGTCAAAACGTTGTAGTAGGATTAACGACCTCGACATGACGTCATTTGATACGACTTAAATAAGCCCTAATCGTATTACCTAATAACTAATTTGAGCTATGTATTATGTAAGTGCCAAGTGGTACTCTAGTAGCAACTAATTAGTGTTACCGAATAGTACTCTCTGTATTGATAGCCACTCGACATAATATCATCATCATATCGTCTCCGTGGTCTAGAGGTTCTGAGCTCTCGACCCGGAGGTCGTGAGTTCGATTCCCGTGTTGGAACTACAAAAAAAATTGTTTTCAAGTTTGGTTAGGACAATGCAGGCCGATCACCTGATAGTCTGACAAGAAATCCATGCATCGGATGGGCTTGTAAAAAGTCGGTCCTGCGCCTGTCCTCTCGCCAGTCGTATCGGTTTACCGTCCCACTGGGATATGAGAGTAAAAAGAAAAGAGAGTGTCTCTGTGTGTTACGCACACACTTGGGCACTATAAAAGAAGTCCTGCATCGCTGGCCCGGTTTCAATGAAATCGGCTACCGACACCGAAATCGGTGAGAGGAGCTATTATTATTATCATTTCAGCTATGACGTCCACTACTGGATACAAGCCTCCATGTGGACCTCGCCACGCTTGGCAGGTGGGTTAGCGAGCGCAGTTTCTAGATGTCTACGGAAACGCCGCTGCCAATGAGGTCGCGAGTAGTAGTCCCGCCGAAGGAACAAAAAGTTTACTGCGTTACTCAGTCTTTAATATGTTTTTCAATATATTATAATAAGAATATAAAAAAATGTATTAATTATGTCTTTTAATAATTTAGCTTGGTGCTAAAAAGTATTAAATATGTCTGGTTCCTATAATACAAGTTGTTCGGAAGTCTGGGGACAGATATACTGGGTGTATATAAGGTTTGCTGAGCCGCTCGTTTACCCTGTGTTGAGATATGTTGCTTGGATTTGACTCCTTCTCTGACAGAAATCATAGAGCTCATAAAGGAATGCAGGCATACGCACGTTACGATGTATGGACCGTATTTACGTACAACAACTTTTTAAGTTTTTAACAACTTTTTTGAGTTAAAATAAAGTTTACGAGCTCTTATTATGTTTCTTAATTAATTGACAGTGGCTTATTACTACGACAACGACTAGTAATTGCTAGTACAGTTATATCATCAAAGACAAGAAAAATAAAAAATAAATTCTTAGCTTAATTTATATACTAATAGAACAGGTAACTTTACCAAATACATATTTTAATATAAGTAGTCTTTCACTCGTGTTGTGGACACAGTCACAGTTTTTTTTTTATTGTGGTTCATGCAATATTATAAGTGTCCAGCCGTAGTGTGCGATGCTCCTTAGACTAAATGGCGGGAAAGACGGGACTTTACGCGCGAAAGGAAGACAGCTTAACATCCAGGCAGCGCGTCCGTCAGCATGACAACGGCGGTTGGCATGACGACCGCCTGCGCCTGCACTTAGCAATCGCGACACTAGACGTGTGTTTGTTGTGGAAGTGTTAGAAGTAACGCCCCTATGGTCTAGTGGTTAACTATTAAATTATTTAATATATATCCGTTATCAAGCACACGGGTTAAAATTGACGTGGTGTGAAAACGTCGATACATAATAATACCTCCCACACCGATTTCGGTGACGGTAGACGGTTTCATTGAAACCAATCCAGCTGTTTTATAGTGTACAAGTGTGTGCGTAATACACAAAAGCATTCTCTCTTCTTTCACTCTCGTAACCCAGTGGGAGTGATAACCGACACGACTGGCGGGAGATCAGGCGCAGGACCGACTTAATACATGCTCATCCGACGCATGGAACATCTTTCTTGTCAGACAATAAGGTGATCAACCTGCATGTCCTACCCAAACTTAAAAACAACATTTTAGTTGTTCCAACTCGGGATTCGAACCCACGACCTCCAGGTCGAGAAGCTCTGAACCACTATCCCACGGAGGCTTCAACCACGAAGGGGTCGATAGATATTATCTATGTCATGAGCTAACTTGGCGATAAGCTTGCTAATGAGCACTACATACGAATGCTCACTTCTAATCACCTTGTTCAAATTGAAATAACTCACCACATATTACAATTTGTGTGCTGAGTGCATTCAAGTTCTGTTGTTAGGTTCAACGCACATTGGCAAAAAATATTTTATCCTCTTTGCCTATAACCCGACATGTTGTGAGAGTGAGTGTGCTGGGCAACCATGCAACATTTAGAACCCCCTGTCCGAAGTACTACAGTATTTTGTGGTTACTGCGCTTAGAAAACTGTATGAATCATCCAATAACGGATGCAAGTTTTTTTGCTACCCGGTTATTATTATTTAATATTTTCACAGTTTATGCACAATGTACAATGGCGGACTTAATCCCAGACGGCATTTTCTTTCAGACAACTATAGGGTGATGCAGAGACAAAACAAAAGAAAAGGTGCTCAATCATAATATGGGGGATAAATGTAAATACAACAAGTGAAATAATTTGGCTAAGTAGAAGGAAATATAACTAATATAACAAATATTACCAATTCCGAACATAATTATTACTAATCTATTGACACATCTTCAATTAATATCAGTGGTTTTACTACGAAGGAAACATTCAAATATGAACTATCAAAATTCTTTTCTCTAACAGTAGTCGGTAAGGCTTAACTCACATTGACACTAAGGCCCGTATTAATAAAGAAGTCTCAAACCCAGCCTTACTTGACAACCTATTTGACAGATAAAAAAACGTTTCGTTTCACTTTTAAAAGTGAACAACTTTACTTATGTTACATACTTATTTTTTTTCTTTTTTAAATCATAAAAATATAGATTATACTTATTTTAAATGTTTTTCTGTAATCTATAATATTATGAATGTTACGGTATAAAAAAAGAAATTAAAGTACTATATATATGTATATGTTTATTAATACTGCACATAGGTTAGTAAAGGTCAAAAACTATAAGTTCAATAATTATTTAACATGATCTAAGATCTTTGTTTATATTCCCATCATTGTTTATATCTCTGAGATTCATCAGAGGCGCTGAGACTTTTATTTTGAGTTATTTTTAAGATGGCGATGTTCAGTACACGTGGATCTATAATCCGCTTAATTTAAGCCCAATTAGGGGAAAACGAACGGCTTTTGTTTATTGTTATTGTTTTTTTTTTCTCTTTGGATAGATTAGCCGTAGAAAAGTCAAAATAAAATTTTATGTGTATCTTCGACGAATTGATAAACAAATAACAATATAGTAATGAAATGATAATAAAAGTATATTTTATCAGAAGTTGCACATACACAAAATTATGATGTAGGATATAGGTGTTGATTGTAGGAGTATATTAAAGTTGTAGGTTGATGTGTGTAGTAAAGTATACTCCTCCGCTTAAACAGTTTTTTGTGATCTGAAATATATGCTAGTTATAAAATGTATTTTATAACTAGCATATATATTTAGTTTTTTATGTTCGCATAGAGATTCTATTTTCTAAGAAAAATAGTCGTCTGCGATTTAAATATATATATATACGCGGAGCGAGGCGGACGGGAGCTTGCGGTACCCGAATTGACCAATCACTATGCTCGAAATCTATCCGCCCCGCTCCACGTCAGTGGAAATGCAGACTAACGTCTATAACGTCTAACAGTCGTCATGGTAACAACGTTGTTTACAAATGGAAAACAAAAATTATGAAATGCTATAAATACCGTATTTCATTATCAGCTTAAACTATTTGGATTAATATTTTTGTTAATCCAAATAGTTTTATTAATCCAAATAGTTTAAGCTGATATAAAAACGGTATCTATAGCATTTCATAATTTTTATTTTCCATTTGTAAACAATGTTGTTACCATGACACCCGTGTCATATAGACTGGTAACGACGTAAATCGATCGAGTCCAGGTTCAAACCCCGTGTGACCAACGTATATTTTCTTCTTTTTTTTAATTTTATGCTTATTTTTTTCAACATTTTCTTTTATAATAACCTTTTCTTGACAATAACGAACATACTGTAAAAAAAATTGCGAAATCGGTCAAGCCGTTGTCGAAGGGCACACGATGTAAGAAATTTTAAAGGTTGGTTTTTTACACTTTGGGCTACATTTTTGGGGTTTTAGTAAGGAACCCTATTTTTGTTGAAAATATAATATAGCCTATGTTCAGCGCTAGGAATGTAGGTTTTTTAACGGCGAAAGTATTTTTCATATTGGTTCAGTGGTTTCAGAGCCATTCAAACAAACAAACAAACAAACAAACAATCAAATGTTACCTCTTTATAATATTAGTATAGATATAAATATATTTAAATCGCAGACGACTTCGTGCGTCTTTTTAAACTCGATTCTTATTGCATCTCCCACTTCTAGTACGATTTGAAAGTGTTTGCGAGTGAATATTGTTATTTTATTTGCAAATATATATATGTAACTGTATTTGAGGATTTTAATAATTGAAATTTTTACGTAGTTACTAAGCAGGCTATATTATACAATAAGGCTATAAATACAATACTAATGATAATACTTTAGGGAGTGTATGGGTTCCGTATAATTATATAGTTTACAGTGAAAGTACCACCTTCTACAGAGTGTAAAAAGAACAATCACTATAAATTTCTCATTCTAGAAGTTTTTTTTTTATTTTTTACATTTTTTTTTGCTTTTTGTTATTCGCCCTGTCCGAGTTTCAAGTAGGTTTTTCTCGGCGGGCTAGGGTTAAACCATATGTAACCTTTTTGTTAACTTACCGGAAAATACTGTTAAGTTTCATTTGGAAATAAAATATTTTAAATTTAAAACGCTTAAAAAGTACATGTGCTACGGTGTGCTACGTCGTAGACGTGCTACGAATTTTTGTAGAAGCTCTACGTAAGTACGTTGATAGGATTAAGTTTTCTTAGTAGTATGGCTGCAGTACTACTAAGAAAACTCAATCCTATATTTCTTCAGTATTATTGAAGACATGAAAGGATGGAAGGTAAGTATAATTTCGAGAAAATTGAAACTGTCAATTAATCATTTTAGAATACGTCGTAAAGTATTAAGATCATTAAAAAGGTGGTAGCTTGTTTTTTTTGTTGACTTTAAGAAAATAGCTTGTTAAGTTTCATTTCGAAATAAAACGTTTTTTTATTTTTTACTCTTTAGATCCGTCTCTACAATCAATGTACTTAATACGTGACTACATAATATTATCCTAAAATGTTTAAATGACTGTTTAAGCTTCATTTTCTGGCTAATTTTTTGCGACATATCACCTCCACCGATGTATTACGTTGTTTTATGATTAAAATTATCTTAGAAATCTTTTGACAATTTAACTATAGGGTGACCTGTTATAAAAATAAAATGCAATAAAGTACATGTGCTACGGTATTCTACGCCGTAGACGTCCTACGAATGTTCGTAGAAGTTGCGCTACACAAGTTCGTAGCGGTACTTTGAACAAATTTCTATAGTATTTTTCTTTTGATTAGGTTCTGGCACAGAGTAAATAATACTACCTTGATATAGCATGGTTGTTATTTAGAGTTAAACGGAAAATATTTTAGACTATAGATTAGTAATCTTCGAAAACTATCTGACATAGAACAGCTAATGAAAAAAATTTTAATTATTTTGGGTGTTTATTTTTATATATTTTTTATTTTTTTTAACTATGCCCAATATTTTTGTATTATAAAGCGTCTAATTTTTAAGTTATTGTATGTGTTTAAGTTTCACAATATTTTAGATTATAGTGAATGTGCGGGCTCTATTTTTAATTTATCTGTATATATTTAAGATAAATTACAAATAAATATTACATATTATCTTCAAATTAAGGTTTTGTACACTCCACTACGTTTTCACGGATTACTTAAAGTACACCATATAATATTTAACAATACAGTAATATTTATAATATATAAAGGTTATTGTATATAATTATTATATACAATAACCTTTACAATTTTCAATTATGTTATGACAGTATGCTTGAAATATATAATGACAACTTTATTAACATTATATTGGCTGAGGCCTAATTGGTTTTTTAAATACATATTTTTCCACAGCTAATGTTAATAAAGTTGTCATTATATATTTCAAGCCTATCTACTCGCGCACGTTCACCAGCATACTGTCATAACATAATTAAAAACATGAATGGATGAAGGTGAAGCAAAATTCTGATTTCGAGAAAATTGAGTTCAAACTATCACTTAAACATTTCAGAATAATTCAAACTGAATATTAATCTAAAGATCCGTCTCTAGAATAGCACTTAATACGTTACTACATATCCTTAAATGTTAAAGTGATAGTTTAAACACAATTTTTTGAGTAAATTTTTTTGCGACATATCACTTTCATCCATTCATGTCTTCAATTTCATCTCTCAATAATGATACGAATACGTAGTTTTCAATTGTTCTGCTAACCTCCCCCCCCCCCCCCCCCCCGCACACCGCGCACAATGGATACGTTCTTTAATAGAGAAATTCAATTTTCCTCACAATACATTAATATGGCATCTCTAAGCGCTTTAACAAGGGCTCTTTATAAATACTTAGAGGGCAGTCAAGGATAAAAATGTTCCATACAAATTGAATCAAAATATGTATGCAAGAATCATAAACATAGAGAATTGAAAAGAAAACATATCTGTTTGATTTTAAACTTTATTGCAAAATACTTGCAAGTCATTTCGGGTTCTTTAGGGATAGACTGTCTAGACAGATACTTCTTAACCTTTCAGAGGTATTGTATAAAAACTTACAAATAAATATTGTTATTAGATTTTTGGACAGATATTATAAAATATCACTGTGACAGATATGTTTATGTATTTGTTTCGATTAAATCTTGTTTCTTGCAATAACTGGGTCTGTATCTTTTAAATATGTCAGTCAGTAATACTTGACACTATCACACAACCAAGAAATCTACAGTGGGGTTAACAGGAACAGTTGACAACTACGTACTCGTAAGTGAAAGGGAATCGCATGAAAATTATGACAGCGCCCACAGAATTTTATTGATATTCAATAAGGTTATAAATATGTAATTGTCAATTTGTCTTTTTTTGTTAATATTATTATTATATGGTAAACAAATAATGTAAAACGAAATTGTTTGAGTACCATTAAAAATAATGAAGATATTAATCTTTTAAAATAATGTGCGAACGAGAAGGGAATAACCGATTGTGACGTCACGTTGTTACCCCTATATAGACAATAAACTAACCTGCGTACAAATATCGTTATGCGAGAAAGAGATACATAGATTTACTTAATTGCTTACAATTTAAATGTTTTGAAACTCATCCTAATAATTATTGTTGCTCAACTTTATGATTTTCTGTGTAATGAGTTGAAAAGTAAATTAATTGGCCTAACTTATGCTATAGTCTCTTAAGAGATTTTACTCATAAGGAGCTGCTGACAACAGAATTATTAATAGGTAAGTAAGATTTACACTTATAGGAGTAAATTAAAAATTTCACATATTACTAAATGTGTGTATGGATGTATGTATGTATATGAACGTGGGAGAACGGCAATGATTGTGTGTGACCCTAGACCAGTCTTTCCCAATCCTTGTTTTGCCATGACCCGGTAATTTTCACCCTTCCTTTTCATGCCCCATCCAATTTTAAATTCAAGCCGGTTTCATTACATTAATATATTTATTTCAATTATTATTACTAATTAGATGAAATAATACACATTTATTCATATTAGAAATGTATTTTAAATACTTCATAATTATAATTTTAAAACTTTACAAAATAAATTTACTTTGCACAAACTAAAACTCATTTTCACTGAAGAAAATAAAATTAATCTAAAATATTGAAGTCGGTGCCAAGCGTTCTTTCGTAATTTGTTTTCATTTAATATTAGTTTGTAAGCCAGTACTTTGGTACATAATATAGAATAGTTAATTTGATTTGAGTTAGTAGGTACCATGGTATATATTTTTCTGATAATGATTTTTGTGATTGCCTTAATATATTTAGTAATTTGATATTGTACTCGTAGTAAGATTGTTGCAGTACTTACTTGGCACCGCCTTTAAAATTATAAATTAGAATAATTTTATTTACCTAAGTGTAAATAAGTATTACTTTGTGCGAAGTAAATTTATTTTTTGGTCGTTCTTTTTTATATTTTTAATTTTAAATTAAAATAGTAAGTTTAAAAAATTTTTTTTTGTTTGAACAAAAAGTTTGGTTAGGACAATACAGTATGATAACGATAACCTGATTGTCTGACAATAAAGATGATTTTTCTAAGTTTTCCTGACTTTTATATCTAATGTAAAATAAATTATCTAATGACTAGGCTATTTGTTATATAGAGACCTAGTAGGCACCCTAGACTAATGCCTAGGGTGTATGCACTGCGTATGATATTAGATGGTCGGATTGTAATCAATCTGATTATCTTCTTTGAGTAATATATTAGAATATTAGTTAGTCATTTGTAGAGCTGTATTAAACCGTATGTATTCGTTACTGAGTAACGGGTACTCCATCTAGCACCGAATAACGAATCGATACACTCGAATATTTTTCGTTACTCATATTACTTCTGTACCATAGCCATATACACTGTTATCAACCACGCAATGTACCTTTTTCTTGCTGATGGGCAACCCTTGGGCAAAATCTAGTTTATTATATAAAAGGAGTTGTCTACTCTGTACCATTTGACAGTGAAATTAGTATTTTTTAATTTACACCAAGCGGATTAAAATTAATTTACACGGGCTCGCTACCAGTTATATGAGTATTACAAAACGTCGCTTTATCTCCACAACCTCGTATCTATAAAACTACAACTTTTCAGTAGAGTGAAAAAATTTTATAAATTTAAATTTATGATATAGATATTTATTTATGAGAGATTCAGTTAAGTATTATATCTGGCTTGTATTAACGTAAAGTATATAAAAATTAAGATTTCTATACTTTAGGTTATACAAGCTAGATATTATCGAGAAAACATTGATTTTTTAGATACGGGGTTGGAAAGGTAAAAGCGACGAAAGGAAATGTCCCCACTGAGTAACATAATAAAGCATACTGCACAGCCGTAATATATAAGATAAATAAAATAAACTTACATTACTACAGTTTGACAATTTTATTGTTAATTTTAATTGTTTATAAAAATAAACACAAAAAAAAGATTTCCCCTACCATTCCCACTTGTATTTAACTTGTATAATACATTTACCACGGCGGTGATTCTAAGATCTCTCTTAAAAGTGATTTCTCTTAAAGCTTAGTCAAAACTAAGTACGCTGTGATCGCATTAAACACTTTAGTACTTTGAAATATTTATAAAGTGAGCTAAAGATGTCGTGTAACTCAATTCCTAACTCAACTTCCTGTGAATCCTTCCGCCAGACGGCTTCCTATAGCCTGCTTATCTAGTTACAAATATTTATTTCACATTTTTCACTTCGAATTTATTTTTATACTTTACATTTTTCTTCACAGTATTTAAATATTATAACTAGACGTTGCCTGCCTCGTGCCGTGAGGAAATCGCGTGGGATTGTACATTACGTAAAAGTAGCGATCTGGGGACACGTAAAAGTGCACAATTTCATTAAAGCTACGTATAGTACTTTCCTTTTTTTTAATTTATACCGAAATATTCATTAAAATAAGTATAATCTATAAATTTTATAATCTTTATTTTTACGTTATATGTATGATAGTATGTATGATAAGTATAGTTCTTCATTTTGAAAAGAGAAACGAAACGTTTTTTTATGTGTCCAATAGTATTTTTAAGAAATATCACTTTAATGAAAACCGGTCGTGTTATTTATATAAAACTATTGTAAAACCTACATAAAGTGGTAAAGTGTATAAAAAAGCTGTGTCTTATTATTATGAGGATGAATTTCCACCACAAACAAGTACAATCAATCACTCCTATTTCACTTTAAACCATAAAAATATTTTTGCAAATATAATTTTACACAACTAGCGTCCAACTCTCGTTCAGATTTATATCTAAGTTTAGCTTTTATAAGGCTCCAGGCTCAGATCAGTTTATAAGGTAAAGGGTTACCTGGAGTCTAACAGTGGCGTAGATACCGGAGAACGATGCAACTACCAAGCTCAGGACGCCACCAAGTTCAGGGCACCACCAAGCTCAGGGCAAAACGAAGCTCAGGATGCAACTAAGCTCAGGGCGCGCCCAAGCCCACAAGCTCAAAGCGCCCCCAAACGCAAGGCGCCCCCAAGCTCAGTGCGCCCTTAAACTCAGGGCGCCCCCAACACTAATCTAACTTAAAAACTGTGAATTGAACAGGTGATAACTCCAGCGACTGGAATATAAATAAACTAGATTCCAGGAACGCAATTTAATTAGTTGACAGTCGGCCATTATTATTTGCAAGCGGATTGCTGGGTTCACCTAATATTTCCGAGACTCTTTTTCATATTACATAAAGTATGAAATAACTAGATATTTCCCGCCACTTCGTTCGCGTAAAGTGAAATTCAGTAGGAACTGTACATTTTGCTGACCGGTTCAGACTAAAAGCGAGATCGTTATCTTTAAATCGATATAAAAAACATACATCTATATTTAACACATAACGTCGCTTTACTTTCACAACCTCGTATCTATAAAACTACAACTTTTCAGCAGAGTCAGTAAACTTAATAATTTTAGATTTTATTATGACATGGATTTTGAATGTATACTGTACATAACTGAACCTTATCTAAAAAAAACCATGTCATAATAAAATCTAAAATTATTAAGTTTTGACTCTACTGAAAAGTTGTAGTTTTATAAATATGAGGTTGTGAAGGTAAAGGGACGTTATGTGTAAAATAAAGATGTATGTTTTTTATGTTTTTTATGTCGATTGAGAGACAATCAAATTTTATTTACATAAATAGTTTTTTATTGCATTAAATGCTTTAAAATATATATATACTAGCTGACCCTTGCCCACTTCGTTGAGCATAAAAAGAGTTTATGATAAAATTCAACTAAAAAAAAACAACGTGGGAACCCGAAACCCGAAACGCGAGAACCCGGAACCCGCAACGCGGGAACCCGGAACCCGCAACGCGGGAACCCGGAACCCGCAACGCGGGAACCCGGAACCCGCAACGCGGGAACCCGGAACCCGCAACGCGGGAACCCGGAACCCGCAACGCGGAACCCGCAACAGGGAACCCGAAACCCGCAACGCGGAACCCGGAACGCGGAACCCGGAACGCCGAACCCGCAACGCGGGAACCCGGAACCCGCAACGCGGGAACCCGAAACCCGCAACGCGGGAACCCGGAACCCGCAACGCGGAACCCGCAACGCGGGAACCCGGAACCCGCAACGCGGGAACCCGGAACCCGCAACGCGGGAACCCGGAACCCGCAACGCGGGAACCCGGAACCCGCAACGCGGGAACCCGGAACCCCCAACGCGGGAACCCGGAACCCGCAACGCGGGAACCCGGAACCCGCAACGCGGGAACCCGGAACCCGCAACGCGGGAACCCGGAACCCGCAACGCGGGAACCCGGAACCCGCAACGCGGGAACCCGGAACCCGCAACGCGGGAACCCGGAACCCGCAACGCGGGAACCCGGAACCCGCAACGCGGGAACCCGGAACCCGCAACGCGGGAACCCGGAACCCGCAACGCGGGAACCCGGAACCCGCAACGCGGGAACCCGGAACCCCCAACGCGGGAACCCTGAACCCGCAACGCGGGAACCCGGAACCCGCAACGCGGAACCCGCAACATGGGAACCCGAAAACCGCAACGCGGAACCCGGAACGCAGAACCCGGAACGCGCAACACGGGAACCCGGAACCCGCAACGCGGAACCAGCAGCATGGGAACCCGAAACCCGCGACGCGGAACCCGCAACGCGGAATCCACAACGCGAAACCCTAACGCAGAACCCGCAACGTTCACGGAAACGTGGAATAAATAGTATCCTATGTCCGTCTACTTGCTCTAAGCTACTTCCTCGCCAATTTTCAGCCATATCGATAAAGCCGTTCTTGAGTTATCAATAATTTAACTAACACGACTTACTTTTATACATATAGATGTATAGATTACTTCTACTAACATAAGCTAACGCCCGGTGAATGCTCCCGTCACAGTCGGTCCAGCCGATTCGGTGATCATTAGTTAGATGACGATGATGATGATGATGAAAAGTAGCCTAAATTAATCCTTGTAACTTTAGCTATCTACCAGTGAAAGTCTCGTTAAAATCGGTCCAGCCGTTCCAGAGATTAGCCGGAGCAAAGAGACACGCTGACAGACAGACATTTTTTTAAATTGCATTTAAGTTTTCAGTACCTAGATATCGTTGCCAATGCCAAAAAAAAGAAGAAAATATCGTTTAAAATGTCATATGCATTTTTGAAAAACGTTGCTAATTGAAAGTTACAAACTGACACTTCAATACGCATACATTAATAGATTTCTGAACGCATAGTTGTTACATCATTTGACAACAAATGTTTGACATTTGATGAACAAAATATGAGCATTTATTTATATGATTAATTATTCATTACACATCAAGTTTTCACTATTTTTAATATGTATTCTGCTATTCGGGGAGGAGACAAATCCAACGAATCAAAAACCATGAAAATTGGTTCAGCCGTTCTCGAGTTATAAGTGTTGTAACAAACACGACTTTCTTTTATATATATAGATTATAGTTGGTAACTGATTTGCTATTTTAAACTGTTTCACTAATAGTTTAAGGTACTTTATCTATGATATTTATGAATCGTCTGATGTGTTCTAATATTGTGTTTGTGTGTGTGTGTGCTTATTGTCGTGCGTGACGTCACCTATCGGTTCAGTGGAAGATCAGCGCTGATGCTCGCAATCGGCACATGCTGTGATGGAGCTTGTTCTCGAAAACACGATATAATTATTCCTTATTTTTCTGTTTTTGTAAAAATATTTTATTCTTATATTCTATTCTTATGCAGTTTGTAAAAAGAACAGCCACTATAACTTTGAGATACGATTATACTACCCTTCCTCATTTCTGAAATGTATTTTTTTGTGAAAAACGTTTTTTTTTTTTAAACTTTTTACCATTATTTTTGTGTCCCAAGAATAACAAAAAGGCAAAAAAATATATTTTTATAAATTTGGTTAAAAATATATACATTTCTAGAATGAGAGAAGGTAGTATAATCATATCCCAAAGTTATAGTGACTGTTCTTAAAGATCTCTAAATCTGATTAAATTCCTTTACGGCATTCAGCCGGGTAAAAATTACTGCAGAATCCCTAACAAGTCTGGAATATATTTGTTTGAAACTTACGGAAACTCCTTCGTATTATTAGGCCCTCTCACCTTACATTGGCAGAGACGAGACGTCACCAGTACATTCAACCCTATTTCTACAGTGTAAGGTACAAATTTGTGTTCTGGTAATATGACAGCGAGCGTTTTTGTATATCATGCGTGTCTACGGTGCTACCACCACAAATGTGTATTTCAGAAATATCTCTTATTTCCGGAATACACATTTGTACCTTAAAAATGTAAAAATAGACATGAATATTATGCTATAGGTAAACAACTTAATTTTTAACCGACTTCCAAAAAAGGAGAAGGTTCTCAATTCTGCCAGTTTTTTTAGTATGTACACCGATTACTCTGGGGTCAATGATGAGATTTGCGTGTTACGTGGTCCCCAAAAAAAAATTATGTAGTTTGGCCGTAGTTTTTATTTTATGGACATAATATTTCCTCAATTACCAAAGGTCGTAATTGTACGAACATTTTTTACATTGCTGATTCATCATCTAGTTTCAGTGCGGCTAATTTTGGTGTTTTTTTACTTTAACATTTATAATTGACTCTCGACACAAAAAGAAGGTGGAAATTATAAATATGGAATGTGTGGCGTCTGCCAGTCCTTCTATAGCATCGTAGCTACCAAACGGATTTATCCTACTGTAGTTTACTGTAACTTAATAAAAAATAAACTACGATTAAATAACCCAACTTCAACAACTAAAAAGATTTTAACAATGCAGTTACAATTAATATTCGTTTTGGAGTCGGTGTCAGCTAAAGGAACAACATCATAAAGTTGACTGACATGAAACTCAACTTTGCTTCGACTTCAAAAAGAACATTAATTGTAATTACATCATAAAAATATTATTTTTATCATCAGCGGGACTCGAACCCGCGACCTCTTGCTTGCACTGCGCTACAGAGGTCGTCAAACATTTTAAAAAGAGTTTTTATATTTCAACACGCTCCGGTCGGGCACCCCTTTCTCTCCAACAAGTCGTTCAAGGTCATGGCGAGTATAGAGCAGCGATATTTTATCGATTGTCGCTCGTGGGTGGACTCCCTTATTACGTCGCGAAGAGAATACTTTTAATAACCAGTTGCGTAGGGTTCATATAATTTCTTTACTATCGGTTTAACTTACCCCTTACATTTGAAAACCCTCATAAAGGCCTAGGACTTCCAGCTCCCTCTGAAGAACCAGCCTTCGGCACTCTAGTAAACATTTTTTAATATCGATATTATATAGGTAGACTCGCTTGTTATTAGTAATTATTTTAACGGCGGACTTAATGCCTCAAGGCATTTTCTACCAGTCAACCTTTTGGTGATTTTGAGATAAAAGTAAGGTAGATGCATTCCAAACGAGATATCGGACTTAGGAATAATTCTAAATTCAATAGATATTAATATAAATAATAAATACAATAAATATAACATGTAATAATATAATATATACATATACTTAAACATAATAATATTATAGTAAATTATATATCTACATTTAAATAATATAAGTATAATATATAAAATAAATACATTTATAAAACTAATTATAATACTTTTATAAAATGTATGAGAACATTAATAATTACAATAATAGAAAATTGTAATAGAAAATTTTACAGTAAGGAAAAAAACTATACTACTAGACTCTGCCAAGAGTTTGTGATACCACTCACGGACCCTGTATTTGAAAGCCGCCTTGGTTTTTGACATCCTGTTATTGCTTATTTTTCTAATGGTGCAAATTGCATTAGTACTGGCTAACGGTTTTGATAGAGTTTAAAAAAAAAGCCTGTTGGAAGAAAAAAAATCCATATTAGTCCGGTCAATCTAGACATAAATACATACATAAATTCCCATCAAGCTGAAAATTGGTAATATTGTTCAAGTTTTTGAATCGTTATTACATCCCAGAAAAGGTGGCTCTTAGAAAAAAATGTATTGATACATTTAATAATGTACCATTTTTGCCCTCGAGATTTTTTTTCCACACACGAGAATACGTGTGTGGAAAAAAAATCTCAACAAAACACGTGATGTGTGATGTGGAACTATTAAGTTTTGTTTATAATCAAATTTTGAACAATTTTACCAATTTTTAGCTTGATGCGAATTTATGTACCTTCGCTTTCTATTTTAGGTCTAGATGAACCGGACAATATGTTATTCAGTTATAAACTATCTCACAATAGCATTTATAGGCATCTACGCATATTTTTAGGGAAAATTCTACAACTTTCTTATTTAGGCTGCCCACGGTATTATTTCTGAACGACTTTTTGTATAACGTGTACTTTGAACTATTGCACTCAGTGTGTTTTTTATTTATTTATTTAATATGTAAGTAGTCAATCAAATCAAATTTTATCTTCGACTACAAGTGATTTCTGGATAACTCTCACATTGATTCCGGTGACAATTACCGCTTTCTTGTCAGACATTAAGGTGATCAGCATACACTGTCCTAATCAAACTTAAAAACATTATTTTTCGGGAACCCACGACCTCCGTGTCGAGAGCCTAGCGCTGAACCACCAAGACCACGGAGGCGTTAACATACATGAAGACATGTATCGATGAAGGTGATATGTCGCAAAAAAATACCCAGAAATTTGAGTTTAAACTGTCACTTAAACATTTTAGGATGTGTTACGACACATCCTAAAATGTTTACGTTACGACGTATTATGTACATTGATTGTAGACATGAATCTTTAGATTAATGTACTTAATACTTTCGCCGCATTCTAAAATGTTTAAGTGACAGTTTGAACTTAATTTTCTCGAAATCAGAATTTTGCTACATTCATCCATTCATGTCTTCAAATATATGCTCAACATGAGGCTTTAAAAACTCTGCCTTACAGTAACCTAATTCATCAGAGATAAGTGGACCAATTGCATCACACATCCTGAACAAAACGTGACCATGCAAGCCGCGCCCCCCAAATATAGGATTACCGTTAAAAGGTTTTCACAATGAATCAATACTGCATCCCCGTGCTCGTGAACTGCAAATAGCTTATATATTAATCCAGAGTACTGCCAACTAGACATGGGCGGCGAGCAAAATTTGCCGGCGTGGATGTAATCCTCGTCTGCAGGACGACGTTTTACCGCCGGAGCTGCGACGCAAAATTCATACAAATTTTTGTGCATCACGATCTGCGATGATACAAGCGGACTAACATTTCATAGGTCTAGGCTGCCACAGACACAATCATTCTCGTTCTACCACGTTCTCATAAACACACATCCACACATACACACACAAAGTATTAAGTAGGTATAACCTTTAACTTACTCCGTTAAGTGTAATTCTTACATATATAATGACTATGTTATCAGCTACTCCTTATGAGTAAAATCTCTTAAGAGACTATAACATAAGTTAAGCCAACTTTTTGTACTCATTTAATTTCGCCAAATAAAAAGTTTTTTGATTTTATTATTATTTTTTATTTAGTCCTGTTTGTCTAATAGAAATAAAACGGTAATTTGACGTGCTGGAAGTAGGTGTTGCCACCATGTTCATAGCGAAACAAACGCCACTCAATCTGATCGACGCGCCGGGTGGGATCCTCGGCGGCGGCGCGGCGGCGCCGCCCCAAGCCGGTGCAGTGCCCTTTACTACCAACTAGACATGGGCGCCGTGCCGGGCACGCCGCGCCGCGCCGACTTCAGACGCCCCCGACGCCGCCGCCAAGGTTCCAACACGGCTTTCTCACGGCTCTTTTTTTCTCTATGAAAATCCTGAAAATTCCTACGTAGCGTTGCCGCGCCCATGTCTACTACCAACCCCCTATAAAACTATTTAGAAACTGTATAAGCTGTACAATTTTTTGTCCTTGTCTGTGAAGGGAATTTTCTACTACTACAACAAACACACTACACACATTTGCCCTTTAATATTTATTTATTTAGATACTTTCATTATGTATTTATTTTACTTTTTAAGAGTAGATAACTAGAGAACATAACGTAACCGTAACGGCTTCTATTCTACATTCTTATTAGTAAGCTTGTATTGAAGTTTTAGGCGCAGGAATCGAACCTACTATTTTAAGAAACCAGATCTTATACTTGATTTAAATGGCTTTAGTTAAGATGCTTGATGATGTAATTCGAATAAAACTGTGCGTGAATTGTATAAAATACAATGTACCAGTTCAACCTAGTACGGTTTTAGATTGATGATTGATTGATATTCTTATTTAATTAAGAATGTTTTGTTTATATTTTATGTTTTTATTAATAATTAAATTTAATAAAATCATCTTAAATTTCGAATTATTTAAATTATTATTTACTTGGTTCGTTACATGTGCAAAAATAAAAAATAAAATTTGAAATATATTTATTCACATAAACGAAAACATACATTCACTCATATAGTACAATGTACTGATGAACTTGCAAAAATTAATTAGCATAATAAGTATGATTTCGCATAATTATGTACTGACATAATAGATAATATTTATAAGTTAACATTAGCTTGAAATATGTAAATTATAACTAACAACATACAAATCTCTTATTAGTAGAGAACATTGTAAAAGTTAATTATTATTATTACATTGTTATATGTTTATAACTTATTGTCATAATATTTTTACAAGATTTATTTTCGTAAAAGTTTATTTTGTGACACAGACAACTACGCATTCTTACGCTACAGCCTGCAGTCCACTACGTCATTCATACGTACGTCACACACTCGCTACATCGCGCTACGCTCTTCACTACGATGCACGAGTAAAACAAGTACGTTTCTTTGCACAACTATAAATTAAGAGCACAGTATTTTCTTAGCATATTCATTCTTATACCTATTATTTTTTATATAATATATTTAACACAAAAAAGTCGTGTAACGATGCTTAACATTTATTACGTTACAGACCATTACGTACAATCATGCTACAGTCCACTACAGTATGCCGCACAGCACTCTCGCTACGCCGCACTTCACTACGATGCATGAGTAAATTACGACGCGTACGTTAATTTATGTGCCATAATAAGGGCCTATTAAAAATACCGCTCTTGTCATTTGGCTAAATTACGCGTCGTAATTTACTCATGCATCGTAGTGAAGTGCGGCGTTTACTGATATTTTTTTTTTTTTTTAATATATGAATCATGCGATCAGTCTGGGTGACTATGAGCAGATCTGTTGTGTGGCTTATGGCAGGAAGACGTTATTCCCCATTGGGAATATGTCTATAAAGTTTATATGGGATCTTATTCCAATGTGTCTAAGTCCAGGATATTTCGCCTTTTAAGGCGTTTTTTGCAATCTCTGTGGAGGAGCATTTGGGCTAGCTGGTTCGGATGGTTTTTTAACCGAAGTTTGTACTTTCTGCTGAGCATCTGTATTTCCTCTTTGACAGTCTGAACACTTAAAAATTCGTGTACTTCTGTGTTTTTAATGTACCAAGGGGCGTTACATATCTGCTTCAATATACAGTTTTGCGTGCGTTGAATTATGCTAATGTTTGAGGCACATGCTGAACCCCATAGTTGCAGGCCGTAAGTCCAGATTGGCTTTAAAATGGATTTGTAGATAAGCAACTTGTTATCAATTGCGAGTTTAGAGTTTCTTCCAATCAGCCATTGGAGTTCTCTTGAGCGGATGTTCAGCTCATTCCTTTTAGTCTGAATGTGCTTTTTCCAGGTAAGTCGGCTATCCAGGTGCATGCCCAGGTACCTTACTGTATCACTTTGCGGAAGCTCTCTATCACCTAGTTTTACTGGTAGACATTTTTCTCGGCACAAGGTAAATGTTACTTGGACGGATTTGGAAGTACTAGCATTTATTCTCCATTTTCTGAGCCAAGAGTCGATTTTCCACAGGCTATGCTGCAGTTGTAGCGAGGCTGATATTGGAGATTTGTTAGAGGCAAGCAGAGCCGTGTCATCGGCATAGGTTGCAGTAGTAACTCCTTCAGTATGGGGCATATCAGCTGTAAATATTGTGTAGAGTACAGGCCCAAGAACAGATCCCTGTGGAACCCCGGCATTTATATCATAGAATTGAGATGTACCGGAATCTTCTTTCACTTGGAATATTCTATCTATGAGATATGAGTTAAGTAGGCGGTAGAAGGAGTGTGAGATTTGTTTTTTAATTTTTCATAGTAGTCCTTTATGCCACACTCTGTCGAAGGCTTGTTGTATGTCCAGAAAGACCCCAGTGCAGTACTCTTTTCTTTCTAGGGCCGCTTTTATCGTGTGACAGACCCTGTGTACCTGTTCGACTGTTGCATGTTCTGCTCTGAATCCAAATTGGTGGTCGGGTATAAGATTTTTGCACGAGTTCAGCAGTCTTGTTAGGATAACCTTTTCCAAAAGTTTTGATAGAACAGGTAGTAAACTAATGGGTCTGTAGGATGTTACGTCGTGCTGAGGTTTGCCCTGTTTGTGAATCATTATTACTTGGGAAACCTTCCATATTAGGGGATAGTATCCTAGCCGTAGTATGCTGTTATAGATCATCGTGAGGTACAACACGCCTTTTCTTGGTAGTTCCATCAGTATGTTCTTATCTATGAGGTCAAATCCTGGTGCTTTTTTGTCCTCCATCTTTTTTATAAGTCTTTTAATTTCTCTTGGAGTAGTTGGCTTTAGTGGTAGATCCATTTGCAGAGGTTGATTAAGAGTGAGGTCAATATCATATTCGGATGATAATTGATCTGCTTCGTTTGGTGTAAATATTTTTGCTAGATGATCTGCGAAAGTGTCTGCCTTTTCCTGAGGTGTCCTCGCCCACTTATTGCCTTGTATTCTAATAGGTGGTTTGATAGATTTAGGCTTCATAGACGACCTGGTTGTCTTCCACAGAGAGTAATTTGTGGCCTTAGTAGCTGTGAGTGATGTTAGATGTTCTTCTATAGTAGCATTTTCGACCTCTGTGATGTACTGTTTAAGCTCCCGAGTTGCCCTATTTAGAGCAGTTTTGTCACTGGGGTGGCGGCTGTTGTGCCATATCCTTCTTAGTCTTCGTTTTTCGAGGATTTTTTGTCTAATTTCGAGTGACACCACGTTCTTCCTTGGGTTATTATTTGTAACTTGAAGGGTGCTCTGCCAGCATGCCTCTTGAATGACTTCGGTGAGCTTTTTGACCGCATCTTCTATATTGTCTTCAGATTTTAAGGCGATTTTTAGTGTTAAAGAATCGTTTACAATGCATCTAAATTGATCCCAATTAGTAAATTTATTGTAGAGTTTTATAGTTTTTTGGGTATGCAGCACTGATGAGCTCACTGTAAGATTGATAAGATTGTTTACTGATTAATCACCCATCTCATCCAAACTTTGTCGTAAAACTGCAAAGAATCCTATGAAATATTGTTTAGGTTTTTTGACTTATTTTCTACAATTTCACATAATACATAAAATACAAATAAAATAATGTATCAACACTTTACATTTTTACGTCACAGAGTTATGCACAATCATGCACAATCCATATAAAGTCAGTTTACACTTTACAGTACGTCGCGCAGCACAGTCGCAGGGCCGCACTTCACTCCGATGGATTAGCAAATAACGACACGTACGTTAATATGCACTGCCATAAGCAGGGTATCGGTATTAAAATATCATGTTTATCGTAGTACAACTTAACGCACTCGCCATATCTGACTGAAATAAGTTCGTCGTTTAGATAGATATTTTTGGTCGCCACATTTAAAAACCATTTAGCAATGGTAACATTAAAATAAACAAATTTACACAATTAAATCCTGAGTGGCGCAAGATACATAAATATAATTATTAGAACCGGATACATATAATTATTAGAACCGGATACACAAAAATAAACAGTATTTGCGTTGTGCACTTTACTATATTCTTTTTAATATATTTTTCAGTTTGATGACGATGAAAGTCGACTACAAGAGCGAGAAGAAAGTGTTTGCGAGAGTCATACACCTGTCGCCAACACTTTCCGTCCACCCTTATAGCCGCAGACTTCGACGAAGCCGACGACTAACGATTCTTCGATGCAATTCGACGAAGCCGACGACGAACTGTTCTTCGATGCCGGCGATGGTTGCCGGGCAACCAAAAGGGATTACCAAACCTTTCTGTAAATTCATGTGAAGTCAGCACAGCATCTGTTATTCCTAGATAGCCACTAAAGCAGAGAATCATATTGATAAATAATGTACATATAATTGCCTGCTTCAGAAGATACCAAAGAAAATAATTCCAGTGGTTTTGTTTAAAGTTGGCTGTTTCTAAAACTGTTGTGGCTTCATTAATCCAGTACTCAAACGACAATACGTTGTTATGTTTATCGAAGTACTATGTAGCGCACTGGATATATTTGTTTAAAACTTGTTGGTTGTCTCGTTTTCCTGTTTTTTTACAGAAAAGGTGAAAAGTCAAGACTGTAGCTCTTACAAACATATTATATCACAACGCTGAAAAAAATCACACTAAGCAATGGTTACGTTAGAGTTTCACAATTTACACAATTGAACCCGAGTCCAAGTTGGCCTTGGTCATATATTTTCAGTGACACGTGGAATTATTGAAACTGGATTGATAAGAATAAACAGGATTTGCGAGGCTTACCATAAATTCATATTTCTTAAAATATTCCTCTTCGTTTGACGACGACAATCGACTGCAAGAGCGGGAAGAAAGTGTTTGCGAAAGTCCTTCTTCTGTCGCCAACACTTTCCGTCCACCCTTACAGCCGCAGAGTTGGACGAGACGTTGTCAGGCGACGATGTCCAAAGATTTTTCGATGCAATTACGCGCGGCAAACTCCGACGAAGACGAAGTGCCGACTGATGATTGCTCATGGCGGGATCAGATAGACGATCTGTTAGACAAACTCACGTTATATGTTAACCGGCGCCTCGATACCCAGCGTTTCACTGAACAGCTCCAATGGGTGATCACTAAGATACATTTGGTGTTCATCTGCGAGAGCAGACAAAATGTCACCGAAAAGTTCCTACTTTGCGGCAGATTTGGCATACTAATAGATACCTAATTTGGTCAGAGAATAAAGTGTTCTTTTGGAATACATAACTATAATCAAAGCTTTCACTTTCTTAGATGAGAGTTATTAGAAAAAGGGAGTTCATTTTCAGTACAATACCCCTTAATTGCCTCGTTTCTCTTTAAAATAAAAGTAATCTTTTAAAGAGGTATGTCCAATTCAATCGCAAATTAGGTACTGTATGGGTAAAGTATGGTTTATTTCCCGTACTCTCAGGCGAAGGCCAAACGCCTCGTTCTGGTCACCCATTAGTGCTGTGCACTGCTACGCTGGCAGCAGGCGGTGGTTGCCATACAACGCTAGTTGGCCTGACAGATAGTCCACCTGCTCCAACCATGTGATTAGAGCTGGAATCAACACACACTTAATTATGATTAATCATGTTATTTTTTTTACCAAAAATGCTAATTACGCAGCATAAAATATCCATATTTTTACAAAGTTATAAATAAATGTAGCAAAGCATCGAAATTACTATAGACATAACTAAATACTTTTAGATTAGAAGTGATTACCGAAATATTCATAAATTTCCAGTAAAATTTATATGATGTCAGCACAGCATCGCTTTCTCCCAGATAGCCACTGGACCAGATAATCCTATTAATTCATTTATATATATGATTGCCTGATTCAGAAGATACCCAAGAAAATTCCAGTTTTCCATGTTTCCAGTTGTCTGTTTCCAAAACTGTGGTAGTGGCTTCTTTAATCCTAAACGCTCCATTTACGAAAAACCCTAAGATTTACCAACTTTGAATGGTAAAACCCCGAATGATTATGCGATTCGCACTTTTACCAATATTCTTGGTAAATCTTAGGATTTACATTACAGACACGGTACATGCAAAATCGCTCGGGCTTTTACTATTCAGAGTTGGTAAATCTTTTTCTTACTATTAAATCTAAGGATTTACCGTAATTCGATTCGCTTTATACATAGGTAAATATAATAAAACAGTTAATAACTATAAATATTGGCGCACGTATTAGAGTATGTCTACATTTGAATATCACATCCTTACTTATTACGTATGACAATTTGTGCTGCAAAAATCCAATGGTAGTTTATGTTACCTGCTGTTACTTTAATGAAAATGAAAAAAAAACTACAAATAAATCTTAACCAGTTACTTAAGGAAATTAATCACAAAAACTACCACCTGTTCAATCCGCAGTACAAAAGATGGTGAATTGTTATTTAAATAAATCTACTTATTCTTAAGCTAATCTATATAATGTAACGAAAGTCAGAATACATAGCAAGTAGAGAAATCCTTGCATGTGGTGATGTTTTTCCTATTAATTTCATAATCAATTATTATTATTTAGGCAAAACCAGTGCAAATAACAATTTAAGATCTTTCTAACTTTAAATTTTCTCTTCTGCGTTCTGTTTTCGCGCGAGTCCACATGAGGCACTGGATATGTTTGCGATTGATGAGCAAACAATAAACAAACACATCGAGTATCCCTTACGGACTCAGGGTCTTCTTGGAACTGTTGAAAATCTGGACCAAGTGGTTCCTTCCTTCTATAGCCTGACCAGGAATATTACATCGTTAGGAATATAACAAACAAAACTTTGCCAAGATGTGGAAAATTGCATAACTAAATCGAAATCTCATTAGTGTCAAATTTTCCAGATTTTTACCATATAATATAAAACTGACACTATAGTTATTGTATGTCAGGACTTCTTGCAGCTTCTGGAGGAGATAAAGAATTGGATGGAGGAGAGAAAATCGGAGCTAAGGGGTTAGCTCCGATTTGTATGTTCCCGGTCAGGTTATAGGACGTCTTCTGTTTCTGAATTTCTGAGAGTCTTGATAGTTCTGAGAGTTTCTTACGATGATAGTTCATGGCGGGATTAGATGGACAGTATGTCAGAACACCTGATGTTGAAAGATAACCATCTCCCTCGATCCGTAGCGTAACTGTGAAAGACAGCGATGAAATGCCTACCCTAAGACGTCAGGCACTCGCGACTGATTGGGCTTGGCGCCTATTTTGGATTTAAAATATCATAAGTAAGTCAAAAACTTGTGAATCTAACATATTATGGACAAAGTTCGTTAACATTTTTAAGGAGACATGAAAATGCTTTAGTCCTTTGATTGGGTTTAATCCCTCAACATCTGAAACTTCAGCTATCATAAACGAGCACCTATCGCCTTTTGGTAGAAACATCATCGTTGTATTTCAAGGCCACGCTATGGGTATAGAAGACCGTTATAATTCATCATCAGGTGTTCTTCCATAGCGTGCATCTCCCCCCACCACGAAGAATTCTTCCTATTCTTTGTACCCCTTATGATTAAAAAGCCATTTAATATTTTATATGGTACGAAACATTTTGCAACCACGAATTGTCAATTTGATTCCAAATACAGGAAGTCGTCCACAGTATTATACATATTAGTAAAAATTTTATTATACAACAGGTTTTGACAGGCATCGTTATGGTACATAGCGATTTAAGACTATGTACCTAAGCGATGCTTATTTCAAATCCCGTACATTTTTGTTTTGAAACTTCTTTGTCGTAATAAGTAATGGCATCTTGGAAACGACGTAAACAATAAACTAACTCTGTAAAATATATGTAAAATAAAACAGGCATTTACAGTGCAATGAAAAAATACAATAGGTGAAATTGATTTGTTTAATTTTATCTTTTAATAAAATTTAAATGTATTATATCTACGCATAGGCATCAAACGCATGCCTATGCATATATATATACATATATACAATCATTTGCTTGCAGGTTGTGGTTATCATTTTTCGCGGAATATTGCTGGATATGATACATTTAAATTTTCTGCTATGGATTTCCACAAAGTAACGCCTGATTCTATTAACTATTTATCTTTTAATTTAGATTCAGTTCGGATCTGAATTGAATATTTATAACATAAATTTAATTAGAATTAGAATTCATTTATTACCAAGAAATTTGTACAATCAGGTCTTACAATTTTTTACTTGAGCTCAAAATGTCTGCCTCATGGGCGTGGAAATATTGTTAAAAAATTGTGCATGCTAAATTATCAATTAGTGTTAGGTACATATTTCATAATCACTTAAAAATATTACAAATTCATTGTGTCCAAGACTAATCTTTTTAAATACATAATATTTTAGTTGAAATGGTACATTACATTAATGTATAAAATAATGATATAAATTATATTATAATGCAGCATTCTCAAGCATCGTCCGCTACATACTAATCATAATTTGTATCTTTATTATTGAAAAATAGAGATGAATATGCTGTGGGGATAAACATGACAATAATGTGAATGGAGCCTAAAGGTGGGGGTAAATCATTCTACCCCCCACTCCATCAAATTATATTAGTGTAAACAGACGTATATCAGTATTTCGTTGTCCTTTTGTTACTAAAATATCAAGAAAGAATGCTCTTGTTCTAGTTCTAGCTCTTTGTTCTATGTAATCCCACCTTGAGACTATTACACTCAACGGTCTATATAACTATAAATAAAACTGTCGCCTTCCAATTAAGTTGCAATTCCTTTCTTCTAGAATTTACTAGTTAAAAAAAGCAATAATACAAGTTACATAATTACCAGTTATACATATTTTTTTTTACATTTAAAATCTACAAGTCTTCTGTAATTAGCAAGCCCCTGCCAATAGGCAATAAAAGGAAGGAAGGAAAAAGGCAATAATACAAGTAACATATTTACATAATTTTTGTTACATTTAAAAATATATAAGTCATTTACAAAGCAATTACTTAGCAATATAACAACAATAAAACAATACTTAGCAATATAACAACAATATGCTGTCCTCGCCTGCCCTCACCTGGGAACGTAGTGTGACATCCAGTTTCTGATGCTGTGCCATGAGACCATAAGAGTTAAAAACAGTCCGAGAGTCAACGCAACGTCTTTCCAACCGTTTTTCCACCCTTACAGTCTCTGCTATCCTGGTACAATCTTGTCTGGAGTCTCGTCTCCGATTTCTGAGGCTTCGGTGCTATCAGCTGTTCTGTTCCCTCGATGCTTGCCCACAGCGGGGTTAGATGAACGGTCGGCCAGACCACCTGTTGTGGAGAGGTGACCGCAACCTCACCATCTAGCGTGGTAGAGCCTACCACTAATGTCCTGCCTACCGTGTGATGCAGCACACTCCATTCGGAGGGCAAAGAATCGCCCATCCTACTGATTGGCAGATCTCACCTATACAGGATGTTTGGCAGAACAATGACAGCCCGTGAAGGGAATGGGACTACTATTTTGACCCCCCATATAACCGATATTAGACCGTTTTTGAGATATTCGCCATTTTGCATTTTTTCAAAATAGTTGAAGTAGCGTTTGTGGTTCATAATAAAGCACGGGAAATGGCTTCAATGATCGCGATCTAAACATAAAAAATATATTTGAAGATTTTAAACAACTGTATAGAAATTTTTTTTTCGTTTTTTTGTTAATTGTACTTTATTAGTATCTGTTAATGTAATTAAATTGGATCTTTATGTATG
This sequence comes from Celastrina argiolus, assembly GCA_905187575.2. Taxonomy (NCBI): domain Eukaryota; kingdom Metazoa; phylum Arthropoda; class Insecta; order Lepidoptera; family Lycaenidae; genus Celastrina; species Celastrina argiolus. The sequence goes on along the minus strand of LR994590.1, from coordinate 3,512,623 downwards.
AAACCAATTCTTGTTGACCCTGTTTTTATTATAAACTTAACAGGTTAAGTCACCCATTTCAAAAAAATACACCACGTTAAATATATCTCAAACACGGTTCAATATGGGTTATATATATGGGGGTTGAAATGATCGTCTTCACCCCCTCCTTTTATGACATTATTTAACCTCACACCCTGTTTAAATATCTGCTATATTCCAATCAGAAGTTGGCCACACATCGTGTTACCTTCTTTTGGTATAGTCTAGTCACTCTTCTGTCATAATTGGACATTGACAGACCACGCTGAGCTCCAGAAAGAAGCAGTAAAAGCCGCCATGAGCTTATTAGTTGTCTCATTCTAGCATAAGCGTCTGCTGGAAAAGGATAGACGATTTCCTGCACTCCTTATAGAATGTGTAGTATCTAGGGGTACGCAAGGCATCGGTGGCAAGCTCCACCACGCTATTAGAACTGGTAGCGGTTACCTTTCGACAGCAGCTGGTCGGGGCAACCCTCCACCTAACCCAACCGTGATAGGGATGATGAACGTGATGATACGGGAGATACTTATACAATAAAAGAATTTAATAATAAGAAACTTCGTTTATAATGATGTAAACTTTTAAAACTAGCACTTGTTGTTAAACCCTACATGGTTTTTAGTAAGTAATATTATAGGTAAATTGTACATTGCTTTTTTTACAATATATAAAAAAAGTTTATTTTTATTTTTTACTTCTTAGTGTCACTAAGTCAGAGTAAAAGATAAATCCGTTTTTTGGAAAGCCGTTTATAAAATTTACTTATTTTTCGAAAGTCACAATAAAAAAATAGACATTAACCTGATGCCGATCGAGCGTTCAGTACAAAGTAAAATATTGTTCAGGAATCAAATCTCGACGTTTTTAGAGCCTGAAAATGGCTAATTAAATTACGTTTACAGAAGCTATTACTTTTTAGTAATTTTCCTTAATTTTTTTTTTTTGAAAAAATTATAAATAAAATCTTTATAATACAATAATATATTTGTGATTTTATCTTATTATTCCTCTGCTTAATTTTTATTTCTTTCAAAGTTTTGTGGCTTAAAAAAACTTAAATTTTTATTTATCGTTATAGACTTGAATAAGTTTTCAATTCAACTCGATACTTTCACGCCCGAAATTAAAAGTCTTGAATAACAAAATAATTATATTATTTCCTTTTTAAAGTTCCGTACCCAAAGGGTTTAAAACGGGACTCCAATATCCGTCCGTCCGTCTGTCACCAGTGTATCTCATGAACCATCATAGTCAGATACATAGTTAAAATTTTCACATTTTATGTGTTTCCACATGAACAACAAAAACTAAAACTATAATTACATAAATAAATCAAAGACTACAACCAACTTGTTTTTTTTTTTGATTTTGTTCGAAAACCTTCGGGAAGATAATTTACGGACTTGGCCGGTTTATTTAATTTTTTTATTTAATAATTTTAGGTTTACGAGGTACGGGACGCCAAAAAACCGGCAATGTCACTCACGAAGGGTTCCGTACAAAAATAAAAATTATCACGTTTTTTGTATGTATGTGAGCTTGAATATTCACACTTCAATCTGCACTAAGTATCCGAAAAACTTGTGTTACAAGTACCGGACAACGGAAATATATTTACTGCTTATGTAGAATACGTATTTTTTTATTACACTAATACACAAACTTAATACGTCTATGACTAAGATATCATTTTTTTTTATTTCGGCGGGATTCAAACCAGCGACCCGCTCCCGCTCGAGCACCAAAACGCTCAACCACTGCGATATGCGGTCGTCAAATTGTTTGTATCTTTATTTTACGACATAAAGAAAAATAGTTTCGATAAGGCAATTTTTCTATCAATTAGACCATCGCGATACAAGTTATAAGACGTTGTTTAATGTTTTCACCCAAAAAAAAACTATAACCCGACTTCGCAAAAAGGGGTCTAAAATAGCTAAAAATTCAATTTTAAATCTAGAAATGCATTCGAATATTGCAACAGCAGACGAACATTATGCTTTTTCAAGTTCTATTTTTTCTATCGTATTTCGGTTAACGCCTAGATTTTATTACGACAACTCTACCTTGACCATTTTTGTACCGATGCAATGGTCTAAAAGATCCCTTTTTTGTGAAGACGGGTTATAGTTTTTTAATTTTCTTTTTGTTTCATATTTTTATGTTTCCACATCAAACATAACATTAAATTAACCATTACCTAGAAAGTAACTAAACAACTCCGAGGTACTACTTGTACGACCGCATTTTAAACGTTTATTTTGAATTTAACAATAAAATATTCGTGGTGTAATTACCTATCTTTTGATAACCTATCTTTTGATAGAAAAAAAATTATTGTCTAACACGAGACAATTAATATTTTTTTATTTTTTTAGATTTGATTCTGAGTTTTATAAAAAAATATTTTTTTAAATATGTTAAGTACTCGCAGCATCATTACGAATCGCTTGACACTTCATTTATTAATATCGGACCAGTAGTTTAGCCGCTACGAGGGAACATACATATAAATACATAGAGAGCCAAAATCATTTTGGCTTCGCCGAAGTCGGGTAAAAATGAAACAAACAACACCAAGCACGCCACAGCAAAACTAAAGCAAAAATGAAAGCAATAAATGTAGTTTTCCTTTTCAATCGTCTTTATTTGGGTGGAAAGTAAGTCTTAATGGATTTAATTGTTAAGACCGCTTAAATAATAATATAGTAAATTGCAAACTAGAAACTAATATAAAAAAGGAACTTAGAAAATAAAAAAAAAGATTAGATCTCTAATTATTGAAATCCATAAGGCTTTCAAACTTTTAGAATAAATGTTAAAATAAGTTTATAATTTAATAGAGAGCAACAATTACGTGCATTAATTGTTCAAAGTTAAAAGGTAATTGTTCATTTATTTTAAATAGGTAAAGTTAAAATGCGAGCGTAAGCAAAAAATACTTAGAAACTTACCTTTTCCATACTTACCGCTTTTCGGCCGGGAACACTTTTTCGCTGGGAAGAACGATGGATATCTTTTCGTTTTTAACTTTTCTATTTTACGATATTTTTTGTATTACAAGTACATAATATTTTTAATAAATTTTATATTGTAAAATATTATGCTTAAATTTTATTTAAAACTGGCCAGTTCTTTAAAGTTAAATATTTTCGAAATTCAATTTTTTTTATTTAAAATACTAAACTCTAAATTTGAATATTTCAGAACAAAGAACTGGCTGGAACAATGAATTAAGAAGCTCCAGGATACGTCTGCACTGGTCGACGGGAGCTGGCGTCTGGGCTCCGAGGCCCGGGTGCAGCAGGGGCGGAGCCCGGGTGCAACAGCCCCGCCCACTGCGCGCGTTTTCCCGCGCATTTGTTCCCGGAACTTCGAGCTTTTCCGATATGCCCTAATTTAAGTTAACGTGGGACGGGGTCGGGGAGAAGGGAAAGGGAGGAGGCAACTTTACGTTTTTCAGGTCCCGGCGGAAAAACGTAAAGTAGGATGCTCGGCCGGTAGTGCGGAAATTATGTTACGTTGGAAAATATTTTTAAAGCAAAGGTTGGAAATATTGCGATGCGGTATAAGTACATAGATAAATATTAAAATGTAAAAAGAAACTACGTTCACAAAAGAACGACTTCAACAACTAAAAAGCATAAAATAATACTTTTATAGTGTATGTAGTTACAATAAAATATGTTCTTTTTGAAGTCGGTGTCAGCAAAGGTGACTTTCAAGTAGCAACTTTAGGATTTTGTTCTTTTACCTGATACCGACTTCAAAAAGAACATTAATTTCTTATTAGATTATAAAAATATTATTTTATGCTTTTAAGTTGTTGAAGTCGGTTTTTTGTAAACGTGGTTTATTTTTATTTTTAACTTTTTAGTGTCTCTAAGTCAAAGTAAAAGATAAATCCATTAGCCGTCCCGAAACTAAATGACAAAATCATCAATGTAAAAAATGATTCGTTAAAAATTTTGGTAAAATAAAAACTACAGGGCCAAACTATGTACATTTTTTATGGGACCAAATGACAGCTATTCTGCTACAAATAAAAAAAGAATCACGCAAATCGAATCATTAACCTCAGAGTAATCGGTGTACATACATAAAAAACAGGCCGAATTGAGTCGGTTAAAAATAAGGTACCTATTACCAACCTAGTCACCTACTTATAGCCTGCATGGTAAAATAACAGAACTATAAATCTTTAATTACATAAAACAAACTCGAAGATGTTCGGATACCTAATAGATATCCCATCAAAAACATTTAACTAGTAAAAAGTGCCAAGTCTCGCTATTTAGTTCTTCTATCTTAAAAAGTTCTGATGATCGGTCAGTGAGTTAGTGACAAAATTAAGAAGTTTGACAAGTTATAATTCAACTTCTGTTTCAAATTGAATGAAAATTGAAATATACCGTGTTTATACAATGTCTAATTACTAATTAGTATGTAAAAATGCAGGGTTATAGTTTAATCGACAACGAAGTTAATAAGGGGTCGAAAATGGCCTGAATTGTTTCGAGAAAAGGATGTACGTCCTTGCTCAACTTGGCAGGGGCACTGCTGTGCCCCAAGCTATATTCTGCCGAGGTATTAATGTAATGACATTTGAAAATTGACGAAAGTTAGTAACAGCTGTAAGTTGCGCGGAAATTAAAGAAATGTAGGGAAAACCAAACCACTATTTGCTAAGTAGATATATTATTAACTTATGTAACATAGCCTTGGCCATTATAGGTAATATGTGAAAGATGGTGTAGACGGAAGATGAAGCTGCAGGTTGTCTTTGGATCAGAACTCGAAACTCTAGTAGGTATATTCCACTGCATCTGGGGTAAATTACATTTCCTGTGATTGAATTGGTAAATTGAAAAATCCAAAAAAGCTCTTTTTACACCCTGTATAGGTACTGACCTATACAGGTTGTAAAAAGAGCAGTCACTATTACTTTGGGATAGGACTATAGGACCTTGACTGATTCTAGAAATGAATTCTTTTCATAATTTATTTATTTTTTAAAAAAAATTTTTTTGCAATTTATTATTTTAGTCGCAAGGCTGAACTGTTTGGAACAACGTTCTGCATTAAATTCTTAAATTTTATAATTTTTGCCCCAGTACGTAATGAGCGTCTTCGCGTGCTATTGACCTCTCAGCGTAATCAGCTGATCGCTGTGTTGTGCACGTTGTACATTGCCTATAATTTATTTTTTAATTTTTAAAACAGTGGAATTAAAGCAAATGACTTACTAGTCAGTGTAGAAGCAGTACCAATGGATATATCTCTTGCCTGGTTATTACCCCACGAGGTTATAATGACTGCTCTTTTTACATCCTGTATACAATAATAATAACCTTTATTACAGTAGATAATAATATGTTTAGAATCTCGCTGAAACGACAAAAACGTTGTTCTCAAGTTTCGTTAGGACAATACAGACTAAATTAGTCTGTATAGTCCTAACGAAACTCGAGAACAAATAAAATATATCACATGTTGGTCTGACAAGAAAGATGATCCATGCGTCGGATGGGCAATGGACATGTAAAAGGTCGGTCCTGCGCCCGATCTCCCGAAAGTCGCGTCGGTTATCCGCCCTACTGGGCTACGAGATTGAAGGAAGAGACAGAGCTTCTGTGTATTGCGCACATACTTGGGCACTATAAAATAACTCCTGCGTAGCTGGCCTAGTTTCAATAAAAACCGGCCACCGGCACCGAAATCGGTGTGGAAGGCATTATCGTTTTATTTTATACTAGCTGACCCGTGCCCACTTCGTTGAGCATAAAATACATTTTATGATGATATGTTATTGAATGTACCGTAGGTTCTTGATGGAAATACATAGTATATAGTTATAATAATACCTACACTAAATATTTGCACTTTTTTCCCACTTTATTAGCTATTTTACAAATTACAAATTAAATTATTACTTAAAATACACGACCGGTTTCGACATAGTCATCATTAGGTAGATTTTCTAATATGAAAAGTTTTTAACAGTTTTTGACAGCTGACAAGTGACAGCTGCGTGTGGAACATTAGTGAAAAGTCAAAACGATCCTAGTGGTGCTAAAGGAACGCGATGTCAACGAATAAAACGTTATTTTCGTTTATACTTAGCAAGAGAACGAGGGGATAATTTAACATTTACTTTCTACAAACGTTGAACGATGCGCGATATCGTATGATAGACAAAGTAATTAGCAAAGGGATGCGGATCATTAAAAGTCTAACGCGGACGTCGCTCGTGGGGGCAGACTGGACACTCGGGGGCATTTGCACGCACGGGGCACGGGGCATGGGGCGATCACGGGAGCACGGAGGGGTGCAGTCAAATGCAGCTATCCAATTTCGTAACACACTTAATTATGTAGCATTCTGATTTCCTGGTAAGGTGCACATTTTAGAGGGTTTTTTTTAATATCCATTACTTTCGCAATTGCTAAGTATTCGCAGAACTTGTGATAGGTAGGTATTTGTATACACATATCTTTTGTTATATCAGATTGATATATTGTATTAAATATGTGTATGTGTCTGTTTTTTTAATCGATTATATTCCAAAAAATTTAAGACATCGAAAAACGATGATGAAATCAGCGTCTAGTGTTACCAAACACTAACATACGAACCGACAGACACACAGACAAACAAACAGATATTTTTTTCTAAATCGTTATTTTTAGGTTCTGTGGCTTTTATAGACCCCCATTTTGATATTCAATTAAATATTTTTAATGTACAGACATGGACAGATTTATTATATTGTGTATATGTCGCAGTCATCTAATTGAAATCCCCATTTCATTGAGTGACTAGTGTTTTTATCGAATGACGACATTAAATTGAAGGACTAAAGGACAACTCGTCATGTTGTTTATTGTAACGTCCAACGTCTTGACTGAACGTCATTTAGCGTAGTCGTTGTATCACATACTTATGGGATATCTAGTTTTTTTCTAATTTGCGCTTATACTACCGATATTTTCGATGTCGTACAGCATGTTTAAAACTTACCTTCATTATGTCGTTCGTACTCAGTCAGTTTCACCTTAAATTTTTCTTTAAGGGTAGCCGGCGGCGACGTATTAATAGATAAATCCATGCTGTTACACTATTTTATAACGAGTATCGCACTTTAATGTAGATTTAATGAAAAAAATATCAACTCAGTGCTATCAGTGCCAGCTATTTGACTCCATATTTGTTTTGGTGACTACTAGCGCCGCAGTGAGAAAAAAATTCAATCACCTGACTGACAATACAACATTACAATCCGCTAACTAATTGGACGTTGGCTGACGATTGTTCAATCAATGTTCGGCCTAGTCTTTCAATTTAATGTCGTCATTCGATAAAAACGCTAGTCACTCAATGAAATAGCGATTTCAATTAGATGACTGCGACATATAGATAGATTATACTATGCTAAGAACTCGCGATCATATCAGCTTTCAAACAAAACAAACTAGATCATAATCGGTTCATCACTTTGGGAGCAACGACACCACATACAGACATGTTCACACATAAAAAATCCTAGTTATAAAATAGCTAGGAAGGAATTAATTAAATTCGGGAGTTTCGTAAAATGAAAAGGCTCGTACCCAATAAAATGTTTATTAAAACAAAATCAACATTGTAAAAATACATATAATATAGCAACCCTTTGAATATGTTATACCTACAAACTAAATATTGGAATATGTCCCTTTAAACAGGTAAAACGTGATGTCAATTTTAATATCATAGAAAAAATTTCATTTGTTTTGTAAATGCAACCAAAAGTCATTCTAGGTTTTCAATAGACAAATATTTAGTGATATTGAAATGCAAGAATATAGAAGACACTGTAGTAACTAATTACTAATAATATTCAGTCAATAGAATGTGTCTATAGAACGTGTAAGAGAAATTAGTAATAAGAAATTACTGGCGTGATTCTTATGTTTTATATACAAAATATAATTTCAAACATTTTTACACACTAATATAAAAAAAAATCAATAAATAACATTGCAAAAATATTTGAATAAAATCGTTCTCTCGTACAAAGTTCTTGCAAATCAACTTCTTGGAAGCAGCCTCATAATGTTTACAGCTTGGATGCTTGTTTGTTGACAATCTTGTTCAGGATCACATGTCCTTCGTCATAATAGGGATTGAAGTACGAACGCACCTTGTCGTACCATGTCTTCACCACTTCGTGCTTCACAAACGGATCGTATCCCGCCATTCCTGAGAACAAGCACCTATATAAATACAGACTTAAGAACTTAAATTGTCCGTTCAGATAAAAAGCTGGCCAGATACGATTGCGATATGCGATGCGTTCCATCTGTTTTTAATTTTAGGAAAATACTTCTTTTCTTCGAAAAACGCTTTACAGGGCACACGTTAACACGTGGACGCTTCACACCACGTCGATCTGGCCCCGTGCTAAGTATCCAAAGAACTGATGTTACTAGACAACGGAAATATATTTAATACTTTACACATATTTAAGATTTTTATTACATTGTATACAAAAATACACATGACCCAGGAACATTAAAAACTTTTTGTTCCCTTGGCGGGATTCAAACTCGCGACCTCTCGCTCGCACCAACGCGCTCAACCACTGCTCTACGGAGGTCGTCAATGTGTTGAAATAAATCAAAATGTATGGGATTTGACAATATCCTGACTATGGACTCGGGGTCCTTATTCAAAATGCATTTACTATTGTCACTTACGAAGTTAGAAAACAAAATTGGACACAAGCGATGACATCCTGACTATGGGCTCTAGCTTAATCGTCTCCGTGGTCTAGTGGTTCTGAGCTTCGCTCTCGACCCGAAGGTCGTATGTTCGATTCCCGCGTTGGAACAAATAATGTTGTTTTCAAGTTTGGTTAGGACAATGCAGGCTGATCACCAGGTTGTCTGACAAGAAAGATGATCCATGCGTCGGATGGGCGTGTAAAAAGTCGGTCCTGCGCCTGTTCTCTCGCCACTCCTGGCGGTTTACCGTCCCACTGGTTTATTAGAGTAAAAGGAAGAGAGAGTGTCTTTGTGTATTGCGCACACACTTGGGCACTATAAAATAACTCCTGCGTAGCGGGCCAGGGGGCCTACTCAAGATGCCATCGCTAATTATCGCTTACAAAGTTCAATAACAAAATGTATGGGATTTGACATAAGCTACGCTAAATGATCGCGATTTGGTATGTCACTTAGCGTAGCTTATGTCAAATCCCATACATTTTGTTATCGAACTTTGTAAGCGATAATTAGCGATGGCATCTTGAGTAGGCCCCCAGGTTTCAATGAAATCGGCTACCGACACCGAAATCGGTGAGGGGAGCTATTATTTATTATTATGGCATACTCACTCGGTTGCTCCAGCTCACAAGCCGCGAACAGATCCGCCACGGTGACGGAGTCCCCGGCGACAAACTGGGTGCCGTTGCCCAGCCACTTCGTAGCGAACACCTCCAGGGAATCCTCCATGAGTCTCTCATGTTTCGCCACTACCTTCGGATCTGCTGGCTTTCCGCTCAGGATAGGGTTTAGGTACTGCAAAAATGGACTGAGTGAAAATATTAAAATATGTGTGGTGTAAAATAAATGAGTGATAATACTTTAGGGTGTGTATGCAGAGTATACTGTGAAAGTATCAGCGCTGATGAGAAATGTCCCGATGTCATAAATTTTCCCATACAATAATTTTAAAAAAGTAACTCTTTCAGCGTTACTTGATAATTTCACAGTAAACTCTACATAGGAAGCATATACACGCCCTATAGAATTATCACTCACTTATTTTACACCTTGTATATTTCCTAAACTGAGTTACACAATATACCTAGTAGGATAAAGTATGGACAATAATTATTAATAATACTCTAAAGGTTAATTCACATTGGCGCAGATTCGAAGCGTCGCGACACGGAACTCGGAAAAAACATAACGCGCCGCTGGCTAGTGGTATAGAGCCTAGCTCTCGACTCAGAGGTCGTGGGTTCGAATCCCGCGTTAGAACAACAAAAAATTTTTTCAAGTTTGGTTAGGACAATGCAGGCTGATCACCTGATTGTCTGACAAGAAAGATGATCCATGCATTGGATGGGCGTGTAAAAAGTAGGTCCCGCGCCTGATCTCCCGCCATCGTGTCCCACTGGGCTACGACTGAAGGATGAGAGAGTGCACGCACTTGGGCACTATAAAAATAATTCCTGCGTAACTTTTTTTATTTTTTAATGAAACCGTCACTGAAATCGGTGTGGGAGTCCCTATTATTATAAGGTACAGAAATCTTAAAAAACGATGACATAATTTAATGATACTTACCTTGTACCTGAAGTACAGAGCGAAATATAATCTCAGTCCAATGTGATGCCACTCTAGAAACTCGTCAACTCGGGCTTGTTGTTTCAAGTCTTTCGGATACACACTCTCCGAAATTAGGTTCTGATTTGCTAAGTACCTCACTATAGCTATACTGTAACAAAAATACTGATTTAGGGATGTATATGCAAAACACAAATACAACAACAGTTAAAAGAACATTTTTTTTATTACATCTGGAACAAAATCCGATAGTATAACATCTACATTAGAAAACAAAGAATATTGCTCGGCGGCATTCTTGGACGTCCAGTAGGCATTTGACAAGGCGTGGCACAAAGCCCTTCTATAAAAAATATAAAAAAACTTCTCCCGCACAATTACTATTCTCACATAGTCTTACTTGAAGGATAGAATATTCCAAGGCAAAGAATGCGGCGTAAGATCTAGCTTTTACGAAGTTAAAGCAGGTGTACCGCAGGGCTCAGTGCTTCGCCACACACAAACCATTACACTGCTTCAAAGTGCATTAGACCAAATAAGTGATTAGATGACCCTGTAGCGCAAAAGAGCAAGTGCAATTAACTCCACCCTTGTGACCTTCCCTTCACCTAAAGCACAAATTAGATATATAACAAAGACACGACCTAGTACTAGAAAATGGTATCACTATAATACTGGCAATTCGACTGGCTATTTTTGTTTTCTTCGATATCCAGGCACATTCCGGAAACCGCCATCTAGCGCCACTATTGGAAATTACTAAATACCAATTTCGTTTCGTATCTCCTTCTTGATTAAGGAGTTGAATAATATGCTTATCTTTATTTTAATGTCAACATTTGTACTTTCGGCATATTTACATTTTATAATTTACAAATGTTAATATTTATTTAGTGACATCTATTGCAATTTTTTTGGATTAAAGATAGTTTGTATGGATTGTAGGTCGTGCCTTAAGGAAAGAAAATTGCCCTCCTCTACTTTCCCATGCTGATTTAGTAAAATATCTAGGCATCTTCTTGTACCATTTCATGACTTGGAAACAGCAAATTAAAGCAAAAAGAGACGAATTAAACATTAGATATAAAGACCTAAGATGGATCGGTAGAACTTCAAAATTAAGTATAAATAGCAAAGTGTTAGATTACAAGACAATTCGCGAACCAATCTGGACTTATGGCCTTCAACTCTGAAATAGTAGGGTATATTGAGGTACAGCAATCTCCAATGCACACTGGCTTATAAGAAATAACTAACTTCAGGAAATCTTAACTATTTCAACCATCAAGGAAGATATTTAAAAATACTGTACTGAATACAAGCATTGCTTGAATGTCCACCCCTACAACCTCACTCATAGCCTCTTATTGGTAAGTCGCCATAGTAGGCTTAAAGACCATAACATTCTCAACTTGGACAACAGATTCAGTGAATATAATGTAGAGATCCAGTCAATCGACAGGGACCTCTTATTGACAACCAATATAAAAAGTTATGACTTTTCATAAAGCAAAAAACAATTATCCAGAGCCTATTCACCCAAAAAGTGGTTATATTTGAGATATTTTTCTGATCGTATGTAATTTTGTTGGTTCAAAAATAGTAAAAGAAAGCAGTATGGGAGAAATATAGAACAACAGTATTGAGAAAAAATATGTAAAAAGTATCCTAAAAAATGTATTTTTTTGCTAATAAGCTTTACCTTTCTGTTAATACAAAATCGTTGTGGCTTATAACAGGCAGCTTCTGGAATCTATTTATTGCTGCAAATTCATCAGAGAAATGCTCTCCTGGAAATTAGAAAATTATGAACACAATGTTTCAGATTTGTTTGTATTATATAATTGGTAGATAAGCTCGATTTTGTATTGTCTCTAAGTATAGATAATACATAATTGTAACAAAATCACATTCACTATTTACTATTTGAGAAAATAAATTAACTTACTATTCAATTTATTTTCTAAAATAGTAAATGTGCAATATTCCAAATTAAAATCTGTATTATACAGTATATTTATAACTGTTCCTATTAAGTTTTTCAGTTTACTTATACCTTTTTATAACTATTCAAACTTTAACAGCTGAACCGAATTTGATTAAATTTGGCATAGAAATACTACTCATTTTACGAAGGCAGAGCCATGAGCTAGTTAATATTGAGTAAATAAAAAAATATGAAACTATTGCATGTATATCAAATACCTATGTTACTACGGAGAGTGTAATAAAGTTCTTTTACCTTTACGTAAATTAAGATAACGAGGTTCAAAATTACACTTTGAATGCTTAAATAAAATATATAAAGCCCTTGACGGTTGGGACATTAAATCGTAATATAATTTAACAGACATTGTTGTTTATTAAATAAATTTCAAACTAAATCTCACGATTTGTAGACTTCTCAAAACTTTTGTAAAAGTAGGTACAAAGTTCACTTTTTGTTTTGACATTGTTTTGTTTGCCTCAGTGTTCCAGACGCAGCTGTCAGCCAGGGGGCTGACAGTGTAGTTCAGGGGGGGTCCACTTCGTGTAAACGAAGGTTCCACACTCACACATAGATTTCGGGGAATTACGCACCAAAAACTCGGGCTTCCATTGGCTGAAACAATTCGGTACTAGCAGTTGCCGACTTGGAAGTTTGCTCCTTACAATAATAGAAATATGTCTATCTTTTAAGGGTTTTCTAGGGGTAAAAAGTGTTTGGGAATATTATTCGGGGTTTTATTTTCTTGTATAAAACGACAAAATAATAGAAAAGTCAATTATGTATGTATAAAATGAACAAAAGTTAGGGTAGAAAATTTTGATGGAGTTGGTAGAAAATGGCTGCTCGATTGTAAACATCGTAAAGTGTTTAGAAAATGTACGTGTAAGAAAGAAATCGAAAAACAATGGAAGGCTCTAGATGCATTTTTGGCTGCCCACCAGCAAAAAGTAAGTAAAGAATTCTAATACTATAAACGCGAATGTTTGGTTAGGTTAGGTTAGCGAGGAGCGAGGACTTAGAAAATTTTTCGAAATTTTTTATGCTCCAATAAACCATATATTTTTTTATCGTATTGTGTAGCGCTAGTCCTAATGAACATTTTATATTAACATTTTTTTTATTTTCGAAGCACCGTTGAAAAGTTGTGACACTTTAAAAATCGTACTACCAATCGTATTGGGCTGACTGTAAGGAGCAATTTTAACTCTTACAAACTTTTTCGTAAGTGCCACCGGTTCCGAGATAATGGTATTTCAGCCTGCTAGTATAGTCTTAAGGGCGCTGGACTTGTAATTTTTTCGGAAAAAAATTTACGTATAGTTAACCCCTCAATTTTATTTGCGGATCGGGTCGGGCATACGATTAGGAGCAAGAGTGACTATTATAAACTTTTGCGTAAGTGCCACCGTTTCCGAGATAAGCTCGATCCCAATCTCAAAACACTTAGATTTTTTTTTTGGAAATTTTGTCAATTAGGTAACCCTCAATTATTATTCGCGCTTTCGATAGACACCCTTATGGTGGTTACTTTTTGTCATATGACATTTTTTCATGCGGTCCTTAGTGTCCGAGATAATGGTACTTCAGCCTGCTAGTGTAGACTTAGGGGCGCCAGGACTTGTAATTTTTTCGAAAAAAAAAATCTTATATTAACCCCTCAATTTTAATTGCGGATCGGGTGGGGCATACGAATAGGAGCAAAAGTGACTATTACAAACTTTTTCGTAAGTGCCACCGTTTTCCGAGATAAGCTCGATCCCAATCTCAAAACACTTAGATTTTTTTTTTGGAAATTTTGTCAATTAGGTAACCCTCAATTATTATTCGCGCTTTCGATAGGCACCCTTATGGTGGTCACTTTTTGTCATAGGACATTTTTTCATGCGGTCTTAGTTTCCGAGATAATGGTACTTAGTTTAGTCTTAAGGGCGCTGGACTTGTAATTTTTCCTGAAAAAAATATACTAGTATAAACCCCTCAATTTTATTTGCGGATCGGGTCGGGCATACGAATTGGAGCAAAAGTGACTATAACAAACTTTTTCGTAAGTGCCACCGTTTCCGAGATAAGATCGATTCCAATCTCAAAACATTTTTTTTTGGAAATTTTGTCAATCAGGTAACCCTCTACTATAATCGCGCTTTCGACAGACATCCTTATAGTGGTCACTTTTTGACATTTTTTCATGCGGTCCTTAGTTTTCAAAAATGGCTTCAGTTTCGTCCGTAACAGGGGACCAGAGCGACGTGCATCTTTGATATCAAAATTTCCGGATTTAAAACGCTTAAATCAAACCTTTTTTTGTAATGAAATTTTTAAAATGTATCGAATTTCTTCATTAGAATCACTCATTTTAACAATAAAAAAAGCATAATATCCCCTCGTCTGTGGGGCCCTAGTTGTAGCATAATATCATAATATTATGCATACTTATATTAATTTCACAAAAAAATATTTATCCTTGTCATAAAATAAAAAATAAAAATCTAATCTATGGAACCATTTTACCATTTAATTATAACCATTAACATTATTTCAAAATCATAAGCCATTGTATAATATTATTTCATAATGTTAATTTAAAAAAGTAAAATTTTTTATTTTTATATTTTTCAGCTTCAAGAGGAAAAGCACTTTTTACAAGTTTTTTGTGATAAAGCTGTTTTGGGCAGGGCATCAATCGTTTTGGAAACGAATAAGGTGAGCTCAGTATTTATTTAAGAAACTTGATTAATCTGTAAAATACTCTGTTTTAAGGAAACTTATCCATAATGTTTGACCAATTTTAACAATATTTAATCATTATTTACAATGCAATACTAAATAATTCATTGCAATATGTGTGCATAAAACGAATGGAGATGATTTTTTTCTATATTTGCTAAAATAAATGTTAACTCGATAAAAAATCATTTTACATAATATTACCTTTTCTAACATTTAGTTTTTTATTTTTCAGTTTCCAAGAAGTCACAACTTGTGAGTTCTGAATAAACAGTGAACATAATATTCAAAATATTATTAAGAAGGTAAGCATTTTTTATTACAGTTTAAGCCGTAAAAACGGTTTGACCGTTTTGATTGGTCAAAACCAATTTATACAGTATTGAATAATTAAATGCAATATTAGTTTAAAACATTAATTCATGATTAATCATTAATCAATATTAATAATATTGTTGCCTACAATTTGTTTGTGTAACAAAAACTGCGATCAAATTTTGACATTATTTACTAAAATAAATTATAATTCCTTCAGTCATCAGTAACATGTAATTTTTAATTTTTCAGTGTCAAGAAGTCACTTATTACTTGTGAGTTCTGTATGAACAGTGAACAAAATACTGAAAATGAAATAAAAAGGTAATCAGAACATTTTTATTTCACCGACAAAAGTAACTGGTAAAATCATCTAGAACCTAGACTATCCAAACTATGTGTTGTGATGTCCTGGAATGTCTTGTGATAGAGACGTCAGTAGCAATTTTTTACTTGCCATAAACCTTGACATAAGAAACTGCCAGGGAGTTCATTCAATAGCTTATATACTAAACAAATTATTTTTATTTTTTCAGTATTATGTATTCAACGTGTCTATCAATGCTGAGCACCAAGACAAGCATAACTAAAATGCAATAACTGGAGGCTGGAGGATGAATACAAATGCCACGGATGCCGACCCCTAGAAAGTTTTGTCGCGGCGCTAACATGAACTGCAAATAGTCCGACAAAATTAAATTATTTAATACACTTAATATTAATCTTATCTATGCGGATAATAATATAGTATTCAAAATAATTAGCCTTACGCAATTTAGTTGCGAATTGGCAACATGCTTATTTAATTCTTGTCTTCAATTAAATAATATAACTATGAGTATAAAGAATATTTACCATATGGTATATACTATAATATATTCTTTATACTCGCCAACGAAAACATAAATGTGAAATGAGAGCCAAGTTCAAAGACAAAAAAAAAGAAGTGACATGAAACTATAATATCTTCTTACAACTTAAAATAATAATATGTTGAATCCCAAGCCAAAGTCTGAGTTGGCTAGTTTTCAATACAATTATTATAATTAATCTATATACAGACTAATTATTAACAAGCAAAATTATTATTATGTGGTACATGAAAAGTAGGCAGGTCTGACTGCAGGCTTCTATAATAATATATTATTCTCAGTTATAAGAAAGCATTATAGTTTAATTTGTAATATTTTTTAAATAATGTTAATGTTAGTGATTCCTGGATTTAAAGTGTGATTAATGTCAAATGTATAGAATATGTTATTATCCTAGTGGGGTCTTCAATTAATTTTAATAATATTTTGTATTTCAGACCTCTGCCTATGTGCTTTTACTCTTATCAAAACTTAAACTCGTGTTCTTCATATATTATGATAATTTATTGTGTTTTTTTATCATTAGCCAGGTTCTAAATTGCATAGTTTTACAGATAACATCTATTTGCATATTTTAAGTATAATGTCACCATGTGGTACGTCGATTATTGTAACCATAATTTGATTCCACATAGCACATACATAGTAACCATCTAATGTTTTTTTCATATTATTATAGTCACAAAAATATTTTAAAGTTGTGGGAAATCGAAAAGAACACTTGGTATCTAAGTATTTGTAATAAATATAAATGAAATGATATCTGGGAAGATTAATTTAATAATGATGTATTTTCTTATTCATAAGTATATTTTTTGTTCAATGTGTTACATGAATTTAACATTTGTTTCATCATTAATAACACTTGTTTGTTTCACGTATCGTCTTTTGTAATATCAGCAGCAATTCACTGATAATACTAATTTTTTTTTATGTTTAGACGTCATTTCATATATTTTTTATAGTATTAGTATTTTTTGTTGATGTATTTTGTTAAGATTGCCTGGAAAACGAAATATTAATTTATTCAATAATGTAAGAATTTACAGTTGTAAACTCAGTTCAGATCCAATTTTACTAGTTTTAAACGGAAAGTTTAAAATCCACCAATTTAATGGGTTTACAGTATTTTTTAATTTTACAGTAAATAAGTGACATTTAATAAAAAAATATAGTAGCATTATAATTGCGTATCTCTGTTAGTTTTATGTTTAAATTAAATTGGATCTAAATAGAGTATGCATTTAAAATGTATCAGTTTCGTATTTTACAAAAAAATGGTAAAAGGTGCCCCCACCGAGCTTCTTACGCCGCTTCATCTCGGTGGGTAGTCAGCGAACCGGTGGCAGGGACACAATAACCAGAAAAATAAAATATTTGAATTTTTTTAACATGTTTTGTTTTACTATGTTGGATTTTTATGTTTCAAAGACTACTTTTTTTTTAGAATTGTTTATTTGCTAAGGAAACTTAACAAATATACACTTCTCTAAAACCAAGGTCTTTGAAACTTAAAAATCTACCTTAAAATCCCTGTAGAATTAAAATTTTATATATATATATATATATTCAAACTTCTCGTGTATTGCACCAACGCTAGATGCGCTAGGAGCCACATCAAACCTTCATTTTCGAACCGTCAAACAGCGGAAGTCGGCCATCTTTCTCTATATACTAATAATAATCTTTGGTGTAGTTCAGGGAGCTGACAGTGTAGTTCCATTTGTTACGTTTTGGCGCTGCGGTCGAAAGCAAAATGGCGTCGTTTTGTGACGTCACACACGTATAGTTCCTGTTTCCTGTTTGTAGTGTCAAAATATGATCTATGTTGTCAAACATAGATTAGAGTAATATTGTTGTCAAAACTCAAATATGGCCGCGTGTAGTTTGTTAGTGTTTTGTTTATCCTCGTTTCTTGCTTGATTTGATCCAAAATATTCAATTACTCCGCAGATTATTGATACATTATATTAATCTTTTATAGTATGTTAATTAATTTAGTGTAAATATTGTTCATTTTTCGTTTTAAGGGTCTTGTGTCGGCGGTTGCAACGCAACTATTAGTTCACAGGTGAGTTTTACTTTTAACACGTTATAGTTAGAGCTAGTGTAATATAAAGTATGAACAATATAATATAATTATACTTAATCTTTGACTCATTAAGTTTGCCAATGTTTTTTGCTTTTGTATATCAATATTAATCTTAACTGTACTCATTTGTTTCAGACAGAAATACCTAGGCCTTAGTGATAACAATTATTACAAAGAGAACTCCAATGAGGATGTAAATGCTTCTGATGAAATGTTGGTCATTGGAAGAGCGGGTATGTATTAAGTACTATGGCATTTTGACACTCATTCTATATGATATTTTAACATATCAAAAGATACTGAAATTGTTTTATTTTTGTGAAATACCAAGGTTTAGTGGTTTGGAACTTGGCTCAGGAATTGGAGGTTGTGGGTATCAATAACTTCATTGAAACAACAAAAAATTTATGTAACACTTGTTTAACATTTATGAAAAGATGGTCTTTTCATAAATGTTAAACAAGTGTTATGGCAGTTTAAGCATATTTGATAGCAGAATATTATTGCAGTTTTATTTAGGGTAATCAACTTATAGTGCTGAAGGACAAAACTAGTTAATCTATTTTTGCTAATTAACTATAGTTTTTACTAGAAACCCTCCTTGTTTTGTTGTTGTTGATGGCCGGACTAAGTGACCGGCCAACTTATGTATTGTTTTTTCATCTTAAATATTGTGTTATTTATTTACAGAAGTGACTGATCAACTTTTGTGTCATCAAAGAAATGAAAACAATTGAAATATGAGCACACTTCAAGTAAGGCAAGTGGCCTTAGAAACAGGAAAACCTGGACTTGTGTGTTACCATCACTAGATGGTTGGATTACGACATTAGAGAGTTTTATTAGGATAATTATTAAAATATTATTAAAAAAATATTCTGTTAAATATTAATGTTCTTGCTATATCAATCAGGGCTTATTAGAAATTCAGAAAAAAAATCAATAAATAAATGATAAATGCAACCTGTTTTTATTTTGTATTACTTATTATAAAAATAAATTACCTGAACTACAAAAACCTACCTACAAAAAAAATCGATACCTCACTAAAGTATCGATAGCTGGACTCGATTATTCAACCACTTATACAATGTGTGTTTGTAGTCTGTGATGTGCTATGGTCTGTGGTGTGCGGTCAAAATGACAGATGCTACAGTGCTGCCAAAACGTAACAACTGGAAACTCGGTAAAATATAGCTGTCGCATCTGTTACGTAGTAACTAATTCTTAATCTGTGGTGTAGTTCCATTTGTTACGTTTTGGCGCTGCGGTCGAAAGCAAAATGGCGTCGTTTTGTGACGTCACACACGTCTATGGTCTATTTGTTTATGTGCCTAATGATCTATGCTAATGATCTATGTTGTCAAAACTCAAATATGGCCGCGTGTACCTAGTTTGTTAGTGTTTTGTATAACCTCGTTTCTTGCTTGATTTGATACAAAATATTCAATTACTCCGCATATTATTGATACATTATATCAATATTTTATAGTGTGTTAATTAATTTAGTGTAAATGTTGTTAGTTTTTCGTTTTAAGGGACTATTTAAGTCTTGTGTCGGCGGTTGCAACGCAACTATTAGTTCATGAAATGGCATTTTTCTTTCCCAAAGAACATTAATTTTAGAAACCTGTGGCTGTCCTTCCTGGTGCCAACTATCCATCGGTCTCTCTAAAGAGCAACTTCGAAAACTTGTTACTGAAAAACACTTTCATAAATATCAATTTGACGAAGAAGGCCAAGATATTTAAACATTCTAATCCATTTCTCCTTACGGATGATGAAATACAGAGCACGGCATGCCTCTATCGTCCTGTGAATCAGGTGAGTTTTACTTTTAACACGTTATAGTTAGAGCTAGTGTAATATAAAGTATGAACAGTATAATATAATTATACTTAATCTTTGACTCATTAAGTTTGCCAATGTTTTTTGCTTTTGTATAACAATATTAATCTTAAATGTACTCATTTGTTTCAGACAGAAATACCCCTAGGTATACTCCAATGAGGATGTAAATGCTTCTGATGAAATGTTGGTCATTTGAAGAGTGGGTATGTATTAAGTACTATGGCATATTGACACTCATTCTATATGATATTTTAACATATCAAAAGATACTGAAATTGTTTTATTTTTGTGAAATACCAAGGTTTAGTGGTTTGGAACTTGGCTCAGGAATTGGAGGTTGTGGTTTCGATAACTTCATTGAAACAACAAAAAATTTATGTAACACTTGTTAGACATTTATGAAAAGATGGTCTTTTCATAAATGTTAAAGAAGTGTTATGGCAGTTTAAGCATATTTGATAGCAGAATAATAATGCAGTTTTATTTAGGGTATCAACTTATAGTGCTGAAGAACAAAACTAGTTAATCTATTTTTGCCAATTAACTAAAGTTTTTACTAGAAACCCTCCTTGTTTTGTTATTGTTGTTGGCCGGACTAAGTGACCGGCCAACTTATGTACTGTTTTTTCATCTTAAATATTGTGTTATTTATTTACAGAAGTGACTGATCATCTTTTGTGTCGTCAAAGAAATGAAAACAATTGAAATAAGAGCACACTTCAAGTAAGGCAAGTGGCCTTAGAAACAGGAAAACCTGGACTTGTGTGTTACCATCACTAGATGGTTGGATTACGACATTAGAGAGTTTTATTAGGTTAATTATTAAAATATTATTAAAAAAAATATTCTGTTAAATATTAATATTCTTGCTATATCAATCAGGGCTTATTAGAAATTTAGAAAAAAATCAATAAATAAATGATAAATGTAACCTGTTTTTATTTTGTATTACTTAATAAAAATAAATTACCTGAACTACAAAAACCTACCTACAAAAAAAATCGATACCTTACTAAAGTATCGATAGCTGGACTCGATTATTCAACCACTTATACAATGTGTGTTTGTAGTCTGTGATGTGCTATGGTCTGTGGTGTGCGGTCAAAATGACAGATGCTACAGTGCTGCCAAAACGTAACAACTGGAAACTCGGTAAAATATCACTGTCGTATCTGTTACGTAGTAACTAATACTTAATCTGTGCTGTCAGCTGTCAAAAACTGTTCAAAACGCTCAGAAAGATCTCAGAATAAAGAATCGGAACTGGCGTGCATGTACTTTGCCTGCATACCTAAATAAACAAAACTATCTATTTTTATTATTATACTCTATGAACAAAACTGACAACAAACATGGCGGATTAGGGTTGCCCACTTTCTTTTTTTTAAGAATATTGCGGATTTTATACCCCACAACTGAGCTAACTCAAAGAAATTGATTTTTAAACACTTTATATCAAATAAACTAAACAATATACAACAATTTAAATAAATGTTAGCTACTTACCGGTGATTTTGCATAGGCCACAACTTACTACAGAGGACTTCGTGTTACCTAATATAATGAATTCAGAATTATTTTACAGTTTTGCACAGTAATTAAATCGAAAATCACTCAAAAACCCTAAAAATCTCACAATAAATAGTCCATTCAAAGTTATTTTCCCTCCATACTCCTATGAAAATGATCCAAGTAGGTATAAAATATTATAACTATGACGTTGGTCTATGGGTCATAATAGAGGTAAAGTAGAAACAATTTCCATTACGATAATGCCTAATGTTATTTAAAGATTATTCCACCCAATAATGGGAATTTCCATTTTGATGCTATTATTAGAGATAATGAATAAAATTAGTAATTTTCAGCTTCAGAAGCTCATTACCACGATTAAATTTTCACGAAATCGTAAGTCACACGAGAGAGATACTTATTTCTTACTTACAACTCTTGTTGTAAGAAAGAGACGGGTAGCCTATTATTATTGCCGTGTGAAATTGAAATATTTAGTAAAGTTCCTTATGTTTCTTTGTTCTTAGTAAATGAAGCAAATAGCAATCTACCCTTGTGTTCCTCTAAGCACTTCTTTTACTCTGAACGATCTTTTTAAAACACGATTTAAAAAGTTAAAACGTCAAAATTATGACATATTCATTTTTTAAATCGTGTTTTAAAAAGATGTAACGTCACAATGGCAGTTGATCTCGAGAGACGGGAAAGCGACCGGAGTTACGTAATCAGGGCCCAGGGCCCTGAGCGTTCAGAGTAAAAGAAATGCTTAGAGGAACACAAGGGTAGATTGCTATTTGCTTCATTTACTAAGAACAAAGAAACATAAGGAACTTTACTAAATATTTCAATTTCACACGGCAATAATAATAGGCTACCCGTCTCTTTCTTACAACAAGAGTTGTAAGTAAGAAATAAGTATCTCTCTCGTGTGACTTACGATTTCGTGAAAATTTAATCGTGGTAATGAGCTTCTGAAGCTGAAAATTACTAATTTTATTCATTATCTCTAATAATAGCATCAAAATGGAAATTCCCATTATTGGGTGGAATAATCTTTAAATAACATTAGGCATTATCGTAATGGAAATTGTTTCTACTTTACCTCTATTATGACCCATAGACCAACGTCATAGTTATAATATTTTATACCTACTTGGATCATTTTCATAGGAGTATGGAGGGAAAATAACTTTGAATGGACTATATAAAATATAATTACATTATTATATTAATATTATTACTTTTAAGTGAAATATTTAAAAAACGTAATGACGCTCTTACCGCTCATTGAACAGTCGCGACACAGACAGGCGTTACGACGCCTCTTACAGTGTGTATTCGACTTTACTTTAGGGTGGCAAAACCTGTGTTTTCGGTAAAAAAAAAAAAGTCTATGATTTATGAATGTGTTTGACATTTAAAGAAATTGGAATTGTCAATTTGCATAAAATTCTTAAATGGTGAGAATTACAATTTTTAAGTGAAATACGGGATATTTACTAATTTTTTTGTTAAATTTGGGTACGCTGCAATGGCGTCCTTAGATATTTTAACGCCGCATGTGCCGAAAATAAGAATAGCAGGTGCACAGCAGATGGTGTACAAAGATGAATGTGTGTACTCCTTTGACAACCCGGTGAGTTGCAATTTAGTTTTTTATTATTAATATAACCTCTACAAATAATTAAGAAACTGGCAGAAACTAGGTATTATCATGTTAGGAAGGCTTTATGCGTATAAGTAATTTGTACAGCTCACCCTTCTACAGTTATGTGAAAGAACCGAAAGGGCTTATTACCTATAGCAAGATAATGTATATATGTGTAAGAACATTCCCGCGAACACAACCGAGTCGAGCATACCGCTTGACTCGCGGGAAAAATAAAAGTATTATATAGATATTTATTGTTTTATTCTGTAAAGTTTTGAAAGGTAGCCTCAATAAAAATAACAAAATATCAATGCCAAAACCAATAAAATTTGGTGAAAATTAGCACATAAACTTTCTCTTAACTTAACTAATCCTAATTACTAAATTTTAATTAAACATCTCATCAATACATGTATTACACAGGAACAACTATATTCTCTTTAAAATACTTAGTGTTTATGACATTCCTCACTGCTTGGTATATGTTGGCTATTACATTGAAGAAAGATGTCTTCATACTGTTGGAAGAATATGAGCAGAGTATTAAAGATACAAATGTGTCAAACATCACAGGACTCCAAAATACAACATTATATAAAAATTCTCTTGTAACTTGAGTTTGTATGTGAGGCTTATTTACATTCATGCTGCTGATCCTTGTTAAAATCACTGTAGATATGATTATAGGTACAAAATAACTGATCAATGCCAGCACAAACATATAAACTACCATTTTACTGTTGTCCGTAATACAAATTTTGTAACATGCATCTTCTGCTTTTGGTCTTCTAGAAGAATCAATGGGTGTATAAGAAAAATCTGTGTTATTGCTATGATTTTTTATAATACTCAACACATTTTCTAATATAGTATTAAGTTCTGGGGAGTTTTCTGTTTTGTAGCCTTCATAGAACTTTATAGGTGTAAGAAAACTTGTAATGTTTAATTTAAATTTTTCGATGCACTTTACGTGATTCATGTCAAACATAGTCATACAAGTGTTGTCTAATTGCCTTGCCTCATTCAATGGTACTTCAGTCACTTGTATGGGTATCATCAGCAATAAAATTACTAATGGCACCATCCACTGTAAAATTATTGTAACTAAATTGTTGTGCGTTTTAATGTATGTGGAAATAGTTTGATATATTGTGTGATTCCTTCCACTTCTAGAGTTGTCTTCTCTTATGTTTTCCTCTGATTTCTCGCTGTCCACAATCATTTGATAGTGCATATAATTATTAATTATAAGGCTTAAGAAACTATTCACCATTGATATTATTAACGGGCCATAGCTTATCAGTAGAGATAGGAAACCACATTTTAACTGATGCCCGTCTTCAATTCTCGTTGCAATTCGGTTCATCTCTATATCATTTATCTGTACACTTTCTGTATTCATAGAGTATTCTGCTCTTACCACAAACGCTATACCAATTGATGATAGAACTATATTTTCGGATAGCAACACTTTTGAGAATTTATTTCTTTTATAGAATACTTTTTTTGCATTTACTAAACCTATAATTAGCCCAATTAAGATTAAGAAAGCACCTATATAGAAATCTATATTTTGCCACATGTTGCTTGCCAAAGAACTAATTGTAAAATGACGAAAGTGCCCCTATTGTAGGTTTCCTGTCTGTAAAGCTTATCAGTGTGCAAATTATAGGGGACATTTTTATCATTTTTGATGTGCTAAATTTGAGAATTTTTATTCTAATGTACATGTCTTTAACAGACAAATTGGAAAGCAAGTTGAAAAGAAATATACATTATACATAATATATAAACTGTAATATTCTCTTGTAATAAAAGCTTTATTCTTTAAGTTATTTTGTTGGTTGTGTTAGGTTTAAGTACTGAAGAGTTAGAACTAAAAATATACAAATATATTTATTTACTTCTAGAAAACCTTTCATTTATTATTTTATTTCATTTGTTACAGGAATCCGAGACTGGGTTGTATGTGTCACTGATATCTTTTCTTGGATTTGGTCGCAACTATGTCGAGCAATACTACCAGAAAACTGGCAATGCTGTATTCCTACACATACGTAGAGAGAAAGTACCTGTAAGTTGAGATGCAAATAACAATGATTTTGTACTACTACATAAACAAGTTATCAATTTTACTCCTTTGTTATTATGATACTTTGCTTATATTTTTATATTGAAAACTAACAAGTATACTAACATTTCTGACAAATGTTTGCATATTTGTGTGCTAAAAGAACTGAAATAAAATAAAGATTATAAAAAATGTTTAGTTCCAAACTTAATAACATACAAATTCATGCATTTATGCCATATTTAAAACATGATAGCCATCTTTCAAAAAGCTATGCATTTAACATATCGCTCCTTATTTAAAATAGGTTATTAATTTTATGTCATATTATTCAGGATGTGCTTAGATTCCAGAAGCAGAGAAGACAGGTGACGGCCCAGAGAAGAAGATCACTCGGCTGGCCATCGGAGTTGAGGGTGGTTTTAATCCTGACTGCAACAAGTCCAAATACAATATAGTAGACCACTACAACATAGTTGTATTGCCTGGCCTCCACACATTCCCATGGCCAAATGAGAATTTACCGGAGATGGTGGGTAGACGTTTTTGTCTTTGACCTATAATGTATTTCTGTAGGAGGGATTCCTGAAAAATTACAGAATCTTTTAGTAGCTGTAGGGACTCTATACTATAAGGGCTATATTTCACGGAGACACCATGGCAGCGTTACCAGTCGCCGCTACCGACAAAATGTATATAGGTAACTCTCTATAGAGCTGTATACATTTTGTTGGTGGCAGTGACTGGTTGCGCCGCAATGGCGTCCCGGTGAAATATAGCCCTCAAATTACAGCCTAAGCTCCACATAATACTTGTATTATTATAATTACCCGAATTGATGTTTAGATCGAACTCATTTGATTCTCGATTGTGTCGAGAGTAGGTCTCCAAGTTTATTATGTTGTTGCAGGTAAAGAAATCTGCCCAAGCTGTGATAGATGCTGAGTCCCCGTTCAAGATGGCAGAGATGGCCGCTATGGAGGGCACGTGGGACGGCGAGAAGCGGGAGATCTCAGTGTGAGTCTAATGTATACAGGCTATAATATTAATGAGTGATAATACTTTAGGGTGTGTATGGGTCCAGTATATAGAGTTTACTGTGAAAGTACCAGCGCTGAAAGAGGTACTTTTTTAAGGAATGAGTGGAGGCCTTTGCCAAGAGGCACACGGATAAGGATACCGCGCTACTGTAATCTGTAAAATAATTTTTTGTTCCGAATTAAGGCTATAAATAAAAATTTTACTAACCCAATTCTCTTCCAGTCACGCGCTAGACCTGAAGCAGCTGGACAACGGGGTGCGCGTGCCGCCGAGCGGCTGGAAGTGCTCCAAGTGCGAGCTGACCAACAACCTGTGGCTCAACCTGACTGACGGGACAATACTGTGCGGCCGGCGGTTCTTCGACGGCTCCGGCGGGAACGACCACGCTGTGAGTAACACGATACGTCCAAATGGGTCGCAGAGACGTGACGTCAGGGCAATGATTCTTTTTTTTTTTTTTCTTATTCCCCTTTTGTCAGGGCTTGTTCGTTACCTTTTATTTTTTGTCTTTATTTATTTCTTTTTATGTTTCGTTTACAATTTTATCCATAATCGTAATTTCCATTTTTACAATTTTTTCATTCATTCAACAATCAATAATGAAGAATTAAAAAAAACTATGTCAATAAATTACGATTCAATAATAATAAAATACAATAATTTCTCGAACTTTGTTTAAATTGTCTATCGAAACAAAGTCTAACCCACTCGCACGTGCCTCAAGTGCGTGCACGAGCGGGACAGACAGTCATTCAAAACCAAGTCTAGGTGTGAGAATTGGTGCCCAAGGCTTCAATTCCGGGGACCCTTGGATGACCTTGAATCTCGATTCGGTTGTGAGTATCATGTAAGTAAAATATGCATGGCCGAAGTGATTCACTAAAATCAAAGGAAAACATTCATAAGAGTAAAAGAAACAGCAAATACTTGCTGTTTCGCGCATTGAAGTGAGTGAATCTGGTTGTATTTGGTCTTTCAAAACGATCCAACTTCATAGAGATGAGTGCAATGGTAAAAATACCTAAAAAGAGGAAGTATCGAACAATCCGACTTCTCGTTCCTTTCCAATGACATGTCTCGTATATAATGACAAGGATAGATATATCTCTGTATATATTATATTTATTAATCTGAGTCTGACCATGACCAGGTGCAACACTACCGCGAGACCGGCTACCCGCTGGCCGTGAAGCTCGGCACCATCACCGCCGAGGGCAAGGGCGACGTGTACTGCTACGCCGAGGACGACATGGTTGAGGACCCCCACCTCGCTGCGCACCTGCAGCACTTCGGCATCAACGTGCAGCAGATGCAGAAGGTTAGACGTCTCTATGGGTGCGTGTGTGCGTGCTTGCGTGCGTACGTGCGTACGTGCGTACGTGCGTGCGTGCGTGCGTGCGTGCGTGTGTGCGGTGGTGTCACCTGATGGAAATGGTTTCCAATACTATCACTAGCAATTTCTTATTATTTTTCTGTCACCAGGCGCTAACTCGTATTAATGGCCTGGATAACATACAATTTGCGTAGTTGGGTTATAGTTTTAGTGAAATCGTCCTAACCGTCATTTGACATGGAATATTCTTGACAGTTATATAATATAATCGTCGTTTCAGCCTTTTACTGTCCACTGCTGGACATAGTCCTCTCCAATACATTTCCAGTGCGACCGGTCCATTGCCACCTGCATCCAACGTAACCCGGCAGTTTTCACCAGGTCGTCGGTCCATCTGGTAGGTGGCCGTCCCACACTGCGCTTGCCAGTACGTGGCCTCCACTCTAGGATCTTTTTGCCCCATCGACCGTCCAATCTTCGTGCTATGTGGCCGGCCCATTGCCTACGGATCTCCTCATTTCTGATTCGATCACGTAGAGAAATACCGAGCATTGCCCTCTCCATAGCACGCTGAGCGACATTGAGCCTTTTGAAAAGATCCTTCGTGAAGCACCATGTCTCAGAACCGTAAGTCATCACTGGTAACACACATTGGTTGTATACCTTTGTCTTAAGGCACTGAGGTATTTTGGACGAGAAGACGTTGCGTAATTTACCGAACGCTGCCCAGCCGAGCTGGATCCGTCTACTGACCTCTCTCTTAAAGTTGGACCTACCTAATCGGACAGCCTGCCCTAGGTATATATATACGTCAACAACTTCAAGAGTAGAGCTCCCAACATTTAGTGCGGTGGGTGCAACATGGACATTGTGCATGATCTTTGTTTTGTCCATGTTCATTTTAAGACCCACTTGTTGAGAAACTCTATTGAGGCCACCGAGCATGCGCCCCAAATCTTTCTGAAGGACTTTTAGTACCGGCGTGCCGCCCGCTTTTAGAAGCTCTGTAGTGATTCCATCCTCGCCCGGAGCCTTGTTGTTCTTAAGCTGTTTGAAAGCTACCCTAATCTCGTACAGGCTGATGTCCGGGATGTCTTCGGTATAGTGTCGTGTTAGCCTGGCTCTTGGGTCTGCGGCTAAACTAGCAGGTTCAGCTGAGACCGAGGTATACAGCTGTCCATAGAACCTTGCTATCTCTCGTAGTACCTCGGACTTATTTGACGTTACGCGTCCATCTTCGGTCTTCAGCTTTGTCAACTGGCTTTGCCCAATAGATACGTCTCTTGCAAACACTTTGGAGCCTTGGTTCCGCTCTATTGTCTCTTTAATACGCTGGGTATTAAAAGAACGGATATCGTGTCGCAAGGACTTCGTAATCTGTCTATTGAGCTGCCTATATGACTCAGCGTCACTCGAAGTTTGGAGCGTCATTGAACGTCGACTAGCCATGAGGTTCCGGGTTTGGTCGGATAGTTTCTGAGGTCTATTTGTACGGTGGGTCTTGAAAAATTTGGACCCCACCGTATGGACAGTTTCTACCATATAATATAATATAATACAATAACACAATCCTTTCCAGACTGAGAAATCGATGGTGGAACTAGAGTTGGAGCTAAACAAGAAGACCGGTGAATGGAACACGCTGCAGGAATCGAGCAGTGAGCTCAGACCACTGCATGGTCCATCGCTGACCGGACTCAATAATTTGGGCAACTCGTGCTACATAAACAGCGTTGTACAGGTAACTTGAGAGCTACTTAATTTAACTGACGTTTTGAGTATAGATGAAAGTAAAGGAGGGGGGTGGGTGTTTCATTGTTGATATTATTTCTGTTCAGGTACTGTTCCGGATACCGGATTTCATCCGTCGCTATGTGGAGGGTGCGCCGGATATATTCGCCACGTTCCCAGAAGACCCGGTTAATGACTTCAATGTTCAAACGTAAGTACAGATAAATGCATGTTCTCACGTATATTTTTCCAATGGTAAAGACATCGATATAACTCGCAAACCCGGCCTAAAAGATCTCTTTCTAGCAAAACGATCTTTTACGTCACAAACTGCCATACTCTTAACTTAAAAAATTCGCCATCCATTTTGGGTTCGAATCCCGCCGAGGGAACAAAAAGTTTTCAATATTCCTGGGTCATGGATGTGTATTAAATTTGTGTATAATATATATTAAAAATGTTAAATATGTGTATAGTATAAAAATATTAAATATATTTCCATATTATGTGATTGAATGTACTGTAGGTTCTTGATGGAAATACATTGTACACAGAAATAATACACAAATTACTTGCACTTTCTCCACTTTATGAGTTGTTAAACATAAGATTTATTGAAATACACGACCGGTTTCCGAGGAAACCGGTCGTATTCTTTCTGTGTAAAATATATTTCCGTTGTCTGGTACACAAGTTCTTCGGATATAAGTATCCGAAGAACGTTATGCTAAGCGTGCTAAGGCACGGGGCCAGATTGACGTGGTGTGAAGCGTCCATAGATATTATTAATTATTATTATGTTGTTTCTATGCATGTATCTTTAAATATGCATGGCGCTAGGAGATTGTGACGACACAGGCGATACTCTCTTTCTAATTGTATATTTAAATTGTTTGTATCTTCGTTATTTAAGTCACAGGCTCATTTATAAATGTACCGCTATTTTTCCAGATCCAAACTCGGCGTGGGTCTAGTGTCGGGCAGATACTCACTCCCCGGGGAGGCGGGCGGGTCCCAGCCCGGGATCTCCCCCCACATGTACCGGCAGCTCGTGGGGAAGGGGCACTCGGAGTTCATGAGCAAGCGGCAACAGGACGCGCACGAGTTCTACCTGCATCTGCTCACTCTCCTGGAGGTATGGTATTTTTTAAAGGAAGTATGTTAGGTATACGTACGTACGCCAAACGTGCGTACGTGCGTGCGTGCGTATACAATTATTATTATAGTGAGAAAGAGTAGCTCAGCGGCTCGTCGATATCGTCGCGGAATTAGACGCAAAATAGTGTTTACTTGTCATAAATGTGATCGTACAGGAAAACGTCTTGTGGAGAAGTATACTGTAAATTGTAGGCCCTAAAGTTGTTAATGAGAATGCAAATGGTGGGTGACCGTTACTATTTCAACGAAGTGGGCACGAATCACCTGGTCTTCTTAATATAAAAATGAATTGGTGTTCGTTAATCTCGCTAAAATCGAGAACGGCTAAACCGATTCGCATATTTTTAGTCTTGAAATATTCGTGGAAGTCCAGGGAAGGTTTAAACGGTTTGTATGCTCAACGAAGTGGGCACGGGTCTTTCTTTTTTTCAATATATACCTTTTTTAATTAAAAAAAATACATTAAAGTGGGCACGAGTCACCTAGATTATTATATATAATTTGTAGCGTCACAACCGTCACTCGCGCGACCCGGCGGAGTGTCTCCGGTTCGCGGTGGAGGACCGGGTGCAGTGCGAGTCCGGCGCGGTGCGGTACACCACGCGCGCGGAGCGACACCTGCCGCTGCAGGTGCCCGTCGCGGCCGCCACCAATGCGGACGCCGTGCGCGCGCACGAGCAGCGCCGCGCCGCCGCGCCCGACCAGCGACTGTGAGTAGCTTTACTGACCTGTGACGTCACACATGCGGCCCGGCAGTGCGGTTACCCAACGCGTGCGGACTGATATGGAGGACCGGGTCCGGTGCACTACACCAGGTGCGCGGATCGACATATTCTATACACATTTTTAAAAAATATCAATTTTCCATCTTTTTGCTAAAAGATGGCCCCGTGCGAGTTTCTTACGCTGGTTCTCCTCGACGGGCTAGGGATGAACCGGTGGTAGCCTTTTTGTTGACTTTCCGAAAATAGCTTGTTAAGTTTCATTTGGAAATAAAATATTGTGATACCTGACTTGTGACGTCACTAATATGATGTATCATTTTCGGTCCATTGTTATAGACTAGGGATGTGCCGAAGCGTTAAATATGTATATCCGTGGATACGGATTACGGGTGTTTAGTATCAAGATCTGGGTAACCGTTCGAGATTGTCCTTGTGTATTGTGCACACCCTAGGATACTATAAAAATAACTCCGCTTAACTACCGATATCTTTGTGGGAGCATACTATTTATTTATTATTAAGAAGGCTTACAGACTAATAACAAAGTACTAAAATATACAAATATGGTAAACATATCGCTAATTACAAGCCTCCACATATAGGTAGTATAAAATATACAAATACATTATTATTAAACATACATTCTTAACTTTCTAGAGACCCGTCAGAGCTGGTCCGACCGCACATCCCGTTCCAGGCGTGTCTGGACAGCTTCATGAAGGAGGACATCGTGGAACAGTTCTACAGCACCGCCCTCAACAAAAAAGTCACCGCTCGGAAGTGAGTGTTTTGTACACATTAAAACGCTATAATTAATTGTAATAATTGAATCAGTCATACTGTCCAATATTGATGTGATAAAATAAGTTAAATGAAGTTCCAACTTAACGTATTAAAATTATGTTTAAAGCTAAAAAGTTTATGATCTCTCTGTCCCGTTCTTATAATGTTATATTCAATGTGAAAGGGGAATGGAATATGGGTTTAACACTTGCAAATTAGTTTGATAAATGGAAAGTGACGCTCGAAAGAACGCCCCTAATGCCATACAAATAATATAGTTTGCCATACAAATAATTATTCATGTTAATGTGAGAGCTCGCACTTGTTACACTGGTCAGGTTTTATTTATATGTTAAATGTAAGTAACGTTTAATGGTCCGTCTCGACATATTAAATACTATTAATATGATTTTGTACTTACCAAACCTAGCGTGTAACATTCCTATCACACCTAACAAACGACCTTGAGATCTGAGCCGATTTCCACCAAACTCAGCTAAGAACACTTTCGACTGATATACATACCTACTTTCAAACAAAAAAAAAACCGCATTAAAATCGGATCATCCGTTTGGGATCTACGATGCTACAGACAGACACATACACATTTACACAGACACGTCAAACTTATCGTCGGTAAAAAAATATGTACATACCAAATAAGCAACATAATTTAATCTTTTTGTCTATCAAATGACTTTTTTAATGTATTAGATATTAAAAAACATGTCGTAAACAGTGTGTAAATATTTTTATTGATAATAATATTGTATACTCTTGACCCGTAGAATCACTCGGCTGGCAACATTCCCGGACTATTTGCTGATACAACTCAAGAAATTCACCATCAAGGAAGACTGGACTCCGGCCAAACTGGATGTCTCTGTTGATATGCCGTGGGAGGTCAGTGGTCCATCTATAGCATAATTCTCATGTTGTCTAACATTGGTCAGACAACATGAGAATTGAAGACATGAATCAATGTAGATAATATGTCGCAAAACAATTTTATCCAAAAAATTAAGTTTAAACAGGCAATTAAACATTTTAGGATATGTATAGTCCGAGATAAATTTAACACAAACGTAAACAATCCCGTCTATGACACAACCATAGACTAGTCAGTGAAGCCAATTGGCCAATATTAATACAATATTGCTTATGGGCTATGGGCTTAATTTCTACAGTCGGCAGTGTCAAAATGGCGTGTTTTTTCTGTGAAAGATTTTCATTTGATGTTTAAACATATTAATTACAGTAGAACGCCGATTATCCGAATTAATTGGGACCGGGGTCGATTCGGATAATCGGACATAGACTGGTAATACTATACACTGTTTTTTTTTCTTTCACGGAAGCCGCGCGACCCGAATCATGTAGTATCTTGCATCTAGCTTTCAACCATAACAGTTGAAATATATCTGGACTCGAGCGTGTTTCAACTTGTTACAACAATGCAAAACAAAAATTACTTGGTTTTAATTTTTTATATTAAGCTTAGGACCGATTCGGATAATTGGCGATTCGGTTATTCGGCGTTCGGAAAATCGGCGTTCTACTGTATATATATATGTCATATCATCTCAACACAATCCAGTAAGTTGTTCTCCTTTGCAGGTGGACCTCAGCTGCCTCCGCGGGCGCGGGCTCCAGCCGGACGAGGCGCTTCTACCTGATGACTCGCCCAGCACGCCCAAACCGGTCTACGACGAGACGCTGCTGGCACAACTGGTATATTTCTTTTAATAAATAATTAATTAGTATAATTCTTGCAATCTATAGTATTATATATAAATCTATTGCTGTTCGTTAAAACTCGAGAACGGCTGAACCGATTCGGCTATTTTTGGTCTTGAAATGGCTCGTGGAAGTCCAGGGAAGGTTTAAACGGTTTCTATGCTCAACGAAGTGGGCACGGGTCAGCTAATATATATATATATATAAATCAATCGCTGTTCGTTAGTCTCGCTAAACTCGAGAACGTCTGAACAATCTCGGCTATTTTTGGTCTTGAAATATTCGGGGAAGTCCAGGGAATGTTTAAACGGTTTTTATGCTCAACGAAGTGGGTGCGGGTCAGCTAGTGTATATGAGTAACTTTAACAATGTATTTCCTTTAGAGAATAAATAAAAAAAGCAAAAAAATATAGACTATACTTTTTTTTATCTATAATATAAATATTACGTTGTAAAAGAAAATAAAGTACTATGTAACATTAATAAAGTTGTTCACTTTTAAAAGTGAAACGACACGTTTTTTTTTATCTGTCAAATAGGTTCTCAAGTGAGGTTGGGTTTGAGATTGTTTTATTTATACGGGCCGTAGACTTCTTTATTAATACGGGCCTAGAAGGCGATGTATTTAAAAGATTTAGACCCGATTTCACCAACGCATGTTAGTGTTAACGGCTTGTTAAAATACCATGCCTACTCATTCATTATTAGGAATTACGAGAGGAACAACGTGATTTAACGAAGGATTAACTTTAACATTGCTTGGTGAAACACGCCCTTAGTTCCTAGTGGATATAAGGGCGTGTTTCACTCTGCCCCAGATTTCTTTCACGGAATGTACTCTTGATTTCAGTATGTTTTTTTTATGGTAGATGGACATGGGTTTCCCGGTGGAGTCGTGCAAGAGGGCGCTGTACTACACCAACAACGGCGGCATGGAGGCGGCGTCCGAGTGGCTGATGGAGCACGTCAACGACTGGGACTTCGACCACGTGTTCACGCCGCCCGGCGCCGCGCCAGGTAACGGTCACGCCGCACACCGGCGGCATGGTCTACCATCCCATACAATCTATCTTTAATACAAAAAAAATGCAATAGATGTCACTACTTTTAACGTTTGTAAATTATACAATGTAAATATGCCGAATTGAGTAGAAATATTGACATTAAAATAAAGATAAGCATAACATCACATTATTTTTTTACCACGGGCATTGGGCCCACCTCACATTCCCACCACTGCAACTCCTGTAAGCCAGGATCAACAGCGGTAACCAACCACGACAAACCCTTTGATATGATCTCAGGGGAGCCCGAGGGACAAGCTAAATCTGTCTTGGGACCCACAACGAAATTAATCGGAAGAAAAAAAGGAGGAGTTGGAAGTATTCCAGTTTCCCTCCCCAAGCAAAGTGGGAGACAGTACAAAATTGTAATGACACAAACGGCCAAAAAATTAAGGGAAAGCACCACGGGAAAATATATTATTATGTCATTGTAATCTATTTATGAGTTTATGTAATTTATGGGGGTTAATTATGATGTTGATGAATGTTTCCAATAATAATTATGCCAGAAACGCTTGAAAGCACGGAAATTCCTAGCGCTGTCCACGAGGTCACCGTAATATACGACTCCAGATTTACAAATTAGGCTGTTAAGCATTGTAGTTCTTTCATCTCGCCAGAGATCACACTCCCATAGAATGTGATGCGCCGTTTGTTCGAAAATGTTGCCTTCGGTCGAACACTCGCATAGAGGTGATTCCACCAATTTGAATCCGTATAGTTTCGCTTTAAAATTACCATGACCGGTCAGGAATTGTAATAACATCACATTAAGCTAAATTCAACTCCTTAATAAGTACAGTATGTAAAAAGAACAGTCACTATAACTTTGAGATACGATTATTCATACTAACTTTCCTCATTTTGGAATATATATTTTTTTATATTTTAATGTAAACTAAAAAAAACTTTTCACCTTTTCTTATTTTTTTGTCGCAAGAATAACGAAAAAGAAAAAAATATATTTTTAAACTATTTTGTAAAAAAAATACATTTCTAAAATGAGAAAATGTAGTACAATTATATCCCAAAGTTATAGAGACTGTTCTGTTTACACCCGTTATACATATCGGCTCATTCTCTTCTTATTTCAGAAGAAGGCGCCACAGCGGCGGTCGACGAGGCCAGCGCGGCCCAGATCATGTCTATGGGCTTCACGATGGCGCAGGCGCGCGCGGCGCTCACGGCGACCGGCGGGGACGTGGCGCGAGCCCTGGACTGGATATTCAGCAGGGCGGGCGAGCTGGACCAGGCCGACCACGCGGAGCCACCGAGAGCGGACAGGACGCTGGGCTGCAGGGACGGCCCCGAGAGTGAGTACATTCTACAGTAATGAGACAAAAATTATTTAAACCGACCTTTGAAGAACGTTTACTCTAAGGACTCCTGCTGCAGCTGACAGCTAGGTTCCGACAGGACCGGACGGTCGCTATACGCACTACGCGGATGTAATGCGGTTGGCTAGTTTTTTTTTAATATATACGCATTTTTCGCTTGCGGTTGCGAGCTAGCCGCATTTGCAACAGCATACAGCGGCCAGTCCGACACATAGCCGTAGGGCGCATAACGTGTACGTACCCTAAGCGTCACTTTACAATTTTCAAATTCGAATACAATAAAGCGTGTCAAATCTTCTTGTGTGCAGCGCCGCGTCACGTTTCGGTAT
Source organism: Celastrina argiolus (assembly GCA_905187575.2). Taxonomy (NCBI): domain Eukaryota; kingdom Metazoa; phylum Arthropoda; class Insecta; order Lepidoptera; family Lycaenidae; genus Celastrina; species Celastrina argiolus. The sequence continues at coordinate 3,475,949 of LR994590.1, read as the reverse complement.
GAGTTGACCCTTGAAGCAGTTTTTTTAATGATTTAAGAAACTTTTGGTGAACTAATTCGTACAATAACTGCTAAATTATTGGTTGCTTACAGAGTACAAGCTGATCGCGTTCATCTCGCACATGGGCACGTCGACCATGGTGGGCCACTACGTGTGCCACGTGCTGCACGAGGGCCGCTGGGTCATATTTAACGACAACAAGGTGAGGATATTACAGTTGCTTATGTTGCTACAGAGTACGAGCTGGTCACGTTCAACTTTTTGGCAGCCCTTGGGAGATCTTTGACCGATGTGGTATGCTCGGTCAGGCCGAAGCCCATTGTTTATTGATTCACCATCAGAAACAACATTTGGTACATTAATTAAAAATAACAAAAAGGGCTTAAAGATAAAATGAGTCCTAATTATAGGTGAAGTACAACAAGCCTTTGCGACAATGAATATGAAATATGGGATATGTGATAACCTGGATGATAATAATTATGATGATAACAAAATAAAAAGTTTTCTTCTTACAAACCAAAAAAAAAAGTTAAAGTACTTAATTGCATTTTTAACTTTCAGGTTGCTCTCTCAGAAAACCCGCCAAAGGATCTCGGCTACTTATACCTATACGAGAGGCTGTGATGCCCGCCGCTGGAGTTCGCGCCAAATATCGTCAGCACGAGACCAAAATGTCTGCGCCTGCGCTAGTGTAAGGCTGTGTAGTGTATGTTGGGTGGTGTGCGGGGGGATGCTGCGAGGAATCATTTTAATAATACTGGGTGATTATATTCCGAGGGTAATAGTATGTTTGGTATCTAAAATAGTATCCCCCGGTTTCTCGAACGCTATTCAAATGAATGATCGACTAACGTGGCGTTCAAATCAACGACCCATATTGAACGCTGATTGGTGGAACATTATCAGACAGAAAGGAACGGACAGATATTTTATAATTACATCACACTCGCTCGCTGATTCAAATCGTATGTCAAATAATCGGTGTCTTTGGTGAATTAACCTTTAATCTGTGGAATATTAACAAACCTTGCAAGTGCGAGCGTGAAATGTCTGTCCGTTCCTTTCTGTCTGATAATGTTCTACCAATCAGCGTTCAATATGGGTTGTTGATTTGAATGTCATGTTAGTTGATCACTCATTTGAACAGCGTTTGGGAAACTGCGAGTATATCTATGTATAATTATGTTATGGACTAAGTAAAAAATTCAGCATTATTCATAATGCCCGGTCATTGTGAAATATTTCCAATATGTTAGTCCAATTTAATAATATACAAAGGCTTAATTTGTATCCCTATAACTTTGAGATACGATTATACTACATTTCCTCATTTTGGAAATATATTATAAATGATTTTTTTTTTAGTAAAAAACTAAAAATTACTTATTACTTTTTACTTTTTTTTTTATTTTTTTTTTTGTCGTAAGAATAACGAAAAAGCAAAATTTTTTTATTTTATTTTTGTAAAAGAAAATACATTTCTAGAATGAGAAAAGGTAGTATAATCATATCCCGAAGTTATAGTAGCTGTTCTTTTTACACCTGTTATAAGGTAAACTAAATATCCCATAACCATTTAATGTATCTACTATATTCTGCTTCTCTCGAAACTGAATAAAAATCACCCAGTCAATAAATAATCTAACTCCCTGTTTAAAATTTAAAAATTAATAAAGTATGTATACAATATTTTACTTTTACACGCAGCATACTATTTATTAAGCTTAAATATTAAATGTTTTTGCAAATAAATTTTTCAATATTATGGGTACAGTAATAGATGCAAATGTAATATTTTATACCATGTGAAATGGTGACCAGGTATTTCCCTCTTCACATCTACCCAATGCGGTTCTATTTATTTCGTTAATTGTATGATTTTGTAAATTAATTACAAGTTCTAAGATTTGGTAATACAAAAGGAAATAGTTGTATATTATATTAGACAATTTATTGTCTATATCTGTTTACTAAATTGTTCAAAACTCCAATACTCTTTAGACAAATATAAAATAGGATGAATTATGAGCCTAAATATTATATAAGATTTTAACCAAATTTAATACTAACGCCAGTAATTTCTCAAATGTATTACATTATGTAGATAGCAAGGGCTTCTGGTAACACTGGCCCTTTTCGATGCTTCTGTGTTTTCTTTTACTTACTAGACTAGTAAGTAACAAAAAACTCTCTTTCTGTCTCTAGTAACAAAAGTGAGAAAGAGAGATCTATTGGGCTCGCTCTAGTAAATGGTCCGATTATAAATATCATGTAAGGATAGAAGTATAGAAAAGATTGATGTGTATCCAGATCTAGTTTATCCCTAAACCATCTGAATTGCAATTTTGTATGTTATAACTATTGAAGTGTTGTTGAGTACTGCTGTAGTATTTTACTTGTTGTGATTAATTGGTAACAATTAAGCTAATGTTTCGAATTTAATGTCCATAGAGTTTATCATGCTTAATATACAACGAAAATAAAAATGTAATTGATGTGTTCTTTTCATTTGTTTGACTGACCTTGTTCAGATACTTTTACTGTTTCGTTCTTCATAAGAAAAAACAGAAACCTTTATCACTCTGTCCGTCTGTTTGTTTGGAATATATTTTAAAATAAATTAAAAATGTACTAATATTTACTAAGTGCACTGCATACCGAAATAATGTCAAAATATACATTTTTGTCATTTAGGTCTGTTTATCAATAATTAATTATTCACTGTTATTTGGTTTAAGAGCAGGTCAACTTATATATGAGCAAATATAATCAACCTATTATAACCTATAGCTGTTGCTTCCATGAAAGCAACTCCCTCACTTAAGTAAATAAATATACAATTCATTTTATGTACCTTTATGACCCTCTCCATAAACTGGATGGAATGTGTGGCCTTTGTTTGCATTAGGATCTACAAAATACTTTTTTTGTAGCCATTAAAAATAAAATATTAATTAATATAATTTAAGTTTTTGTTTACATTTAGAAACAGATCCCGATTAATCAGTTGTCTGCTGGCCTAAAGCCGCGTTTCCACTAGGCAACAATTGACGCGCAACAGTTGCACAAGTTACCCAACATGTTGAAAGTCCGCGCGGAACTTTTGTTGAACAACGTTGTGTCTACCCATCAACTATTTTTACGTCAGTCGTCGACAACATGTCGCCAGAGGAACTTGTGTAAAAAATGCATCAAAAAGAAAGGAACCACGTCGGTGGGTTAAAAAATACCTACAAAATAAAGAAAATGTATTTTTCTAGTCTTTAAAGAAACAACACGCCGCGCGACAGCTGGCAACGTCGCGGCGCTGTTGTGCGTCACGTGTCGCGCGCCAAAATATGTTGCCTAGTAGTGGAAACGCGGCTTAAGACATGGGCCCTGACAATGGGAAGCTTCTAGTATGTACATTACAATACTTTGTAATGTATTACAGTGGATAAGGAAAGCTCAAGGCAGGAAAGAGTAAAGGTATTAAAATTTAAACTATAATAATATATCTTCTTATGTTATTAGTAAATCATTGCCTTTTGCAAATTTTTCAACATACTGCCAGAATAAAAAAAAAATTTAATTAATGAAAAAAAGAAGAATTAAACCTAAGATTTTTAATATACAATTATTACAACATAATACACATCCATGATGCAGGAACTGCAAACTTTTTGTTCCTATATTGGTATTTGAATCTACAACCTCTGACTTGAGCAGGGATGTGCTGACCACTGAGTGACAGAGATCATCATATAACCTAACGATTTCACAGAAACCAAACCCCTCCAATGAACTGGAGTGTGACTAACAACTATCACTATTATCATCCTCCAAATATTCCACTTTCGATGAATCCTCTGCGCTCACATCTTCCATGAATACTATATTCTGGCTTGTGTTCATCTTTCTGACTTCTTGGAGTACCTGCAATATCCTCATCTTGGCTGTAAGTTTCTGGTCATCAGTCATTTGCTTCAAAGTAGGTATGAGGGACAAAGCAAAGTGTTTATCCCCATCTATTTCGTCATGGATAGCTGAAATTAAAAATTATAATATATTTATTTAATAACATTTTGGGTTAGTTACTAATAACTGATTAATACCTAGTAAACAATGTGCAGTTCCTTATAATAGATCAATTAATAAAATATCTTTATCATATTGAGTTTTTATGTAACGGAGGGACAACCAGCAAAAAGCTCGTACAACACTGTCACTAATGTGTAGATAAAAACTAACCATTACTAGCCCGTAAAGCTTTTGGTTTGCTGACTGATGTTTCTTCTCTATCATGTTGTACTAATCTTCTTTTTGGTCTTTGCTTCTCTCTTCTAATCTCTTCTTTATCCAAAGCTTTTTCCAGAAGTAATTTCATATCTTTGAAATAGACATAAGTTTTCTTATCTTCGCGACTTTCTTTACGATTTTCGTTGTTTTCCACTTCAGGTTGGACGATATGGTCCGCTTGCGATTGGTTGGTGTGATCCACGGGAGTTGGGGATGAATTAGGACTTGAATATCCAATTACTGCAACATTAATAATTATTAAATTAAATCATTAATTGTTATGAACCCAACGTAGTGATTATATTCTCTTTGATGAACCCAGGTAAATAACGAGTACGTATTTTTGTAAGACCAGTGACCACTCACGAAAGTAATACCTGTCACAGTGAAACCATTTTACCAATAACAAAGATATTTTAATAAAATATACTAAGTATTTTGCAGCACAGTGACACTTACAATTCGTTGCACTCCGATCTTCACCAGCTACATTCATCACTAATGGATGCATTCGTTCTAAATGTTTTTTTAAGTTTGTTACACTGCTATTATATGAAATACGACGATCGCAATAGTTGCAAATAGCTGTCCTGTCGCTTTCGTACACTTTATCAAAATGAGGCCAAACGATGCTCCTTCTTATATTTTGAGACATATTAAGAATTTGCTGATAGAATCGTAAAGTCTTAAGCGTAAAGTAGAGGAAACTGATAAAACCGAACAGCTAAAATACTAGTTTTTGATAAATATAACAAATAACAACGCGTATAACAGTCAGTAAAATGATACAGTTTGACACTCTTGACAGTGACATGTTTCACAAAGTATATTTTTTTTAGTTTATCCAACAACATGGATGAAGTATATTCATCCTACAACGATTTTCAGAGTCAGGTTTAAAAAGCAATAAAACATTTTTTTGGATTAAGTTCGTCATTCAATAAACGCGCTAGACATTTAATGAAATAGCCGATTCAACCAGATGACTGCGACCTATGTATTGTTGTCAATGCAGTCAATGACTCAAGTCAGGTCAGTAAATGGACTGCAGGCTTACTCCCGACACAATCGAGAATCGAATCAGTTCCATATCGACGCCTTTTGGTGTTTTATTTGGTGGATTGCTTTGAAACTAACCAGTATAAAGAAAATAGATCGTAACTTTTTGTGCTCCCGACCATATCAATCAACTGAAAATCTAAATAAACAAACGTCAATTCATTCGGGAGTACGCGGCACGATCGAATCTGAATCAAAATCGAATCAGTTTGGAGAGAGAGGCCCCTGTACTAAGTTACAGCTTAAATAACAATGTGTACTGTCCATTTACCTACAAGTAAAACAGTAGCATAAAATACTTCACAGTACACTGTTCTGACACCAGGCAGTATCTCAAGAACCGCATTAGCTGTTAAATTGTTTATTACAAATTATGTAATTTGAATTTCTGTTGCCGCTTAAATTTAACTTTAATATTAATTAATAAAATATAAAAAAAATTTGGGGACAGGGCTCTCATTACAAAAACATGCCTTTTTTGAGAGTTTCACTTGTACTTGTCTAGTTTTATTTCAGCAGTATTCTGAATATAAGAGTATGTTCTACAGCAGATATTGCTTTCAGTAACATTTGTATTTAATTTTCGCTTTCAATAATGTAAATAAAAACAAAATTTTAGATGTACATTATTATATGCCTATTTAATAAAATTTAGTTAATCTACACATCAAAAGTATTTTAACGCTTGAATCTGTCCCATGGTTTTGGAATTTTCTTCATAAATATGGTACTTTCGTCAAAGTATGTGTTGAACTTTTTGTAGTCTCTTCTCTTCTTTGGATCCTTATTGCAGTTTGATGGCGTTAAATTTATCATAAGACCTGCAATATCAAGCAAAAAAAAAAAGTGCCTAATACTTATGTAGCAAGTGAAATTTATTCAAGACTGTTTTATACATAATTATTAGTACTGTACAAACGAGGTTTTATAACCCCGATATATAACTGAAAAATGATTGTATATATCACTGCATACCATGGAAAGTAACATACCTGCTTTTTGTGCCATTGTGACTAACTTTCCAACTTTCTTCTGCTGCCGGTGGCACAACATCGTAATCCTGCGCGGTAACATGCATCCGTCCGATCTTACAAACTGACTCAGTATCAACACATCAGTGTGTTTAACGTCCAACTGAAGAGCGCACATATAGCAAGGGTTACCATGTTCGTTCCTCTCTATTGGCGCCAAGTCTTTAATTTTCTCTGCTCGAACTAGAAGTTCTGAGTTAGGAGACTTGACTGTCACTCCTTCGATAGTTAAAGTAGAGCCTTCTTTGCGTTCTACAACTATTAAAATAAATTTAGGTTATAATGATGACTTCGTCAAAGATTGAATACGAACTCCATAGTTCTACTTACTTTCTTTAACATTTAATGCTTTTGTTGTCGATAAGCTTCGGACGGATAAAGAAGTAAGTCCACATTTTACATAAGACCCAATTTTAGTAAGGGAAAACATTATAATGAAAAAATATCTGAAAATTTGGTCAGGATTAAAAACATTCTCCTTCTTTCTCAGTTGACATCTGTCATTCATTCTGTCACTATTGACAAATGACAGCGGTGTCTGTGTTTTTTTTAATGTCAATTCTAGCAGTTATGCAAACTTGTGGCAAATATAATATAAGGAATATTATAAAATATGTTCGTTTGGGTTGAGTGAACGAAAATAAGTCCATTTCCTAGTAAAAATCTTAATAAATCTAGTCAATGAAACTATATATGTAAAGTTTTTGAGAGAACTAACTTTTAGGCATGCCCTGACTATCTCTTGCAGGTTTTTGCAAGCAACCATGGCCCCAAATTGGTAAAACGTTATGCGTAGTCGAATCTCAGAACAAAGATCATAATATGGAACTGTACTAATAGTTCAATTTCACACGGCAATAATAGTAGACTACCTGTCTCTTTCTTACAACAAGAGTTTTAAGTAAGAAATAAGTATCTACACTCTTTTTATCAACGCCCCCTTTATTGGCTGTGATATACTTCTGCTGCCACCATGGACGTACTAAATATAGGGACGCGAAATACCTACAAAAAAAACGTGCCAATTCTGTCACTAAACATGGCTGCCTTTGATTAGGGTTGTCACTTATAAAATTTGTAAATAATACTAAAATATACATGAATAATATGTTTTTTACAAAAATAACAATAAATATATATACCTCAAACACAAATTGATCGTTGTGATAAGTTTTAAGTTAGCATATAAAGAATTTGATGAGTTATTACTTGAAAACGTAATACAAACCTGTGATGCCGCAATCGGGGCTGATTTTTGTTTTTCCGCGAACCACACTGCAAAATGCAACAGACAGGCATCTTGTAATGTAAATACTTCACATTCCTACGTAATTTGAAAATTTAATTTCTTGTTTTAACTTGGTAAATTGCAATTTTCAAAAACGTAAACAACCTTTTGACAGCAGAACTACCATGATACTCAGCGCTAAAGATGGCGGATTGTTGCACGAACCACAAATTGTCAAAGCGCAGTGACGTTTGTTGCCAAAATTGAAATATGTTTATCTCTTTCGTTCTTTTTCGTCAAGTGCAAATGCTTACAAGAAAAAAAGAGATCGATATAGTTTTTCTGCTCTGTCGCTGAAATGCATCATATTTGTATAATTAAAAATTGTTTATGTCGACTGCGGCTACTCCATATTAACTATATATCTCTATGGCTGCCACCGACGCCATTTTACATGTCACTTTGTTTACATGTCAAACGTTGTTATTGTGAGATTTTTAAGGTTTTTGAGTGATTTTCGATTGAATTACTGCGCAAAACTGTAAAATAATTCTGAATTCATTATATTCGGTAACACGAAGTCCTCTGTAGTAAGTTGTGGCCTATGCAAAATCACCGGTAAGTAGCTAACATTTATTTAAATTGTTGTATATTGTTTAGTTTATTTGATGTAAAGTGTTTAAAAATCAATTTCTTTGAGTTAGCCCAGTTGTGGGGTATAAAATCCGCAATATTCTTAAAAAAAAGAAAGTGGGCAACCCTAATCCGCCATGTTTGTATTCAGTTTTGTTTATTTAGGTATGCAGGCAAAGTACATGCTTATGCCAGTTCCATATGATTCTTTATTCTGAGAGTCGAATGGACCTGCGGAGATAGGCAGGCGATAATATAGCACTGATTAGACATGAGCCATTTTTATATTTCAACCGAACCGAAATTATGTAAGATTTAATTTTAAAATAAGACAGCAAAGTAAATAAAGATACATTTATTATTATAAGTTACATGAATTAAATAACCGTAACAGAAGACAATTACATTATTATTTTGATGGGTAGAAAAAAGAAACATAATATATTTTAAGATTAAAAAGATGTTAAAAGAAAGTGCTACTTTTTAAGTGATAGAGCCCTTTTTAAGCTGGAACGTCACTGGGATATTCCGTTCGATATATTGACCGGAATATCCCCGTCGCATTCGGAGAAAACTGATGAGAAAAAGTTCAGAGCGCGCGAAAGCAGAAAATTTGCGGGCCTTATAATTTATCTACTAGATACAATATAATAATAAAAAAACTAATTTCAGAAATGTCCAAAAGTAACGAATGTGATATTAAAATATTAGGATTTGACATTGTATCCCTATGTAGGCGTATAAATATTTTTCATGTAGGTATAGATTGTCACCAATAAAACAATGATTAAACTAATGTTAACAATCAATTATCGGTTAACACTCACTATTTGCATAAATCTTTGTAATAATATTATAAAATTTACATTGCATTTTATTAACAAATATAATATAATAGAATATGTCAGTAGGAACGATATTTTATTAAAATTCTGTAACAGTTTGTATTACATAGCTTACTACAGTAAAAAAGTTTTTGTAAAGGCAGTCGACGGACGGTTAAGCGAAGCCGAGTTTGTGATCTTAAAATGCTTTAAAATGCCAAACAATGCAATCGATATAAAAATACCTAACTTAATCCTATTTACGTCTAGTTAATTGAGTAAAGAAATTGTGTCACACACTCAAATCAAAGTGTGTAGGTACCAGCAATAAACATTTGTGTGAATTTACTTAACACTAGAAAATTCAATTATTTTCAAAGCATCGGGAAACTTAACAGTTTGCAGTAAACATTGCGGCATTTTTTTCTTACAAGATCAATACATAAGTAATATATACAACTATACATAAGCGTATTCATAAAATTTAAAAAATAAAAATGTCATAAGACACATTTTTTATTAAATATTAGTCTGCCAGCTTCCCGAGTATGACTGAATTTTTGGGCGTTTACTTGGGGAAAGTAGCAAGCCCCTTGCTGAGGAGGCCAGTGGCGCCCTCTGCGCCGTCGTGAACAGCGTGCGAGAAGTTGGTGAGAAGCTGAAAGTTACAATAATTAAATTATTAACATATTTTTTTTATATCTATGGACGCTTCATTATAAACAATACTAATTAATAATCTAGTCAAGAATATAATGGCATTATACAAAGCCTTAACTTATTATTGTCTATCTAAAATGGCATGGAATGATAAGTTATCATAGCAAAAAGTTATCGTCTCCGTGGTCTAGTGGATCAGAGCTTCGCTCCCGACCCGGAGGTCGTGGGTTCGATTCCCGCCTTGGAACAACAAAACTTTTTATTTTCAAGTTTACGACTCGCCAGTCGTGTCGGTTTACCGTCCCACTGGGTTATGAGAGTAAAAGGAAGAGAGAGTGTCTTTGCATACATGTATAATAATATGTACTATACATATACACCATAAAATAGCTCCCGCGTAGCTGGCCCAGTTTCAATGGAATCGGCTACCGACACCGGAATCGGTGAGGGGAGCTATTATTTATCATATGTAGTTTTTTTTGTTGACTTTCCGAAAATAGCTTGTTAAGTTTCATTTGGAAACAAAACGTTTTTTTTAATAGCAAAAAGACTTTTAGCACAACACTTACAGCATCGCGTTTCTCGTTCAAATATTTATCAGCGTCCTTGATCTTAGCGTCGACGACGTTGCTGGCGTTCTTCAGCCCCTGGTCAGCAGCGTTCTCCACCCTCTTGAGCGTGTTGTCGACGGTGCTGTGGACGGCATTGGACGCGTCTGCAGCCGCCTTTTCTGCTGCTTTCTTGGACTCCTCTACGGCGACGTCTGTAAATCAATTCCAGTCAATATAGATCAAGAAATAATGACATTTTATTAGAAGTAAGTTTATCTACTAGATGTCCCGGTGAACTTATGTTATTATAGTTCCTTGGCGCTTTGACTGTAGCGCCACCTACGAACCATTTTATCCGTTAGCGAAAACAGCATACCGATCGATGCAGTAGTATTCGAGTTTATCGTGTTCAGACAGACAGACGCGACGGAGGACTTAGTTTTATATTATCTAAGGATGTCTTTACTAAATCCAGATAGAAGTAATAATAAACTAATAATTACAATGTGGGAATAAAATAATGAAACTAAACTCAGACATGAGGCTGGAAATGTGATCGCAATGTTGGAAGACCGGAAAAAATTGAGAGCACTGAAGAAATAACTCCAAACACAGGAGGAACATTGAGTCAAATGTCAGTGTCAATTTACCACCTCGACGCCTGTGTGGTCGATTTTCTACTGTGTTGCACTAATGCAAACTCCAGATACCTATCTATTTTCAGTGAATGAATTTCGCATGATAATCCCTCCCTAATTATATTTTAGTAGTAGTATAAATGTATTTAGTAGTATAAAATATGTCCATTTATTTGTTTCGCTTTCACGTATCTAATTAACTGATCATCATGAAACTTTGTAGATATTCTTGGACTTGTACCTACTTTATTCCACGCAGACAAAAGCTAGTTTCTTATAAGTTATTTTTATTTATTATTATTATGATTTTTCAGTCTGAATGACGTACTTTATGTCGTTTATGTATAAATTAAAAATTAAAAAAATGCCGACTTTGCGTCTAACATTCTTAACAAACGACCTGTAGGCTGATTTTGTATCTCGCAACAGCAATTCGACAGGCGTAAATTGTACAATTGTTTACAACATCGCTGTCAATGGTATACACTTGAGAGCGATATTGTACACAATTGTACAATTTACACCTGTCGGATGGCTGTTGCGAGATACATAATCAGCCTGCTGATGACTTTGAAGACCTGTACCGATTTCCACCTGCTAAGACCACCTGATATACCTTTCAAACAAAAAAGCCGCATTAAAATCGGCAGACAGATTATGTATCTCGCAACAGCAATTCGACAGGCGTGAATTGTACAATTGTGTACAATATCGCTCTCAAGTGTATACGTTTGACAGCGATATTGTAAACAATTGTACAAATTACGCCTGTCGAATTGCTGTTGCAAGATACATAATAAGCCTACGGATCATCCGTTTGGTATCACAGACACATTTACACCGACACGTCAAGCTTATAACACCCCGTCGTTTTTGCGTCAGGGTTAAAAAAGAGTATTTTAAACCATCACTATTTCGTTGCCCCACAACGGGATTATTAATTGACTTACTGGCAGCCCTCTTAGCTTCATCCCTGGCAGCCTCAGCAGCCTTCCTGGCCTCCTCTTTAGCGGCCTCAGCGGCAAGCCGGGCCTTTTCTTTCGCGTCCTCAGCAGCTTTCTTCGTCGAGTCCACGGTGCTGTTGATTGTATCTGAAACAAATTACTTATTAAGTTTCTTTGTTTTTATATTTCTTTTAGGAATACCCGATTTTAACTAAGAGTAGTTAGGACTACCTAACTACTCCTCTACCTAAACCTCATTACAGGCTTATTTGACACTAGTCAAATAAGCCCGTAATGAGGTAGTGTCAGATTTTAATGAATATTTTTAAACTTTAAATAATTCTTGTTGAAAATTTGTATTATACAGGTTTTTTTGCAATATACCTTCATCCAATAAAAAGGTGAAATTGTGAAAGTACAAAGGTAACGAAGTTGAACCGGAAGATCACGTGACCGTTTGTTTAATCATTGATGAAATATTTACCCAAGGGAAAGCCTAAATATAATTCTACAATATAATTATAACTAAGAACCGATCAAAAACAAATCCGTATTAGTGACAACAAAACAAAATACCAAACACAAGACACATGAAATTAACACAATTATTATCAAGTACATTTATTGTAAAAACCTTGGAAACATCAAAATATTATCACTTACTTAGTACCTAGACAAACACGCATGCATGAATTTTTTTTTTAAATAATACTGTCGAGATTGTTCCACTTAAATACCTTGAGTCTGCATCACAAGTTTCGAGAAGTAATTACACACATCACTATCCGACTTCCATAAGGAGGAATCTTATATAACAACCAAGTATTTAGTACACCATAAAGTAACACATAAAGCGATTAAGGTCTTCCATATCCCAAATTAGTAAAGCTAGAAAAAACAGCCACACTATTAGTTTAGTTTTGTAAGCCCGAAGCAGTTCTTAAATTTACCCTCAAGTAAACCAATACCTTTAGCATCGTCTGAAGCCGAGTCAGACTCGTCTTCCTCTGAAGAGTCCACCACCGAAGTTAAAGTATCTACAAGTGCAAAATAGGTAAAAGAAATAAATAAAAAAGAATAGTTGTTAGAATAAAAAGAAGATATTAAAAAACAACAAAAGAGGGTTAATAACATTGCTAAAAGCAAGAAGTCGGTTTTCAGATTGAAAAATAAAACAGGTAAATCGTAATAGTTATATTATCATCTAATTTGTAGTATAAGAGTACATAAAGAAACAATAGTAGATCTTATTATTGAAAAATTCGAAATTAAAGTAATTGCAACATTTTTGGTCGTATCTATTGAACCTGTAACTGAATCTAATTATAATATTTTACCTTTGGCTCCAGTTACCAAAGAAGAACTCTTATCAATTACAGAGCCTGCAACATTTTCTGTTGTATCTATTGTGCTTACAACTGAATCTACACAATCCAACCAATGTATTGTAAAAAATAAAAGTCCAAACTACTGTAATTATGCTCTAATTTATACCGTTTATACCTTTAGCACCAGCAACTAGTGATGAACTTTTGTCAATTACTGCGCCTGCAACGTTCTTAGTTGTATCTACTGTGCTTTGTAATGTGCTAGCAACTGAATCTAAAAAAAAGCCCAAAATGTAATAAATATATTTTCAAAGTCGTTTAAATTGCGTGTTTGCAATTATTAATTAGAACGTCTTTGTTGTATCAACTGTGCGTGAAACAGAATTTGAAATTGATTAGAAATTATAATATGAAAATGATAAAAGATTTATAAATGGCAAACTAAAAGGGATTGATATAATTTTAAAATCAAGCTTATTATAAAAATGCAATAAAAAGTGTTGTACCTTTAGCACCTGTGACTAGTGACGCACTTATATCATATACTGAACTTGCAACGTTCTTAGTTGTATCTACTTTGCTTGCAACTGAATCTACAAAATCCAACCAATGTATTGTAAAAAAATAAAAGTCCAAACAACTGCAATTATGCTCTAATTTATCACGTTTATACCTTTAGCACCAGCAACTAATGATGAACTTTTGTCAATTACTGCGCCTGCAACGTTCTTAGTTGTATCTACTGTGCTTTGTAATGTGCTAGCAACTGAATCTAAAAAAGCCCAAAATGTTAGAAATCTATTATCAAAGTAGTTCAAATTGCGTAATTGCAATTATTAATTTGAACGTTTTTGTTGTATCCATTGTGCGTGAAACAGAATTTGAAATGATAATGTGAAAATTATAAAAGATTTATAAATGTCAAACTAAAAGGAACGCCCCTGATATAATTATAAAAGCTTATTATAAAAATGCAATAAAAAGGGTTCGTACCTTTAGCACCTGTGACTAGTGACGCACTTTTATCATATACCGAACTTGCAACGTTCTTAGTTGTATCTACTGTGCTCTGTAAAGTGCTTGCTACCGTTTCTACAATTCAATAATGATTATTACAGAAAATAAAAAGCAACCATATATTATAGATTAAGTGAATACAGTGTTGATGTAGTAACTGATGACTACTGTAATAATCGTATTTTTTTACTCTCATTACAGTTTTAAATGAAGTTGATTTTTTACGATAAAACATTACCTTTGGTGGCAGTAGCAACTGAAGAAGTCTTATCGTATGCAGTATCGACTACATTTTTTGTGATATCTATAGTACCTTTTAATGCACTAGCAACAGAATCTACAATGAAATGGATTGTTAGATTATACAAATTGCAACAACCATGATCACGATTAAATTAATTTATTACCTTTAGCACCGGTTGTTAGGGAACAACTTTTATCGTATAAAGAATCTGCAGCGTTTTTAGACGTATCTATTGTGCTTTGTACTGTACTTGAAACGGTATCTAAAACGCAAAGGAACAAATAATAATGAAACAAAAAGTTTTACAAAAAAATGCAATTGAGATATTTTATGATATACCTACCTTTAGTACCGGTTACAGCTGCAGAACTTTTGTCATACACAGAGCTAGCTACATTTTTTGTTGTGTCAACAGTACTTTGTACAGTGTTGGTAACGGAATCTACAATTAAAAGAAACCATTGCTTAGAAGAATAATGACGAAATCTCAAAGAAGGAAACTAAATAATCGTGTAATGTCTCTCTACCTTTGGCACCAGTTACGAGGGAAGTACTCTTATCGTATACAGAGCTAGCTACATTTTTCGTTGTGTCAACAGTACTTTGTACAGTGTTGGAAACGGTATCTACAATTAAAATAAAAAAAGTTTAGAAGAATAACAAAGGAAGCTCAAAAAGAGATGATATAAAAAGTTTAATGTTACTCTACCTTTGGCACCAGTTACAAGGGAAGTACTCTTATCGTATACAGAGCTAGCTACATTTTTCGTTGCGTCAACAGTACTATGTACAGTGTTCGAAACGGTATCTACAATTAAAATAAAAAAAGTTTAAAGGAATAACAAAGGAAGTTTAAAAACAGAAGTTATAAAACGTTTCATATTACTCTACCTTTGGCACCAGTTACAAGGGAAGTACTCTTATCATATACAGAGCTAGCTACATTTTTCGTTGTGTCAACAGTACTTTGTACAGTGTTGGAAACGGTATCTACAATTAAAATAAAAAAAAGTTTAGAAGAATAACAAAGACAGCTCAAAAAGAGAAGCTATAAAACCGTTTCATATCATATTACTCTACCTTTGGCACCAGTTACAAGGGAAGTACTCTTATCGTATACAGAGCTAGCTACATTTTTCGTTGTGTCAACAGTACTTTGTACAGTGTTGGAAACGGTATCTACAATTAAAATAAAAAAAGTTTAGAAGAATAACAAAGGAAGCTCAAAAAGAGATGATATAAAAAGTTTAATGTTACTCTACCTTTGGCACCAGTTACAAGGGAAGTACTCTTATCATATACAGAGCTAGCTACATTTTTCGTTGTGTCAACAGTACTATGTACAGTGTTCGAAACGGTATCTACAAATATGAAAAACGATACAAAACAATGATTCAAACAGAAACAAGAGCTGAATTAAAGTCTGTCTTATCTAGCTTTTGTCTGCTTAGGTGGAAAGTTTAATGT
Source organism: Celastrina argiolus (assembly GCA_905187575.2). Lineage (NCBI taxonomy): Eukaryota > Metazoa > Arthropoda > Insecta > Lepidoptera > Lycaenidae > Celastrina > Celastrina argiolus. Next base: position 3,460,044 of record LR994590.1, on the reverse strand, counting down.
TACAGATAATTTATAATATTCATGTCTATTAATTTTATAAAATTCACCTTTAACACCTGTAGCAATTGACGCGCTTTTATTGTATGCATTATCAGCTGCATTTTTGGTAGCATCTACTGTGCTATGAACGGTGTTTGCTACTGAATCTAAAATATCAAAAATAACATTATGATTTTGATAAAACGTTGTTATGATGTTAAATACATCATACAACAATAGCAAGTATAATCTACCTTTCGCTGATTCCATGTATGATTTTCCAGTTTCCAGTGTGTTTTCTGCAACTTTTTTTGTATTATCTAAAGTACTGGCAACAGTCTCTAAAATGATAATAATATTTTTTTAAACAAAATCTTACAACTGAATAATTACTTAGAAAACATGAATAAAACGAGCTTCATCAATCATACCTCTAGCGCTATCAAAATAAGATTTTCCAACATCAAACGCTGAAAATGCATAAGCTTTCGAAGATTCCAGAGCACTCTGCGTTGAGTTTTGTGCGGATTCTATAGCGTTAGTGCAAAAAAAAGTAAGTACATAAATTAAAAATGCCTACAAACAAAAAATAATTCGCCACGTAAAAGCTCACAAAAATTCTACGGTTATTTCTATCTACACACACTTAAAACTAAAAGTCAATGGTCAAAGTAACGATTTTTTGGGTAAGGTAACACAAAACATACACACTAGTGTTACTTCAAATTATTCAAACCTTTGGCGTTCTCAGAACAGGTTTTAGTCGTTTCAGCTGCGGAGTTTGTAGCATTTTTTGTACTTAGTATTGTTTTACTCAAAGAATCTGATACCGTATCTATGAATGGAATACTAGTATTATTTTATTGTAAAGCACATAGTGGCGTATTTTATTTTAAACCTATATTAATTTTACCTTTTGTTTCAGCAGCATATGTTTTACTAGCATCAAATGCATTATATGCATTAGATTTTGCTGTATCCACAGTACTTGCAACAGAATCTACAAATAGAAGGTAAAGATCAAAACTTAATACAAAGACTTTCATGTTATGTTATTTTTTTATGTTAAATCGGTATGACCTTTAGCTGATGCTGCATATGCCTTTGTGCTATCAAAAGCAGAGGCAGCTGTTTTTTGTGTGGCGTCGAACGTGCTAGCTACAGTATCTACAAATAAATTTTAGCAATCATGAGATTCATAGTTTATTTCTTGCGGATATTATAGGTTTTTGTCATGATTTTACCTTTAGCTGAAGCTGCGTATGTTTTCGTAGTGTCAATAGCAGATGCAGCTGTTTTCTGTGTGGCATCTACTGTGTTTTGTATTGTGCTAGCTACAGTGTCTACAAACAAATGGTCATAGTTATTAAAATATTTTGTCTCTCTGGCTAGGTTTCTGTATTTAATTGTAAATAAATTCTACCTTTAGCTGAAGCTGCGTATGTTTTCGTAGTGTCAATAGCGGATGCAGCAGTTTTTTGTGTGGCTTCCAATGTGCTAGCTACAGTGTCTACAAGCGAAGTTAATTATTATATAGAAATTATATTTACTTTCCAGCGAATTTTATTTGTATGTATATTAAGTATTTCTTCTACCTTTAGCTGACGCTGCGAATGCCTTTGTAGTATCAATAGCGGAAGCAGCTGTTTTTTGTGTAGCATCTACTGTGGTTTGTACAGTGCTAGCTACTGTATCTACAAATAAATGGTTATAGTTATAAAGCGATGCCTCTGGCTAAATTTCTGTATTTGATTGTAAATATATTCTACCTTTAGCTGACGCGGCGTATGCTTTTGTAGTATCAATAGCGGAGGCAGCTGTTTTTTGTGTAGCATCTACAGTGCTTTGGACAGTACTAGCTACAGTGTCTATAAATAATAACAAATGAATTAAACTTATTCAGATATCACTAAATATCTTGGATCTCGTGTCGTTATAAATATTACCTTTGGCACTCGTGGCATATGACTTTCCCGTATCAAGAGCTGACTGTGCAGTTTTTTGTGTGACGTCTACTGTACTTTGAATTGTACTTGCTACTGAATCTACAACATACATTTTTGAATGTAATATAATTTTTTTCTTCGGTTTACATCATTTGAATCTCATATTTACCTTTTGCGGAATTGGCGTAAGATTTTCCAGTTTCTAGTGCCGCATGTGCTGATTTTTGCGTTGAATCTAATGTACTTGAAATAGTATCTATAATTCGAAAATATAAAATACTTATACTTATACATATAATTAGGGATATTTATCTCTACTTTGCTACATTAACTACAAGAAACATAACCTTGTAAAGAAACCGACATAAAGTGCTTGACCAATTAATTATCATGCAAGAAATGTATAGTTCAACTTTTATTAATGGTGCAATGATTTAAAAAAAGTCATACCTTTAGCAGTGTTTACGGCACTCTCAGCAGCTTTTTTCGTGTTATCAACTGTCGTCGCAATAGTTTCTAAAGGTGTAGTAAAAAAATAATAAAATTAAAAAAAAAGTGCAATGAAAAATAATGAAAAGGAAATAATAAATAGAAATAATAGTGTTTAAGAATGTGCAATAAAATAATATGCATTATGTACTCTTACCTTTAGTTGTGTCTATGACTTTCTTGCCATCAGCCACCGCTTTGTTGGCTGCTTCCTTAGCCTCACCGGCTGCGAGGGTCACTTTCTCCAGTTCTTTGTTCAGGACATCTACAGCTACATCCTTAGCACCAGAAGCTATAGAGAAAGAAGAAAAAGTTTTAGAGTCATTACAAACTTTTTGATCCACATTGGCATTAAAATAGAACAGCCATTTTAAGAGGAGGCTTTTATTACATAAGTTATTATGCGCAATACTGTTCCTCAAAAAATGAGGAGATTTATTTGCCATAGAAGCTATTTAGAGATTAAGAGAACTATCGTTTGAAGTTAAGTGTCCATCGAAGTTTATGAAATAGGAAGCACCTCTGCCAAATGGCCTCTCCTATCAGGGCCTATGTAGTCCTGGCGAAACACTAGAGCGTCTGATTTCTCTTATTTAGTGGACATTTATAGTAAGTCTACTATACAAATATTGTCCTCCTTATTTCAGTCTCGATGCTATTTTGGAAAAAACGATGTAGTTACGGACACTACTTCGTAATTACCTTACCTACTGTCTAATTAAATCAAATAATAGACGAATTAAAATGAAAAAAAAAACGTTTAGTAAAAATCATAAAATTACCAGAATTGGCTGCCTCCGAAGCACCTTTCTCTGCTCCGCTGACTAGTTCACCAGCCTTCTTCACTTGGTTCTCCACCACTTGTGCGGCCTCTGTTGCCTTCTCAGCTGCGATCTGTTCGGCATCCTTCTTCTTTCTTTCGAAAAGAGAAGCTGTCTTCTCCCCGATGCTTCGGAAAGCACCTGCGCGAAAAGTATTTTTGTTAATTCTTTGGAAACTGTAAATAGTTGTTGATCGATGTAACAGAGAAGACATACATTTTTATGTGATACAAAAACATACAGCTAGTATCGATTTTGTAAACAGTAACGCTTGACAAATGAGACCACGAGACGCGTGTGATTTAAAAAACGCCAAGGTCGCAAAGATTTGTGTAAACAATGTGCAAATTGTTTAAGGAAGTCGTGGTTATATTAAATTATAGTACCTATTTACGAATTACCAATACGCAGGCATTAGGCCTGCGTATTGGTAATTCGTAAATAACAAATGGAACAATATAAATGATAACATCGACTATAAATAATGATTTATAGGAAGTACCAAATCAATTTGAAGTTTAAAACAATACCAATGTATATTACGTAGCCAATTATGTTTATTATGTATAAACAGTATAAATAAACATAATTTGTCTATACTTAAGTAGGTAAGTACTTACTTCTTAACTTTATAAATATAAGAAATAAGATCATCGAAATCTCGTATATTTATAATCTTCGAATAATGAGGGCGTTAATACAAGTAAGATTAAAATAAATATAAAAGCTAGCTATTTAATCCCATCCCAGTTAATCCCTAAACGTTTCTTTATAACGTAATTAGCAAATAACAAATACTGGCTAGAACTTTGGCTAATTCTTATAAAATCAAATATACCTATATATTTTTTTCTACAAAGAAAATGTGGGCAATAATAATTCTTCAACAAAACACTGTTGACGTGTTATTCCTATCATATCGATTTGTGCGGGGCGGACATCGCAAGGACGCTAGACCAAGGTTGCCTCCCTACTCCCTAGATACGGAGGCGATGAGGGGGTGCAATACTTTATGCAGGCGCCCCACTTTTACCGATGAGTCACAACTCATATCATCTACAGAATACAAAGTTCGTGTTACATAAGAACTGCATTAAACCTGGCGACGTTGTAACGTGGGGCCAATTCATTTTAGAAACTTTTTTTAGGAATAAGTTATCAATTTTGTATGTAATAATATATTTTTTTAATAAATTGAAACTATTTTTTGTATTGTGTCTAAAGTACAGCTATGAAAATTATCTTATTTGTCGGGCAAATTTTAATATGTTTTTTATTGGACTAGGAAGGCTTAATACGTGTTTCTGTTTATTTACTAACGAAATATTATAATTTATAATCTGTAATTTCGTATTAATTACATAACATAATTTTTATTTATTCATATTTATTTATATTGGTGGATAAATTCTTGAATAAATTGTAGGTAACTATATCTATTAAGACAAAATGGTGTTAGTAAACAATCTGTATTTAAATAGCACATTGCCTACTCGTAGAATATTAAACCTTTATCACTTACACAAACATTGTGCAACACAGTTACGATACATTGTACGCACATAACATGTTTAAAAATACATAATGAACTCACCGGCGTTCTTGTCTAGGGTAGCATGAAAACAATAACAATTTAATTTAATATCATATATTAGCATGCTGATCCTATTATTATAATTAGCATGCGAGAGAATACTAGGGAATGCTAAGATACAATGAAATCATCTACGTATAGCTTCTCGTGCAATGTTTTTTATGAAAAATGTGATAATAATGGTTCGACTCAGGCCCCTTCAAGTTTATCATATCTTCTACTTTCTTCTATTCTTCTCTTACTTTCTTTGTTGATAGAGTAGGGAATAAGACTATAGAGTTATAGACTAAAGCAAGGTTTGTCTTGTGATCTTGAACAAAATCTAAATTTTATTATGTATTATGGTATTTGCTTACATTATTATGTACAGATACTTACGTGCAGATTAAAATTGTAATAAATATCTAAAATAAGTTTTTAATGTCTTAAAAACTTTAAAATCTGAAAAATGCAATTATTTTGTACGTAAACATTAGGCCCTATGATAGTTTAAAATTTGTTTAATTAGAGCCAATTTTTCAATCGAAAAATCGGCCCTTAGTTAAATAAACAAATTCAAATACTACCTGTGGAACGGGCTTAACCTTACATTGATCCATCGTATAAAGTTGACGATTAATATACCGGGATGGTAGAGATATTTTATATTATTATCATTCCTTTACCTAGACTTTTTTTTAACATTTTTTCCACCAAAAAAAAAAAACAATTGCGAATAGTCGCATAGGACAAGGTTTAGAATATGAATGACGGACTTGATATTATTTTTTTGTTTCTTACTTTGGGTGCTATTTTTCTTATTGGTTAATTGGGTAAACGTGCAGAGACTGCAGACAGGTGTGGTATAAGACCAAATATGGCTAAACAACATCGTAGGTCGTAACCATAATATAACACGGCCCTTCGTTTGACCTTTCGTGACGCTTAATGCAAAATGTTTTTTAACGCTATGAGTGAGGTCACCATTATTATTTATATGACGACTTTATTAAGTCACCAAGTTATAGCCTAAAATATTTAAAAAAAAAGTTTTACAAACAAGCTTTATTTAAATCCTCTGAGTGGTTGTAAAGACTATTCAAACGAGTCCAAACTCGACGGTTTTATCTTGTTTACTTTAGGAGTTCCTATGGCCACCTCCCGATGCCATGTAGCATAAGAGTGCTTGTCAAGTCTATTCAAACGAGTCGAAATTAGATGGATTTGTTTAGTTTAATTTAGGAATTCCTATGGCTACCATATTATATCCTATGGCTGTAGCTATGTCACCGAAGTTACGTTGTTGAACCTAAATTTCAAACTAATCTAACGAAGCGGTCCTACTTTAACTGACAAGATTGGTACCAGACTAACTAACATACGAACAGGGCAAGTTGAATAAAATATTTTAAAAAGAAAACCATTCATTGTTGACTTCAGAGTGGTTTAAATTCTAAGATACATGTTAGCAAGCGGCCTGTATAATTAATTATTGTTGAAGATTAGACATAATTGTTATCATTTTGTTTTTTAGCTCGTGGATCTCCATGCGCAAAAACATTTTTTATGGCCATAGAGTCATATTTATTAATATTCTTTCATTAATATAAGACACGACATTCATACATTTTAAGTAATTTATCACAACATAAAATATGTGTCAGTTGTACAGCAAAAAGTGATGACTACAACACGGATGTATGACCATTATGTAGTACGAAAAATCTCACACACGTGACGTGGGATGAGGTAGGGTATGTAGAGTAGTAGGTATCGTACAGAAATAGTCCACTTGATCGGTCATTTGAGAGTATTGCTCTTATTTGAGGCCACCGATTGTTTTTCATCGACCATATGGCTTCTGTTCACTGATATATACTTATGCACCTAATGGTTATGACTGTTGAGTGCTGCTTGGAGAAGCTTAAAATGTTTATGTTTCCCTTTGTTTCTATATACTCTGTTGACGGTATTCATTGAATAAAAAAAATATCTTATAGAAGGTTGACATGCGAATTTTAATTACGAAAAATGTCTAAATGTCTATGTCCTGCTAAAGATGCATTATAAAGGCGTCAACGATGCATGAATTTACAAGGTCATTCTGGTTGGTTGGCTCACTAATTACTTCACTAGGAACTGAATCATTAATATCAACGCTCGCAGCAGTTATTCTTAACCCAACAGGCCACTCAATGCGCCAGCTCTCAATAATTATAGCCGTATAATTTCGTCCATTAGCATACCTAGATATACATAAAATAAGGAACGACATGGGAGAGTGATTAAGACCCATACTAATAAATGATGCATGATTCACATAAAGTCTAATCTAAGATGCACCCAAAAAGAGAGAACACTAATGTGCGCCTGAGAACCTAGTCTATAGTTCTGAAAGACATGGTAGGCACAAGGCGAAATCAAAAACTATTGGAGATAAAAGCAGTTTCAACCTCAATTTTAATAAAAATCAGCGGTGTCCAATATTTTTGCTGTGTGAAACAATAAAGCACTTTCGTTTACTTATGTACTGGTTTCCAAAGTATTGTTGATTGATAATAATGAATAAATGTTTAATGTAACAGCATGTAGTAAAATTTACGAAAATTTTTAAGACACTGAAGAAAAACTAGGTCGACGATAATTATCCCAGGGATAAACTGCAGCATTCTTTGCCACGGAGGTAATGAGTGAGTAATTTTATTTTATGTGAAGAAGTTTCCAGATTGAGACAAGAAGATTATATCCTACTAGCGACCCGCCCCGGCTTCGCACGGGTGCAATGCAAAATATACCAACTACAGAATGTCCTTATAGCCAATTAGCCAATACAAACATGTTTTGCTTAGACGTTACTCTTGACAGCGCGACATAATTGGCCATGTGAAAAACACTCAGTGACTCAACACTCAAGTCTAATCCTGCAACGTTAAAAGTTAGACACGCGCCGCCCGACCCCCGGCCGGCCGCGGGTCGGTACCGCCGCGGCGCAAACAACTACGACCCTGCATTTTAAATTTGTAATATCTTCGGTAATATTCGCTTAAATTACATGCTGTAAAAAGCATATTGATCTATAATAAATGCACAATTTATTTAAGGTACTTAATTGGATAAGGATCAATGCTGTATTGTTCGAAATCACTTCGTAAATAACCATTTTTTAGTAAAGGATAAAAATGGTTATGGTGGGTTATCCCTAAGAGATAGACATATACCATCACGGACTTTTTTGTTTAACTTTTTAAGGTCAACAATACTGTAGTAGGTACATTATTTTGGTCTATCTCGTAGGGTTCAGCCAGCGTTTGCAATATAAGCGCAAAAAACGTGCTTATTTACGACATCACATTAGAAACCTTTAAATTTATCAGTGTTTCTCTAGTATATTAAGTATGCATTTATTATACATACAAACCTTCCATAAGAATCACTCTATCTATTAAAAAAACCGCATGAAAATCCGTTGCGTAGTTTTAAAGATCTAAGCATACATACGGACAGACATACAGCGAAAGCGACTTTGTTTTATACTATGTATTGATGACATCATGAAACAGGCGAGAAAAATTGTATCTAATTAAAAAATGTAACTAGGATCATATCTATGGCTTAATATTTAGTTAGTCAATCGTGAGTATTGATAAAATATATAAGGTAAATAAATAAGTTTCAGAGGCTTCTAAACGTCCCAATAAAAAAATATCATAGTTCATTCAGAAAATTAAAATAATAACGCCGTTTATGTAACATGATGCCGTTATTAAGGTAAGCCAATCGGCTCCAGAAGAGGGATGGGTTACCGAGGGGAGCGCTTTAGTTTGCCGGAGTGCTCTCTTATTGTGATGAAGAAGATCGGGGGGGGGGGGGGGGATGGTCTGTGTTTTGAAAGATCCAGGGCACTCCCCCAGTAACGGCTGATGGCAATCCGCAAGGGGTTTTAGTTGGTAAATCGGCCGTGAAAAGCTGGAAATCCCACCCCTAGGAGATCATCCCTGGGGAATGCGTGCATTTCCTTTGCGACATAAAAAAATGACTATCTAAGCTCTCAATTATTATATTGCACAATATTGCATATGCACTGATACTATTATATGCCCCATTTTCAGTGGAAAGTTACAAAAAAGATATATAATATTAATTGACATACACAACAACAGTATGTTATAAATAAAATGTTATCTATGACCTCAATTGGGTTACCGTTCTAGTATAAACCTATAATATAAAATGTTATATTTCGGTGTCGTTATTTTTTTAATTCATTTAATCTACACCGTGACACACCTAAAGTATTAACGAAGTCATATTTGTATACACATATAAAAACAAAAATAATTAAGTAACCCCCGAATTGTCTAGCACTGAGCTAACTGATGATGATGAATATACCTCGTCAAATGTATAACACTCCTCTGTTTTTATTTGGGGATAAATTTCAATGTAAAAAATGGAAAACAACCAAAATTCTAAATGTACCTTAGGTACTAGGTACACATCTAACTACTGTTAGCACCTTCCTAGATTTTTATTTTTATCCCCATAAAAGTTACTATAATTGACAGTAATTATATCATGGAATGCTTATTTCGTGGTATAGACTTTAGGGCTAAGTATTCACTAAATTATTTTGTTCATGTAGCTCCACGCCCGCACCAATAAAAAGCGACGCCATCGAGTCTAGGTCACGATAAAATCTAGTCTAGGCACGATCTATATTTTATAACTGCGCTAAATCGCAAAAACTTAATGAAGCAACAACGAACGAAAATAGGATATTTGTAAATATAGATTTAAAACATTTGATATTTTTTTTAAAACCACATAATATAGTTTAAAGAAGTATTTTATTCATTAAATATAAATAGCTTTACTTGTAACTGGTAGGCAGTTAAGTTAGAACTCAAGATACAAGGTAGTCTCATTTACGGTAAATTCAATAGCTAACACTTTTATATAGCACCTATTTTTGAAATTTTGACCACGCTGTGGCGTTTGATCCGGTATTTTCACCTTTGGATATGAGCATGACTGATAGTAAGTGATAACGAGCTTAAGGTATTAAATTGCAATTAGGTTCCGGCTCCAAGGCTGTCTCATCGATCCAGCCAGTTTGCCTTGGGCTTTATGTGTATGTAGTCATTCTGAGAACTGATGATGTCATAGCTGCTTCATTTGCGAATAGTGACCACAGGTCGAAATTTTGGTCTACAACGTCATACGTTTTAAAGTCGATTTTTCAATCGTTAGGTAACTTTTATCTAAGGAATAAATATGTGACTTTGGCAAATTTTGTATGGAACAAATGTCAAAGTCACATGTTTATTTAACAGATAAAAGTTATCTGACGGTTGAAAAATCGGCCCTTAGAGGAATAATTATAATATCTTAACAACTAATAATAACATACGTAAACAAGGCTGCACGCATCATTGTTTTTTCAACAGATAGTTGAAAAAACAATGATGGTGTGCCCCAAGGATCAATAATTTTGCCCTACTTATTTTTGATATACGTCAATGATTATATTGTAATAGATGAATCTAAATGTTATATTATTATCTATTATTTTCCTTCGATTATAATGTTTTTTATTTACATCAACATACTAATTCCAAGATTTATTATGATGATGCACTAGTTTGAAGAAATTACATTTTCCTGTTTCCTTTATAATTTCCTGTTTCAACCCACACACTTAACGAGGTGATGTGATTTATTCCAATTTAGCCCGAGCTAGAATACAGTCTAACTATATTATATACTATATTGCTTGGAATCTCTTCGGTCGGAGAAAATTCTGAGCACTGTGAATAGAACTGTTTTAATACAATAGAGTTAAAAAAATTACTAACATATTAAGTAGGTACCTATAGATGTTAAAAATTATCAAACTTGAGAAATAGACTCTTGTGTATTTGATTTTCAGTGCTCTGGATTTTCTCCAACATTTTAGATTCCGGATCATCTTCAGTACATACAATACGAGTACAGTCCCATCTTGAATTAACTGCTTCCACAAAACACTTTTTAGTAGTTACCTATTTCATCCGAAATGCCAACGTTAACAATTAGTAATATTTAGGTGTTTTCCGCGATAGGTACTAAATATAGCTATTTGCGACTATTACGCAGTAGCTTGCAGTAAATCGAGAATATTCTTAACGAGTTCAATGATTTATATCTAAATTGTTGCACTGCGAGTCATGACATAATGTTGTTATTTCGTCTACTTTAGTACGTCTGTGACGGAATTGACACGGTTTGAAATGTAACGTTTGGGACGCCAACTCGTCACTCTGGATCAAGGATATGGTAATATCCTCGCCGGTAAAAGACGATACAATAGGACAACTACACCAAGGAACAATGCGTTAGTACTCACCAGGTCTGGAAGCGAACCTGTGGGCCGTTGAAGAATGGCGTTCGCTGGATGTTCGTTGCCGAATGTGTTGTAGTTTTTTGTTATTCTTTAGATACACTAGCCGGCCGGCTGTCACTGAGGATTAATACAGGATTCCACACGCGGTGGACGTTAGATTACATCCAAAATCGGTAATTTGAAGCTAACTCGATTAGTCTGGTTCCGCGTATAAAGGGCGAAACGCTAATGGCGCGTGTTCATTTGTTTTTCACAGCAACTCGCGCGTGGCACTAGGCTTGTACCGTGCAATGCGATTGGTTGAATTGTCAACATTGTATGTCTAGCGGCCCAATGAGAATTGGCGCGCGATATTTAAAATATTATTTATGAAACAAAACGATATAAACTAAACATTCCGCCCACCAAAATACCAACGGAATTTTCCGAAAAGTATGAAAGAAACAATAAGTTAAGAATTACTTACGATACTAACTAAAATTACTATTTAAACGTTAATAGATAACAAAGATCATTCTAATGGAAGGGGACATAGTTTGACTAAAGGTCGTATAAGTGAATGATCCTTACGGGTTCGTATAGTTGCTACCCGAACTACTCCGTCAGGCCCAGGATGTAATGAAACCACTCGTCCTAGCGGCCAATGTAAAGGAGGTCGGTTGGTGTCCTTAATAAGAACCATAGAATTAACAGGTAACGGTTTTGAATCCTTAGTCCATTTTGCCCGCTGAGTAAGTGCATTTAAGTACTCATGTTTCCAACGCTTCCAAAACTGCTGTTGAAATAATTGAATAAGTTGCCAACGGTTTAATCGGCCAATTTTAACATTTGTGTAGTCGGTATCTGGAACCGCGGTCAAGGGTTCTAATGTTAAAAAATGACCAGGGGTTAATACGTTCAAATCGTTAGGGTCTGAGCTTAATGGACACAAGGGTCTTGAATTTAAAATCGATTCGATTTGAGTGAAAAGTGTTGAAAGTTCTTCAAAAGTCAGCGTCTGATCGCCAATAATACGGTACAAATGAGACTTGGCGGCTTTAATTTGAATTTCCCATGCTCCTCCGAAATGGGGAGCGGACGGGGGGTTACGTTTAAATGAGATGCGCTCTGCGTGCGAAGCCTCTTCAATACAGCATGCTAGTTGTGCGCTAGCACCTACGAAATTTGTTCCACAATCCGAATGGATAATGTTACAACGGCCGCGACGCGAAATAAATCGACGCAAAGCCGCGATGAAGCCGTCAGTCGATAAAGTAGATACTACCTCGAGATGTACAGCCCTTGTACTTAAACACACAAATAGACATAAATAGGCTTTATCTAGTTTGGCACCTCTATGGGAACCCAACTTGATACGAAAAGGTCCACCGAAATCCACGCCTACCTCCGAAAAGGGTTTTGCCTGATTTACACGAAAGGCAGGTAAGTCGCTCATAAACGGTTGCAGAGGTTGCGGATTAAGACGGTAACATCGTATGCATTTGGACAGTTGATGACGTATAGCACGCTTAGCCGTGAGGATCCAAAATTGTTGTAAAATCAGATAATGAGTTGTGTTTAGACCAGGATGAAAATTATTTCGATGAATCGATTCAATTACAGCGGCTGTAAGAACACACTTTCTTGGCAATAAGGCAGGATGTTTATGCTCGAATTCCAAGCCCGAGCGAGCGAGATGTCCGCCCACCCTGAGGATATCCTGATCGTCAAGGAACGGGTTTAGCTTTTGAAAACTACGGGGGAGCAATTTCTTTTGTTTTAATTTTAATATCACGTCAGAAAAGTAACGTTTTTGAAAATGTTTAACGATAGTAAAAAGGGAAATATGCCGTTCTGTTTCGGTTACGAAAGTATAATCATAGCGCGAGACAGTGCGCCGCACGCTGTTAGCAAATCTATAAATGTATGCTATAATACGACAGATTTTGTCCAAAGATGAATATTTATCAAAAAGATAATCGATAATTGACGTTTGTTGAGCGGTATCGATTCGATCGGTGACGAGAGTTACACGACGTTGCTCAGCGAGTACCTCGTCATTATTAGTATGAATTTTCGATATATCTACTGGCCACTGAGATTGTGATTGGGACAACCACTTTGGTCCCGCCCACCATAATGTGTTGTTCAGTAGATCACTAGGCATTTGGCCACGTGAACAAACGTCTCCAGGGTTTGTAGCAGACGGTACGTGCCTCCAGCACTCGGGAGGTACGATATCCTGGATATGGCTAACGCGGTTCGCCACGAAGGTCACCCAACGAGAGGAAGGCGATCTCAGCCATGCCAAGGCAATAGTGGAGTCACACCACAGATAAGTGTCATGGATACTAATCCTTAGGGTGTCTTTAACGAATTTTAAAAGATCAGCTAGTAGAACTGCTCCACATAGCTCCAGACGAGGGAGACTTTGTCTTTTGAGGGGAGCAACGCGTGCCTTAGCACAGACAAAGAAAATGCGAACTGAACCATCGGACAGAGTGACACGTAGATAAATGACTGCGCCGTACGCTAGCTCCGAACTATCACAGAAACCATGCAACTGATACGATAAAGCATTTTTGATTACAAATTTGCGTGGAATGTTGAGGTTTCTGACTAACGGAAGTTGATGAGAAAAATTGCTCCATTGGGATACAATTTCCGGTGGAGGAGTTTCATCCCACGATAAACCGAGAATCCACAGTTTTTGGATTAAAACTTTGGCTTTGATTGTCAACGGGGACAGAAAACCCAGAGGATCAAAGATTCTAGCGACCTCGCTCAAGATTGTTCGTTTGGTACATGGATTATTTGACGGTTGAACGTTAAAAACGAACGAATCTGAAGTCGGTTCCCATTTAAGACCTAGAACCTTGACGGTCGTGTCTTCGGCTTCGGTGAATGTGATAGCTTCCGAAAGACACACTTCTGAAGGTAAATCATTCAGAAGTTCAGGATGGTTGCTAACCCATTTTCGCAGCTCAAAAGAGCCAAGAGCGAAAAGGGCGATAACCTGCGATTTAATGTCACGTGCTTCATCCAGCGAAGTACTTCCGGTTACTATGTCATCAACATAGAGATCAGAAGTTAAAACGGTTTTAGCCTTCGGGTACTTATGACCTTCATCATAGGCTAATTGCTGGATAACGCGACATGCTAGAAATGGAGCTGAAGAAACTCCATACGTTACGGTATTAAGAACATATTCTTGAAGTGGCTCATCTGGGTGAGCGCGCCAAAGAATGCGCTGATAATGATGATAATGGGGATCCATTTTTATCTGACGATACATCTGACGCACATCAGCCATGAAGACTACCTCATGTTCGCGATAGCGAAGAAGAATTTCAACAATGTTGGATTGCAACTTTGGACCAGTCAGTAGCATTTCGTTAAGAGAATTGCGGTTGGCATCCTTGGCGGATGCGTCAAAAACGACACGAAGTTTTGTAGTTGCGCTGTCCGGTCGTAGAATGCAATGGTGCGGTATGTAATACCTACCCTGACCCATTTGTTTAGCAGGCACTAAAGACATATGCCCACTGACGATATAATCGGTCATGAATTCGATATATTGTTGTTTTAAATTCGGATCACGAGACAGACGTCTTTCAATAGCATGAAAGCGTCGAAGAGCTATGTCTCGAGAACCCTCGAATATTGGCTCTGTATTTTCCTTGAATGGAAGACAGACGACATATCTACCTGTCTCATCACGATAGTGATTATGGACGAAATTATTTTCACATAATTGTTCATCTGGAGAGAAACGATAGGATTTAGGGATGTTATCGATTTGCCAGAAACGTTGCACGATATTATTTAAATTGTTATCGCCTTGAGGAGACGACACACCTAACAAACACGAAGAAGCGAGTTTGATCCTTCCAAGAAGAAGCCATCCGAAGACAGAATTAAAAGCTCTCGGTTGTGAAGTGCTGCCTTTCAAACGTTGTGTAAGCAGTGATTCAGCGAAAACATCGGCACCTAACAAGACGTAGATCGGACCAGGAATGTCAAAACCAGGATCAGCAAGCGGTAATGTCTTGACTTCCCATCCACTCGTGTTAAGTCTCGCCATCGGTTGGTCTCCGCATATCTTCGGAATAACGAACATATCGAGACGGAATTTAGTAGTACAATTGACGCCGATATCGCACGTAATCACACCGTTAATTGAGGTGGAGTTACCCCCCAAGCCAAGGACGTTGACGTTAGTAGTTGAAGGCAGTATGTTCAGCTGTTGGGCTGCGTGTGCCGTTATAAAGTTATTTTGGCTTCCGGTGTCGAAGAGCGCACGAAAACTATGAAAATCACCAGATGAATTACGGATCTGTATAATGGCAGTTGCCAGTAACACTGTCGAATGAGATGGAGATAAAGATTCCTTCGCAACTAAGGCCAATGAACCAGATTTGTCAGCAGAAGACTCGCAATTACCAACCGATTGCTCCCGGTGCAGAAGAGTGTGATGTCTACGTTTACACTTTTTACAAGAAAATATTGAATTGCAATGCCGCACCGAGTGATACGCGTTTAAACAATTATAGCACCATTTCCTTTCGGTAGCCACAGCCATGCGATCATCGGTCGATTTAGAAAGAAAAGATTTACAAGCCGATATTTGATGCTCATCCCCACAAAAGGAGCACTTACGAATGAATTTTGAACTTGATGACACCTTAGTAGGTTTTCCGTTATGTGCATGACTATTCCCGTCAACGCCATTTACATTGACATGAGAGGTCACAAGTGCATGTGCAACATTGTGTCGCTTCGATTTGAATGGGGTTGCCCGGGTTGCCGCAACCTCCTTAAAGGTTGTTGCGGGTTTGCCAGTGATGGCGGTAAAATGTGTATCTCGAATCATCGCTTCGCATTTAGAATTTAAAAATTCCCTAATTTGTTTATACTGTGGTAACTCCACATTACTATGTTTTTCTTCAAATTCACGTCTTAATTTAGTGTCGAGTTTCGCCAAAATATTATAACAAAGTACAAAGTCCCAGTGTTCAGTAGGTAATTTTAACTGTTTTAATACAGTCAAGTTTTCGTCAATCGTATCTATCGAACTTCGAAAATCTTTAGCGTTTGTAAATTTAAAATTAATATCCAAAATTTCACGCCAACAGGTAAAAGCCAGTTCGCGTTTATCTTCATATCGGGACTTGAGAGCGTCGTATGCGTGTACGTAGTGCTCCGCCGCGACGGGGAACGTTCGAATAAACGATAAGGCATCACCGTGCAAAACAGAAACTAAATAATGAAATTTCTCAATTGTAGTGAGAACAGTGGACTCGTGAATTAACGCGTTATAAGTAGCAATGAATTCGGGCCACGCTTTGATAGCACCAGAAAACGTCGGTAGTGTAATCTTCGGTAGCCGTATGTTACCGCCGAGTGTAGGTACAACCGAATCGCGTCGCGAATCAATTGTTCGATAAGACGAACTCGGTTCAAGAATACGATGTAATGCAGACGCTTGAAAATAGGCGTCGTCGAACAACTCCTGAATCTCGTTATCCCTATCATCGACGTCATCTTTCAAAAGATCTAAGATAATAAAATGGGCCTCTTGGAAATCATTAGCAATATTTTTTATTTCTTGACAATATGAAAGAAACAATTCCACTTTTGTTTCATCGGTTTGAGCCAAATTTCCGACTTCCAGGGCCTTTGACATACGATTATATGCTATAGTACGTTTACGTCGCAAGCTAGGTAAATTATTAATAGTATAAGAGACATCGATACATTTTTTTACGGAAGGTTTAGACTTACGCCTCGTTGGAAAAGACATAATTACAACGCAACTAAACAATATTCGTATTTATTGTAAACACACGAACAGTAAACAACGTTTATTAATATTTAAAAACACCGAGTTAGGTAAATGAACAACAAAAGATATTTGTTCGATCGGCGCGATGTTTATAATATAACGTCAATCGATAAGGATTGGAATGGATGCGCCACCGCGTAATACCTATTTATTTTAAAACTCGATGTAAATACCAATAAGTTTAAAG
Source organism: Celastrina argiolus (assembly GCA_905187575.2). Classification (NCBI taxonomy): domain Eukaryota; kingdom Metazoa; phylum Arthropoda; class Insecta; order Lepidoptera; family Lycaenidae; genus Celastrina; species Celastrina argiolus. The sequence continues at coordinate 3,442,843 of LR994590.1, read as the reverse complement.
CGGTCCCTAGACGGTCAAAATTGCTTGACAAGCATTTACGTGCTTGACAAGCATGCTTGACGAGGCCACGACATCAAAAAACATTCTTGTCAAGCATTCGCATCATTTTGTCGGATAGAGTGACCCAGTGTTGAACTTGCGCTAAAACAGAAACATTTGCAAAGTAGTAGAATGTCTCTACATGCAGATATGGCTTTTCTTGCTCTCACAATTGCTTTGTTGAAGAAAACAAAAAAGAAACGAACAAGACGTTGGTCTGAGCAGTGGTATTTGTTAAGAGATAGATTTACCCATGAGCATTTGCAATAGATTCTACAATTGACGGAGCCCAATGATTTCAAAATTTTTTTGAGGATGGATAATGAGGCAACCTGGAGCACGATTCTCGGGCAGTGGAAAAAAGTTCGAATATTAGTATATCCCGCTCGCACGCGCGCTAAATCACATTTGCATGAGCGAGACAGACCGATACTAAAAACTAAGTTCGAGGCCTGAGAATTAGGGCCCTGGGCCCTTACCCAAGATGCCATCGCTTAGTTACGTAAAGTTCTGTAGATACGTTATCTGTTTTGAGATAGCGACATTGATTTCGTAGCCAACATGCACTAAGATTGCGCTTCGTCTTGGCGTCATTTTTAAAACGTTTTGTCTCTGGTTCCGGCGCCCTAAAACGTAATTTTCGCTGTCAAGTGTCAACTGTGTCAACTGTCAAATCCGTCACTAGACTATCATGTTACAAGACAACAAACTACCATGTGCCAGTGTTGCCAACCTAGAAGTTTTTCCCCTAAATTCGGTGGCAAAAAATTTCTACAAGCAGTTTTTAGGTGTAAAATTGTTTAGGTTTATATTTGGGGTCTCTATTTTTTTACTTACCTATAACGACCAAAATTTTAAAAGTCAATCTGTATAAAAAATAATGTTGGTAGTGTATCTTAACGTATAATGGACATAATCACATTTTTATCAGTATTAATTTATTTTTATTATATTTATAGTTTTCAGTGCCATAAGAAAATTTAGGGATTTTTTTTAAGTAGTTGTTACCATTTTGGGACTTTTGTTGTAAGTTTGGACATAAATATTTATGAGAGTTGGTAACACTGCCGAATGGCCGACGAGTTGCTACTTATATGTTTTTAACAATGAACTTGTATTGAAGCTATTAGTAATTAGTGAAGAAGATGTGTAATCAAACTATGAAGAGTGCAAAAAAGCACGATGCCATAGATCAGTAATACAATCACGGAGAAATTCATACATTAATAGAGGTTAACAACAACACAGGTAAGTAAATAAAACTTTTATGTAACGTGTTTAAATGGAATGTTTATGCAAACGGCAACAATAATTATGGTAGAACAAAAAAGTGGTGCTTAGTAGGTATACAATTTAAGGCTTTCCGTACCTACCTGGCAGCCAGTCATTTATCATAACATCATATTCGATATTAATAAGTATAATATTATCTACTTCGTATGGGAGTAATGGGAGACTTTGTATATACTACGCAGTCACGAATATCAAATGGCTAAAGTAGCCATTCATACTGTGTACCTTGATCAATAAAATCGTCACCCGTAACATAACCATGTGAGTTAGTGAATGAAGTATGATGTTAGGATCTTATTACATTTAGATATTATGTGCCGGCCTACCCTTATGGGAAATTGATTGGCATATTATGTAGGGATTGGCATAATAATATTGGGTATAATTGAAGTAACTACTGTATAAAGTCATTGTTTAATTAATCATTATTTATAAAACTTATTTGTATTTATATAACTTGATCCATATATAAACATATTATCATCACCTGTCTAGGTAACAATAAAATAACAAGTGGTTTTCAGAAATCACAAAATGGATATGTTTAATTATAATTAATATATTTGTGTGAATGAAAGCACATAAGTCTATATCTATATTAAGTCCTGATAAAGCTTATAATATATATTTTTTCAGACAACGGCTGCAGCAGCCTTAATAGGACACATCACCTGCACCATCTAGTGCCTGCTGACCTGCAGCGATAAGGCATTGAAAAGAAAAATAAACAAAGAATGACGTGGGACACTCAAATTTTCAATATTGACATTTCATATTAATAAATATTTACTTATACTGCCTGGTGTGTTTTTATCCCATTTTCATAATTATTACTCACCGTCATACGGTGGGTTTTTAATTCCTACCTTGTTATGGAACATGTAGGCTAGGTTCTAATCCTAGGTAGGATTGGAACCATCATGTGAGTTGTTAAGTTATTAACAAGTAAATTTATTTAACTTTAAAGGGATTAAATGAATTACAAATACTAGAAAAAAATGTTTTATTAACAATTATTATTGTTGTATTTATTATGAGAAATAGTTTAATATACTTAGATTTGTTAATTTTTACAGTTCCATTTGGCCACGTTTTATCTCATATTATCTTGTCTTCACCTACCAGTTTGCAGTACCTACAGATTTTCACTTGCTTTTGATGTTGCTTAATATAAGTAATTCACTTTGAAACTAATTATGCCAAAAACTGCTAAGATTTACAACAATTAAACATATTAATACTTATTTAGTTTCTAATGTTTTACAAGTAATTTGAAGCTTATGAATCAGTTTTCAATGTTTTATATGTTAAGATATTAACAAGTAAAGTTACTTAACTTTAAAGGAATTAAATGAATTACAAATACTGGAAAAAAATGTTTTATTAACAATTATTATTGTTGTATTTATTTACACTTAATTAGTCAGTAGGTATAATGAGAAATAGTTTAGTATACTAAGATTTGTTTTTACAGTTCCATTTGGCCACATTTTGTTCATGAATGCTTTCTTATTCCTGATGAATTATTCTATTTACCTAATTCTAGTTCTAAAATATTTTTAATACAGTAAGCATTTCTTTTTCATTATCATCTCTTTCACTTAGCAGTCTTTAGCATTGGTTTTTATGTTTGCAAATCCGAGTACCTACCTACCAACCAAAGCTTAGTAATTTTGCCAAAATCTCATATTATCTTGTCTTCAACAGCAGTTTGCACTACCTACAGATCACTTGCTTGTAAGTAATTCACTAATTATGCCAAACACTGCTAAGTTTTTGGCATTGTTTTGGCATTATTTTGTTTGGGTAACCAACAGCTTATTAGTAATACATTAACAATACAGTATAGATAGGATCAAAGCCAGTAACAGGATATAAATCAGTTATCAATGTTTTATATCGGGAGACAACAAATAATGTCGGGAATGTCTTCTATTGCCTTCAATTACTGTATATATACGCCTCTCCTAGGTATATTCGTGTTGTGCGGCCAACAATAATCGCAAAGCACCTAAACTCTATTGTACTCTAAACAAGAATATCAGCTGATTAATAAATATCCGCCATATTGTTCGATATCGGAGTTAAAAGCACCTCTTTAGACTTCGTTATCTTGAAAACAATAACGTATAAGATAGCGTTCGACAAAATGTCAAAATGTGTAAGTTGGGTAGCCATTTCATATAACATTATCGTCAATTGGAAAGCGTAAAAGTTTACTGTTATCGTCTCCGACAAAAATGTACAGGTTGGGTAGCACTACAAATATCGATTACGACTAAGGACGTCATTAGTCGTACGCAAAAGTCAATTCCATACATTTTTAAATAGCGTACTTCGATAACGACAAACGTAAAAGCATGTTGGGTAAGCCCCCTGGTCTCTCCATAACGTTCCGTAGTACACTGAATGTGTTGCTTGACAAGCATGTTCTAAACGATCAAGCATGCTTGACAAGCATTGCAAAAATATAATTTTTCATCAAGCTACGTCAAGCATCGAGTTTGCTTGTCAAGCACATCAAGCTTTGTTCTAGACGGTCAAAATTGCTTGACAAGCACGTTAATTTAACGTGCTTGTCAAGCAATTTTGATCGTCTAGGGACCGCTTTACAAGTCAACGTTAATATGTTATATATATTATACCGCTTACTATTATAGATCGTTTGATAATGTTTACAGAATTCAATTATACTGTTCAATTGAAAATAAAGCTTTAACTTTTGTTTGTACTACGTACCTACTAACGATTGCTTTAGAATTACGACTATATGTACTTAGTTAATTTAAGTGTATTCTCAAAATAATTTTAAAACAATAACACGATATAAAAAGTTATAAACCAATCTAAATTAATACACTTTAAGGTTCAAATTAGTATACGATTAGCGCATCCAGTATTTAGTTGATTAATGCCTATAATTGACGACACGATATTACGATACGATATTATTCGTGTTATTATTAATGTAAATTATAGAAAGATAGGTAACACTGTAATACATGTATAAAATATTGTTAAACGATTACGTTCTACTAGAAACTTCGAGAATGTTCGATGTACTTATTTTTTAAAAATGGAATACGGTAGGTATGCAAAATGGATTATGGAACCAAGACTTAGAATTTATTAGCAACAACTTGTTATTAGATATATACGATTAAAGTAGTTACAATTACGAAGTAAATCGGTATTTGGCAGGCTGAATGTATCTACAACGCGGTCACATTAACTTGACGCATGGCTTTGATGACGTCATTTTGGCGGTCAGGTACGGTGCGAAAAAAAAGCATGCAGCTAAATAAAAACTACATTTTAGATTTTGGAGCATAGGTTTTATTTGTTAATCTTGCAATATGTTGCATCATGTATTTTTTTATATAATATAATTTAAAACTATTTTATGTTGATGGATAAATATTTATTTAAAATTCATCTTCACTATAAATAATTGGTACAATATCATGATCTACGAGTAAACTGTCTTCTTCTTCACTTTCGATCTCGCTGTCGGATGACTCCTCTCCTCCAAGATCGATGACAAGTTGCTGCAGTACGTCGTCAACCAGGCCATCTTTTTCCCAGTATTCCTGAAAATAAATAAAATAGTGTTATAAATTTACCACAAAATAATTGTATCAATTTAGTTAATTACTAATATGTACCTCCAAAATTACAGCAGTGATAGCAGTGATAAATTATTACTAGGGGACTCCACACTAGGTCGGGCCTGTCTCGTGGAGTCCATGAGTGGCCTTAATTAAAAATACCTATATCTTTTTATTTAACATCACAATACAAACATAAATACATACATACATACTTTAGATTTATAATTTATTTACGAACTGACCTGTTGTAGTCTCTCCACATGGTTAACTTCTTTTTTCCAGTCTGATGCTGTGATTGAGTTTATTGCATCTCTGGTGAGATTTTCAATTTTTCTTTCTTGTTGGTCTACGTTTTTGTATGCCACCCTCTGTTTGACCAAATTCCAGATATATTCAATGGGGTTGAGGTCACAATGGTAAGGTGGCAACCGTACAATTTCATGGCCATGTCGTTTCATTAAATCATCGACAATGTATTGCTTGGGCGGCTTTGCTTTTTTTATAATATGGTAGAGTTCTCGTTTTCTAATTTTTTCGTCAAATGGAATATTGTTGTCACGCAGCCACTGTTGCATGTCTCCTTTTAACGTTACACACGTGGGCGCCTTCACCGACTGCGTTGAGTGGTAAGGCGCGTTGTCAATGACGACTATACTATTTGGGGGCAAGTTTGGTATCAGCTTTTCATTAAGCCATTTCAAAAAATTCTCGGTATTCATTTCATGGTGGTAATCGCCAGTAGTACTTTTGCATTTGTATAACAAATCTGCATCTGGGATAAATCCGTTTTCTCCTCCAGCATGCACCAGAATCCACCGTTGACCCGGGTTAAAATTTTTATTCACGCTGCTATCTGTGCTGTTTTGCCAGCATTTGCTGACGGTATAATGGGAATGGATCCACGTTTCATCCAGGTAGATAACTGGTTTTTTACCTGCGCCGAGGTCATTGTTCTCTTTCATTCGGCGCAGGTAGCGTTCTCTCCATGCGGCTATATCGGCTTTTTGAATTAGCACCGAACGCGCACTTTTACATTTTTTAAACTTATAACCCAACTGATTTATTAAAATATTTCTAAGGAAAGTTCTTCCACCTTGAAAATTAAGATCTCTCTTAACAGCTGCCAAGATTTTTTTAAGCGTGGGTACTTCCTTTTTTACAGTATAAAAGCTGTTGATGATATTGCGTATTGCGCAAATATCAAAATCATCCACGACAATTTTTTTCGCTGATTGTTTACGCTTTTTACCCGGTGTGGATAACTTTATTTCCCTCATTGGATTATCTGTAGTACTTGGACTGGGACAAAGGTCAGTGCTTGGAACGGTGCTAGTAGTACTAGTACTTGGAGCCGTGCTAGTGCTTGGACTAGCGTCGGGCGAAGAACCCGTCGGTGGTATACATGCCTTTTTGGCCTCCCTTTTTATACGAGTAAGAGTACTTCTTGATATTCCAGTTGCTGCACAGGTTCGTTTATCAACCTGATCTACAGGTATGCAAAAGCGTCTATTTTTCTTCTCATTCTCGAAAAACTGCAGCACTTTCAACACAAGATTTCTCCCTTCACTGTGTATAGTTTTCCCCATGTTCAAAAATTAGTAGTAACAAAAATAGTCCAAAATTAACAAAAACAGTCCAAACTTAAACAATAACGAAAACGTAACAAAATATCCAATAACAACAATAGCAAACAGAAAACTAGTCAAAATAGCTAGCACGCGTATCGGTAACAGAGACGCTAACCGTACTGACGATTGCCGGGCGAGCTAAGGGAATGCGGGGGGAAGCGGGCGGGGCCTCGCATTCCAGCGATGCGTCAAGTTAATGTGACCGCGTTGTAAAGTCCCTGGTTTCGGCACCAAAAAGATGTGACGGAATTGACACGGTTTGAAATGTAACGTTTGGGACGCCAACTCGTCACTCTGGATCAAGGATATGGTAATATCCTCGCCGGTAAAAGACGATACAATAGGACAACTACACCAAGGAACAATGCGTTAGTACTCACCAGGTCTGGAAGCGAACCTGTGGGCCGTTGAAGAATGGCGTTCGCTGGATGTTCGTTGCCGAATGTGTTGTAGTTTTTTGTTATTCTTTAGATACACTAGCCGGCCGGCTGTCACTGAGGATTAATACAGGATTCCACACGCGGTGGACGTTAGATTACATCCAAAATCGGTAATTTGAAGCTAACTCGATTAGTCTGGTTCCGCGTATAAAGGGCGAAACGCTAATGGCGCGTGTTCATTTGTTTTTCACAGCAACTCGCGCGTGGCACTAGGCTTGTACCGTGCAATGCGATTGGTTGAATTGTCAACATTGTATGTCTAGCGGCCCAATGAGAATTGGCGCGCGATATTTAAAATATTATTTATGAAACAAAACGATATAAACTAAACAACGTCTATCATATCATAACCTATTCCCATATTTCAACAATATATAATACTAGCTGACCCTTGCCCACTTCGTTGAGCATAAAAAGAGTTTATGATGAAATTCAACTAAAAAAAAAACAACGTAGAACCCGCAACGCGGGAACCCGAAACCCGAAACGCGGGAACCCGGAACCCGCAACGCGGGAACCCGGAACCCGCAACGCGGGAACCCGGAACCCGCAACGCGGGAACCCGGGACCCGCAACGCGGGAACCCTGAACCCGCAACGCGGGAACTTGAAACCCGCAACGCGGAACCCGCATCGCGGAACCCGCAACGCGGAACCCGCAACGCGGAACCCGCAACGCGGAACCCGCAACGCGGAACCCGCAACGCGGAACCCGCAACGCGGAACCCGCAACGCGGAACCCGCAACGCGGAACCCGCAACGCGGAACCCGCAACGCGGAACCCGCAACACGAGAACCCTGAACCCGCAACGCGGGAACCCTGAACCCGCAACGCGGGAACCCTGAACCCGCAACGCGGGAACCCGGAACTCGCAACGCGGGAACCCGGAACCCGCAACGCGGAACTCGGAACCCCAAACGCGGGAACCCGGAACCCGCAACGCGGGAACCCGGAACCCGCAACGCGGGAACCCTGAAGCCGCAACGCGGGAACCCTGAACCCGCAACGCGGGAACCCGAAACCCGCAACGCGGAACCCGCAACGTGGAACCCGCAACGCGGAACCCGCAACGTTAGAACCCTGAACCCGCAACGCGGAACCCGCAACGCGGGAACCCTGAACCCGCAACGCGGGAACCCTGAACCCGCAACGCGGGAACCCGGAACCCGCAACGCGGGAACCCGGAACCCGCAACGCGGGAACCCGGAACCCGCAACGCGGGAACCCGGAACCCGCAACGCGGGAACCCGGAACCCGCAACGCGGGAACCCGGAACCCGCAACGCGGGAACCCGGAACCCGCAACGCGGGAACCCGGAACCCGCAACGCGGGAACCTGGAACTCGCAACGCGGAACCCGCAGCATGGGAACCCGAAACCCGCAACGCGGAACCAGCAGCATGGGAACCCAAAACCCGCAACGCGGAACCCGCAACGCGGAACCCGCAACGCGGAACCCGGAACCCGCAACACGGAAACCCGGAACCCGCAACGCGGAACCCACAACGCGAAACCCAAACACAGAACCCGCAACGCTGACATAATATGGAATAAATAGTATCCTATGTCCGTCTACTTGCTCTAAGCTACTTCCTCACCAATTTTCAGCCATATCGATAAAGCCGTTCTTGAGTTATAAATAATTTAACTAACACGACTTACTTTTATACATATAGATGTATAGATTACTCCTACTAACATAAGCTAAGCCCGGTGAATGTCACAGTCGGTCCAGCCAATTCGGTGATCATGAGTTTGATGACGACGATGATGATGATGAAAAGTAGCCTAAATTAATCCTTATAACTTTAGCTATCTACCAGTGAAAGTCTCGTTAAAATCGGTCCAGCCGTTCCAGAGATTAGCCGGAGCAAAGAGAGACGCTGACAGACATTTTTTTTTAAATTACATTTTCGTTTTCAGTTAATATCGTTGCCAATGCAAAAAAAAGCAGAAGATATCGTTTAAAATGTCATATGTATTTAGAAAAACGTTGCTAATTGAAAGTTACATACTTACTGACACTTCAATTTTATTTGTTTGTATAGATGTATAGATTTGGAAAACTTCTCCAATCTTGGCGTTTTCACTGACGCAGAGCGGGCGCATAGGAACTTAGTGGTTCCCAAGCGGAGTGGAGCAGAGATTTCGAGCATAGTGATTGGTCAATTCGGGTACCGCAAGCTCCTGTCCGCCTCGCCCCGCGTCAATGGAAACGCAGCCAAACGTCTATAACGTCTACCGGTCGCCATGGTAACTGTGATGGACTATGTAAACTCTTTCGTATTTGAAAATAGAACTTTATATTTTAAGTTTTATAGATTTGACTTTTCTGTCAGATGTTGATATAATTCTTTTACGTTCTGTTTAACATGTTTGCCATTTAATTGTACTTTATTTTAATATACTCTTTAAATAAGTTTGAGCCTTTACATTCAGTGTAGTAACCACGTTTTAGTAGAACCTTTCACATTGTGGCGACCGTGACTAAAAATATGGATGAACTGAAACGCTTACGCACTATTTGTAGAAGGGAGTTTACTCTGCTAGCGAATAAAGTCGAAGATGCATACGGATCAGATGAGTATCTTAGTATTTTTGACGCGCTGGAGGAGGCAAGTTCGAATTTATTTAAAATTGAAGAGGATATTAAGAGGCAATGGTGCGTGAATCCTGACAATCCTGAGGATCATGAGGCCGACCAAGATAAGTACCTTTCGTATAAATTACGTTGGCACAGTATTAAGAGGAAGGCCACACAGTACCTCGCGCACACAGAGCAAGTTGCTGCTTTTAAAGAGCCTAAGCGCCGGCTTCCGGTGCTACCTAAGCTTGAGGTTAAACAATTTGATGGTGATATTAAGTCTTGGCTGTCATTTTGGGGTCAATTTAAAAAGATTGATGAGGACGAGGAGATTATCGACTCAGATAAATTTCAGTACCTACTTCAGTCCATGGCTCCAAACAGCAGCCCACGCCGTCTATTGGATAGTTACCCTCCTAGCGCCGAGAGTTATAGGAAAGCCTTAGAAGCTCTTAAGCAGAGGTTCGCAAAAGACGAAACCCTAATCGAAACATATATAAGGGGGTTATTGTCAATGATGCAAATGAAACCAGAATGTATCTCATCTCTGTATGACAATTTACAGACTCATCTTCACGCTTTAGAGACACTGGGAGTAAGCAAGGATAAGTATGCTGTGATGCTCTTCCCAATGGTTGAGTCTGCCTTGCCGAGCGATATTTTGAGAGCCTGGCATAGAAGTTCTCCGTCGTCGAGAGATATATCCACGATAATGGATTTTTTAAGATCTGAAGTAGAATCCGAGGAAAGAATTGAATTATCTGGGAAAGTTTTTTGTTCTACTTCAGATACACCGAATCAACCGACGGCATGTTTTATTTCGCATATTGATAAAAAGGGCGTTGCGAAGAGCGGTGCGTGTATTTGTATATGGTGCGAGAAAGACACCCATTCTTCGACAGAATGTTTTCGGCCTATGAAAATGTCTCTGGAAGCAAGAAAGGAATTTGTAAGAAATAAAAAGGCGTGTTCAATATGTCTAAGGAGTAACCACATGTCGAAAAAATGTAGATTATTTCCGAAATGTCTTATTTGCAAAAAGAGGCATGTTACAATTATGTGTCCACAAGTTGAGGAAAATAAAGAAAGTAAGCCGAAACATATAACAGAAATGGACAATAATGTAGCATGCTACAGTAGTTCTGTGACTATGACACTACTACCAACATTGATAGTGAAGGTGGTCAATAACGAAAAGGAAGTAATTTTAAGAGCACTCATTGACAGTGGTTCGCAAAGATCGTACCTTAAAGAAGATATTGTAAAATCATTAAATCTTATGCCTACTAAGAAAGAGCGTATTACACAGAGTTTATTTGGAGGATTTGAAACAAAAGCGATGATGTGCAATATTTACGACATACTTATTAAGAGTGTAGATAACAAATTTCATACTAAGTTATCCGTTGTACATCAAAGACAAATTTGTAAAAATCTACCTAGGTTAAGATCTGCTAATGTGATAGACGAACTACGTAAAAAGGGTGTAACCTTACATGACTTGACATTTTGTAATGACGCTCCTGATAACATAGGCTTACTGATAGGTGCTGACTTTTGTGGGACAATTCTGACAGGCGACATTGTACAGCTTGACAATTTAACAGCCTTGGGAACGAAACTGGGGTGGTCGGTTCAGGGTCAGATTTCGACACCGGAATCGTATAGTTTTTTGTCGAATACATTACATTGCCTAACGAATTTTGATATTTCAGATTTTTGGAATTTAGAATCACTAGGTTTCAGAGGACCTTATAATGCGTTCGGAGCCCTAGATCGGTATGAAATTCACAGATTTTCATCTATTTCACGCATAAAATGGTTATTTTTACCTTCAGCACCGCCGTGGTGGGGAGGGTTCTATGACAGATTGATAGTTTTCCTGAAACAAATTTTACGGCGAGTTTTAAATGTACGTCACCGTTACTGCCAGGATCTTCATGAGCACTTACGAAAACGGTTCAGGGACGAATATATTAGCACTCTAATTCAAAGGCCTAGCATGTGTCAGGATATGACGTTAAGGGTAGGCGATGTAGTTTTGTTAGAAACTGAGGGAAAGCGAGTCACATGGCCTCTAGCGGTTGTGGAGGAAATATTTCCACATTTGGAGCTACACTTGGACGATGTGCCCGAGATGAACCAGACCCAAGGCGAAGTTAAATACCACTTCTGACTCAGACGTAAGACCCAGACGAAACCGAAGGTTACCCAACAGGTTCTTTTTGCCTATGACTTAGACTAACCTACCGGTGCTACTTTTTCGGGGGAGTGTGATGGACTATGTAAACTCTTTCGTATTTGAAAATAGAACTTTATATTTTAAGTTTTATAGATTTGACTTTTCTGTCAGATGTTGATATAATTCTTTTACGTTCTGTTTAACATGTTTGCCATTTAATTGTACTTTATTTTAATATACTCTTTAAATAAGTTTGAGCCTTTACATTCAGTGTAGTAACCACGTTTTAGTAGAACCTTTCACAGTAACAGCGTTGTTTACAAATGGAAAACAAAAATTAGGAAATGCTATACATACCGTATTTATATCAGCTGAAACTATTTGGATTCATGTTTTTGTTAATCCTAATAATTTTTTTAATCCAAATAGTTTAAGCTGATATAAAAACGGTATTTATAGCATTTCATAATTTTTATTTTCCATTTGTAAATAATGACGTTGCCATGACAGCCTTGTCATATAAACTGCCAACGACGTGAATCGATCGAGCCCAGGTTCAAACCCCGCGTGACCATCACGTATTTTCTTCTTTTTTCTAATTTTCTGCTTATTTTTTTCAACATTTTCTTTCATAATAACCTTTTCGTAACAATAACGAACATACCGTAAAAAAATTTGCGAAATTGGTCAAGCCGTTGTCGAAGCGCACACGATGTAAGAAATTTTGGAGGTCGTTTTTTTACACTTTGGGCTACATTTTTGGGGTTTTAGTAAGGAACCCTACTTTTTTTAAACATATAATATAGCCTATGTTCAGCGCTAGGAATGTAGCTTTCCAACGGTGAAAGAATTTTTCATATTGGTTCAGTGGTTTCAGAGCCTATTCCATTCAAACAAACAAACAAACAAACAAACAATCAAACGTTACCTCTTTATAATATTAGTATAGATGTCTCTATGTATAGTATCCTATAAGTAGGTACAGACATCTACAGCGGTGTCGTTATCTCATATGGAGTCTCAAAACTTGAAAAAAACATGATATTGGCTACTGTTCTAACACTTCTAACATCAATTATGCGAAATTTAGATCTGTCAGAATAACATAATATTTAACTATGCAGTTTTTCATTTATTTATAGTCTTACAAGGAAGAGCAAGTAAGAACCAGGATGACGCTGACGTCATGCTGATGAAAAAGCTTTCGAAAAGGCAAACGTAGACTGCACAGTAAAATTCCATATACATATACACTGACACACAAACAATAGTATATCAAACCACAACAGAGAGGAATGTGTTTATATCCCCGTCTCGTTTATCACGTACAGGTAGAACGAGATGGGTGTAGTCTAATTAGCTAACCTTGATGATGTCATGTTTTGATAGCGCCTGCGGACTGAGGCGCCTTTTAAAACCATTATGTCGCGATTATAAAACAGATCTGTGTTATCTGATTTTATTAGGTAATAGCTAAGGTCATTTGAGTAGATTTAAATTCTTTTCCTATAATGCTCGAAACTAAAGTCATAATATTATTATAAGATTCTATATTTGGGGGTTATGTTGCTATCCTGCAGTAAATCCACAAATTATGTTAGGTAATAAGTAAGAACTTGTCTTGTTCCATTTGTGCAAAAGAATTTAAAAAATTTACTACACAATTTCTGTGTGGTAATAAAAATGGAGTAAGTAAGTAAATAATCTCTATTAACAAATAACAATACTATACTAAAAGTCACAGTTGGGCAACTACCCAGATCAATAACATACGCCAAGGGGATATAACAAATCACTGAATGAAGGGTAAAACAGTTGAAAAATACTATTAGCAATATTAATGGCTTAGAAGCAGAAGAAGAATTAGAAGTTCGAATATTTTTTCTAGTAACTTCTAAAGGACAAGGCTAAGAGTATATTGCCTGGAATCTCTCCATCCGGAAGAAATTCTGAGTGATGAAAATATAATCTGCACAAATACAACAAAGTTGAAAATCGAACACGCGCCCGTGTTCGAATTTCAACGCTGTTGTTTTTTACACAGATTTTTCTACGTAGGTACTTCGAATCAGTCCCAGTACTCCGCGTAGGGTTTTAAATCTCTCTCTAAATATGCGTAAAAAGAACTGGTTTTATGGGTTAAATCAGTACGTAACCCTTACTGACCTTGTAGCTCAGCTGTCGGAACTGTTGCAATCCTTACATTTTTCAATGAGTCAACTCTATTATAGAATGTATTCAAGGCGCTTATTACGCAGTAGCTATATTCCACACTCATTCCTTATTAAACGTAACATAGCTGCCAAAAGTTTACGATTTAGTTGATTTTGCGACGATTCGGAATAGTTTGTTAGGATTTGCGCCGTTTCTCTTACATTGTACAAAACAGTGACTTCATACAAAATGATGATACAACTAAACCTAAATAATAATTAAATTAGTGTTGCAACAGAACTCTGCTTCCGCTTCCGCATCTGCAGAAGTTCCGCATGTTTTTTCACTTCCGTTTCTGTTTCTGGTTCCGCAAACTTTATAACAGAACCCTAAACGGAAGCGGGGAGAGAGCGGTGAGGTGCGGTGCAGCCGATGCAACGGCAGCGCGGCGCGGACGGGGTGGTTGCGGGGGACCGCGCGGGCACGAAATTACACGAGCGACTAAGCGCGTGATGCCGATGATTGCCGAAGCATTCTCGCGTATTTTGAGAGGGACGGGCGCGCGGTAAACAAACGTGTCACAACGAGTTTGTTTACCCCCATATTTTACCAATAGTTCGCCAATACTTATCAGCTACCACCAGGAGTGTAGCCAGCGAGCAATTATTTAGCGAAGCTGGTTTAATATATGAAGAACATAGAAATAGGCTAAAAGGTGAAAAAGCGGCCAAGTAACTATTTATTAAATACTAGCTGTGCCCGCGACTTCGTTCGCGTGGTGTTTATTTGACTTAAACCGTTTATGCAGCGCATGCAACGAAAGTCCCCAAATATAAATTGTTTGTTTGTTTAAACGCGCTAATGTCTCGTATATGACGCCCAACGCCGCGACGACCGACGCCGCGACGCCCGACGCCGCAACGCCCAACGTCGTGGAGCCGACGCCCAACGTCGTGGAGCCGACGCCCGACGCCGCGACGCCCGACGCCGCGGTGCCCGCCGCCGCGACGCCCGACGCCGCGACGCCCAACGTCGTGACGACGATGCCCGACAGCGCGACGCCCGACGGCGTGACGCCCGACGCCGTGACGCCCGACGCCGCGACGCCCAACGTCGCGACGCCGACGCCTGACGCCGCGACGCCAAACGTCGCGACGCCGACGCCCAACGCCGCGACGCCCAACTTCACGACGCCGACGCCCAACGTCGCGACGCCCGACACTGCGACGCCCGACGCCACGACGCCCGACGCCGCGACGCCCGACGCCACGACGCCCGATGTCGCGACGCCCAACGTCGCGACGCCCGACGGCACGACGCCCGATATTGCGACGCCGACGCCCGACGCCGCGACGCCCGACGCCACGACGCCGCGACGCCCGACGCCACGACGCCCAACGTCACGACGCCCGACGCCCGACGCCGCGACGCCGCGACGCCCAACGTCGCGACGCCAACGCCCAACGCCGCGACACCTAACATCGCGACGCCCGACGTCGCGACGCCGACGGACGCCGCGACGCCGACGGACGCCGCGACGCCCAACGCCGCGACGCCCAACGTCGCGACGCCCGACGGCACGACGCCCGATGTTGCGACGCCGACGCCCGACGCCGCGACGCCCAACGTCGCGACGCCAACGCCCAACGCCGCGACACCTAACACCTAATGTCGCGACGCCGACGGACGCCGCGACGCCGACGGACGCCGCGACGCCCAACGTCGCGACGCCCGACAGCACGACGCCCGATGTTGCGACGCCGACGCCCGACGCCGCGACACCCGACGCCACGACGCCCAACGTCGCGACGCCCGACGCCCGACGCCCGACGCCGCAACGCCGCGACGCCCAACGTCGCGACGCCAACGCCCAACGCCGCGACACCTAACGTCGCGACGCCCGACTTCGCGACGCCGACGGACGCCGCGACGCCGACGGACGCCGCGACGCCTAACGTCACGACGCCGACGCCCGACGCCGACTTTCAATCCGACGTTGCGCTGCTGGCGCCGACCGCCAAATTTTTCGGCGTTGGCGGTCTATTCTCTTTAATTCCAACTCGCACTTGCCCGGTTTTTTATTTATTAATTACCATATGCTTGCAGTATAAACGATGTCGAAATTTCCAAACGTATATCTTCAAAGACTAAGTAGTAGTGGTATTACATTAATATTTAAAATCGGTTCATAAACGACGAAGATATCCACGAACAAACATTAAAAAAAACATATATTTACGAATTGAGAAACCACCTCCTATTTTGGAAGTCGGTTAAAAATATTATGTTGATTATTTCATATTACAATCTACCTTTGTGCCAAGTTTCATTTAAGTACGTTGAGTAGTTTGGCTGAAATACCGTCAAATAGGTAGCTACAATTTTTGAAGATCCCACGGGAAACCTTTCGTTTTTCGGGATAATAATTTCCTATAATGCTCTTCAGGTCATAAGCTACCTGCCTGCCAAATTTCATTTAAATAAGTTGAGTAGTTAGGCTGAAATACCGTCAAATAGGTAGCTACAATTTTTTGAAGATCCCACGGGAACCCTTTCGTTTTTCGGGATAATAATTTCCTATAATGCTCTTCAGGTCATAAGCTACCTGCCTGCCAAATTTCATTTAAATAAGTTGAGTAGTTTGGCTGAAATACCGTCAAATAGGTAGCTACAATTTTTTGAAGATCCCACGGGAACCCTTTCGTTTTTCGGGATATTATTTTCCTATAATGCTCTTCAGGTAATAAGCTACCTGCCTGCCAAATTTCATTTAAATAAGTTGAGTAGTTTGGCTGAAATACCGTCAAATAGGTAGCTACAATTTTTTGAAGATCCCACGGGAACCCTTTCGTTTTTCGGGATAATAATTTCCTATAATGCTCTTCAGGTCATAAGCTACCTGCCTGCCAAATTTCATTTCATTCCATAGAGCGGTTTTAGCGTGATGCGATGACAAACATTCCCATACGGACAGACAGACAGACAGACAGACAGACAGACAGACAGACAGACAGACAGACAGACATTTTTTTCAAAAATGTTATTTTTAGGTTCTGTGGCTCTTATAGACCCCCTTTTTTTGATTTTCACTTAAATATTCTTAATGTACAGACATGACCCCTCTACAGATTTATTATATGTATAGATAACTTGTAGCTATTTAATTTTGACTACTAATCCTTTAAGGAAAATCATTTAATCCTTTTCTCAAACCATTTATATTTTACTACTACAAATTTAATAATATAAAATCTAAAAAAAAATACAAAATTTTGCTTTTTCTACATAGGATTAAGGCTTCCGTTTCCGCTTCCGTTTCTGCTTCCGCTTCCGTTAAGATTTACTTTTGACATCCGTTTCCGTTTCTGCTTCCGTTATGGCAGTTCCGTTGCATCACTAAATTAAATTAATATACCTTTACATTTTATCAATCGTGCAAGATTATGTACCCATAGGGACTCCAAAACATTATACCTATTATATTTTACTTAATTGACGGCTCTATTAATGAATCATCTTAAAAATCATCTTAGAAAATTAGAAACAACTTTAGGAAAAATCTACCTTTTTATAAAAATCTACCTTTATCTATTCTCTATTCTCTATCTATATTTTTTAAAATTTTTCCTCAGTAAAGTACCTATTGTAAATAAGAAAGTCTATCTACATTTACTTACATATGAGTACATCTTAAATCTATTTAACACTAGGTATATTGTAGTCGGGCTTTCGAATTAATGTTGAATAAATGTTTTAAGTAAGGATGTTAATGTCTGCACATCGGCCGTGACCCCAGCGGCTCAGTGCGAGCGCACCGAACCCGTCCCTCCTACGCTGCGAATACAGGTTCAAATTTACAGGCTAACATTGCAATTTCAAGGAATGAATAGCTATCACACGCTATGCTAAAGTTGTATTATGTTTCTTAATTTAGATTTTTGTAAATTATACTTAGCTTAATGGATCTTTGACAAAAAGAAAAGAATTACAAAAAAATAAAAATACGTCCATCGTCATCATTTCAGCTATGACGTCTTTTGCAGTAATTAAGCTTCCCCAAAGCTTTTCATGGGAGTAAGTTGCTTTTACTTAGCAGGGGGGAGGCGTTTTCAGATAAAAACAATGTTCCGGATATAATTATATTCCCTCTGTCTCTTTCTACGCCACCCGCGGGAAGGGTGGTTGATGGAGAGGTTAGCACCTCTTTTTTTCTCCGGTACCCCACGGATAAATAATTTAAAGTTCGTAATTGAACATTCTTTCACTCTCCAATTTATTTTTCGAAAATCGAACAATGTACCTATAACGAACAAGGTTAGATATACATATTTTATTTCACAAAGGGATTTGATTCATATTCCTGACTAGCATGAAATATGGGACGTGATTTCATCTTGACTTTGTCCAATAGCTATGAATCAGTGTAGCTGCGTAGGTCCTTAATCACCCACAAACGAGGAAATGATGTTATAATATGAACGATCGCGTAATAAACACAAACAAATTCCAATTTT
Source organism: Celastrina argiolus (assembly GCA_905187575.2). Classification (NCBI taxonomy): domain Eukaryota; kingdom Metazoa; phylum Arthropoda; class Insecta; order Lepidoptera; family Lycaenidae; genus Celastrina; species Celastrina argiolus. Next base: position 3,424,399 of record LR994590.1, on the reverse strand, counting down.
ATTTTAAATGTTTTTTTTTTCTCAGATAACATTCAAACAAAGTGTATTCAAGTGCATTCTGCATATTAAAACAAATACGTATTTTTTTCTTATTGACAACTAGCTGTGCCCGCGACTTCGTACGCGTGGAAAAGTGATTTAGGGCAGCAGTTCAAATACATTTTTAGTTTATGAACACTGTCTTTTGGATATTTAAAATCACTAATTTATAGTAGTTAATGCTTCTTTATACACGGTATTAGACGTGCATAAGCAAAAGAAGTAGGCCGATGGAGTAATGATAATAATTTATTGTCAAATAATGGCCGTTTTTTTCTATGAAAATGCTAACGATTCCTATTACTACCAGCTCGAAAAATGACCGTGTATTATTAACCGACTTCAAAAAAAGGAGGAGGTTCTCAATTCGTCTGTATGTATAATATTTTTTTCTTTTATGCGAACGGGACTACTTGATAGTACACTCATATACGCGACGAAGATCTCTGTACTGAGATTTGTATGGACTTTACGCCGCAGCGACTGCAGACGATGATCGTTTTCACACCGACGCTGCGCTGCTGGCGCCGAGCGCCAAATTTTTTAAAAGTCTACTCTCGGTGCGCAATTCCAACTCGGACTTGCCCGGTTTTTTATTTATTAATTACCTACGCTAACAAACATGTAGCCTACTTTGGGACTTTACGGTTAAAGTACTAACTTGCTTTAGACGACAAAATAACAAAAGTCCAAAAGAAAGAAAAAACCCAAGCCGTACCTAGCATAAAAACTAATAAATAAAAATATCATGAAAAACATAAAATCTTACTTATATTGACATAACTTTTCTAATTTAAATGTACCTATGACATCTCATTCATATCTTGAAAAAAAACTATCCTACGCCTATACTTTATTAATCGTATTTGCAAAACCTAAGTATAATAATAAATTACTTCGCACAAAGTAATAATTATTTTCACTTGTACTGGAAAATAAGTATTACTTTGTGCGAAGTAAATTTAATTGTTCCTTTTAGTTTACCTTTTGAAGTCGTTTTTTTTTTTTTGTTTAAAATTATTTAATTTTCAGATTTTTAGTGATGGGTATAGACTGAGTAGGGATAATTCTCGAATGATCAGACGACGATTATTTGAGGACGGAAAATGAAAAACAAAAACGATTAAATAAAAAAAAATAGTAGAAAGAGAAAAAGTCTACCAAAAATTTTTCAACACATATATATATATATATATATACATAGCTTACTGAAACGTGAAATTTTTTGATATTATAGATCAAGGATATGGTGCAAAACCTAACTGTTTGGTAATATATGCTTAGACTACTTCAGAAAAAATCAAAATCAATTCACATAAATTTTGAGGATTTCCTTCGATTCCTCACGGATCCCATCATCAGGTCACCATTTGGTGACAATGGGATCAAATTTAAATTATACCCTACACAACATTAAAAAAAATTAAAATCGTTTCAGAAACGATAAAGATATCCGCGAAGAAACAAAAAAAAAACAAACATATATTTACGAATTGAGAAACCTCCTCCTTTTTTGTAAGTCAGTTAAAAATATTATGTTGGTTATTTCATGTTACAATCTACCTTTGTGCCAAGTTTCATTTAAATACGTTGAGTAGTTTGGCTAAAATAAGGTCAAATATTTAGCTACAATTTTTTGAAGATCCCACGGGAACCCTTTCGTTTTTCGGGATAACAATTTCCAATAATGCTCTTCAGGTCATAAGCTACCTGCCTGCCGAATTTCATTTAAATACGTTGAGTAGTTTGGCTGAAATACCGTCAAATAGGTAGCTACAATTTTTTGAAGATCCCACGGGAACCCTGTCGTTTTTCGGGATAACAATTTTCAATAATGCTCTTCAAGTCATAAGCTACCTGCCTGCCGAATTTCATTTAAAGACGTTGAGTAGTTTGGCTGAAATACCGTCAAATAGGTAGCTACAATTTTTTGAAGATCCCACAGGAAACCTGGTGTTTTTCGGGATAACAATTTTCAATAATGCTCTTCAAGTCATAAGCTACCTGCCTGCCGAATTTCATTTACATACGTTGAGTAGTTTGGCTGAAATACCGTCAAATAGGTAGCTACAATTTTTTGAAGATCCCACAGGAACCCTGTCGTTTTTCGGGATAACAATTTTCAATAATGCTCTTCAAGTCATAAGCTACCTGCCTGCCGAATTTCATTTACATACGTTGAGTAGTTTGGCTGAAATACCGTCAAATAGGTAGCTACAATTTTTTGAAGATCTCACGGGAACCCTTTCGTTTTTCGGGATAACAATTTCCAATAATGCTCTTCAAATTATAAGCTACCTGCCTGCCAAATTTCATTTAAATACGTTGAGTAGTTTGGCTGAAATACCGTCAAATAGGTAGCTACAATTTTATGAAGATCCCACGGGAACCCTGTCGTTTTTCGGGATAACAATTTTCAATAATGCTCTTCAGGTCATAAGCTACCTGCCTGCCGAATTTCATTTAAATACGTTGAGTAGTTTGGCTGAAATACCGTCAAATAGGTAGCTACAATTTTTTGAAGATCCCACGGGAACCCTGTCGTTTTTCGGTATAACAATTTCCAATAATGCTCTTCAGATTATAAGCTACCTGCCTGCCAAATTGCATTTAAATACGTTGAGTAGTATGGCTGAAATACCATCAAATAGGTAGCTACAATTTTTTGAAGATCCTACGGGAACCCTTTCGTTTTTCGGGATAACAATTTCCAATAATGCTCTTCAGATCATAAGCTACCTGCCTGCCAAATTTCATTTAAATACGTTGAGTAGTTTGGCTGAAATACCGTCAAATAGGTAGCTACAATTTTTTGAAGATCCCACGGGAACCCTGTCGTTTTTCGGGATAACAATTTTCAATAATGCTCTTCAAGTCATAAGCTACCTGTCTGCCGAATATCATTTAAAGACGTTGAGTAGTTTGGCTGAAATACCGTCAAATAGGTAGCTACAATTTTTTGAAGATCCCACAGGAACCCTGTCGTTTTTCGGGATAACAATTTTCAATAATGCTCTTCAAGTCATAAGCTACCTGCCTGCCGAATTTCATTTACATACGTTGAGTAGTTTGGCTGAAATACCGTCAAATAGGTAGCTACAATTTTTTGAAGATCTCACGGGAACCCTTTCGTTTTTCGGGATAACAATTTCCAATAATGCTCTTCAAATTATAAGCTACCTGCCTGCCAAATTTCATTTAAATACGTTGAGTAGTTTGGCTGAAATACCGTCAAATAGGTAGCTACAATTTTATGATTTTCCCACGGGAACCCTGTCGTTTTTCGGGATAACAATTTTCAATAATGCTCTTCAGGTCATAAGCTACCTGCCTGCCGAATTTCATTTAAATACGTTGAGTAGTTTGGCTGAAATACCGTCAAATAGGTAGCTACAATTTTTTGAAGATCCCACGGGAACCCTGTCGTTTTTCGGTATAACAATTTCCAATAATGCTCTTCAGATTATAAGCTACCTGCCTGCCAAATTGCATTTAAATACGTTGAGTAGTATGGCTGAAATACCGTCAAATAGGTAGCTACAATTTTTTGAAGATCCCACGGGAACCCTTACGTTTTTCGGGATAACAATTTCCAATAATGCTCTTCAGGTCATAAGCTACCTGCCTGCCGAATTTCATTTAAATACGTTGAGTAGTTTGGCTGAAATACCGTCAAATAGGTAGCTACAATTTTTTGAAGATCCCACGGGAACCCTGTCGTTTTTCGGTATAACAATTTCCAATAATGCTCTTCAGATTATAATCTACCTGCCTGCCAAATTGCATTTAAATACGTTGAGTAGTTTGGCTGAAATACCGTCAAATAGGTAGCTACAATTTTTTGAAGATCCCACGGGAACCCTGTCGTTTTTCGGTATAACAATTTCCAATAATGCTCTTCAGATTATAATCTACCTGCCTGCCAAATTGCATTTAAATACGTTGAGTAGTATGGCTGAAATACCGTCAAATAGGTAGCTACAATTTTTTGAAGATCCTACGGGAACCCTTTCGTTTTTCGGGATAACAATTTCCAATAATGCTCTTCAGATCATAAGCTACCTGCCTGCCAAATTTCATTTAAATACGTTGAGTAGTTTGGCTGAAATACCGTCAAATAGGTAGCTACAATTTTTTGAAGATCCCACGGGAACCCTGTCGTTTTTCGGGATAACAATTTTCAATAATGCTCTTCAAGTCATAAGCTACCTGTCTGCCGAATTTCATTTAAAGACGTTGAGTAGTTTGGCTGAAATACCGTCAAATAGGTAGCTACAATTTTTTGAAGATCCCACAGGAACCCTGTCGTTTTTCGGGATAACAATTTTCAATAATGCTCTTCAAGTCATAAGCTACCTGCCTGCCGAATTTCATTTACATACGTTGAGTAGTTTGGCTGAAATACCGTCAAATAGGTAGCTACAATTTTTTGAAATTCCCACGGGAACCCTGTCGTTTTTCGGTATAACAATTTCCAATAATGCTCTTCAGATTATAAGCTACCTGCCTGCCAAATTGCATTTAAATACGTTGAGTAGTATGGCTGAAATACCGTCAAATAGGTAGCTACAATTTTTAGAAGATCCTACGGGAACCCTTTCGTTTTTCGGGATAACAATTTCCAATAATGCTCTTCAGATCATAAGCTACCTGCCTGCCAAATTTCATTTAAATACGTTGAGTAGTTTGGCTGAAATACCGTCAAATAGGTAGCTACAATTTTTTGAAGATCCCACGGGAACCCTTTCGTTTTTCGGAATAATAATTTCCAATAATGCTCTTCAGGTCGTAAGGTACCTGCCTGCCAAATTTCATTTCATTCCATACAGTGGTTTTAGCGTGATGCGACGACAAACATTCCCATATGGACAGACAGACAGACAGACAGACAGACAGACAGACAGACAGACAGACAGACAGACAGACAGACATTTTTTTCAAAAATGCTATTTTTAGGTTCTGTGGCTTATATAGACCCCCTTTTTTTAGTTTTCACTTAAATATTCTTAATGTACAGACATGACCCCTCTACAGATTTATTATATGTATAGATATAGATAATAGCTGATAGTATTATAATTTCTTATAAGTTATAGTCCTCAAGGGATATTTAATTGATTGGAAATGCATTGATGTTATAATGCATTCAGCATCGTATTTCTTTTAAATAGGAGATATGGAGAGGTAACTAATAACTAATAACATATAACTACGCACTTTTAATAATGATAACATTATAATTATTTATAAACAATACTCTGTTTATTTATAATATTATTAGGTATAATAAACAGACTATCACGTCTCAGTAACGTATCGTGCACGCATATTGATATAATTAATTAAACCTTTTCAACCTTTGTCCTTTGTACACTAATCAGCGGTTTATTAGACCAGACGAAACTGGGTCATTTATTTTGTAATTGAGTGAAAACAATACAATTATTATATTATACAGTTTGTATTATTTTTGTCTAAGTTTTTTTAGTTCCCGATTCACACATAAATATCGTAGGACACAGATGGCCCGTTAGATAGCCTATCTATCTATTACTAAAAGATAAAACCGTACAATAGAACAACGCTGTGATTTTCTATGTCTTTTCCCTTTAGTTATTGAAACGGGTCGTTAGTAAGTACCTATCTATCGGTCGAAATTCGAGATTATTGATCTTGTATTTCAATACAAGATCAAAATTCTATCTTGTATTGCAGTTAGTTTTTTATAGAATTTTGGTAATTTGCCACCAAAATTGAATACATAATTACTAATTATATGCAAGTAAGTACGGTCTACCTAGTTAATTATTGCGTTTGTGTACATCTTATAATTAATTTATTTACAGCCGTGACTTACATAAGTACGAAATGAGGATCACTATATTGGCTACTACATTCTACTCATGCTTTCATTAACAGTAAAAGTACAGAAAAATGCCCAGGTGAAAATAATATTATCTACTCTACAACTGAAAACTACTGTGTTTAAAATCTACTATGACGTAATGCCTAGCCATTGCCTCATTTATCATGTTAGAAAAAAATATCTAAACTACATAGTAACGTAGCATGATGATAATATAATATCTAGATCTAGCAATTTTTTTTTATATTGTATAGAAATAATTATATTCTTAAGTAACTAACTACTTATTCATGTAAATTGCTACCTGCTATAATATTATTATCGCAGGATCCGGACAAACAGTTTATTTAGCGGTTCTTTTCCGTTAATATATGGTTTAAAAAGTCGCAAATGCTGTAGGTATGATTTTTTGTAATTTTTTAAAGGCATGTATACCACATGCCTTTAAAGAGAGTATTTTTTACGTTAAGAAAAATAAATAAGATCTTTTAATTATTGTGTAAATATACCTGCATATTATTTATATTACAATTCTTACTGTTTATAAAAAAATATATTCTTTATTAATGATAGTTTCAAATAAATAATTTCTCTCTCACCTGCGATACTGGAGAACATTTTTGTATTTAAAAATATGCAGCAGTAAAAGCCAAATATTATTTCACCAATATCACTTTCAAGTTTTTAGGCCAGTATCAAATAGACCGATAGTGTAATTTTATCCGCAGCCTTCAACCGCAAAAACGAAAGAGCACAATTGAATACCGTACTCAGTAGCGTAAGCACAAGTGTTGACTGCTGACCACAAGTTCCGATACAGTCTTCCGATTTTACCGTCTTACTCGCGAATACGAATTTAACCGAACTGTCTCAGCTTCACAAGTCCACATAAAACTCGGCCAGCGAAACACAAGACACGAAGCGTGAGAGCGAACCGAATAAAAATCTATTTATAATACTGACGTCATACGACTCGTCCTCCTTTTAACTTTAAATATCGTTGTGTGTTGCGAATATTTCGCCTCTTGTTACAAAAAGTAAAGTTTATTAAAATGATAGGTAAAATGGCAGCAATAAAAGCATAAGTCAACACTATATGATACTAGGTACCGTTATACCATGTACCTACTTTAATTTCGGAAAATATAAAACCTTGGGTAATATTGCTCTTGAGCTCTTTTCTTTTCTAATAAAAATATAACTGTCACATTGATATTAGCAGCTGACATCTGTCAAATCGGTCAACTTTTTCTTCCCGCATTACTCATTAGTTGCCAACATAGATAATACAGTATATATAGAGATAGATTGGACACCGACAGAAGTATTAATAAGTTTATTGTACAAGATTGAAGATGGTGTTTTTAACATGTGATGTAACGCCATCTAGTTGAACGCTACATAGTATTCCTGGAGGTCAGCTAGATGGCGTTTTGGAAAAAAACAACGACATCTAGCGGACATAAAGGGATGGTAGGTCTATAGTAAAAATGTTGGTACAAGAAATATTAAGAAGCAATAAAACAATTATTTTGTTTATATTTTTTTATTAACAACTGAATTGATAATAAAATATACACACGTACGGTAAAAAAACATATCGACTATTACAATTTTATTTAATTATGCCCATATTAATTAAATTTTAAATGACTAAAATGTAGTTTTCTAATTAAAGGACTATGTGCGGAATCGTCCCCGCCCATCAACAGAAATGAAATGTAGCTCTACATACATAGATACATCTTGGCAAGATTATATTTTTATACTATGGCGACGTTGCCCAAATGTATGGGATTCTCATGGTATTTTACGTTTAAACAAATATCTCGTTAGTGTAATAAAGCGGGTAAACATTGGGAATTTTCAAACACGCGCTTTGCTTATGCGCGTTTCGAGAACCAGGAGGTATGTTGAAGTGTACACATGCAAGCGCGCTTTTTCTTTATTAATATTATTGTCGACTAATTCCAAAATACATGCTTATTTATCTATTTATAGTGCACAGCGGCGGGCGGCTTAAGACACACAAGATCACCAAGAAACAAACATGAAAATAATAATTAAAAAATCTAAAAATCTCAAGCATTATTATAATAATAGAGGAATATTTGCCATTTATGTTGTAAAATCAGACTACTAACTATAATAGTTCTATTCAGAATGAAACGAGTACAATTTAACCAAAAGATATTATTAGGCTCAACACAGAGTCAAAGCGTCACAACTCACCGCGCCTGGCTCGCTCTATAATACAATAATATCTATAATCATTATGTGTAACATAATTGTTATAAAATAGAGATAAATATGCTTTGCTGATAAAAACTAAGAAATGTTGCTTCGACCCTGTTTCAATACAGGTTGAGCCTTTATATATAAAAAAAAATCAATCGCCAAACAGCAAAAACATGCAAAATTAATATACTTCTAGAAATATCAAGCCCCAACAATAGTAACAATAGTATAATTAATATGTGTCTGGCAAATTAGGATGATTATTTTAATAGCTTAAATCAAAATAAAATTTACTAATTATCATAATATGGTATCAAAATTTTTCAATTGTAATGTTAGTAACACGCAAAATAGGAAAATTAATGAAATATTATAGATATCTCAAGCCCCCTGTAAAAGTGAAAATTTTAATGGATTTTTTTGTCAAAACAAATCTTTTGAATAATAAAATGTATAGCTTAAAATTTAAATGGTAAACTACAATTTTAGCTACTTATGCATTAATAAAGTTGAGATAGACACAATTGAAGACATGAATCAATGAAAGTCCGACATATTCTAAAATGTTTAGGTGACAGTTTGAACTCAATTTTCTCAAAATCATAATTTTGCTGCATATCACCTTCATCCATTCATGTCTTCAATTACTAAAATACATTCTAAGGATTTTTCTTTCTAAGGACGTTTCTAAATATTACACTTTTGCATTTTTTTATAATATACCACGCAACGCACTCTTCATGCACTATATATAACTACTGGACACTATTTAATTCATTGATGTAATCAAAAAATCTATTTCACATGCAAAAACAGGAATTTGTTTATCACATTTCTGTGACAGTAAAAATTTCATTGATTGTAATGGTTTAAAATAAATCTTTTTAACAATTTGCGCTAATTGAATGAGGCGAATTCATATTACACAGTAATAATACTTGCACTTTCTCCACTTTATTAGTTGTTAAACATAAGACTTATTGAAATACACGACCGGTTTCGACTAAGTCATCATCAGGTGTAGGTAGATTTAAAATTTATAAATAATTCGTAAACATTCGGTAGAAAAAACTGCACAAAATTGTAAAAATTTCACTGCTGCCAACATTAATATCATCTGCACAATGTGTACGAATTATGTATAAATTTTAAATCTACCTACACCTGATGATGACTTAGTCGAAACCGGTCGTGTATTTCAATAAATCTTATGTTTAACACTAGAAGGACCGGGCTTCATACTATACCTTCAAAGACCGCAGCCGTCAATTTGACGGCATTAGAGATTCAATCAGAAATTATTGCGTATTTTACTTCAAATAAAATGTAAATAGTATAAATTTATTTTTAAATCATAACAAACAATTTTAGTGCTTAAACTGAGTAAAATTTTCAATAAATAATAGTTTTTTGAAATCTTTTATACATTTTCCACAAACAGCTTTATTGTAGATTGTGCAGTTTTCGCACGTTCTATTTTTTTCTACAATTATGATTTATTTAACATTGCCGCCTCTTATTGTTTCTAGTTTCATCGTTCACTTGTTTCAGAATTACTTTCTTGACTTTGAGCCGCAGCTGAAGTAGATTTTTTTTCACATACTCTGCACGTAGATCGCTGCCTAATTGAAAGATAAAATCATGCCGATATATATTTATCCCTGTTACTTTTCGGTATATACTTAGTCCACGAGTTTATAGCTGCTAAATCAAGTATATTGTAAAAAAAATGAATGGGCCATCTTCGACTTCCAGCTCCTACGGTGTACTTGCGTGCTATCGACGATGTCCACACCAAATTTAGTTTCATTATAAAATTGAACTGTCTCAGGCAGCTTTTTTTTATGAAAACCTATGCTAACGTTGGGGCGCAGAGTACTAAAAATAATTACATTTTTTCCTGGTTTTCCTTGATAGATAGTAAGGGTTTTTTCGGTCTCTGTTTTCATTATAAATCAGGGGAATCTACTTCAGAGTCTTCCGATGAAGAAGTGACCTGTTCCGGCTGAAATTCTTCATCACTGGTTTCACAAAGATTGTCTGCTAAATCATCACCACTTTCATCACCTGATACATCTTGTTGTATATCCAGATATCGCGACAGTTCTTGTTCGATTTGAGAACTATTGAGTTGGCGGCGACGCATTTGTATAATAAATTACGACTGCTCACAAAACGAATCTAACGTCTACTAAATGTAATGTAAACAAACTAAACAATAACAACTTACTCAAAATTCAAAATAAATGAAACAAAAGTAGCCGCATTAGTTCGTAGAAAAATTTGTTTACTATTCTTATCACTGTCTTCGTATGCCGTCATTTTGACGGTGTGCGGTCTTAGTAGGTATTTTTAAAAGAATCTCGTATACTACACATAATTTCATACTTTTTTATATGGATTTAGACTAACAATAACAAATTAGGAAAAGTCATAAAATATGAAAAGAAACACCAACATGGTGTGTAAAATATTTAAGAATGAAATCGCCGTGCCGTCAAATTGACGGCCTTGGTCTTTCTAGTGTTAACAACTGATAAAGTGGAGAAAGTGCAAGTCATTTGTGTATTATTACTGTGTACAATATATTTCCATCAAGAACCTACAGTACATTAAATAACATACGAATTCATATTATTAAGCAATAATGTTTTGTAAGCATTAACAAATTGCAGACATGTCGGATTGGTGTTACAGATTCCATTGCTTCTAATGCAACAAAAAAAGTTCTCAAGAGGGTCTTGATTAAAATTCCTTGTCAAAAGATTTCGAACTCTATACTTGTTATGAATATAATATGTCCACATTTCTGAGAATGTATTTATATTATGTATCCAGTTCTGGACCGATGGAACTTTTTCATATTTTTTGTATATGTACCATCTGGACTTTTTACAATTTTTTCAAAGGTTTAAAAGGATTTTAATATTGGTATAATCATTCCAAAACTTAAAGTGTGGAGAATTATTTTTGAGACACCCCTAGAGAACTTTAGCCGTATCATGGTACAAGTAGCCATTAAAAGAGTCAAATAGTTTGTCAAAAATTAACAGAAGATCTGCAGTGTCTTCACACACACTCCTCCGGTATAATTTTGTTTTCTGAAACAAGACAAAAAATATATTAAGAGTTGAATAAAAAAAATAACTTTTATAGTATTGTTGCATGTGCATTGTGCGTGCAAGCACTACGATACTAAGACCAGATTTCACCAAAAACAAGGCATTAGTAAACGGAAAGTTAGATGAGTGACGACGGACGGCCGGAGTTTTAATACGCAATATTTACTGTAATCGTCGAAGGTAGTGCACTGACAAAAATAATCAGTTGATTTCGTAATCGGCCGTTTAGTCAAAAATGTAATACAACTAAGGGTGGAGTGCACCGACAGAAATAATCAGTTAATTTCGTTATCGGCCGTTTAGTCAAAAATGTAATACAACTAAATGAAACATAAGGCTACTACATTAAATTACATTTATATGTCTGACATTTTTATTTGGTTACGTAAGATTGAACACTACAAAATTTGTTGTCACTGCCTGTGTGTGTGTGTGCCTCACAAAAACTGAAATCCCATCAAAAACATAACTTGTAAAAAGTGCCAAGTCTCGTTACTTAGTTCTTCTAACATAAAAAATTGTAAGATTCATGTTATGCCAAGTCAGTCGGTCTAACAACATCTTATAGTGATCATATCAATATTATTAAAAATATTTCATAAATAAACAAAGTAAATTGACTTGGCAATTGCATGAAAACTTGAAAACACAATGTAGGTACATATCAATCTCACAAGTGATACTTATTAAATCAGATTATTTATTGCGATTGCAAAATCAAATCAAATCAAGTCAAATAGGCACGACGAAAGATTTTGAAATCCACTTTTATAAAAGATACACATTTGCTAATTATGAAAAAACCTATATTTCGATACAGCCATTTTTCTAATATATTTTCAATAGTCCGCCAAAACAGGGCGAAGTGTCAAGGCCTCGAATGTGACGTTACGCCTAGGTAAACGTCAGATGCTGATGATGATGAAGTAAACCATAGATGAAAGAGTAATATATAATGACAGTAGCGATGGACCATGACAGTGATGTTTACCTAGACGTGACGTCATGCGCTGTAATGCGTGTTACAGTCAAAATGGCCGATTGCACTATTTTAATGTTTTAATTTATTGAAAATCTTAATAATTGCAAATTTTTATATCAAAGTATATCGGTATTTCAAAACCTTTTTATATCTATTTTACCCTGAAATCATTAAATCTTTGATTATTTGTTAATGTCGTCACTCCTATTGTGTTCTTGATCTTGTAAAATTATTTAAAACAAAAGATGTTTAATAATATTGATATATTATGATGTTGTTAGAGTCTAACAGTTAGACTGAACGATTAACCCCGACTTGGCACTTTTTATGTTATGTTTTTGATGGGATTATAATACTTTAAGGAGAAAATATTGTAACACTTACCTGATAAAAATCTCATAGCCGCAGAAACTCGTTGGCTGAAAACCTGCATGCACCTTCATCTTAGGTACTTTTGCGGGATCTATGTGGTACTCTGTCAATTTATTTAATATTCTTATTTCGTCTTCTCCTGTGTCCACCTCTAATAACTTTCTTAAAAGTATTTGGCTAATTTTTCTCTATTATTTTGCATAATATACTTTATGTTTTTTGTTATAAAGTAATTTCTTACACCTTTTGATAAATGTGGCGTGTCAACGGTGTCAAATAGTGGAAATATTTTTACCTTTTTTATTTCAAAGGCATTAGAATTGTATGCTTCATTTCTTTTTAAATATTTTTCCTTCGTTTGTTTTTGTAACATTTTTATTGTGCTCATATTTGAAGTAGCCTGGTCACATATAGTTAAAACTATAATTAATAACTCCAACCTCACTAAATTTTTCAATAGTCATTTTTAATACTGTTTTTAAATAAATTTTGTAACATTTTGTAACATTTTTTGTTTTATGTAACCTGAAAAAATGCAAAAAAATAGGAAAAACTATTTAAAATATTGCTAAATCTCTAAAAATTAACTCTACTAGTGATTAACAACCAACCTTGCATAGATTTATTTTTCTGTGACAATTTAGTAGTATGTACAATATCAGAAGTAGATGTTGAAGGTTCAGGGTGCAGTGTTGTGTAAATTACATCTGCAGGGGGTTGCAATAAATTGAGTTGACCTTTTGCTTGTCTATTAACTGTAACAAAAACAAAATACTATGTTAGTATGTTCGGGAACTGTATAAAAATAATAACTTTTAAGACATTGATAGGTTTTGAATTATTTTAGCAATTTTTAGCTGTAATACATAAATAAAATAATTTTATTTTGACAGTCGAAAAATAATTAAGTTAACCCTGTTAAAACACAAAATACTTACATTCTAAATATAGTGTTGGAACAGAATTCCTAGTTAGCTGTTTGCTTTCTAAAACATAACTTATACATATTTTTTATTTTATTAAACATATTTTCAAAGTGTTTATTGCACAACTTGAATGTGTTATAAACATAAATCTCCCTTTTCTCTAATTTCCTCACATAACTCGGCCTTCCATGCAGCAAATCTATCTGGGTTATTTTGAGGTTTGGGGAAGCGATGCAGCGGCCCTGAAATAGTTCAGTATTTGTATTATTACAAAAAGTATAAATTAAAAAAAAAAGATTATTTTCTGACAAATATTACAAAATTACAATATGTGGGAATCTCCATGTGAGTTAAAACTTGTGTTAGGCAAATCCCGCTCTTTCTATGAGACAATTTTTAATACACAATAATTATTAAGGTTTTATATTATATTTATACATATTTTTACATTTTTACTATTCTGTGCCTACGAGAGTAAACATGATATGCATGTGTGTGTGTGTGTATGTGTATATGTAAATTAACATAAATATACATTTATGACATATACATAGATACACATACATACAATATATGGCATCATATTTGGAATAATTCTGTATTATAATAATGTATACCATAATATTATTTTATATACGTTATATTTACAAAAATAATTAATTATATTACTATTGACCAAAGCAGCAACGGGTCCATGACATAAAGCTATACAAAGAAGCTGGAGGTAGGAGGTGGCTGGAGTCTTATGGCTTGACAAAGCCAATGACAGGGAAGTTTGGAAAAAGTTGGGGGAGGCCTATACCCACAAAGGGGTCAATTATCCAGAATAATCTAGAAATGAGATGAAAAAAACATAATTATTACTAACTAACATAATTTAATAAACTGCAAAATATAAGACTAACACTAAATTTTAACAAAGGGAAATTGAATAAATGGCTTTTTTATTTATTTTATTTATTACTAATAACTATTGTAACAATAGCTCAATTTCCCCATAACTTAGTAGTTCCAGCCAATTTGTTATAATCATTTTGCATTTACTGTATGAAACAGAATAAATAATATGTTTTATTCTATTGATTTTATTGTATAATATGATTGAACGCAAGGCAAATTGCTGTTTTGCAGATGATGTGCGGACGCCGGACAGGTGGTTGAAATATAAATACAACAAGGGTTTTTTTATTTTATATATCTAGTTCTACTTTAGTACTTTTATGAACCTTTAATATTGTTTGCAGTATATAAAGTTTCCTTACTATTAATACATTGGCTTCTTTGTATAGCTGCTCTGTGTTATAGAAAATTTCTTAAGTAACGAAAGAGCCAAGTTAGTTTTCTAATGCGGGATGCAACACTTATGAGTTTTGGGTTCCAAGATAATTTATTGCTGATGATTACACCTAAATATTTTGTAGATTTTACCCTTTCTAATTTTTGACACATACTGTTCAGGTAATTGTTACATCTATGAGCTGTTATATTAAAATTACTGGGGGTTGGGTTGTTACATTAATAGAGAATGGGATATAATTAGTTTTATAAGCATTTAAAGTAGGTAAGTGACTTTATGTTTAGCCATTCAATATCTTTGTGTAGTCCATTTTCCGCACACCTTTAAACTTTAGACCAACTCGCAACTTCGCAAAATTACAGGCATTCACGAACTCGTAATATTATAAAATAATATGTAACTGTTAACTATAAACCAGCATTATATGTAAAAGACAGTTACAGAAATATAAATCTGTGTCTGACAAAACAACGCTTTATAACACAGAATTTTTCCTAACTGCTATCAATTTAAGTGTCACGTATTATAAATACCATTAAAGAATTTCAAGAGCAAATTAATATTTTCTGTTTACATTTGTATCACATTGAATCGGCATGAAGTGTAGGGAATTACTACGTCTCTAGGATAAAAATATTTGTGAAGGTTTTTAAAGTTTATTTACTTACCTCCTTCTTCACATCCAAAGTAACAGTGAAGTCGCGGGTATATCGGTATTATCGCCATAATTTTGTCCAAAAACAAGCCAAGTCTTCAGAAAAAATGTGCACGTCCAAGTCCATAAAACGAAGCCAGAGTCGATTGGTAAGGATTGGAAATCAGTGTCCGTAAGAAATAGTTGGCTATTTTATCTCAAATCGGAGGTCAAAAACAAGAAATAGGAACTATCCGATACCAGTAAACAAGCCGAAGTCAGTAATAAAAAGATACACTAAAAATCACAACAAACGCAAGCAAGAACTTAAAAGTGAAAATTTCCATCAACGGATTTATACAATAATATACAAAGTGTTGCCCACGTGTTGCAAGTTGCAATTGTAAAAAAATTATTATTTTGTCACAACAATCTATGATTTTAAGCAGCTGTATGTATCTATTTAAAAATAACTTAAAATTTTTCAAATTGTCTTTTATTAATTTAATCTAAATAAAATAATTATAATTCTTTAATAATGTAGTGACATCTAGTAGAATTTAAATGTACCAACGGAAAATAGTTGTATTGTATCGTTTGTAAGATAGCAGCACCATCCATACAAATATTTTTTTTAGAAACAATGTACTGAGTGTCACCCCCATGGTTGCCAAGCAACACAAACAGAAAACAAACAAATTTACTTTCAGATTATTAAATTAACTGAAAAAATAGCCTCATATGATAGCGGCTTTTTGAACAATACTGAAACCCATGTGGGAATGTCTAAAGAAAATAACAATCTACGCCTTCTTGGCTCTCCTGTAAACTTAACCTACAGAAGTAAAAAGAAGGAAGATCGAAAAAATATAAGGAATCGTCCCAGATCTGCGCTTCAGAACTCTACATCTTTGGTAACATAGAGTTTACATGTTTTAAGTAGAAAAGACGAAGCTAAAGATGTGTAGGCCATAAATACTAACTTTGTCTGATAAAACTATGTAAATTGTAAAAACCAATCATGTTTTAACATAGTTTTTTTATTATTTGTAATATAGCTAAGCCGCATAGTTACAGTATCCACAGAAACGTATTTTTTGCCAATCAAAAATATTCTCATATTCTGGTGCCATACCAAATTTCAAACAAACATAAAATTGGTAAGATAGTGACTAAAAAGTAACAATGCTAGGATGAAGTTTTTAAAAATTGCATTGTTATTGCACTGTTATATTATCCATAAAACCTAATAGTTCAGTATATATGTATCTATATTTATCAGGATTACCAGGAGAGATTTAGAAGACCATACTCGGCGGACACCAAGGACACCAGGAAATCATTAAACTCAGATTTATTTTATGACAGTAAGTGTAGAGACCTAATGTAAATTATACATTACTAGCTGACCCGTGCCCACTTCATTGATTCACATTTTATTTTCCATAACGATTTTAATTATTACCAATAAATTGTGAAACATGTTTTAAATGAATATATTTTCTTGAAATTATTTAAAATATTTTGTATTTACTCCAACACCTGTAGATATGAGGATTATGTTGGTGTATATTTTAACATTAATCTTTTCTTTGGTTGCCGTGGATTATTGTTCTCTAGTAAAATATCCAATGTCTTTAAAAACACAAAATGAAATTATTACAATTTTACATGTTTTTTCCATTGTTTTAGATTCTCCAATAACTATTAAAGTTTTGTCACCCACACATGAATTATTAAACAATTGCCAACAACAGACTAAGAACAGGGACATATGTAGCAATGCATCAGATTTTGGTTCTGAAGATACCTTTATGAGCTTGGGCACAAAAATTAAAGCGAAAGCCCAATCTGGATCTAAAAATAAAAACCATAACTCAAAGAACTATTTGAAATATAGGAATATAGCAAAAAGAGGTCGAAAGGTGGAAGCAGACGCTGATAATGCGGCAAGCAATGACTATGAACTAGACATAAGAATAACAGAAAAGCTTGTAAGATCTCCTTCTCCTTCACGTAATTTCCCCGATTTTAGAACATCATCACCAACATTTAAATATAGAAATCAGCAATTTAGATTTTCTTCCTATGATGATACCACGATTGAAGAGATAAGTGATTCATTTAACTTTGATACAGTAGGAAGTAAAAAATTTATGGATTTGCCTTTGACCAAACAACACCTTTCTCTTGTCGAAGAAGAATCTAATCAAGATCTTGAAAGTCTACCTTCCCAAGGTGATAAAAATAATGTTACTCATGTACAATCTCAAGAACGAAATAACAAAGCGAAGGAAGAAATAAATATTGATAACAAAGAGAGAGATTACGAAATGTTTTACGAAAATTTTGATAAATATAATTCTAATACTTATAGAAATGGGCTATCAAGTACTCATATAGGTGCTGTAGATATAGATGCTACAGCTACAGATGCTGCTTCTAAAGATTCAGGGTATCCAGAAAGTGTGAACAGAGAGGAAAAACGGTCAGTACCAAGTTGTTCACTGCCTAACAGTACAGAAAAAGCTAACAATAAAACCGTTTTAGATTTTAATAACAAAAAGTTTTCGGAAGTCGTTAATCACAGCAGACTTCTTTATAAAGATTTCTTTCTCAAAAAGGAGGGCCATATTGCTATTCCACCTAATAATTCACCACACAAAAGTACAGACAATGCTATAGACGTAAGCGAAGCATGTAATGTAATTAATGAAAATGAGAATTCGGAATACCCATCATATTTAGTTAACAGTACAACTAAAGCGTATACATCTAAAGTTATAGAAGATTATAAAAAGGAAATAGAAGCCATTAATAATTTACACGAACTGACACTCAAAGATATTAAAACGGAAGCTATATCACCTACTCCGTTTGATATAGATAACATGTTTGAACAATACTCGAATAACCTATCTGATGAAATAAAAGACTATAGCCCTTCCCTAGAAAGTAACAATTCGAGCGAAACATCAAAAGATAAAAATTGCAATAAAAATGAACAAGACGTGTCCAAAGTTACAACTAAAGAATTGATACAGAACTATCTAAAAATTAAAGATGATTTCAAAGGTTTCGATAAAACACCGAAAAATTTGAAGAAGTATGAAAAGAAATTTAGTAATATAACATCAAAATATTTAGAAAGTCGCCCTCAAAAGCATTTAAATAAGGAAGCATTTAAGAACGCAGAAAAAAGTAATATAAGAAATCAAAAGACTCCTTATACAGTATCCACGCCTTTGAGTGCAAGGCTAGATGATTTGCAAAACGATAAGGATGTTGAATCGTGGATTTCTCTAGCTGAACCCTCTCCTAGAATAATTGAAGATGATAAAAGTGGTGATTCATTGGAAAATAAACCCCAATCGTTAGAAGATAAAGATGATATTGAATCATCAAGTCCCATTGAATCTGAAGAATCGAAACCCAGGGAACCTACACAAAAGTCGAACCTCCTAGATATATATTCAATGTTAAAAGAAATCGAAAGTTATGGGGAAAAACCTGTTGCGATTGAAGAAAAAGCGCCACCGCCACAAGAAGAAAAAAAAGATGATAGATGTGCGACGCCGAAGGACAATTTTATGTGAGCATGCTTGTCGGAAAGACATACTTCCTAGTATGACGCCCCCGTGGTCTAGTGTCTCTTGACCCGGAGGTCGCGGGTTCGAATCCCTCTGACGGAACAAAAAGCTTTAAATGTTCCTGAGTCATGGATGTGTGTTAAATTTGTATATTAATATAATAAAAATATTAAATACTAGCTGTGCCCGCGACTTCGTACGCGTGGAAAAGTGATTTAGGGCAGCAGTTCAAATACATTTTTAGTTTATGAACACTGTCGTTTGGATATTTAAAATCACTAATTTATAGTAATGCTTCTTTATACACGGTATTAGACGTGCATAGGCAAAAGAAGTAGGCCGATGGAGTAATAATAATAGTTTACTGTCAAATAATGGCCGTTTTTGTCGTGAATGTTTTGAGGTATTTTTTCTATGAAAATGCTAACAATTCCTACTACCAGTTCGAAAATTGACCGTGTATTATTAACCGACTTCAAAAAAAGGAGGAGGTTCTCAATTCGTCTGTATGTATAATATTTTTTTTTCTTTTATGCGAACGGGACTACTTGATAGTACGCTCATATACGCGACGAAGATCTCTGTACTGAGATTTGTATGGAGTTTACGCCGCAGCGACTGCAGACGATGATCGTTTTCACACCGACGCGACGCTGCGCTGCTGGCGCCGAGCGCCAAATTTTTTAAAAGTCTACTCTCCGTGCGCAATTCCAACTCGGACTTGCCCGGTTTTTTATTTATTAATTACCTACGCTAACAAACATGTAGCCTACTTTGGGACTTTACGGTTAAAGTACTAACTTCCTTTAGACGACAAAATAACAAAAGTCCAAAAGAAAGAAAAAACCCAAGCCGTACCTAGCATGAAAACTAATAAATAAAAATATCATGAAAAACATAAATCTTACTTATATTGACATAACTTTTCTAATTTAAATGTACCTATGACATCTCATTCATATCTTGAAAACAAACTATTCTACGCCTATACTTTATTAATCGTATTTGCAAAACCTAAGTATAATAATAAATTACTTCGCACAAAGTAATAATTATTTTCACTTGTACTGGAAAATAAGTATTACTTTGTGCGAAGTAAATTTAATTGTTCCTTTTAGTTTACCTTTTGAAGTCGTTTTTTTTTTGTTTAAAATTATTTAATTTTCAGATTTTTATTTTTTAGTGATGGGTATAGACTGAGTAGGGATATTGAACGAATGATTATTTGAGGACGGAAAATGAAAAACAAAAACGATTAGATAAAAAAAAATAGTAGAAAGATATATATATATATATAGTTTACTGAAACGCGAAATTTATTGATGTTATAGATCGAGGATATGGTGCAAAACTTACTGTTTGGTAACATATGCTTAGACTTCTTCAGAAAAAATCAAAATCAATATATTATTCCACATACATTTTGAGGATTTCCTTCGATTCCTCACAGATCCCATCATCAGGTCACCATTTTGGTGACAATGGGACCAAATTTAAATTATACCCTACACAACATAAAAAAAATTAAAATCATTTCAGAAACGATGAAGATATCCGCGAAGAAACATAAAACACAAACATATATTTACGAATTGAGAAACCTCCTCCTTTTTTGTAAGTCGGTTAAAAATATTATGTTGGTTATTTCATGTTACAATCTACCTTTGTGCCAAGTTTCATTTAAATACGTTGAGTAGTTTGGCTAAAATACCGTCAAATTAAAAGCTAAAATTTTTTGAAGATCCCACGGGAACCCTTTCGTTTTTCGGGATAATAATTTTCTAGTAATGCTTTTCAGATCATAAGCTACCAGTCTGCCAAATTTCATTTAAATACGTTGAGTGGTTTGGCTGAAATACCGTCAAATAGGTAGCTACAATTTTTTGAAGATCCCACGGGAACCCTTTTGTTTTTCGGGATAACAATTTTCAACAATGCTCTTCAGGTCATAAGCTACCTGCCTGCCGAATTTCATTCAAATACGTTGAGTAGTTTGGCTGAAATACCGTCAAATAGGTAGCTACAATTTTTTGAAGATCCCACGGGAACCCTTTCGTTTTTCGGAATAATAATTTCCAATAATGCTCTTCATGTCATAAGCTACCTGCCTGCCAAATTTCATTTAAATACGTTGAGTGGTATGGCTGAAATACCGTCAAATAGGTAGCTACAATTTTTTAAAGATCCCACGGGAATCCTTTCGTTTTTCGGGATAATAATTTTTTAGTAATGCTTTTCAGATCATAAGCTACCAGCCTGCCAAATTT
Organism: Celastrina argiolus; assembly: GCA_905187575.2. Taxonomy (NCBI): domain Eukaryota; kingdom Metazoa; phylum Arthropoda; class Insecta; order Lepidoptera; family Lycaenidae; genus Celastrina; species Celastrina argiolus. The sequence goes on along the minus strand of LR994590.1, from coordinate 3,403,066 downwards.
CATTTAAATACGTTGAGTAGTTTGGCTGAAATACCGTCAAATAGGTAGCTACAATTTTTTAAAGATCCCACGGGAACCCTTTCGTTTTTCGGGATAACAATTTCCAATAATGCTCTTCATGTCATAAGCTACCTGCCTGCCGAATTTCATTCAAATACGTTGAGTAGTTTGGCTGAAATACCGTCAAATAGGTAGCTACAATTTTTTGAAGATCCCACGGGAACCCTTTCGTTTTTCGGAATAATAATTTCCAATAATGCTCTTCATGTCATAAGCTACCTGCCTGCCAAATTTCATTTAAATACGTTGAGTGGTATGGCTGAAATACCGTCAAATAGATAGCTACAATTTTTTAAAGATCCCACGGGAATCCTTTCGTTTTTCGGGATAATAATTTTTTAGTAATGCTTTTCAGATCATAAGCTACCAGCCTGCCAAATTTCATTTAAATACGTTGAGTAGTTTGGCTGAAATACCGTCAAATAGGTAGCTACAATTTTTTGAAGATCCCACGGGAACCCTTTCGTTTTTCGGGATAATAATTTCCTATAATGCTCTTCAGGTCGTAAGCTACCTGCCTGCCAAATTTCATTTCATTCCATACAGTGGTTTTAGCGTGATGCGACGACAAACATTCCCATATGGACAGACAGACAGACAGACAGACAGACAGACAGACAGACAGACAGACAGACAGACAGACATTTTTTTCAAAAATGTTATTTTTAGGTTCTGTGGCTTTTATAGACCCCCTTTTTTTAATTTTCAGTTAAATATTCTTAATGTACAGACATGACCCCTCTACAGATTTATTATATGTATAGATTTTAGGTTCTGTGGCTTTTATAGACCCCCTTTTTTTAATTTTCAGTTAAATATTCTTAATGTACAGACATGACCCCTCTACAGATTTATTATATGTATAGATGTTTATAGTATAAAATTATTAAATATATTTCGGTTGTCTGGTACCTGTAACACAAGTTCTTCGGATACTTAGCACGGGGCCAGATTGATGTGGTGTGAAGCGTCCATAGATATTATATTATTATTATTATTAATATACAATGTTTCCACAAATGTAAATGTTTTAATTGATTCTTTTAACTTTCAGGGAGATATTTGAGTTCTTGGAAAAGGTTGAGCAGAGCGCCACCGACGCTCTCTCGGTTGTCACGAATACAACACCACAGAGTATACCCAAGTAAGTTTATATTCGACATAACATTTGTTGCAATAAGTAGGTTTTATATATATTTTGCTCTACGTCGTTTCCATGGGAGAGAACTGCGCCTTTTAAATAATGACTGCTGTAAGTTCTGCATGTTTTGTACCATAACAATTTTGTTTAGTGTTGGTCATACACTTCTATAGGTACTAAACTCGGAAAGCTTATCCGATTAAAAAAAATGTCGAGTAGCTCGTTTATCGAGGATGTTTTCAATAGAAACCAAAATGCTAATAAAGATTGTTTTAAAATCGACGGTTTTATTTTGTTTTCACACGGATCAAGCCGCAGACACAGCTGCTAGTATTTCATAAATATATAAAAATAACATATAAATTTCATTTAGGCTAGAAACGCTACTCAAGCTGCCCCAAACCGAGCTGGCTCAGCGGCTGGTGACAGCATCACTACAGCTGGAGGAGCGGTCGTGCTGTATCGCTCTACTGCAGGAGAGTCTTACAAACCACAAGCAGCAGGTGAGTCAACCAGCGTCGCTACATCTGGAGGAGCGGTCGTGCTGTATCGCTCTACTGCAGGAGAGTCTTACAAACCACAAGCAGCAGGTGAGTCAACCAGCGTCGCTACATCTGGAGGAGCGGTCGTGCTGTATCGCTCTACTGCAGGAGAGTCTTACAAACCACAAGCAGCAGGTGAGTCAACCAGCGTCGCTACATCTGGAGGAGCGGTCGTGCTGTATCGCTCTACTGCAGGAGAGTCTTACAAACCACAAGCAGCAGGTGAGTCAACCAGCGTCGCTACATCTGGAGGAGCGGTCGTGCTGTATCGCTCTACTGCAGGAGAGTCTTACAAACCACAAGCAGCAGGTGAGTCAACCAGCGTCGCTACATCTGGAGGAGCGGTCGTGCTGTGTCGCTCTACTGCAGGAGAGTCTTACAAACCACAAGCAGCAGTTGAGTCAACCAGCGTCGCTACATCTGGAGGAGCGGTCGTGCTGTGTCGCTCTACTGCAGGAGAGTCTTACAAACCACAAGCAGCAGGTGAGTCAACCAGCGTCGCTACATCTGGAGGAGCGGTCGTGCTGTGTCGCTCTACTGCAGGAGAGTCTTACAAACCACCAGCAGCAGGTGAGTCAACCAGCGTCGCTACATCTGGAGGAGCGGTCGTGCTGTGTCGCTCTACTGCAGGAGAGTCTTACAAACCACAAGCAGCAGGTGAGTCAACCAGCGTCGCTACATCTGAAGGAGCGGTCGTGCTGTGTCGCTCTACTGCAGGAGAGTCTTACAAACCACAAGCAGCAGGTGAGTCAACCAGCGTCGCTACATCTGGAGGAGCGGTCGTGCTGTGTCGCTCTACTGCAGGAGAGTCTTACAAACCACAAGCAGCAGGTGAGTCAACCAGCGTCGCTACATCTGGAGGAGCGGTCGTGCTGTGTCGCTCTACTGCAGGAGAGTCTTACAAACCTCAAGCAGCAGGTGAGTCAACCAGCGTCGCTACATCTGGAGGAGCGGTCGTGCTGTGTCGCTCTACTGCAGGAGAGTCTTACAAACCACAAGCAGCAGGTGAGTCAACCAGCGTCGCTACATCTGGAGGAGCGGTCGTGCTGTGTCGCTCTACTGCAGGAGAGTCTTACAAACCACAAGCAGCAGGTGAGTCAACCAGCGTCGCTACATCTGGAGAATTTCTTTTACTTATTCATGTCAGAAACCTAACTTTGTCATCAACCCAATGGCTACACTTCTTGGAGCAATAAAATAATACAACAGTAATATTTGAATACTATGCTAGTATTTGTGTGTACCTCCATGTGTGTTTCAGATGATTACTAAAGTGAACAATTTAGAGAAACAGTCGCACAAAACCGTTGCCAAGGTGAAACAAGAATGCGAAGACACCATCAAGAGACACCAGAATTTTATTGATCAAGTATGTGATTTGTGTTATTAAAACTGATTTACTTATAAACTACATAGTAGTATACAATCTCTTTATTTGATTTCTGTTTAAATTAAAGGTCTAAATTATTTTCATCAAATACCGAATTTATTATTTTGAGCAATAACAAACATCTATTAATATAACACCATCTTTTAAACTTTTGTCACATGTCTTTTGAATAATTTTTTGATGTAATCTAAAACCACAGACGTAGAATCAATTCTGTAAAAAAAGTCCCGCGGGAATTAGTGGATAATAATAATATATAGGGAATTTAAATATTTGTAGATATAGTAAATATAACTTTTACCGTTTTTCTATTGGTAATTATATAGGATAGTTTGATTAAACCTTCCGTCGTTAAATTATTTCTCGGAATGGATTGTGACTAAATATGTGATATTAATTTTAGCTGATAAACGATAAAAAGACTCTAAACCACCGTATCGAGCAACTGGTAGACGAGAGAAGGACTCTAGAGGAACGATGGCGGCGCTCGGCTCAGACGTTGGAGGAGCGCTACCGACTGCAGCTGCGCACGCAGCACGATAAAATGGCCGCCGCGCATCAGGTACACAAAATGGTGGCCTAATTTATAGAATATGTTAATAGTTTAAATTAAATTGATTTGACTTTGCTGTCGTAATTAAAATTAAATAGTAATTACTAAAGTAATTTTGAAAATTAGCAAAATAATAAATTGTTTTTGTCGTAATTCGTTTTCCAGGTGGCCAGGCAACGTTGGGTAAAACAGAAGGCTGAAAAGATAAAGGTATAATAATTTTTGTTTTTTAAATATTGTCAAATATGTGTGAAACACAAAATATGTGTGTAGGTTGAATATGCCTGTAGTTTTTACCACCATATATAATATTATACAGGAATTGACGATAAAAGGCTTAGAGAGCGAGCTCCGCGAAATGGCGGAACGACAACAGAAGGAAGTCGCTGACCTCAAAATGGCGCACGCTGAACAAAATGGCCGTCTGTGCGCCAAACATGCACAGGAGTTGGAGGAGCTGCGCAGAACGTTGGAGGGTGAGAAAGAGACGGCCTTGGTAAAAGAGAGACAGCTAGCTAGCTCCAGGTGAGATACTAACAGAGTTTAACATGTAAATGATTTTGTGTAATGAAAATAAAGATGGCAATAATGGTTGTGTATGTTATGTTACGCAAAAAATCATTGTTATAACCATATATATTAATTTTGTTGTTTACCTGTCCTCTATTCTATTTAACTAGCGACCAACACACAGTGGTGATAACTTATAAAATTTTGCCATCTTTGTGTGTGTGTCGGTCTGTGGCATCCTCTCCCAAACGGAAGACCCTATTTAAATTTTTTGTTTTCTTTTGATCTAATGTTGAACTGTAATTCATCATCATCAGTTCGCTCACTGCCTGACAATTTGAAGGTTACTTTTTTATTGTTGTTTATATTTTAACTCGGTAATCATTATTTACTTTACAGAATGGAGAAGCAAATCCTCGAACTGGAGTCGTCCTATAGCGAGCAAAGAACTCGCTTGGTGAGCGAGATGCGCGCCGAGAACGAGCGAGTTGCGGCCGAGCTCGCGGATCGGGAGCGACGAGCGAGAGGGGAGATAGGTAATATTACAAGCGAGAGTGAGAGAGAAGATGAGTGAGTAAGATGGGCGTTGATAACGAGAGAGCGGCAGCCAAGGGAGCGACGAGCGAGGGGGAGATAGGTAATAATACAAGCGAGAGCGAGAGAGGAGATAAGTGAGCTCGATGGGTGTTGAGAGCGTTAAGGGCCTCTACGTTACGCATAGAAACCTTGTACTGGATACAAGGTTTCTATGCGTTACGGACTTCACTTATGTGTAATTATATAATTATATATTGGATTAAGTTGATAGATAATATTATGTACTAGTAATATCACACTTTATCCTAAATTTAAATATTATGTTCTTTCAGCAAAATGGAAGGAAGAACAGGAAAATATTTTAGAAGAGAAACGTAAAAAGCTAGAACAAGAGTTAGCGCACGAAAAAGATAAGTTTGAGGTAAGAAATAACAACATAATTAACTAATAGTAATCGCAAAACTGCTATTTCAATAACACCTCCAAATCAACCATCTGGCCCGCGGGTGTCGTGAAAGGCGATAGATTCTATATCCAGAAATTGGCAGCAGCGTTTTCGCGGACATTGTTATTATTTTAATACTGTTCTAGCCAACCCACCTGCCCGGCGAGGCCATCGTACGCAACTTCTCATGAAATATTTTGGAGGGGGTTTATGTCCACCAGTACGATTATAAGTATAGTACGTCCGAGATAAATTTAACCCAAACGTAAATAAAGCCGTCTATGACACAACAAAATCTTGGTGCTTAGACTAGTATTAATAGTAGTGATGCCAGTTGGCAAATATTAATGCAATTATTATTAAGTTCTCAATATGTTAAACTAATGCTTTAAACTTGTTACCTAAATTATTATATTATATAAAGTATGATAGATTTAAGGAAGAGCGGGGCCGCCTAATACAAGTATATTTTTTACTTACCAGGTAGTTCCAATCTCTGTTTAGTTGTACAACAAAAGTGTAAAAAGTTAAATAAATATTTTTGATTTTTTTTTAATTATTATTGTTTGCTATGAATCCATAGACTATAGGCTTATATACTATAATGGCAGTGTCAAAATGTCGTATTTTTCGTGGGAATAATTTTCATTGGATGTTAAAGCATATTAATTATTGTTTTGTTGTTATAAAAGGTGAAAGTGTTTACAACACAAATATGTGAAATAAACATGTGAAAAATTCGATGTTTTCAGTTTGTTTACCTTTAGGTTAAATTTATCAGGGACGAACTATAGCAATTATAATCGTACTGCTGAATATAAACCTCCTTACCCTTAAATATTATAGCGCCTCCATGGTCTAGTCACTAGAGTGGTTCAGAGCTTCGCTCTCGATCCGGAGGTCGTGATTTCGATTCCCGCGTTGGAACATCAAAAAATGTTGTTTTCAAGTTTGGACAATTCAGATCACCTGATTGTCAGCTGACAAGAAAGATGATCCATGCGTTCGATGGGTACGTAAAAGTCGGCCTGCGCCTGATCTATCGCCAGTCGTGACGGTTTACCGTCCCACTGGGTTACGAGAGTAAAAGGTAGAGAGAGTGTCTTTGTGTATTGCGCACACACTTGGGCACTATAAAATAACTTCTGCGTAGCTGGCCTGGTTTCAATTAAATCGGCTACCGACACCGAAATCGGTGAGGGGAGCTATTATAAGTAGCGATTTGGTTTGAAAATTTCAGGAGCAGCTTAACAAAAAGCGCAAAGAACTCGAGGACGAATTCGAGATATACAAAAGAGATTACGAGGCGGAGCAGCGGTTGGTGCTGAAGAAGAGGGAGACGGAAATAGCGGCGCAGCACAAGCTGGAGCGAGACAGGGCGATTGAGAAGGCCATAGAGAGTCTAGAGGCCGAGGCGCAGGCGGCGAGAAGAGAGCTGCAGGATGCGCTCAGGTTTGTACATACAGGCCCGGGCCCTTTAGTCAAGATGCCATCGCTAACAAAATGTATGTGATTTGACGTACGAATTCGTATCCCTCTAATGGCCGTTTTTTTAATCGTTAGATAACTTTTATCTGTTGAATAAACATGTGACTTTAACATTTGTTCCATAAAAAATCTGCCAAAGTCACATATTTGTTTCATAGATAAAAGTTATCTGACGATTGAAAAATCTGCCCTTAGAGAAGAATATGTCAAATAAATAATACATGAAATAAGTATATTGCAGACCATAGTCCATAGCATTAGTAAAACTAAAGTAAATATGTACCATAAAATTTTTTAAAGATATTAAGCTATTGAATATAATGAGCGAACGAGAAGGGAACAACCGATTGTGACGTCACGTTGTTCGTCGCGATCGTTTTGCAAGAAATATCTATACTAATATTATAAAGCGGAAGAGTTTGTTTGTTTGTTTAAACGCGATAATCTCAGGAACTACTGGTCTAATTTGAAAAATATTTTTTTGTTGGATAGTCCATTGATAGAGTAAGGCTTTACGCTATATAACATTACGCTGCGACCAATAGGAGCGAAGCGTTAGTGAGAAATGTTGCAAAAACGGGGAAAATTATTCACATTTGGGGACTTTCGTTGCGTGCGCTGCATAAACGGTTTAAATTAGCATTAAAAGTAAGTGGGAGGAAATGAGGTCTTTTTAATTATTTGGCATAGCACTCCTATGAGTGTTGAGGTGAAACAAATATTCCGTATCAATATTTTTTATACTTATACGTGTATATTCAAATATTTTAGTTCTATTCCAATATTTAAGTAATATATTTGCTTAGTATAAATTAACTACACTGACCGGCATGGAAATTTGGCCACTCTGTTATTTTTGTCTAAACGTCTCAAATTTGCTTGTATTTTAATGAAATTAATGTCAGACAATAGAAAATACATTTCTTCGTATTTTTAATCAATTTAACAGCCTTCGAGTTAGTACCTAATTAAAAATAAATTTTAAATAAAATCTCTATATTTGTAAGAATAAAACAATCATATTCAAAACACTACAAATTCAAAAGTTTGAACAGTTTTCAATTTTTCTTTTCTTTTTAATATGAGGTATTTCCTCCTCTTGCCCTAATAACCATCTGCATGCGGTCGGGCATGCTTTGGATAATGTTTTTCACTTCGGTTTGGGATAGGTTCTCCCATGCGTTAATCGCGGCGCTGCGAAGCTCGCCGAGGGTTGCTGGCGGGTTAGGAGATGATTTTATTGTTCTTTTGAGCATGTCCCAGATGTGTTCTATAGGATTCAGGTCTGGACTGCGGGCAGGCCACTGCAGTTTTTGTATACCGACACTTTGCAGGTACTCATTTACGGAACGAGCTACGTGTGGCCGTGCATTGTCATGCATTAAACGAAACTGGTCATACTCTATAAACCCCGAATAAGGCATGACGTGTTCCTGGATAACCTCTTCGATGTATCGTGTCGCAGTTAACCGATTGTCAATGACAACCAACTCTGTACGAGCGTTGGAACTTATTCCTCCCCACACCATTATAGAGCCTCCACCGTAACTGACGGTATTTATGGTGGTATTGGGTAAATACCGTTCTCCTTTTCTTCGCCACACTCGCAAACGACCGTCTGGACCTCGGACAGAAATCCTGCATTCATCAGTAAACAGCACTCGACTCCATTGTTCATAGGTCCAGTCAGCATGACCACGCGCAAATTGTAGTCGAGCAACTCGATGTTGCCTGAGCAGTTCAGGTCCTCGTGCTGGCCTACGTGCCTTCAAATTTGCTTCCTCCATACGTCTTCTTATTGTACGCTCGCTAACACTTACATCTGTCGCAATTTGGAACCGCTGACGAATCTCAACTGCAGTAAGGAACCGATTCCGTAAGATCTCTAGGACAATAAAACGGTCATCTCGTGCCGTTGTGCATCTGACGCCCCCACTGCCTGGTCTTCTTGAGAAGCTACCAGTTTCATGGTATCGTTTTAAGTCATACTGCATTGATGAACGAGGTATATTGAGCGTAGTAGCTACTTCACGCTGTGTCAGTCCTTGGTTAATTAAGGCTACGGCTTGTGCTACTATTTCAGGCTCTAAAGGCATTATTTTAACTTTTAGGTGCAGTTTAAGGTTAAATGAACCCAATAATGTCAAAATAATCAGAAGGACAAAGATACACTTCACAGAAAAGTAAATTAAAATTACCAACTTGAACAGTTAAAGGACGCGTTTCGACTAAAATTTAAATTTATATACGCATATGTCTAAAAATATAATTAACTACCCTCTGAAAATAAAGATAATTATTTTTTCATGGTACCCTCATAAGAAAAAATTGTTAAAAAATCTTAACATTTAAATAATCGCCTAAAAAGTGCTTGGACGGGATTCCATGCCGCTCAGTGTAGTTAAAAAATATGAAAAATTACAATAAGCGCTACGGAGGTCGTATACTGCCATAATGTTACACTGACTCTTGCAGGAGGAACAAGGAACAGTACGAGACTGAGCTCCGGGAGCTGGGCGAGACGGAGGCGGCGACGCTGAGGCGGTACCAGGACGCCCAGGGCAGGATACGGCAGACGGAGGACCGCTGTGAGTACTGCGGGGTCCGGTGTCTCGGTATTCGCTCAGGTCGATTGGGTTACCCAGTTCAGAAAATCGAATAAAAGAATTTACACAGCGTTTAAGAGGAAACAACACGGTTGAGAGAAATACAAAATAGGTATTTATAAAATCTATTGCTGTCTCGCAGTGCCTTAGCTAGCGAGTACTAGCGCGATAGAGACAACTGCAACTTGGACTGAAATTACCTATTAAAAGTACCAGAAATCGACGTTTAGAGGATTCCTGTTTCCTCCTCAGAAACTTAACCGATTTAAATATTTTTTTCTTTATTAGCTAATAAAAGAAATGAGCTAGGTTCGTATTTTTTGATTTTGTTGTTTATAGGAAACAGATTTGACTAATCTGTTTCCTAGATGTTTAAACATAGCGGAGAGTCTGGCCATTTTTTTAGGTTTTTGTACGTCCATATCTCTTTAAATAATTAATTTATTAAAAAAAGTAAAAAATAGGGACGTACAAACAATATCCATGAATATTCAGGAAAAAAAATGTTACTCTATCAGCATTATCCAAGGAGGAAACAGGAATCCCGTAGACCCCTATTTTTGTATGGAAAAAATTTCGTAGTGTTTCCTCTTAAGCAAATGTACTTAAGCAATATAAAATTGAATAATTTTGTATTTATCTTTAAAGTCCCTTGACAGACAAGGTCAGTTGCAATTCTGTTATTGTCGTAATTCTGTGACGCAGTGGTTTAGTGCGAGGAACAAAAAGTTTTTTTGTGTTCCTTTGGGTCATGTACCTACGACCTACGTGTATAAAAATTTGTATATTAAATATTAATTTTAAAAAAAATCTTAAATATCTATACTAATATTATAAAGCGAAAGAGTTTGTTTGTTTGTTTAAACGCGCTAATCTCAGGAACTACTGGTCCGATATGAAAAATTCTTTTTTTGTTGGATAGTCCACATAAAGAGGAAGGCTTTAGGCTATATAACATTACGCTGCGACCAATAGGAGCGAAGCGTCAGTGAGAAATGTTGCAAAAACAAGAAAAAATATTCACATTTGAGGACTTTCGTTGCGTGCGCTGCATAAACGGTTTAAGTTACCTACTCAAAAAATATGTATGAAATAATTATTCCTTTTTAATAATCAAAAAAAAAATCCGTGACAGTATATGTTTATCTATCTCTTAAGATTTATTAAATAACTAACAGGATAAAAAAATGGGCAATTAAGCGGTTTTTGCAAAAATATTTATACCGTCACGGTATTAATTCTTATCATTTTAAATACGTTAGTTGGCTAAAGCATTCCATGAAGACTATATTTGCCCTTCAAATCATGCAAATACAATGAATACTTTAGGACAGCTATACTCTAAGTGTGTTCCGCGGAACCCTAGGGTTCCGCGATACCCCTGTAGGGGTTCCGTAAGAATTTAGAAAAAAATATCAAAACACCTCTCTCTGGTCGAACGTTTTGACTCCGCCCGCCGCGCCGCCGCCACGCGCGTATTATTCGCAATAATTGTGAGCGCGCGTCCTTTGATAAAAGCCGCCTCTGAATTAGACATTATAGTTGTGAACAAGCGACTTTCGGCTCTAACTTCAAAACATAAAGTCGAGATTGTTTACAACGCATTTTTGTATTTTTATTTCCGCTTTTTGTTTATCAAAGACTCGAGTATTTTTGAGAATGTTCGAGATTGAGTCTAGGACTAAGTATAAAAGCGGCGATCGCGCGTCGCGCCTCGTCAGTTAGCTGAAGCGTTCGGAGCGATAAGTTCCTACCTTGTGAATTATTTTGACCCCACCATCCTGACGTGTAACATTATTAATAAAGAAGAATGGAACGTTGGCTTAAAGGCCTTAAACGTGTTGCAACATCATCTTCTAATGACGCTGAATGTTCAAAAGCAGTACGCGCGGAGAATGCAGCAATTACCGATCTAGATACCACGACGTCAAGCTCCACGGTTTCAAAGACGAAAAAAAGGAAGCCGTTGGAATCAACAAATCCGAAACTGATATATGATTCATCATATATCAGTTTCGGATTTGTTGATTCCAACGGCTCACCTCTCTGCATGCTATGTAGTAAACTGCTTCCTAATAGTTCCATAGCACCTGCCAAATTACGCCGACATTTAGAAACTGTACACCCCGAGTCTTAAGACAAGAATAAAGAATTTTTTGTTCGCAGAAAAGAATAGTTATTGGAAAGTCAAAAAAATATGATGCATGTAACACAAACTATCAATGAAAAGGCCACGGAGGCATCATATTTAGTTAGCTATCGCATTGCACAAGCAGGTGAAACGCATACTATCGCTGAAAATTTAATAAAGCCATGTGTGTTAGACATAACAAAATGTATGCTCGATGAAAAATCTGCAAAGCATCTTTCTACTGTGCCGCTATCAAACGATACTGTGTCACGGCGAATCCATGATCTGGCAAGCTACATCAAACAAGAACTAGTTACACGTCTACAAAAAACACGATTCGCCATGCAAATGGATGAGTCAACTGATGTCGCTGGTCTTTGGTTATCGTGAGATATCCATATGAAAGTTCTTTTGAAGAAGATATGCTTATGTGTTCACCGCTGCCCACAAACACTAACGGGGAAGAAATTTTTAATAAAATAAACATATTTTTTGAAGAAAATAATCTCAGTTGGAACGATTGCATTGACATTTGTACAGATGGGGCCAAGGCGATGACAGGTAAAACAGCAGGAGCAGTGTCACGCATAAAAAATAAAGCGCCTTATTGTAGTTCCAGCCACTGTATTCTGCATAGACAAGCACTTGCGATGAAGCAAATGCCGTCAAATCTAAAATTAGTTATGGATGAAGCGGTAAAAATAATTAATTTTACCAAATCACGACCACTACAATCCCGATTGTTCTCATTATTGTGTGAAGATTATGGCAGCAAACATAAAACACTGCTGCTCCATACAGAAGTGCGATGGCTGTCTCGGGTTAAAGTTTTACACTTTAACAAGGCTATTTGAACTTAAAGCGGAGTTACAAATGTTTCTTTCAGCTGATACTTCTTTTAATTTGAAAGACCGTTTGTATGATAAAACTTGGTTGTTCCAATTGTCTTTTATAGCGGATATCTTTCAAAAACTAAACGAATTGAATTTATCATTGCAAGGTAAACAGACAACAGTGTTCCAGGCCTATAACAAAATAACTGCCTTCAAAAGAAAATTAGATTTTTGGATTGTTTGCGTTGATAAGAGAGAAATAGAAAGCTTTACGTTACCCAGTGAGTTTGTTAGCGATAACGACTCAGAAATGTTTCAAGATGATATGTTTGAAGAATTGGTCCAATATCTCACTTCGATGCGCGCATCTTTTGAAAAGTATTTTCCCGAAGAACAGAATACAAAAATAAAACTGAATTCATGGATTCATAATCCTTTTTTGCCCAACTTGCAAAAGCCCGAAAGTATGTCAAACGAGATATATGAATCTCTTTTAGAAATGTCATCAGACACAAGTATGGAGTCACTGTTCAAAACGATGCCTCTCAACGATTTTTGGTGCAGAATTCGTAATGAATATGCAATGCTTGGCAAAATGGCTCTGAATATTCTTCTCCCGTTCCCAACAACATATTTGTGCGAAACAGGATTCTCAACGTATGCAGCCACGAAAACAAAATATCGCAATAGACTGGACGCCGAACCTGAAATGAGACTGCAACTGTCTTCTATCAAACCTGACATCAACCAATTAATGAAAAATAAAAAACTGTTTCATACCTTCCATTAGTTAGATTTTTTCTTTTTTAATATCTTGTAATAATGTACTTGCCATGTGGCATTTTAAAGTAAGTAATAATTAGTAACTATTACATTATACATACTTTTATTATGTTAATTAATAAAGAATACACTTTTAAAAACTATTATTTTACTGTAGGGTTCCGTCAAGTATTTTGCTTTCCAAAAGGGTTCCGCCACCAAAAAAGTTTGAGAACCGCTGCTTTAGGAGATACAGCAAAATTAAGATTGTTTCGCCGTAATTCGACCGGGCGCCGCGTTATCGAATACATAGCTTTGTTAAAAATAATATTAATATGTGCTAACAGACAGTAGCGGTAATTTGAATTTAACCACGCACAGCCGCAAACTGTGGCCCCAGTTATCATTGTTAAAAGTACAGCGTCATCAAATGGTCACAAATAATGTGGTATTTTGAGATGCTAATTATTAGACAAATACAATAATAATCCTTATCAAATTAAATACGTTAGTCACTTTGAAGCATTTCATACATGTAATAATAGCTGTTTACACCTTAAAGTTTATATTAATACTAGCTGACCCGTACTCACTTCGTTGAGCATAGAAACCCTTCCCTTGACTTCCACGAATATTTCATGACCAAAAATAGCCGAATCGGTTCAGCCGTTCTCGAATTTTAGCGAGACTAACGAACAGCATTCATTTTATATATTATAAGACTAGCGGGATAAATGTTTCGGGGTCGGTGACGGCGTCTGCGTCGGCGTCGCGACGTGCGTCGGCTTCGCGACGTGCGTCGGCGTCGCGACGTTAGGCGTCGCGGCGTTGGGCGTCGGCGTCGCGACGTTAGGCGTCGCGACTTTGGGCGTCGGCGTCGCGACGTCGGGCATCGGCGTCGCGACGTTGGGCGTCGCGGCGTTGGTCGTCGGCGTCGCGACTTCGGGCGTCGCGGCGTCGGGCGTCGGTGTCGTGCGTCGGCGTTGCGACGTAGGGCGTCGCGGCGTTAGGCGTCGGCGTCGCGACGTTGGGCGTCGCGGCGTCGGTCGTCGGCGTCGCGACGTCGGCGTCGCGACTTCGGGCGTCGCGGCGTCGGGCGTCGCGTCGTTGTGCGTCGCAGCGTCGCGTCGTTGTGCGTCGCAGCGTCAGGCGTCGGCGTCGCGACGTTGGGCGTCGCATTAGTATAAAAGTATTATATATTTATATTTTACCGTTGTCTGGTATCTGAAACACAAGTTCTTCGGATACTTTATTTTATTTAAACTCGAGGTTTATTATCTACTTTGTGCACGGGACTAGATTGATGTAGCGTAAAGCGTCCATAGATATTACTATATTATTAATGTTGAATCGAACTATTCTCGAATTGTCTAGAATATGCAGAAAAAATCTAACTACTTAATAAAAAATTAAATTATTACAAAAAATTGGTTCAGTATTTTATATTATAAATCTTCTGTGCTTGCACCTGTGACTAAACTCCTTTAAGCCTTGTTCGGACTAGGCTAGTATTTTAGTCTAGTGGCGAGTAATTTAGTAGCTAAACTATTCGCTACTACCTAAAAATCGTTCGCATTACAGTCGAGTAAAGCTCACAAGTCAGTGGTACTCTGCAAGATGAACAGCCTAGGTACAGCGTAATAAAGTCAATAAACTGATAAAGCTAATCGTAACGGCTATTTTAGATGAGGTGGATGAGGAAATTTGCGTGATTAATAAAAAGAAGCTGTGGATACGAAAATGGATCAATAGAAGAAATGACCTAACAATATAACACGGGGACTTCAAATTCCATAAGCAATCATGTTCAATATAAATGGAAACAAATTTTAAAGTAGTTTCTTCGTTCCAGCGAAACGACATTTTCACGTCAACTAATGAACTCGACTAAATCGACAGATTCGGACTTGTTTAGCCGGCGGCCGAGTGAGCACGGACGCGTGGTGGGGGGTGCTACTCGCTACTAGACTACTAAAAAAATAAAATAAAATGGATTGACTCGACTTTGGTGTTCAGACACGTTTAGCTACTAAATTACTCGCCACTAGACTAAAATACTAGCCTAGTCCGAACAAGGCTTTAGTCCCAGGTGCAAGCACAAAAGATTTATATATTTATATATACCTCATATTATATTCGTGTTACAGGTGCGGAGTTGGAGCTCAGCGTCGGTCAGTTAGAGACTAGGAACAGGATTCTCACTGAGGTACACAGTTAACTGAAGTAGTAATAATAATATCTAGACGCTTCTCGCCACGTCAATCTGGCCCTGTGCTAAGAGCTGGTACACATTAGGCGCTTATTGACGCGCGCTTTGCCGATGCGCGTTTTTGGTTAAAGAAAAAGCGCGCGCTTGAGTATGTACAGAGTACACTGTCTGTACAGAACTCCTGGTTCTCAAAACGCGCGTTGACAAAGCGTGCGTTTGAAAGCGCCTAATGTGTCGGGTACAGTAAGTAGTAGTAAAGAAGAATTTGTGTAAGACAACAGAAGATTAAGATTTGTATTCACATCCATGATCCAGGAACACGAACCTGTGACCTCCGGCTCGAGCACCGACGCGCTCAACCACTGCGCTACGGAGGTCGTCACTTATTTAAATATTTAATAACTTTCTTCCTTCGATTCGTAGAAGAACAGCCAGCTGGAAACCCGCGTGGGTGAGGTGCGAGAGAGCTGCGAGGAGACCTGGCGGCAGCGGCTGCAGGCGCGCGAGACAGAGATGGAGGGGATGAAGAGGACCCACGAAGAGCAGATGCATCAGCTGTATGCCAAGTGAGGAGATTTGTGTTTTCCTTGATTTCGTTTTCATTGATTCTTTGTGATATTTCATTATTTCTAATATACACCTCACTTCATTATCATTTGTCATGACGCCTCCGTGGTTTAGTGGTTCTGAGCTTTGCTCTCGACCCGGAGGTCGTTGGTTCGATTCCCGCGTTGGAACAACAAAAAATGTAGTTTTCAAGTTTGGTTAGGACAATGCACGCTGATCACCTGATTGTCTGACAAGAAAGATGATCCATGCGTCGGATGGGCATGTAAAATGTCGGTCCTGCGCCTGTTCTCTCGCCAGTCGTGTCGGTTTACCGTCCCACTGCGTTACGAGAGTAAAAGGAAGAGAGAGTGTCTGTGTGTATTGCGCGCACACTGGGCACTAAAAAACGACTACTGCGTAGCTGGCCTGGTTTCAATGAAATCGGCTACCGACACCGAAATCGGTGAGAGTCCACTACTGGACACAAGCCTCCCCTAAAGTATTTCATGGGGTAGTTGCCTATACTCACGCTTGGCAGGCGGGTTGACAATCGCAGTGTTAGAGTTATAACAATGTCCGTGGAAACTGCTCACTGCTGCCCATTTCCGGATATTTGCCCTCTGTGCCTTTTGTGACACCCACGGGGAAGATGGTTGATGGGAAGGTGCTATTTTTTGTACATATTATTAAAAAAAGGTTTCAAATTGCTTACTCAAATTTTCAGCTAATCGCGCGCACGGTCTTTTTTTGAACGGGCATTGGCCCACCTCACATTCCCACCACTGCAACTCCTGTAAGCCAGGATCGACAGCGGTAACCAACCACGACAAACCCTTGATGATGATCTCAGGGGTGCCCGAGGGACAAGCTAAATCTGTCTTGGGACCCACAACGCAATTAATCAGAAGAAAAAAAAGGAGGAGTAGGAAGTATTCCAGCTTCCCTCCCCAAGCAAAGTGGAAGACAGTACAAAATTGAAATGACTCAAAAGGACAAAAAATTAAGGAAAAAACACCACGGGAATATATATTATTATGTCGCTATAATCTAGTTATGAGTTTATGTCATTTTTGGGAATTTATTGTGATGTTGATGAATGTTTCCAATAATAATTATGAAAGAAACGCTTGAAAGCACGGAAATTCCTAGCGCTGTCCACGAGGTCACCGTAATATACGACTCCAGATTTACAAATTAGGCTGTTAAGCATTGTAGTTCTTTCATCTCGCCAGAGATCACACTCCCATAGAAAGCGCGCACGGTCTTGAGCCGGTATTGAATTGAACGTATTTTTTTCCATTAGAGTGAAGGTGGCTGTGGCGCGCAAAGACTCCGCCATCCAGGCGCTCACGCGGGAGACCTCCAAGCACCAGGAGAAGATTACGCTGTTGGAGCAGAAACTCGCGCTGCAGAGGAAGGACTTCCTCAAGTCCAAGTAGAGGCGGACGGAGACGGCCAATATCGATCGCTTATACTTTACCAAGTGCATGTATTTTACTGATAACTTTTGACGTGACACTGTCTTCAAAATTGCTTTCACAAAATATATAAAGGACGCCAAAATAAAAAACCTGCCAAGTGCGAGTCGGACTCGCGAACCGACGGTTCCGTACTAACTTATAGGTTTATATTAAGTAGTATTCAGAAGAGTCCCACATATCCCGGCCGACGTCCCCAATCAGTCGGGAATCCCTAAAAGATTTCCCCAAGTAAAAAAAAGGTATAAGTATATTAAGTAAAGCGTTGAAATTTGGTTTCTTTTTAAAAGATTTTATTTAACTTGCAATGTATGTATGTAAGGATGTTCGGGTGGAATCTTGCGACGCGATTTTGAAGCAGATACTCTCAACCGATTAAGCTGAAATTTTGTATGCACGTTTAGATTGGATGACAATACTCGATTAGTTGTGTGACGTCATTCTAAATCCAATATGGCGGAACATCAAAGATGGCGGAATAGTGATTTTAATGTATTTTATCAAATAAAAGGGCTAAAAGCTTTCTTAAAAAGGGTTTTTGTTTAATTTATTACTATGGATTTCCGCCAAGTAACGCCTGATTCCATTAACTAGCTTAAAGGTATTATAGATATAAGTATTTAAAATAAATTCCAATTAAATATATATCTAAGTGTTCGTGAGGAACACGGTCATCATGTAACAAAAAAAAATGTTTTTCGTAATTTTTTCTTTATCTGTGCTTTATAACGTTAACAAATTTCAAGATTCTGAGTTTACGAGAAGTAGGTTTTGTTGCCTTGCGAGTGTCCAAAATTACAAAAATTTGAGTTTTTGATTGAGTTAGCTGAGAAGTCTGATTTTTTCACAGCTCCAAGGGACAGTAGATTTCTTGGTCTTGACAGACAGACGGACAACAAAGTTATCTATAAAAAATCTGTTTTTTGGTTTTCGGAACCCAAAAAACTAATTATAACAAAATGGAATTTAAAAAAGTTAGGTAGCGTACTTACCTAATATATTTATTCGTAATCATAAAGAGCACATTCCTTTTTTAGTTGCAAAAATGATTATTTGTAACTAGACTGCTCTAAAACGTTTCTTCTATTGTTCGCGGCTTTCGAAAATAATAAACGATAGCTTTACCTATAGTTTATAGACTTAATAACAGTTTGTGATGAACCGTTTAAATTTTTCCGGGACTTCCACGAATATAAATAAAAATAGCCGAATCGGTTCAGAATTCGGAACACTGAACACCTATTTGGTATATTTTGTTGTTTTTTATGCTTTTGCTTAAGTGTGATATTTTGAAATTGTTAATAAGTCTATAATTTATTAATTATAATTTATTAATAAAATTTATCTTTACGATTTTGTCTGCTAATTAAGAATACCAAAGACTAAATTATTCCGACCATTTTACTAGTCTATTCCAAATTGTATTTTTGTAAGTTTATTATTGATTGTAAGTAGATTTTAAAAATTGTGTCTCTCAATTTTTTTTTGTGAATGTGCTAAATAAATGATTTTTGAAAAAAATAAATTTTTTTTACCAATACCTTAAGACATAAAATCATAAGATTTTAAAATAAAAGACATCAAATATAAAACTAAAATTTAATGTAAAATAATTTGTGTTCAAAATAATTAAATAAAATCAACAATAAGTATACCAAAGGTAAATACTTATGCCTATAATACATTGTACAAAACAATTTATAACTTAACAATACTTATATTAGTATAAAAATAGTTAAAGCTTATGTCTCGTATAATCTACATAAAGTAGAAAATCTTTCAACATCTTATTAATTATTATATTAGAAAGTGCTACTAAAACATATGAAAAGTGACCATCTCTTTTACACAAGTAAATTCAGAGAGGGACAACAAAAAATATTTCAAAAGTTTTTAATGTTTGTTTTCAGCCTGTAACTAAGATTGACCCGTTTATAACGTGATTAAAAATATATTTACAGCTGAAATGTGTTTTTGGCTCCAAAACATATTCTCGTTTGGAAGACGTTAGTCAGGAGATCTCGGGATGGAATCACAATGCGCAATTCAACTCGCATTTGACAACTTCCCTCCACAACAGGAATTGTGATGAACGAGGGGTTCATATAAATATAATTAAGGCACGTTTATTCATAAACTCTGTACATTTTGGTTAATCTATTACTAGCTTTTGCCCATTGTATTGTAAATGCAGTATCCATCGAGAATACTTTTTAGGATAAAATGTTTTTATCCAGAGCCTAAACTACTACCATACGAAATTTCGTCAAAATCCGTTTTTGCGTGAAAGAGTCGACCGTCCACCAGATGGATGATCTTTACAATTACAATAGTAGTAGGCTAACATATTTTGATCTCTTCAGAATTTATCAACGTCTATACAACTTTAGTGCCACTTGACAGAGTTACCAGGGTCGCCACATATTTGACGGTCCCTGGTCAGCCTTCGGACTATCGTCCTCTTTGGTATCCTTATCCACATTATCCTTACTGGAATGTGATAAAGACTCAGCGGTGTGACTTATCACACTTCTAGGCACGTTTGGTCTTCTAGCGCTATGTCTTTCTGGACTCCCTTCAATTAACTTCTTTTCTAAAGGTATTCTTTCGGGTACACGATGGAACATCTGCGGTCGAACTTGGAGATCGAGACCTACGCTATCTGACAATCTGTCTGGTAAACTCTTTTCTGGGGTAACAATTTCCTGGTCTAACCTGATGAGTTTTGGCACTGGACCGATGGACTCTGCGTGGCGTTTCAACTTATTGCGGATAGAGTAGTCTACTGCTCTTTTTGGTGATGCGTCGATGCCTATTTTGTAGTTTTCCACGTCTATCACTATCGAGAGGGGCTCCATCAGTTTCTTATTCCTCAGAGCCTCCTGTTTTAAGCTTTCTGGAGATATTGTCGTTGAAGATACCGTTGCCTTCTGTTCTGGACTCGAATCCTGGTCCGAGGCGGAGTGACTAGGTGGAGTAGGGAATGGATACTTGGGTATCGCTCTGGGAGGTGTTTCCAATTCGGTGGAGGAATCGCAGGCAGAATCACAGGATAGGGGGCTGATTGGAGGACTTCGGAGCTTCGTCGCTTTGACGTAGTGGAACGCGCTGGGTCTCTCCCCATCTAGTCTCAATGGATCGGGAACTAATGGCTGATAATCAGCCGGGTGTAACCTATCGATCCCCGTTATGCAAGTATTCAGATGGTTCCCAAGTCGGTATCTTATACCGGTAGGCACGCTGGCTAATCTGGACAGGTATTTCTTGACTTCCACGGCGCAGTCTCCGAAGCCAGACTTGAATCGTTGTAGGACTGCGGGGTCGGCTGCAATGGCGGCTGCTAGCTGCTGTCGCTGAAGAGTTTGGAGATGCTTCACAGTCAGTTCTAGGATGTCTGCTTTCTCCAGCTTGGAATGTCGTGCTGGCTGGAAAGGAAATAGAAAAAATTAAATGTCTGGCCTATTTATATGATAGGTGGTAAGTTTAAATTATATAATTTTTGATGTATACTTCTTATTATGCAGTGAAAAGATTTTTTTTCTTAAATAAAGAGTATGTATGCAAGAAAGAAACTTACGTCTTTATCCGTTGCATCCATCAGCAGATCCTTTAGCTCGTTCAAGCAGTTGTTGATCCTTGCTCGTCTTTTCTTCTCCATAATTGGCTTGTTCGTCTGAAACATAGAAAATATTAGGTATTGTTAATCTTTTTTAAAAAGATATAATTTATGTCTAGATAGACAATTTTTTTTTTCTAATTTGTATCTATGTAACCAATGTAATCAAGAATTAATAAAATATTTTAGGACTATTTGTTACTTTTAGTGCCTTTAGAAACTTAACATTTTCCAAATAAAGATATAATTGACTGGGTATTGACAGATAATAGATATATATTATTAATACCGAGTAAGTAGGTAAATTTTTTGGAAAAAATGTATCAAGTATTTTTATTTTATTGATCTTATAATTTTACGTACTTTTTGTCATCCTCTTATCACCTGACCTATTTACGATTCGGGTATCTATTCTATACGATACGATAAATCTCATATATTATATTCGATATTATATAAGTATTTATTGCACAAGATTATTTTAGCTGCCACACTTTAGAAATATGTAAGTTAGATACGTTATCCTTGGACACTTATTCACTTTGCCAGAAAAAAACCTAATTCCTTTTTTTGCAAATAACACTGTCCACTCACAAATAAAAATAAATATTCACCTTGCGCAACTCTGCTTTGGACATTCCATGAGAGGGTTCCGAGAGGAAGCCGGTCTGGCTGTCATCGTCTTCGCTGCACGGCATGTTCATCACAATTCACTACACAACAATCCTGGACCACGGCTGACAACGTAATGGTAACTCACGTGAGTCCCCGTACAATTAAATTTAAATTCGTCCGCTATATTCCTTCATCCTGTTGCGAAGTTGAACGACGAAATCGTGCGGTCTCTTTCCGACCAATGGGGTGAAGCGGTGGGAAATGTGTCGGAATGTTTTGTTTTCGTTCCCTCTCGCTCGCACGAGGACCTGTTATGAATGGCGCTTAAGGGGTAGTGGTTAGCGATTGTACTCGCGCGGGGTTCGATTATCGGTTGCAATTATTTTTAGTAAAATGAATCTAGACTTCAAAAGGTAATTAGAAATGCATATGATGTCAAAAGCTATAACAGTACTTTTTTACAGTGTTCATGAACTCCTAGTTAAATTTAATGAATTAGGTTAAAAATTTAGGCGTTCCTGTATATACCTACATAATATATTATTTTTAAATGATTTATATAAATAATTTAAAAATAATATTGTGTAGGTTGTTTCGAATTATTTATAATTAATAAAATATTTATTTAAGAGTTCTATATTTTATGGCAATAAAAATCATGTAAGTACTTGATTACAAAAATAAATCAGAAAAAGTGACAACGAACTATGTAAAACCACTAATACAATTTTTTGTAACAAAATAAAACAAATTACAAAATAAAACCGAGTGAAGCTACTTCAAAGGGAAGCCCTTTTATTGTTTTTCGATAATGTCCTCTATATGCATAGTAATAAAACACAATACGGCCAGTACTTAGTTTCGCGAGGTGACAAGCTCAGTACGGAGTCTACGGAGGTAAAAGGTGAGTTTTTTGTAAGGGTGTAAAGGAATTGGGCTTACGGTGTGTTTGTTCTCACGCTGTGTGGGAATGTAGAAAGGTGCAAGGGTTTTCGATTTATTTGTCATGCACTAGAAATTAGGTGATTGCGGTTTTCGATTTTTGAATTTTTATACTTTTTTTGTTGAATAATGAAAGTGTTAAGATTTTAGCGTTTAGCCCAGATGTTGCCATTTTCTTATTTGTATATTATGTTTTTAATTTAATAAGCGCCTATTTTTCAGTTCCAGAATTTGCATTTCAGGTTTCAGTTTTAAGTCGTTATGAAAAGTACAACATAATATATATTTTATCTACTAGATTTATATTTCTAGATGAGCTTATTCCATATAATTATTTTATGTTTTACCTTTGAAACAAAAAAAAACGGAAATCAATTAAATAAACAACGGAATATCGGTGTTTGTTACGTCAACAAACCATAAATAAGTTTCGTGATGATTACCGTATTATCTCACTCCCATATTTACTCTACCCTTAGCCGCTGTCCAGGTGCGAACCTAACCTTTCCAACCCTCGTCCCTCACATACCGACGGACGTAATATTAATATTCAATTAGGCTATTTTCCCACGACCTTCCCTAGCAAGCACAGTTTCTACACAAAATAACGAATGTAGACTTTAATCCCCTGTAATAAAAGTTAATTAATGGATTTCGCAAAATTTGTAATCTAAGTAAATATTGTGTAACTATTTTGGACCCTATATCTAGGATGTTAAGTTTTAAATTTATAAAATTTTATAAGCGTGAATATTTTAAAACTATAACCATGCATGTTATTATGGCATGTTTTTGCGGCCAGCAATACGATACGGGCACCTTGTGTCGTAAAAAATAAGTTCTAAAATTGTTCGATTTTGCTGTATTCATGGTAATTTTGTGTTGGTATTGGAAGGCATCGAATGGTGACAATATTGCATGACCAGCGAATAGCGTTAGTGATGGCAGGAGGGACACTGTGGGAATTTCAACGGGATAATTGGTAAAGGTAATAAGTATGGTAATTTAATGTGGTGACCTAGGGAGGTATGGGAAAAATTTTGACAAGTATTTACGGGCTTTTCTTCAGTTCACTTCAGTCAAGTTTGTTTTTAATCCCCGACGCAAAAACGACGGAGTGTTATAAGTTTCACGTGTCTATGTAAATGTGTCTGTCTGTGACATCGTAGCCCCCAAACGAGTGATCCGATTTTAATGCGGTTCTTTTTGTTTGGAAATCGGTTCAGCTCTTCAAGGTCATCAGGTCGTTTGTTAGGTGTGATAAGAATGTTACACGCTAAGTCGGGGTTTATTTTATTTTTAATTCAGTTTATATCCTTTGGTTTTTCGGCAACGGCTTCAAAACCACTGTATCGAGTTAAGGGGAAATTAGTAGTATAATATAAGTAGTAGATATAGAGTAGACCATAACATATTATGTTACTTTTTATTGCGGCAAAATGTATAATTCCTGAGAGATCATCTTTTGTGCGGATGAAATCGCGCGCAACAGCAATTTAACGAATATCCTAAACACGTAGCTAATTTCACTCTCGCATATTGAGTCTCACAATATATCTTGTGATCCGGCAGGCGTGAGAACCGGGACACCCGCCCTTCCTTCCGGATCTAACTTACGAACACAACAAAAACACGCAACCTCACGGCTCACCCTACTGTGTTGTACGGTCATCTTGTATGTATGTATTATTGAGATTATGTAGAGGTACCGCGACTTTGTACGTGCTACAATATCATAAGCCGAAAATATTAAAAACTAGCTGTGCCCGCGAATCCGTTCAAGTGGTTTTTGAGTGACTTACGCCCGGTTTCTGAAAGGCTGATCAAATTGATCAATCGATCAAATCAGCAAATCTGAACGCTCATTGGTGAAAACAGTGACAGCGAAGTGATGTTGACCAATCAGCGTTCAGATTAGCTGATTTGATAAATTGATCAATTTGAACAGCCTTTCAGAAACCGGGCGTAAAACTGTTTATGCAGCGCACGCAATGAAGGTCCCCAAATGTAATTAATTTTCCCCGTTTTGCAACATTTCTCACTGACGCTTCGCTCCTATTGGTCGCAGCGTAATGTTATATAGCCTAAATCCTTACTCTATAAATGGACTATCCAAGAAAACCGATTTGAAAGAATTTTTCATATACAGGTTTCCGAGTTTCTTACGCCGGTTCTTCTCGACGGGCTATAGAGTTACGCCTTTTTGTTGACTTTCCAATTTCACTTGGAAATAAAATATTCTGATTTTCATTTTGAGGGTGTAAAAAGCCTAGTTATAACATCTTCTAGAAATGTAACCTATGGGGATTCTTATGTCAAGTACTTAGTGCACAACGTACCTGTAATGATGAAAAATATCTTTGAGCTAACCTGTTAAAAGTTAAGCAGGTAGTTCTTTAAACCTTCGAAGCCTACATATTTAATGTTCTCGAGATCCTTTTCAAAACCAAAAGTAGGTAAATAATTCTCCCACATCTCGACATTAAAAAGTAACAAAAGATCCACAAAAAATACTCCGTAACTTTTTATGAGTTCCCAGATTCCCATGGACACAGGTGATTATAAAAACCATATTCTCACTAACTCCATCAAACTCCATCGTTTTTATCCGAACACATCCGGAGGCTGTTTCCTGGTGGATTTCGGATGGGACAAAAAACGTTGTTCCGTGTTAGATAAGTGTTTATCAAAACTGTGATGGATGGCCAATAGTTAACAAAGGGATTGTTATCTCAATAATAAACAAATTCGGTTTTAATGATGCTTAGTTGTTAGTTAGCAAATTCATTTCGCGTTAAGTTTACAGTGAGTCATGGGTACAAATATCAAAATTTATCAATGACGCTAAACCATTTTGATATTTGCACTGACGACACAGACATCTATTAATTATTTTAAGGTACCGTGTATACAGGCTACAATGTTAATGAGTGATAATACTTTAGGGTATGTATGGGACCTATGGGTCTCGTATAGAGTTTAATGTCAAAGTACCAGCACTGAAAATGTACTTTTTTTTTTAAATAAATGGATGGAAAAATTTATGATGTTTGGAGCATTTCATGTCCGTTGACAATGCAAATAAGCGATTTTTATTTTTATTTTTTTATTAAAATTACTAAAGTTTTTTTTCTAAAGTAATGAAATAAAAAAAAAGTGAGTAGGATATCTTTATTTTTGTTAAAGTTTAGCCTATTGGTATTGTTTTGTAGGTTTAAATTTTGTTTTCTGTTTGGACATCTTCATGGCTCTCGGTGTTGTGATTTTTACAGTTTTTGTTGAAAGTTGAGACTAATGTTGTTGGCTATACAAATAATGTTTTAATTTAACCTATTTTGTATTTTCAAACTATGTATAGTACGTCCGATATAAATTTAACCGAAACATAAACAAACCAAAAACATCGAAATTTTCACATATTTACTTATTGTGCACACTTATCAACACTTTCACCGGAATGGTCTATGGATTCAGAGCAAACAAAAATCATTGTATTAATATTGGCCAGTTGGCATCACTAGTCTTTGGTTGTGACTTGTGTCGTAGATGGGTTTGTTTACGTTTGGGTTAAATTTATCTCGGACATACTTTATAAGCTGTTGATACTGTACAATCTATACTTATAATAAAAAGCGAAAGAGTTTGTTTGTTTAAACGCGCTAATATCAGGAACTACTGGTCTGATTTGGAAAAATATTTTTTTAGTTAATGGAATCAGGCGTTACTTTGCGGAAATCCATAGCAAACAATTTTAATATATTATATCTAGCAATATCCCGCGAAACATGTTTCGCGGGATATTGCTAGATATATATTTAAATTGTAAAATATTTTTTTGTTGGATAGTCCATTTAAAGATGCTTTAGGCTATATAACATTACGCTGCGACCAATAGGAGCAAAGCGTCAGTGAGAAATGTGGCAAAAACGGGGAAAATTAATCACATTTGGGGACATTCATTGCGTGCGCTGCATAAACGGCTTAGATCACTCAAAAACCACGCGAACGAAGTCGCGGGCAAAGCTAGTTTTTAATAAAAAACAATATCGTAACATTACTCCTGTAAAACAAACAGTATCGTTCCCGTGACGTACGGACCCATTACGACAATCGCCTCCTTCCTCCCGACCCTACGTTCCCACGGGCGGTGACAGGTGTCATACGAAACACAGCCGGCAATGTAAAGTGTACGTTAGCCCAAAAGGTTAGGGTGCAATTTTGTGTGTATGTAGATAGTGTATACTGATGTGGCGTAAATGTTAGTGTGAAATGAACGGCAGTCGCTTGGAATAGGGTGCACCTTCGCATGTACTAGGCGCTGTATCGGTATTTAGTACGCTAAGCAGTAAGTTTGTTGGATTGCTTGTTTGTTATGAGCTAGTGTTTGTTTTTAAATATGATTAGATACATTTTATAATTTAAACAGTCTATAATATTAATGAGTGGCAATACTTTAGGCCTAGGGTGTGTATGGGTCCAGTTTATAGAGTTTACTGTGAAAGTACCAGCAATTATTGTATGGGAAAATTTATGATGTTGGGACATTTCTCATACAAACATGAAAGTCAAAAGTAAGTCTTTCAGGGGGCCTACTCAAGATGCCATCGCTAATTATCGCTTACAAAGTTCGATAACAAAATGTATGGGATTTGACATAAGCTACGCTAAATGATCGCGATTTGGTATGTCATTTAGCGTACCTTATGTCGAATCCCATACATTTTGTTATCGAACTTTGTAAGCGATAATTAGCGATGTCATCTTGAGTAGGCCCCCAGCGCTGGTACATTCACAGTAAACCAGGCACATACACACCCTAACATAATATTATTATCACTCATTTATTTTACACCTTGTATAAATTATGCATCAAATAAATTGTACCTTAATCAAAAAACTTTTTACCCTATCGAGGCTTGGATCACGATCAGCCTGAGTTGACCTAAACTTGAGAAAAACGTTTTCAATCAACGCGGGAATCGAACCCGACATTCGATTCGAGAGCCAAGATATAACTAATTTAATAAATAAAATATTTTAAAATACGCACGAGGGTTTTATTTTACTAAACTTTATAATTGAAGACATGAATGGATGAAGGTGATAAGTAGCAAAATTCTGATTTTGAGAAAATTTTATTCAAACTATCACTTAAACATTTTAGAATACCTCGTAAAGTATTAAGTACATACATTAATATCAAGATCACTAGAATCAATGTAGTTAATTCGTTACTACATATCCTAAAATGTTTAAGTGACTGTTTAAGCCCAATTTTGTGGGAATTTTTTTTTGCGACATATTATCACCTTCATCGATTCAAATCAATTACGAAATGAATATTTGGCAAACTCAATTTTTCGCGTCACTTCACAATCGGATAGCTGACCGTCTTGTGGGAAGGGCGCATCAAGTCGCTTCTCAGTCTTTTGTCCTCTCAGCCCGGCTCTGCCCCACACCTTGAGCGGCAGGCCCATTCACTCCTTTGTAAAAGGATACTCATCGATTTTACGTATCAATTCGAACATGGGAAACATTATACGCCATTTTTTTATCATCACGAAATGGCCAATCCTTTTGGAAGATTTGACGACCTCTGTAGCGCAGTTGTTGAACGCTGCTCGAGCCCGAAGGTCGCAGGTTCGAATACCGCCGAAGGAACAAAAAGTTTTCTATGTTCCTGGGTCATAGATTTGTATTAAATACTAGCTGTGCCCGCGACTCCGTACGCGTGGAAAAGTAATTTAGGGCAGTTTTATAATAAATCTGTTTTAAAAATATTTTTAGTTATAAAAACAGCTGTCGTCGAGGTATTTAAAAAACTACTTTATGTTGACAATTCCTACTACCAGCTTGACAAACGACCGTGTATAATTACTATAATGCGAACGGGACTACTTGATAGTACGCTCACATACACGACGAACATCTAGTACTAAGATTTGTATGGATTTTGCGCCGCAGCGACTGCAGACGATGATCGTTTCCACGCCGACGCTGCTGGTGTGGCGACAATGATATTAAGACAGCGCGCCGCAAAATTTTGCGGTATTTTAGCCTTTAGGTGCGTAAGTCCGACTCGCACTTGCCCGGTTTTTTATTTATTAATAACCAAACATGTAGGTACTGATTGTAAATCACTTCACTGTTAAAGTACTGATTTTATACAGAAAAGTAGCAAAAAATAGAAAGTACCAAAAGAAAGAAAACAAACCTAAGTTGTACCTAACATAAAAACCATTCGGTCCATAATAAAAACTAAGAAATAAAAATATCAAGAAAAACATAAATCTAACTTATATTGAGATAACTTTTTTAGTTTAACTGTAAACACAATACTTATGTTAATCAAAATTCTATGTATTATGCAGTTATCGAATACATAATTTGGACAAAGAAGACTATAAAATGTACAGTAATAGTAGGGGCTGTAGTATGAATTTTGACGGACGGAATGAGAACTATAATATACAATGCAAAATAATATTATACATTGCTAATGATGCACGTATTGTACTTTGCTATAATTGTATTAAAAGTACGGCATTTGGCGTATAGATGTCGCTATTATGGTCTGCTCTGCATCGCGCTATCGCTTGTAAGATAGATTTGTATATGAGAATACTCTATCAATATTATGATATTTGGCAAAAAAAACCATAATAATCTGTTAACACATATCCAGGACAGGCCGCAAAAGGCTAGAATTTCAAAAGGTATCTCGATTGGAATCGAGTTGTATCAACAGTTTTCCCCTGTAACACAGTTTAGTAACTATCAAGATGTTTTTTAACGTATGTATATATTATAAAATAGAAAAAACAAAATAAAGAGCAATATATTTATGAAAATCTTAAAACTGTTTTTAAAATTCCGTACCTCAAAAGGAAAAAACGAAACACATATTATAAGATCATTTCCATGTCCGTCTGTCTGTGAAGACCCTTTTACTCAGAAACGCGTGTAGGTATCAAGATGAAAATTATATAAAATACTCAGGATACCTACTGTTCCTTGAAGCAGTGAAAAAATCAGACCACTTAGCCAATGCAACCAAAAGCAGTTGCTTAGGTACTATGTCTCTAAATTTCGTCATTTTCGACACTCGTAAGGGAATCAGAACCTAAAGGGTACTTCCCGTGAACTCAAAATCATAAAATTTGAAACCAAGCAACGTCTAAAAACCATACGTTTTTAGTAACATTATATAGATAGTAAAAATATTTTGATTTTTTTAAACTTAGTACCGTTTGTCAAGAATGTGTATAATTGAAACTTATAACAAATACTTAGGTCTCTAATATATTCAAGCTGTAACCAAATCAAAATTCTATGTCAATCAGGTTTGTATAACTCGCACTTGGCCGGTTTTTATTTATTTACTTATTACTAACCTACGCTAACAAATATGTATACAGTACCTACTTATCACAAAGGACTTTACAGTAAAAGTACTAACTGATTTTATACAAATAACTTTCGTAATAAACTCAAGAAAAAAAATCTTAGATTGTCCCTACCTAGCAAGCCTAAAACTAACAAATAAAAGTCACCCCCGCGGCCCCGGTGCGAATTTGAAGCGGCGCGGCGCGGCGGCGCGCGGTTCCCGGGCCCGCCGCGCGCTTCCTACAAACGTCCAGCAAAAACGACATGATCTTTTAAAATGGTCATAACTTTTTTATTTATGAACCGATTTACATAAAACAAACACTAAATGTTAAGTGAAGCTTCCCGTAATATATTAGTGAAAAGTACATCTTAATCGGATAAGCCGTTTCTGAGATTAGCGTGCACAAACCCACAGACAAACAGACAAACAGACAAACAGACAAACAGACAAACAGACAAACAGACAAAAATTTCAAAAATCATAGTTTTGCGTCCTATTGCGTAAATAAAGGTCCCCTATCATATTTTTTTTCAAATATCTTCAATGTACAGACACGACTCCTCTACAGATTTATTATATGTATAGATATAGATGTGTATGATCTGATAAAAATCTTAAATATCTGGTACCTGTAACACTTGTGTAAGTTCTTCGGATACTTAGCATGGGGTCAGATTGACGTGGCGTGGTGTCTATAGATTTTATTGTTTGTGTGAGAATCTTTCACTCTTTTCCGATTTAATGTGATACGAGTGTAAACAAAAAATAAAATTCATCGTTGTTAGCAACATATTGTTACAAACATCTTCAGTCTCGACTCTCGCCAGATGCCCACATCTAGATCCGTGATATTACAATTATGCGTGTTTATATTATATTAGTGTTAATTTCATTGAACTGTTTATTGATAATTAATCAATCAACTGATTGTTATAGATTATATTATTGTAGTTATTTTAAATGATTTAATATTTGAATATGGCAACCCATGACGTCACTTCCATAATAATAAATTGTCATACAATTTATTATCTAAACTAAAGTACGAATAATTAGGTAGGTATATTATAATGGAGAATGTTCACTAGTTTTGTTTTTTTACGTTTCATATAGTCCCTATGAAATAAAAAAAGTGTGTGTAAAAATTATTTCGATACTAGCTGTGCCCGCGACTTCGTACGCGTGGAAAAGTGATTTAGGACACTTTTATATTTTTAAATATATTTTTAGTTTATTGGCGCAACCGCTGACAACTTTCGCCAATAGGTACTTCCCAGTGTATCCCAGTGTTGATCCCGATCCAGCAAGTCACGTATCCGGCAAGCCTCTTGGTATGCAGGGTATAATAATAATATAGTACCATCCTTTCGGAGCACGGCAAAAGAAGTAGGCCTTCGAACAATATGTAGAAGTCAGCAAAGGTATTCGAAGTTAGGATAATATTATTCGAATGCACCGTATAGACCCAGCCAATTTTTCACGTTAATTTAGTAAATTATTTAACTTCGATGTCCGTCTGTCTATCTGTCTGGTTGTCAAAATTTTAACACGTGTAGGTATCAAGCTAACAATCCTATTAAATACTCAGGATCTTCTGTCCCTTCTGGCTTTGAAAAAAACAGACTCCTTAGCCACATCTACCCAAAGATTCAGCCGTATCTCTCTAATTTTCGACACTCCAAAAGGAACCAAAACCTAAATTTGATACGAAGCAACGTCTTAATAGTGCCGACATAGGATAAATTGCGAAACCATAAAATTATTTTCAATTTTTTTGAACTTACTACCGTTTTTGTCATTAATATTTTGAGATATTAAATTGAAACATAATATATTGCAATTATTAAGGTATTTAAAACGAAACTCTCGGTTAGACATGGGCGCAGCGGCACGCCCCGTCGAGGATCCAGCAGGCTTACTCTCGACACAACCGAGAATCGAATCAGTTCGATCTCAACGGATTTGGTGTATTATTTGGTAGATTACTTTGGAACTAATTAGGATAAAGAAAACCTTTGGAACGTAACTTTTTGTACACCCGACGATATCAATCGACATAGAACAAAAATAAACAAACGTCAATTTATTCGGGAGTATGCGGCACGATCGAATCTGAATCAAAATCGAATCAGTTTGGAGAGTTAGGCCCCAGCTCGGTGCGCCGATCGGTTTTAGTAGCGTTTTTTTATTAACCTACCCTAAGTATAACAATAATATAAATAAATTAAATTTAGTTTTAAAGAAAATATAAAATAAAAAAAGATTAAATTTGAATGTTTGCAGTAGTGTGTAGTGCGCGGCAGGAACCGCGCTTCATACAAACGTCCAGCATTTTTTTTTAATTGTCATAAGTTTTTTATTTATGAACCGATTGAGATGAAATAAATGTTAAGTCAAGATTACTACAAATATGATTGAACCACATCTAAATCGGATAAGCCGTTTCTGAGATTAGCGTGCACAAATGCACCGACAAACAGACAAAAATAAAAAAAAATATTGTTTTGGGTACTATTGCATAAATAAAAGTAGGAGACTTTATTATTAACACAGGCACAGTTAGCACATTTTAATAGTATTTTTTACCCAGCAGTCTACACTACACCAGCCCGGCTCGGACGTAAGACGTCACCCGGTCGAATCACGGCGAAACGATTTTAATTTTGGTAGGTATATTTCCTAAAGTACTCATTATATTTGCATGGTATAAAGGGCAAATATTATAGTCTTCATGGAATGCTTAAGCCAACTAACGTATTAAAAATGATAAGGATTAATACCGTGATGGTATAAATAGCTTTCCAAAAACCGCTTAATTAATAATAATAATAATAATAATAATAATAATCTTTATTTCGGGCGGCATAGGCCCATATTATAAATACCTTACAGACTAACATACATATTATAATTATATCTAAGCTCTATCACGTATTATGATCGGCGACGTGATGTGCGCCTCGCTCCGAAGTCTCCCCCGGAACCTTCGGTAAACTACACCCATCGGCCAGAACTCCTCCACCTCGAAGGTCGATAAGCGATCTGTCGGTACTCTCACCACAAAAGAACTAAAGCTAACTTTATGGCGAGACTCCAGACGCTCGACCCTCAAGTTGAAGGACGTCTTCTTCAAGATGTAGCCCACGACATCCTCGACCTTCGTGGACCAGTGCAGGCGGGACACGTACAGCGGCGTGGTCGGTATTTCACACCACAGGCGCTGCTCGGGTCCGCAGGGTGCGGTGCCGCGGTGGTTGCGGACGGCGGGCTTCCTCTTCTTTCTTCTCTCCACCAATGTGAAGCCCTCCTCATCGCACCTCCTGCTCTCGCCCTCGTTAGATCGAGAAGGTTCTGCCTTACGGCTTTCCTTAGCCTTGCGGCTCTCTTTCACCCCTTTCGTCTTTACCCCCTGGGGAGGTGCGGGGGAGCGGGCAGTGACACCCGCAAAACTTTTCTTCTGCTGAGTCGCTGGTTGACTCAGCTTCGGCTCGACCTCGAGGGGAAGGCGGGCGGGAGCGGCGACGGTCGCTGACACATCGGATTCCGCTGACGCGCAAAAGGTGTCAGCTTGCGCGCCACGGCGACGCGTATTTACAAAGGTTGAATGCTCGGGTGACATACATAGTGAATTATTACTTTTCATTTGCAATAATTCATTACGCAAATCACGGATGGTGGATTCCGATGCATTCAACCTACCTCGCATCTCGTCCAGCTCTGCCTTCATACTATTGAAGTTCTTCAGCAGGCTGGAGACGTCGACGTGGTCCATCGTCACCACCGGCAGCTTGTGGAGATCTTTCGCCACAAATGCCGGCACGTCGTCTGGATCCGTCTGCTTCAGCAGGGAGATTATGTCCTGCACGCTTCTCTCGGTGCCATCTCTGCGCCGCGATGGCATATTCGCGCTCTGGCCGAGCGTCTCGTACAGCAGCTGCTTGCCTTTGCAAATCTCCTCGCTGTTGAAGGAAGACTTGCAGATCTGCATGATGCTGACCTCGTCCATGGTGTCGATGGCATGCTGGATAAACGCCAGCAACTCATTGGCCACGAGCGCCATGGTGACGTGCAGCGGCAATCAGCCGCGCGATTCGCAAAAATATAAATTAATATTTATGGCTCGTGTATAACGCGGAGCGCGACCGTTCGCTGGCTCGACACATTACACATTAATTGCCCGTTTTTTAGTTTATCGCGAAAGGCTTTCTTTTAATTATACAGTTACTTAAGTTGATTTTATACAATAAATGATAATTTATTTTAATTTGTGAAGCAAGTTCAAAAATACAATTTTTATATTATTATGACACTGTGAAAACACTGTTTTCCCAGAAAAAAAATCCTGATAGTTAGGTACTTATTTGATGTTCTAATCTACTTTAGTGCCACGTTCTATTGCTTCGCGTCACTGTGTAAGCGATCCCCCCGCGCCCCCCGCACGAACCGTTCGACCGCAGGCCGCGCGCACGAAATTCATCCGACTTGCTTCAAATTTATCGTCACTGCTCGGCTCCTATGTATCGTAGAGTTATGTTATATAGCCTATAACCTGCCCAGGAATATGGGCTACAATCGTACCAAGTTTGGTTAAAATCCCTTCAGTAGTTTTTGTTCCCATCGTGCACATACAGACAGACAGACAGACAGACAGACAAAAATTTTACAAATTGCATTTTTGGCATCAGTATCGATCGCCAATCATCCTCCAATATGTATTTTGAAAAAATATTCAATGTACAGAATTGACCTCTCTACAGTTTTCTTATAAGTATATAGATGTCGCTTAGTTCCCGAGATATTGAACTTTAAAGGGTGCGAGTGACGGTCGGCCGGCGCTCGGCACAGTGACGTCACGAGTCATACGCTCACCCAGTACGTTTCGCGCTCCAGTACGGTGTACTACGAAATAACGCTAATATTATTCGAAATATCGAATTCAATTAGAAGAAAATCATGTGTTGTGCCAAAATGTGAAAGTACTACCACCATAGCACCGGAAAAGTATTTTTTTTGGTTCCAATATATATTAAAATACGTCAGAAATGGCTAAAAGCGATCTGAAATAGGAAAAATTTACAAAATGTCATAAAGTGTATGTGCATACATAATTTTTGTATTATGTGCGTTATCGCGAAATAGGTTTTGTACACCTGTCCGAACAAAATTCATAATAACAATAAGTGCTACTTGTTATTATGAATTAATATTTTTTATTAACTATTATGAACTAATAAATTCATCTACCACTGTCTATGTATCTCATATACGAGTATTTGTACGAGTAGATATAATCCCACCAAAAACATTTTCATGTAAAATGTTGTCAAGACGAGTCTACACTCTACACAGCTTACCCTGTGAAAAAGTTATCAGATATCGTATAAAGCCAAGCTCTACACTATACTTTAATCAAAAAGTGGTCAGATCTCATGTAGAACCAAAATTCTTGATCTATGCGCCTTTACTTCACCAAGCTTAACTTCACTTACGCTACATTGCAGTTAAAACGTGTTGCTACTACCTTCTGCTATCTGCTACCCTCAAATCTACCCGCAGACTTGTTTTTTCGCATCTACCCTCAAATTTGTTTTTTTTTGCATCTACCCTCAAATTGGTTTTTTTAGCATCTACCCTCAAATTTGTTTTTTTTTTGCATCTAACCTCAAATTTGTTTTTTTGCATCTACCCTCAAATTTGTTTTTTTTTGCATCTACCCTCAAATTTGTTTTTTTTTGCATGTACCGTCAAATTGTTTTTTATTGCATTTACCCTCAAATGTGTTTTTTTTGCATCTACCCTCAAATTTGTTTTTTTTTAATGTACCCTCAAATTTGATCTTTTGCATCTACCCTCAAATTTGTTTTTTTTTTGCGTCTACCCTCAAATTAGTTTTTTGCGTCTACCCTCAAATTTGTTTTTTTTTGCATCTACCCTCAAATTTGTTTTTTTTTGCATCTACCCTCAAATAGTTTTTTTTGCATCTACCCTCAAATTTGTTTTTTTTGCATCTACCCTCAAATTTGTTTTTTTTTAATGTACCCTCAAATTTGATCTTTTGCATGTACCCTCAAATTTGTTTTTTTTTTGCGTCTACCCTCAAATTAGTTTTTTGCGTCTACCCTCAAATTTGTTTTTTTTTGCATCTACCCTCAAATTTGTTTTTTTTTGCATCTACCCTCAAATTTGTTTTTTTGCATCTACCCTCAAATTTGTTTTTTTTGCGTCTACCCTCAAATTGTTTTTTTTTGCATCTACCCTCAAATTCTCAAATTTGTTTTTTTGCAAATTGTTTTTTATTTGCATTTAACCTCAAATTTGTTTTTTTGGCATCTACCCTCAAATTTGTTTTTTTTGCATCTACCCTCAAATTTGTTTTTTTTGAATGTATCCTCAAATTTGATCTTTTGCATCTACCCTCAAATTTGTTTTTTTTTGCATCTACCCTCAAATTTGTTTTTTTTTGCATCTACCCTCAAATTTGTTTTTTTTGCGTCTACCCTCAAATTGTTTTTTTTTTGCATCTACCCTCAAATTTGTTTTTTTTGCGTCTACCCTCAAATTGTTTTTTTTGCATCTACCCTCAAATTTGTTTTTTTTTGCATCTACCCTCAAATTCTCAAATTAGTTTTTTTGCAAATTTGTTTTTTTGGCATCTACCCTCAAATTGTTTTTTTTGCATTTAACCTCAAATTTGTTTTTTTGGCATCTACCCTCAAATTGTTTTTTTTGCAACTACCCTCAAATTTGTTTTTTTTTGCGTCTACCCTCAAATTGTTTTTTTTGCATCTACCCTCAAATTTGTTTTTTTTGCATCTACCCTCAAAATTTTTTTTTTTGCATCTACCCTCAAATTTGTTTTTTTGCATCTACCCTCAAACTTGATCTTTTGCATCTACCCTCACACTAGATCTTTTGCTTCTACCCTCAAACTTGATCTTTTGCATTTTGCATCTTTCACCCCCTTGGGGATTGAATTTTGATCCGTCGCTGTAACTCGCCACTTCCGGTTAGAGCGCCGATGCTTACCACTGATACATAAGCCCTTAATTAATTATCATCATCAATCGACTTCGATGTTGGTGACCGATTTTGTTAAAGCCAGACGCAGGAGTAATTTTTATAGTGCCCAAGTGTGTGCGCAATGCACAAAGACGCTCTCTTTTTCTTTTACTCTCGTAATCTTACTCCCGACACAATCGAGAATCGAATGAGTTCGATCTCACCAGCTTTTGGTATTTTATTTTGTAGATTACTTTGAAACTAATCAGGATAAAGAAAATCGTTAGATCGTAACTTTTGGTACTCTCGGCCATCGACTGAGAATTAAATTTTTCAAATAGATGTCTCGTCCATATTTCTTAATTTGTTATATTATTATATTATATAAATTATAAAATATACATTATTTTATTGCTGGAGTGAAACTTCTTATTTGGATATCCTCAAATTCTCTAATGTTTATTAATTCAACAGTAATAAACATTAGAGAATTTGAGAATTACTTATATACAGGGTGTCCCAAAAATCAACGATAAACCGAAAACGGGTGATAGGCCAAGTCATGACAGTTATGAGAAAAATGTGAAAAAAAATCTTTGTCATGTATTTTTCACATTATAAGGACTTTTAAAAATATCGGAAAAACTGACACCCTGTGATGGTCTTTCATGTCCTAAGACTACAAATATTACTTTTTTGTGATTTTTTTTTCGGTATAGTAGTCATGACTAACCCTTCTGTAAATCACAATTCATAATTTAAACATACCTGCCTCAGTTTTCAATAAAATGGTGTGTTTTGCCCAATATTAAATTCAAAATAATTACTACACCCAACTTTAATCGTCTGTACTGTAAAAAAAAATTACTACAGTATTTTGGCAAGTAACTTTAAAAGATGGCGCATTTAATCTGGATTCCAAAATGGTATGATACTTGCTGGATTACTTCTTTATTGAGGAAAAAAAAAATTTTTTAACGGAACCGGATGTTAGGCCAACTCTGTTTAAATTTTTAAAATGTTGGTATTAAGTTGTTATGTGACGACGATGAGTGACGTCATCTTGTCTAGAGTGAGCGAGACAGACAGTGACGCTCAGTGCGAGTGAGATAGATAGTGACGCCAACCCGACAACACAGTGATGAACGTGCAAAACTGCAGTACGTTACGATCTTTCGTTCATTGCGCATCTTTCTGTATCCGTATTGACTTCGTACTTACAACTGTGCTTCTGTTTATTGGACTTGATTTGCTTTGTGATTTGGTTTTATCTGCCCCGTTTCTGACGACCCTGGACTTGTTTTATTGTCGTATCTTCGGTTGTAGTGTGTGATTCCATTGTAGTGTGTTATCATGCCATCTCGATACACCGCACAAGAATACACCAATATGCATCTCATCTATGGAGAATGCTTATGCAACGCTAATGCTGCAGCTAGAATGTATCGTGAGAGATACCCAAACGCTGAGCGTCATCCTGATTATCGGGTATTTATTAACGTGCATCGGTCACTCTTAGAGGGTCGATTCCCTAATCAAAATACCAGCGAGGGAAGGCCTTTCATACCCTACGAGGACGAAGTGCTCGAGGCGGTCGAACAAGACCCGAGTATCTCAGTACGTGGGATTGAAGAGAACATCGGAGTGCCCAAAAGTACTGCACATCGTATTTTGCAAAAGAACCAGTTTCATCCTTACCATGTACAACGAGTACAAAGCCTGTTACCCCGAGACTACCCAGAGAGATTGCAATTTTGTCAAACGATGTTGCAGAGATACAGAGATGATCCGCGATTCTTTGAAAAAATTCTGTGGTCTGACGAATCCACGTTTAAAAAAGATGGTTACATGAACCTCCATAATTTGCACGAATGGCACGTGGATAATCCACATTTGATGCGGGAAGACAGATCGCAGTACCGGTTTAAGGTGAACATGTGGACGGGAATTTTGAATGGTACTGTTATTGGTCCATTTGAGCTACCGGAGAACTTAACTGCCGAGGTTTATTTGGACTTCTTACAGAACCAATTACCAGATTTGTTGGAAGAAGTGCCACTAAACATTTACGGCAGCATGTGGTACCAACAAGATGGCTGCCCAGCACATTACGCTCGCACAGTACGAGAGTTTCTCGACCGAGAATACCCCGATAGGTGGATTGGGCGGGGTGGTACAATTTCGTGGCCTGCCCGTTCACCTGATTTAAATCCCATTGATTTCTTTTATTGGGGAACAATAAAAGAAAAAGTGTACTCTAAACCAATTCGAGATTTAGCCGAGCTGCGCCAAAAAATTACAGAAGCTGCTGAACACATTAATTCAAGAAGATACGCCCGTCTTATTACGCGATCATTTTTAAGAAGATGTAGGGCTTGCATTAGAGCTGAAGGCAAACAGTTCGAACATTTGCTGTAAATCTTTGTAAATTAAAGTAATAACTGAAGAAATCCATTGACTGACTTTTATTTCGAACTTGCACCTAAAACTAACTAATTACATACTTGATAACAAGGTGGCGTCTGTTCTGTATCTCAACCACTCACATTTTCAAAAGAGCGTTGTATTCATACCTGAAAATTGAAGTCTTAAAAATGCCTACACTGCAATACAATTTTTTTTTAATAAAAAAGCACCCGCACTTAGCGTCACTGTCTGTCTCGCTCACTCTAGACAAGATGACGTCACTCATCGTCGTCACATAACAACTTAATACCAACATTTTAAAAATTTAAACAGAGTTGGCCTAACATCCGGTTCCGTTAAAAAAATTTTTTTTTCCTCAACAAAGAAGTAATCCAGCAAGTATCATACCATTTTGGAATCCAGATTAAATGCGCCATCTTTTAAAGTTACTTGCCAAAATACTGTAGTAATTTTTTTTTACAGTACAGACGATTAAAGTTGGGTGTAGTAATTATTTTGAATTTAATCTTGGGCAAAACACACCATTTTATTGAAAACTGAGGCAGGTATGTTTAAATTATGAATTGTGATTTACAGAAGGGTTAGTCATGACTACAATACCGAAAAAAAAATCACAAAAAAGTAATATTTGTAGTCTTAGGACATGCAAGACCATCACAGGGTGTCAGTTTTTCCGATATTTTTAAAAGTCCTTATAATGTGAAAAATACATGACAAAGATTTTTTTTCACATTTTTCTCATAACTGTCATGACTTGGCCTATCACCCGTTTTCGGTTTATCGTTGATTTTTGGGACACCCTGTATACGAGGGAGATTGCTTTTAATAAAGCATGTTGATACTTATTAAAATAATACAGTAAATCTATAATAATATCGTGATGTAGACGCCGGTCATCGCCATCTGTTGGTCACTAGAAGTACTAATTCTTGTACGGCTCTTATAAACTTATGCTAAGTGCGTACACCTAAGTGCAACTTAGCATTTTTGAAGGAAAAAAATGTACTTATTTGTATTTTTGAAAAATAGCTTTAAGGTGTACAATAATTTTCAATGTTAAAAAACCCCAAGCTGGGTTTGTGTTAACACAGATTCGTGAGATAATACAGTAGGTAGGTAAGTAACATAGATTGCGCTGTTAACTATCTGCATCGCGCTATCGAAGTGTCGAACGGTTTTTACATAAGATTTTATGGAAATTTAACATTGGTATATAAGGTTCTAATACTCCCTCTATAAACAACAACTAGCCACCCGGCTAGTTATAGTCCGACACAGCTAAATCGGCTCTCATGCCATTAGTCGCGCGTTACAAACTCTATAAACAATATTATGTTAATATAACATCAGCCGGAGCTTATCCACTGCAAGCCGGACCGATTTAAGTGATCGCCGTAATATTTTGTTTATTATATTCTGACTACAATTTACTACTTGCTGCCTGTTAATTCTTACCTAAATTTTACTTTCCATAAAATTAATACCTAATTTTAAATAAGTGGATATAAACTAATTTTCTCATAGATATATATTTCATTTACAAAAAGTCGGTCACCGACTTATAATCGGAATAAAATAGAGCATACTGATTGCAGTAGTGCAACGCACTCAAATAAATAAAGTCGGATACAAAATAATATGGAGCAAAAATCTGACCGATTATCGGTCCTACAAAAAGTAGGTCTTATTTTTTATGTAGTTGTATAATATTGTATAATATATTTTATGTATTAAAGACCGTATACTATAACATATTCAACATCCATTTTGTACCGTCCACCATATTGCATTCAAAATGGCGGCATTTATATTTTAATAATTTTTTTGTTGGTTTTGTAGCAATAACAGCTTACATAAATAATATCAGCTTACTAGGACGTAAGACCTTATGAATTTTGATGATCTATAAATGAGTCAGTGACGAAATCTGGGGTTTTTAGACATTGATAAAATCTAAAGTATAATAATTAATATATAATAGCTCCCCTCACCGATTTCGATGTCGGTAGCCGATTTCATAGAAACCAGGCCAGCTACGCAGGAGTTATTTTATAGTGCCGAAGTGTGTGCGCAATACACAGAAGCACTCTCTCTTCCTTTTACTTTCATAACCCAGTGGAACGGTAAACCGGACACGACTAGCGAGAGATCAGGGCCCTAATTCTCAGGGCTCGAACTCAGTTTTTACTATCGGTCTGTCCCGCTCATGCAAATGAGATTTACCGCGCGTGCGAGCGGGATATACTAATATTCGAGCTTTTTTCCACTGCCCGAGAATCGTGCTCCAGGCGCAGGACCGACTTTTTACATGCCCATCCGACGCATGGATCATCTTTCTTGTCAGACAATCAGGTGATCAGCCTGAATTGTCCTAACCAAACTTGAAAACAACTTATTTTGTTGTTCCAACGCGGGAATCGAACCCACGACCTCCGGGTCGAGAGCGAAGCTAAAGTATAATAGCTACAACATTCAAACTTTGTATGTTTCTTTATATTCGATTTAAACGTATTTAGCTAATTATAAATCTGTAAAATAGTTCTCATATTGATTTTTGCCCTAACGATTGTCAATAATAAGGGCGTAACGTTCGGTTGTCTGATTGTCTGCAGACTAAATGGATACTGTTGTAAGCAGAGACTCTGCCCGATTAAATATTATAAGATGCAAGAACATGGAGCAACTGTTTTATTTACGTCCGTCACATCGTATTAACGACGAGTTACATTTTTTTTTCGAGTTTAGTTTTCTTTAACCTCCGACAAAACAGAGGGGTGTTATATATATTTCAAGTGTGTACAGTGTATGCAGGTATGTCTGTGGCATCGTAGCTGCGGAACGGATGAACCAATTTTTATACAGTTTTTTTGTCTGACGTGTATCATCACCTACCTACGACCTACCGCCCGAGCACCAACGCGCTCAACAACTGCGCTACTTACAGAGGTCATATTATTATAATATTAGCCAGTGCGTTCGTGTGTAAGATTCACTTCTAGTGGTCATTTTAGATCTTTAAATTTTTTGAGTTATTTTAAGTAATTTATATGAGGTGCCAAAACAAAAAATTCTCTACGTGTCATTATTGACGTCATAGGATACGATAAGAATCATAGTGTAAAGAGACACTATATTCGGCCTAATATATGAACCATGAATCATCCTGTATTTGTGCCAAATTACATCAAAATGGGTACGGTATTTTCTGGGGCCTTATGATGCGTATCCACCAGAGCTGTAATGTGCTGTGAAGCGAGGAATGTGTTTTTAGGTACCAATAGAATCGCTTCATTTATCCGTGCATCGGTCAGCGCGGCTCTTGACAAGCGACTCTCTTGGTTCTGTAAAACACATTCCTCGCAACACCACAAAGCACAGCTCTGGTGGATACGCAGCCTTACTCTCCAAACTGATTCGATTATGATTCAGATTCGATCGTGCCGCGTACTCCAGAATAAATTGAGGTTTGTTTATTTTAATTCTCAGTCGATTGATACGGTCGGGAGTACAAAAAGTTACGATCTAACCATTTTTTTATCCTGGTTAGTTTCAAAGTAATCCACTAAATAAAATACCAAAAGCCGTTGAGATCGAACTGATTTGATTCTCGATTGTGTCGGGAGTAAGCCTGCTGATCCCATTTACCCATTAAATGACAATAATCATTAATTAAGTCGATTTTATCAGTATTTCTAGGGCTAGATGGAAAATAAAAGACGGATAATCGTTTACAAAATTGTCTTATTTATCAGTCACAGTGACATCATGTCTGTACATTAAATGCAAACTAAATAAATGCAATACACTAGGATATGTTGACCCATGCATTATAAACATACAAAAACAAAACACCTTAATATTAAAAAAATAATCACATTAAAATTAATTTCAAGGCTGTGACTTCACTCAAGTCCGGAAACCGGATGTCCGGAGAAAATACGGAGCGTTAAAATAAGAACTCTAGCCCCTAATTCAAGAGATCGAAAACAAAATGTATGGAATTTGACATTCGGGCTTCGCTAAATGACATCCGAATTTGCTCGACATTTAGCGAAGCTTATGTCAAATCCCATACATTTTGTTTTGCGAACTTCGTAAGCGATATCTTTAATAAGGGCCTGGGCCCAGATTCAAGATGACATCGCTAATTATCGCTTACGAAGCTTTGCTAAGTAACTTAATAATTCGCTTGTAATTTTTTTTTCGCACAAAGTTGAAAATCCACCACTCGAGCGGTCGAGTCAAATACTCGATACGTGTGTTATATTTTCAGCTCTATTGTAATTACCGCAGAGTTCTATTTACAGTGGTCCGTATGATCTCCGGTCGTCGGTAATATAATACGCCATGTTTTTTCACTTAGGCTAGGATTATACGATCCGGAATCTGGCAGGCCGGAGAGGTCGAATTGTCAAATGTGACAAATCGACTTGGATTTTCAGCTACATTGAAAATAGAACTTTTGAGTTAATGCAATAGGCATTAACTCAAAAGTTCTATTTTCAATGTTCCGAATTTTCTGCCAATGCGGAGCCGGGCCAGTAAGTGGAAAAACGACCAATGCATCGAAACATCAACCCTAATGTAATTTATTTTAAATTATAATTTAATTAAAAAAATTGATACAACTAATCTAAATAAATTTTTGGTCAATTACGAGATAAAAATATAATAAAGTAATTTAAGCAATAATATTAGATAATCAAGTGTAATTATGAAAAATAATAGAAATGCGATAATGTAAATAAATTCAATTATAAAAGGTTTTTGAATATGTAATAATATGTATATTCAAATTTTCACCTACTGCATATAATCTAAGAATATAGAACTGCCAGAAAGAGTGCCCCAAACATTTTAATTATTTATTTAATAACCTATTGCTTTATAATCTGACATTTTTATTACCTTTTTAGGGACGTAATTTTGGACTCTGTATGAAGCAAAATTAGTAATAGGGAATATGCATAGATTTTAAATTACCAAAACGCGAAAGTGAGCAGAAATGTGGATCGAAAAATGCAAGAAGTGTAATCAGTTTATAGTTGATACATTAAAAAGTTGCAGGAGTAAAAAAACTATGAATCTAACAACAGTTATACACCTAATCGCGGCAATTAATAAAATAATTTTTCGTATATCCAATACATTTTGAACTGTGTTCGCAACTAAAGAACAAAAGAAAATACAAGAGTTTGACGTAATGACGTTTATAGAGCGCCAAAATTCTAAATTTTGTAATGACCATAATATGATATTCCTGCAATGGCTGATCCTAGATTGCAAGGACAATTTTTACAACTAACTATACTTCTGCATAAAAAAACAATGCATATTCCTTATTGTTATTAACAATAATAAATATTTTTTTATAATTACACTTTTTTAGTAATAAGTACTAGTAATAATTATATTATATTATAATTATTGTTACAAGAATTAGTAGTTAAACACCTATATCTAGACTGGCACTGAGATATCACAGAAAACAATTCATTTTTTACAAACCAATTTTCTCACTCTGGTTAACAAAAAAAATTTGGTTACAAA
Organism: Celastrina argiolus; assembly: GCA_905187575.2. Lineage (NCBI taxonomy): Eukaryota > Metazoa > Arthropoda > Insecta > Lepidoptera > Lycaenidae > Celastrina > Celastrina argiolus. The sequence goes on along the minus strand of LR994590.1, from coordinate 3,358,293 downwards.
CTCACAATCAATAATTAAAAATATTCTTTCAGTGACATAAAGAAATTATAAAGACTAATTGCGTGTAATCATTGTATGAAATAAACATTAAGAATAATTAAAATTTGTTCGATGTAAAATTAAATGCATTCTAAATAAAATTAACAATTAAAAACAATTATTATTAGTAACTAGGATAATGTTAATAAAATATTTAAGTAATTAAAAATAATGTAGGTTTATTAAAATTAAAATGCAGCTGCCAAAATAAAATATTAATTAAATAAAACATTAAAATCGAAACAGACAGATAGCAAGTAAATTTAATGAGTATTAAAGTAGAAGTACCAAAAGTTTTGAAACAGGACTTAAAAAAACCTAATAAAATGATGTATTGAACAGATCTTTATTAGATTTTTTTCTTTGTATTCGAGGTAACAAATAAAATATTGTGTGTCAGTTTTTAAATGTTACAAAGATGAAAAAATCAATTGAATAATCAATATTAAAATTATTATAGTTGTAAACAAGATCCAAAGCAGACACAAAGAATGATCAAATTAATTAAAATTGTGGGATGAAAATGTATGAACCGACCTTTTTCTGTAAACTATTTTTTTTAACCATCGATAATTATTATAATGCAAATACTTATAATGTACCAGACTGCAGACCTGCTGTAGGGAGTCAAAATGCAGCTAATAATTTAAGTGATGCGACTTGCTGTTAAACCTAGTGGCATATATGGGTTAGTAAACTCAATAATCGACCTAATGAGTTCTTTGGATGATTGACTCAATCAATCAGCCAAAGAACTCATTGAGTCGATCTACTCATAATAATATATTGAATCGTTTTAAAGGTTGGTATATCAATGGCTAGATTAAGGGATAAATCGACTCAATGCTTAAGACTTATTTCTAAAACATTTGATATAGGTTCACAGGGTAAATCAGGTCACTCTGCGTTCTATGGGTTACTAAAATATTACACAAGTGAGTCGACTTAACACAAATGGTTCGGCTTACGCAAATGAGTCGGCTGATACGAATGGGTAGCCCGATTAAGTGAATTGGGTCTAACCACTCAAATGGGTAGCCCAACTCAAACGGGTAGCCAAACTCAATCACCCGATTGAGTGAATCGGGTCACTCGACTCACTGCACTCACATAGGCACGTCAGCGACATACTCGACCCTCAGCAGCAGATCCATCAAGTCGGCGGGCCTCAGCCACCGCGCGGGCAGCTCGCGGCACGGCGCGCGCCGCACGCCGTACAGGACGCAAATTGCGCATAAAAAACACACCACCGCGAACAGTTGGAAGAGACACTTTATTGACTCCCTGGTGACAAACAAATGGGAATATTGAATTTATCGTTTCAACTGGAATTAATTTAAGACATGAATAAATTATGATTTTGAGAAAAATGACTTCAAAATGTCACTTAAACATTTTAGAATACGTCGTAACGTATTAAGTACATTAATCTGAAGATCCGTCTCTAGAATCAATGTACATAATACGTTATATCCTAAAATGTTTATGTGACTGTTTAAACTCAATTTTCTGGGTAATTTTTATTTCATCGGAGCATGCTTTATTATATAGTATTTTAAGGAAAATATTTCCAACGAAGACGGACGGACATGGCATAACTATAGTACGTCCGAGATAAATTTAACCCAAACGTACACAAACCCGTCTACGACACAATCAAAGACTAGTTAGTGATGCCAATTGGCCAATATTAATACAATGAAGTTTGTTTGCTATGAATCCATAGACTATAGACTTATATTCTACAATCTCCAGTGTCAAAATGGCGTATTTTTCATGTGTAAGATTTTCATTGGATGTTTAAACATATCAATTATTGTTTGTTATAAAATGTATTGGATAATGAAGTTTAATTCTTTAAAGTTCAAAGTGTTGATAAGTGTGCACAATAAGTAAATACGTGAAAATTTCGGTGTTTTTGGTTTGTTTACAATACAATACAATACAAATATACTTTATTGTGCACACAACAAGTTACAAAAAAAAACAAAAAAATATACATTACAAAAATCAGACATGCACACAAAGGCGGCCTTATTACTAGATAGCAATTTCTTCCAGACAACCTTATGGTGTTAGAGAAAACAATGCTAGAGAATGGGAGTTGCGCAAAAGTATATTTAATAAAATAAAAGTAAATAAAATAAAATAATACATAAACACAATAAATATATAATATATGTATACAATATAATATAATATATATATCTATATATATAAATATATATATATACAATAGATAAACCTACATGATATTTTAATTTATAATAATAAGTGTTAGTTACATAAGTTAAGGGTTGACACAATATGATTCCAGATAATGATTTTTTATAAGAGTTTTAAAGCGATGTATAGTTTCAGCCTGCCTTATATGGATAGGTAAAGAATTCCAAAGGGAAATGGATTTTACAATGAAAGAGCAATTAAAGTATTTAGTGCGGTGGATAGGAATGTCAAGAAGAAGATTAGATATAGATCGTAGTTCCAGTCTGTCAGAGGTACGGAAGTTAAAATTACTTTTTAAATAAGTGGGACAATGGGAGTCAAATAGGATGTTATAAAGGAAGGAGAGAACACGAGAGTCACGGCGGTAGCGGATTGGCAACCACTTTAACTTGAGGCGATACTCGGAGATATGGTCAAATTTACGTAAACCGAAAACAAACCTCAAAGCCAGGTTTTGAAGGCGCTCCAATTTGTTCAGTTGTTCCTCCGTCAAGTTAGTGAAAGAAGCGTCTGCATAATCTAAATGGGAAAGGAGTAGGGATTCAGCCAAAACTACCTTAGTGGGTATCGGAAGAACATATCGTAGACGTTTTAGGGAACGCCAGGTAGAAAAAACCTTTCTACTAATCTCTTGCAATTGATGCGTCCACGATAAATGTTCATCAAAGTACACTCCCAAGTTTTTAACCACTTTACTGAAAGGTATTGTTACACCATTTATAAGGACAGGAGGTAAAGAATCATGGTCAACTCTAGAAATTAGCCCGGGGCTACCAATTACAATTAATTGAGTTTTAATAGGATTAATAAGAAGTCCATGATTCTTGCTCCATTCACAAATATTCGACAAATCGTGATTCACTAGATCAAAAGCGGAATTCAGATTGTCCAAAGGAGACTGTGTGTATATTTGAAGATCGTCCGCATACAAGTGGTAGGATGATGAAATCGATATTGTTATAGGGTTTATAAAAATTGCAAACAGAAGAGGAGATAGCACACCACCCTGAGGCACGCCGGCATAGATATAACTCCAATCGGAGAAATAATCAGATGATTTAACTCTCTGCCGTCGTCCTACAAGGTAGCTACGAATTAAATTAATTATTGATGGTGACAGATTTAAAGATGCAAGCCGGGCTAGCAGAATATCGTGGTCTATGGAATTGAAGGCATTACTAAAATCCAGAAGTGTGAGAATAGTAAGCATTTTATCATCCATACCTGACCGTATATCATCAGCTACCTTTACCAATGCGGTAGTCGTACTGTGACCAGTGCGAAAACCGGACTGGAACGGACTGAGTAAGCTGTTGTGGGTAACAAATTTCGTAAGCTGGTGATGAATGATTCGCTCTAAAACTTTTGATAAAAAGGGTAGGATGGAAATAGGACGGAAGTCAGACACAGTCTTAGGACAGGAGGATTTAGGTAAAGGAATTATGTAAGCTGCCTTCCAGGCATCAGGAAAGGTACAAGACTCTAAACATGAATTAAAAATGTGTGCAAGAACAGGAACAATTATATCTAATATTGGTGTGATCATTCTACGACTGATACCGTCATCTCCTACTGCGTTTGACGATATGGAAAGGATGTGCTTTTTAATCTCACACTCGGAAACTGGAACAGTAAGGAACGGATCAGAATTCAATATAGGTAGCGAAGAAATATAATTTAACGTTTGTGATTTAATTTTGGGGTCGAGATTAAAAGAGGAAGTAAAATGGTTATTAAGTGAATCTATATCTATATTATGAGAGTCTTGCGGTTCAGAGCATTTGCCCACGCCGAGGGATTTGAGAAATTTCCATGTTTTAGCCGGATCCCCGTTCTCAACGGAGGCGTGAATATGACGTCTTTGTGCGTCACGACACATCATATTACAGCGGTTCCGGATTTTAATATATTTGTTACGATATTCTTCTGTCTTTTTTATTATAAATTTGGCTTTGGCTGCATGCTTAGCATTTATAAGAGATTTGATTTCGTCTGATAACCAGGGAGCGGGAAGATGTTTGATTTTAACGGGCCTAACAGGTGCATGAATATCATAAAGAGATTTAAGTTTAGCGTTAAATATATCAATTTTGTCATTAATGGAATCAGCTGAGAGTAAGTTTGACCAGTCTATGTTATGTGCGTCCTCCTCTAGGCTTTCAATATTCATCGAAGAGAAATTTCTTTGAAGAAGAGTTTTTACCTTAGCTTTGGGAGGGCGAACATTATAGGCGACATAGATAAGATCATGGTATGAAAACATATCAGCTGTGACTTGTCCATGCGTAGTAACACGATTAGGAGAGGAGACTATGATTAGGTCGAGCAGGGAAGGACGGGAACCTGGAAAGCAGTGGGTAGGATTCAGAGGTAGTAATTTCATATTATATGAATCTAAAATTGAACTAAGTTTAGTCGATCGACTATCACCCTTAAGTAGACAAGTATTGAAATCGCCCATTATAACACAATGATCGTAGTACGGTGTAAAAGCATCAAGCGTATTTTCAAAGGATGAGAAGTAATCATTGTGCATTGATGGGCAATAGTAGACCCCGAGTAATAATTTATTATAGTGCGATACCTGGACTTCTACCAGCAAAAACTCGAGAGCATCAGATGGAGGGGGTTGCGCTGACGAGCTAATAATAGTGTAGGACAAGTCTGAACGTAGATAAATCGCAACGCCACCTCCACCCCTCCCAATGCGGTCGTTGCGAATTAACTTAAAACCGGGTAAACTGTAGCATGTTGATGGTAAGCAAGGCTTAAGCCACGTTTCCGATATAAAGACAGCATCAACATTAGCCCGATCAAAAGACGCAAGCAAGTCGGGGTAATGAGCCGGAATGCTCTGTGCATTAATATGAACGGCCTTAAAACATTTGTTAACTGTGTTAAAATTTGAAGTTATGGTATCCCTAAGAGACATAAATGTGGCACTTTGAAAACTATCATCGCCGTTGTTAGAAGAAATGGATAAAAAATCATCTGAAGCAAATGAGTCAACACTTACATTCATGATAATAATACAAACTAAATATAAATAAAATATATAAAACACTATAAATATATTATCCTACAACAATTGAAATATAATTGGCCTGCAGCCCACTGTGTCATAAAAAAAAAAAAAAACATAAGTATATAAATAAATTTGCTATAATAAAATTAGTAAATAAATAGAAAAAGAGTAGGTAGATAAATGGAAAGAATCCAAACATGCCTATTATTTTTTAGACACCTAGCTAAATATGAGCAGTTATTCTAACAAAATATAATTAGATTTAAGATGAGATGCTAGCCCAACACAAATTGGCAATTAAAATTTTAATGGAGTTATACTGAGATATAATAATAAAGTTCTAAGTACAAGCACAGCTTATTAGTTACAAAAATTACATAACAAAGATGCAATTTATATACATAATACTAGATTAAGAGAAATCAGTTAAGTACATAATGGCTCATGCTAAATTTCATGTCCACACACAAAAAACAAAAAAAAAAAAAAATATAATTAAAGTGACATTAAGAAGACGAAGAAGAATAACTATCACTCACTCCTGTCAGACGTCACCTAAACACATCTGTCAAGCTTCGTGTTATAGAAAATTAAACAATAACAAACATTTTCAAAAAGTACAGATTACAAAATTAAATATGTTTCATTTTCGAAATACCGACAATTTGTGACAAAAGAAATTAGTGATGATGCATAGAAATAAGTAACTATGAGATCTAAGTATGGACAATAAAATTATAAGTGAATGATTAATGAGAAGCGAATATTGGCAAAGCAGAATTATAGATTTATATGTATATATGTGAAGATTGAGAAAGTTACCATGCTATTATTTAAAGTATGTTACCCTTAGAGTATTTACTTTTTGGTTCGCCTTGGTCTTGTTCCAGTTTCATTTTTGGTTTTGGATGCCGGAACTTGAGATGTGACTTCTGCCATATCACCACAGAGATCAGAAATGGCATCCAACTCCGCTATGCTACAAACACTGCTTTTGGAGCCATCAGATCTAGCAACGAAAATAGAGCCATTATATGTCCAACACTTTGTAACACCGAAACGCTGCCTGGCCGCCAGGAACACTTCATGTCTCTTTTTAATTAAAAACTCTGATAGAGTGATGCCGGAATTTTTCAGGCTGGTCTTAGCCCTCCAAACCTCATTCCGATCAGTAAAATTCTGAAACTTAACCAAGATCGGTCTGGGTTTTGATTCCTTTAAGCGTCCCAAGCGGTGACAATATTTTACTGAAGAAATGTTTATGTCTTGGACTTTTAACTGGGAAGACAACAAAGATGCAATAGCTTCTTGTGCATCCTTTTTGGCTTCGGGAACTCCATGCACAAGCAAAATCTTTCTTCTGTGCCTCATCTCAGTTTGATCATAGGCATCCATCAATATTTCCAACTGAGCCTGCATCATCTTAAGTGCATTCAATATAAAATTTTTGAACTCACAAAAATCAGATGCCAGTATTGTAGAGGTGTTTGTAGTCTGGACCGCACACAACTCCTGCTGGAACTCCATCATCTTCGAGTTAAACATCTTATTCATTTGTGTTATTGATTCTTGCAAGGACTCCATTGTAAACAAGTGGAAGAGAAAAATAACAGCAAATTTTGACAAAAGTGCAAGTGATATAATTTGTTTAAGAAAACAGTGTTTATATACTGTATCTTATTATTGCAATTATAGGAGATTGTGACACTAGTAGATGCAGGTATAAATTTTTACATAATATTTATTTAAAATAATTAATTTATAATTTTGGTTAAGGAGCAGTTAAAAGTTCAACTTAACTTTTTGCACGCCTACCCCCGAAAGCGTTTGTTAAATTGTTTACGTTAGGTTAAATTTATCTCGGATACTACACCATGTTTACTTTACATTTCAGAACCCAGGTACTTTCGTCATGTCCCGAACCCAAGGTTCCGAGAGGTGAACTAGAGAAACCTTAAAAAAAGGATACTGAAAATGGTCTTACCAGAAGAATCTCCCAACGCTTCTAGGCGGCTTATATTTGGCACACTCGCCGCACGGTATATCCGTTTGCGTCGCCACGGACGATAGATCTACAGAAAATATGTCACGAGTTAAAACAAAGGTACAACTGTAGGGGGTTACTAGTACTACATACTACACAATTACCACACATACTAGTACTACGAATATATAAACATTTTACAATGTACATTACTTTAATATATAGTTAATTATAATATGTGCTGTAATATTAATAAGTGATACTACTTAAGGGTGTGTATGGGTCCCTTGTATAGAGAATATAATTTACAGTTAATGTACCAGCGCTGAAAGAGTTGATTTTTTTAAATATTTTGTATTTTTAAAATGTTGGGACATTTCTCATAGAAACATGAAAGTCAAAAGTAAGTCTTTATTATATATATATAGTACTTTCACAGTAAAGTCCACATAGGAAGTACATACATACCCTAAAGTATTATCATTTATTAATATTACACCTTGTATACACAATCACACTTATTGCAAATTATTAAAGAACTACGGTTAATACTTGTGTGATAAGTTGTATGTAAAAACACAAAGTGAATTTATCATTTAATTATTAGGATTATTGATATCTATTTGTAAATACAATTGACAAAATACTACTATAAATACTTTAATATACGTTTTGATACGGACTAACACATGAACATTACATTATTCTACAAAATCTATCTACTACAGAAGTTCCCAACCATTGAGTGGGATGAGGTTCCCTAGACATAGACACAAAGTAGATATATAACAGAGACACGACCTAGTACTAGAAAATGGTATCACCCTAATACTGGCAATTTTTGGTTTCTTCGATTTCCAGGCACATTCAGGAAACCGCCATCTAGCGCCACTATTGGAAAATACTAATTACTCATTTCGTACGACGCGATTGTTAATAATTGAAGACATGAATATATGAAGGTGATATGTCGCAAAAAAATGTACACTAAATTGAGTTTAAACAATCACTCAAACATTTCAGGATATGTAGTAAGTATTAAGTACATTGATTCTAGAGAATCTTTAGATTAATGTACTTAATACTTTACGACGTATTCTAAAATGTTTCTGATCTCAATTTTCTCAAAATCATAATTTTGTTACATATCACTTTCATCCTTTCATGTCTTCAATTTATGAATAAAAGGAAAAATAGGGACGTAATATGTGCTAATAGGAAAAAAAAATCAGAAAAAAAATTGTTAGTATGGCAGATTAAAAACGGCCGTTGAATTTCCTCCTAATCGCTGTCTCGTCAGTCCTTAGACAAGTTGTTAAGTTGTTGGTGTGTATAATAAATAAATATCGCTAAAAATGTATTGTAACATGCATGCTTATGAGCATTATAATCCTGTGAAAAAATGGTTGGGAAACCCTGAGCTACTTAATACACAGAACTACTAAATCACATCACAATTACCGCACTCATCTTCACATGTAGATTTAGATTTCAGTTCGTCTAAGCGTTTCTTTTGTTCGACATACGCAGACTCGAATATGTTTATTTTCGATTTCAAATCCTCGACGAGAGACTTCATAAATTCATTCCTAGTGTTGGTCCTCATCAAACTCATATTCTTTTCGTAACACTTCACTTTCTTTTCGCAATCTTCCTGTATATTTTTGAGATCGTTTTCCAAGTTTGTAGTGTGCTCCTTAAGTTTATCGCACTCGTTGCAATTTCGCACTTTATTCACAACGGGATACGGTTCAGTTTGCACGCCAAAATTCATCACTTCCACATCTTTGAATACTTCATACACTTTTATGCTTGTATTAGTTGCGATATCTTTGCTTTCAATTTTAGAAGCCGGTATATCTATTTCAGTTGTAACACATGAGAGATCTTTCTTTTTATCAACAATTACTTTATCAGTTTGTATGCTAACACTTCTAAAATCTATATTAGCTTGCTTAACTACACTTTGTTCTTCGAATTTATTGATTTCATTCCAATCGTCTCTATTACCTTCGATTACTTCAGTTTGTATGGCCACACTTTGCTTTGTTTCAACTTTATTTTTTATATAATCTTTTTTATTAAGGCCAATTTCTATATTAATATTTTGTGCGTCTGTTTGTGTACTTACAGTATCAACCGTAGAATCTAAATGCGAGTATCGTTTATCGAAGTATTCCGTGCAATTAAACTCTGAAAGGTTTAGTTTGGATCTGTTGTAGAAACTCAAGCGTATCTCATCAAATAGGGACATGTTGGTTGGTCTCCCGGAGTCTTCGTGTAGTGCGTTCAGAAACGATTCCTCGCCTAGTATACTTGTACGACTGTCTAAATTAGAATTATATGGTTAGATAGAAATGGAAGTGTTAAAAAAATATCGAGGAAGTTGAAAATATAATAATATTCTACATCCCTAGACAAAAAAAACAAAATATACAAGGGTAAACATAGGTTTTGTCTATTATGTTGGAAGGTCACTTCAGAGACAAAGACAGCAACATTGCTTAAGCTTATGAGCCAGTGATTGTGTTGTATGCACAACAAAGTGGGCACGGGTCAGCTAGTATATTTTATATAAAAATTAATCGGCGTTCGTTAGTTAGCTAAAACTCGAGAACGGTTGAACCGATTCAGCTATTTTTAGCCTTGAAATATTCTTGGAAGTCCCGGGAAGGTTTAAATGGTTCATCACAAACTGTGTCTATGCTCAACGAAATGGGCACGGGTTAGCTACTCATAGTAAATTATAAAAGTAGTATATTATTTACCTTGTATAAACTTGCTCTCAGCGTTCAAGCTGTCCAGTGCTGAGAGCATCTGGTCATCCGTGTAGCTCACGTCCACGGAGCGGTCCAGGCGCGAGTGGATGTTGGACTTGTTCAACAGATCCTTAAGCTCCATCTCCAGTATCACCTGTCACATCATATTATGTCAGGGTTTGGATTAAAACATCAAATTATGAACGGTAATGGTCAAATCAGTTGACTCTTTTTAAACAACTTCCAAAAAAGGAGGAGGTTCTCAATTCGGCAATTTTTTTTTATGTATGAAGAAAATAAAGGGTGAAAATTAGGGGCTTGGTGAAAATAAGGGCTTGGTGAAAATAAGGGGCTCGGTGAAAATACGGGGCTCGATGAAAATAAGGGGCTTGGCAAAAATGGCAGACAATGCCCAATGTGAATATGGCTTCATACAATAATAATAATAATAGCTCCCCTCACCGATTTCGATGTCGGTAGCCGATTTCATTGAAACCAGGCCAGCTACGCAGGAGTTATTTTATAGTGCCCAAGTGTGTGCGCAATACACAGAAGCACTCTCTCTTCCTTTTACTCTCATAACCCAGTGGGACGGTAAACCGACACGACTAGCGAGAGATCAGGCGCAGGACCGACTTTTTACATGCCCATCCGACGCATGGATCATCTTTCTTGTCAGACAATCAGGTGATCAGCCTGAATTGTCCTAACCAAACTTGAAAACAACATTATTTGTTGTTCCAACGCGGGAATCGAACCCACGACCTTCGGGTCGAGAGCGAAGCTCTGAACCACTAGACCACAGAGGCGATACAAGTACTAGCACTAGCCCTTTCGGTAGTTTTACCGGTCTGCCGTAGTGGGAACCCGGCCTTACGGAGCTGCATAACATCCCTCGGAGGTATTAGTCTTTCCTACCTTCTCCTTGATCATCTGCTGCATATACTCCTCTTGGTCTTGCAGCCTGGTGGACAGGTCAGCGTGGTCTCTTTTGAGAGCCTCGTTCTCCTCCAGAAGGACGGACTGCCGACTGGCGTACATCTCATTGATTCGGTGACATTCCTGCTTGGACTGAGCAAGCAGCCCTTGAAGGGTCAGTTTCTGTGGATGCAAGAATATATCAGTATGTTAGTTTGTAAGATTACAACAGCTTATGCTGCGACTACACTATTGCGTTAACGCGAAGACTTGCGTTGTCACTTAATAGGTCTGGCCAATGAGTTCGCAAAACTTCTTCGCGAATATGAAGCCTTTTGGTAAATTGTAGTACATCAAAGGGATTGCCGTTTTGTTGCGTAAAGTTCGTGCCTTCCTCACTTCGCGGCTTCGCGCAACCACATCTAACCTCTTCCCTTCCTTACAATTAAACTTGTTGAGTGGAACATGGCCCGATTGTAACCTCATGTTCCAGTCCAGAATTAGTTTAGTTGCTGTTCCAACCAACGGCAACTAAACTAATTCTGGGATTATTATGTCTTCAATTGTATTCATAATACCTCTGCCTCCATAACAGCGACCTGCTCACTGGCCCGGCCGGCCCTGCGTCTCATGGTGCCTAGCTCCTGCCTCGTCTCTGCCAGCACTCGCTCCGCGGCCGTCAGACCCTCGCACGCCTCCTCATAGTCCTGACGAGTCGCGCTCAGTGATGCGTTCTCTTCGCGCATCCTGGATTAGGAAAGGATTACATGTAAATATTTATACTTGATAAACGTAAAAAAATATAAAATTTTCGTTGTCTTCGTCCTGACTGTGACTATAAGTCGGGGAGACTTATTTAATGGGCTTAGGGTAGTCGCCTATATGTAGGGTGTATAGACAACTACCCAAGGCTTGGCAGTTGGGTTGAGTCACATTTTTTATTATAAAAATTATTTATATGTTAACCATTGTTGAATTCAATTGTATTTAATAAAAATATATTACAATTTATGTGTATATTTTTATTAAATACATTTGAATTAAGCATTAAATAATATAAATATAGCATTAATAAAGCATTAAATCCAAAATTATATAAGGCAATAAATCTAAAAGTGGTTACAGGGGCATTAAATTGTCTATCTCTTTTCATCTTGCTGTAATACAACATGTAATACACATAAACACTTGAGTCTATGAGACAGATCTTAAGATGTAGGACAGGTAATTGTGGCTTACACATTCAGCTGTGACCTCAGTGTGTCCCTCTCTGCGATGAGAGCTCCAAGTGCCTCCTCATGGTCACGGCTGGCAAACTCCAGTTGTGTCCTCAGTGAGTGCACCAGGTGCGACTTCTCCCGAAGTTCACACTGCAACTCCTCTAGGATTTGGAAACCTTGAACATACAGGAAGTTCTATTTAAAATGATTTGGTTTAAAATTCTTAGACTTTTTACTTTCTGGACCCCTCCAGACAGCAAAAGTATGCAAAATGGAGAAAAAACCAAGTAAGCTGCATTCGTGAAAAAAGATCCTTTGACTACAAAACTTTCTGCTTTATATTTTGTTGGATTTAAAGTAGTTAGTCATTTTTAATTAATAATTAAATATTAAAAGTTGCTCACCATCACTTGAAATGCCTGAATCGGAATCTTGAGGCATCTGTCCACCTTTTAAATTAAAACTGAAAAGAAAGTAATTTAGTGAAACTACTATTTTGGATCATTTGTAATTATTTTTGTGTTAAACATCATATTGGTAAAGGTCTGTTTTGTTTATCTGTAAAATAAAGTGTTAACATTTTTAGAGTTAGGAACAATAACTAATAATTTAAACAATCTACTAATATACTATAAATATTTGTTTGTTTGCATTAGATTCCGAAATTATTGGACAACTATTTCCTTTTGCATGCATAAAGTCACAGGCAACATCTATAGTAAAAAAAAATTACTTACCTCTCATCTAGGTCCAGTTTAACTTTTTGGTTTTCACTGTAATAGTTCAATGTTGATGCTAGCTTGGACACAGTAATTTCAGGGTCATTCTGGTCTGGATCCAACAGAGATCGAAGGAAGGTATACTCAGACCTGGTAAAAATTGTATGAAAGTATTATCAAACTAAAACTGAGAAATTATTTGAAAAAAAAAACAATCTCAGAACATTTGCAGTAAAGCATTATTTTTAGGTGGTAGATTTAACAAATTAGTTTTCTAGTTACAACCCTGCTTTGTAATTTATCTACAGTAGGTTCTAGACATTGAGATCTAGACTTGTGAACCGCGGATGTTTACAGTTATTTAATTGACCAGAAATAGTTTTTAGTAACTTACTTGTTTGTCTTGGTAAATGGTGCAAATTTGTCCATCAAAGTATTAACAGATACAGTGCTAGTTTTGTCCACACCACAACAGTCGAAAATTTGTATCGCCGTGACAAAATATTCTAAAAATATAACATTAATCTAAGTAGAGTATTTACCAACGCAAAGTTATAAATATATTTTGTGAACTAAATAACAGTTTACCGTCCGCGATTACATCTCCGTCTATATTCATGTTGAAAGTTAGTTTATTTTCTGTAAAGTGTCCTCAATTAAAGTGCTACTTGTTCTCAGCTAAATCAGTTAAAATTTAAGTAGTTTTTTCCTAAACGTGATAATTTTAATTTACACTTCGTTGATCATTCAACCCATAGATAATAATAGATTCAACCATTCAACTTCAGATTTAAATGTTGCCAGTTTTAAAATTTACTAGAGTTTTTGTAAAGCCACTGCAACATAAAAAAAACAACTGTGTTATACTATTGTAAAATTAATATTATAGTTTAGGGATTATTATGTAGAATTTATTAATTCAATTTATTCAAAATAAAAGGGATTTTACATAATATTTAATATTTTAAAGCATATTTAAAGAAGTAGGTAGGTACGTACCCCGTATCCTGTACCTTGATATTTTATGAAAAAATTACAATTTACATAGAGTTAAATAGATAAAAAAAATACGACGATGTAGCTAAATTCATACAAGATTAAATAAAAATATCGAGAAATGTAACTTTGAAATTTATTTTCATAACACTACAGCTTACTGTCGGTAGCGTACACTTTGCTGAGAGTTATTAGACTACATCTATACAGCTACTGAACATCAAAATTCATTTTATAGTTTTTAGGTATAAAAGGAACAATCATCCATGCATCCATACTATTGTATCAATAATATTAGATCCACTAGCGCCAGTGGGTTAAATTATTAACCAGCTCTTGGAGTTAAATATTTACATTTTAACCAATACTTTTTTGATAAAAAGGCCCTAAGGAAGTGAGGAAATAATATTATTAAATAATTTGTTGTCTGTATGGTACGGCCTGTACATCTTTAATACAGGCTTGGTTTAGTTTATAATTCAGATCTCCCGCAAGTTACAATTTTTTATGTAAATTGATAATTTTAAGACTATGTTAACAACCAATGTAATTTGTAAATATGAAATAAAGGTTATTTATTTTTAATGTGCGACAATAAAACAACAGGTTCTTATAAGTACTTAAATGTTTTATTGATGAGAAGTTTATCTATTTCGGATTGTCCGCAATATTTTCGCCAGCCCCGGGAGCACAGTTAGCGTGACCAGCTTGGTTTCTATCATCGAAAAGTCACTTAACTCCATCTGTAACAAGTAACCGATATTTTATAATACCAAAACTCGATCGACTCGTAAATTCCGAAAGAAGTCCCGCGGCAATAAATAGAACTAAATCTTATTTATACAGGTTGTGTCATGGCTCATATATTTTCCACCAAATATAGTGTGAAGAGAATGACGCGTACAGCATATTTTGTTTTGACATCTCATATAAATTACTTAATATGACTAAAAAATTATAATTCAAATAATAACTAAAATGACCACAAGGAGTGAATCTTGCTATGCTGGGGCTCGCGGGCTCCTAGTCTATACACACCAACGCACTGGTCGTTAACCTAAGACCGGACCAGGATTGAAACTCATCTTTCACTCATCAATCAATCACATTTTTATGAAGAGCTTTAAACGCTATTTGTCGCGTTATGGTAAGTAATTTATTTGAGGTGCCAAAACAAAAAATGCTCTACGCGTCCTTCTCTTTACACTATAGTCGACTTGATACATGAACCGGTTCTTCTCGCCGGGCTAGTTTCCGAACCGGTGGTAGGCATCATGTAGGACAATTCTATAAGTGTTATTTAATAACCTATATGGAAATAAAATGTTTTGATTTTGATTTTGATTTTGAACCACGAAACATTCTGTATAAAATATTGGAAGTCAGTATATACCGCAAGATTTGAGCCATAGGCACATGCGATGGCCGCCATAACAAATTTCATCAAAATCCGTTCAGTAGTTTTTGCGTGAAATCGCCAACATATATTCGTCTACACAAACTTCTGCATTTTTTTTTCCAACTTACTCTATCCGGAGGGTCCGTTTCCTTCCGTGTTCGGTCTAGCATGCTATTACCAACGTCCCTGGTAGATATAAAGAATTCCAACTTACTCCATCCGGAGGGTCCGTTTCTCTCCCGGGAAACCTAAATGTTATTGTGTTTCTTAACGCCGGATTTCTGAGAATCCATGGTCTGCAGTCAAGCATAGTATCACCACCATCCTTGGTATAAAGAATTACAACTTACTCCATCCGGAGGGGACGTTTCCCTCCCGGGAAACCTAAATGTTATTGTGTTTCTTAACGCCGGATTTCTGAGAACCCATGGTCTGCAGTCAAGCATAGTATCACCACCATCCTTGGTATAAAGAATTACAACTTACTCCATCC
This sequence comes from Celastrina argiolus, assembly GCA_905187575.2. Lineage (NCBI taxonomy): Eukaryota > Metazoa > Arthropoda > Insecta > Lepidoptera > Lycaenidae > Celastrina > Celastrina argiolus. The sequence goes on along the minus strand of LR994590.1, from coordinate 3,342,515 downwards.
GGAGGGTCCGTTTCCCTCCCGGGAAACCTAAATGTTATTGTGTTTCTTAACTCCGGATTTCTGAGAAGCCATGGTCTGCGGTCAAGCGTGGTCGCACCACCATCATTGGTATAAAGAATTCCAACTTACTCCATCCGGAGGGTCCGTTTCCCTCTCGGGAAACCGGCCGTACAGCCGCTCGCAGATCGCGCACACGCCGCACCACGTCCTAAATGTTATTGTGTTCCTCTCCAGCTGCAAATAAATTAGTTCTGTAAAGTCGGTTCACGGACAGTTTAGGTTACCCACGAGCAATAATAATCGGCGACCGACTTTTTCAGGTGAAAATAGAACATTGATTGCCACAGTCCAACCCGCATATATACAAAAATCAGTCATGAATAACATTATTAACGACCTCCGTAGCGCAGTGGTTCAGAGCGTTGGCGCTCGACATGACCCAGGAACATTGAAATCTTTTTGTTCCCTCGGCGGGAATCGAACCCGCAACCTCTCGGTCGAGTACGGAGGTCGTCCATTGTACACATACCTCCACTATATCCCCATCCGGTCTTCCATCCGTATCCAAGGTCAGCTTTATATCATCAGGGTTACTCTCTTCCACATAATCCATCCACTGCATGATGCTCTGGAACTCATTCACGTGGTCTTCGGTCAGTATCCCTCCCATCATCAGGACTAGACCCTCTGGAATGTCCTGGTGAGGCAACAAGAATGGGAATATTTACGGTAGTTGGTTAAAGGATATATGATATATGTTAAAGGATAATAATATATGCCATTTTATTTTATTATTATTATTAATCATATAAATTATATTCTGAAAGTAAGTATGTGAGATTACAAGTGGAAGCCCTAAAGGGAGATCTCTGATCGAGCCAGTAGGTATGCTCGGTCAGCCCGAAGCCCACTGTACTAGTTTTCAGAAGTGTACATAGCGCCGAGCTTAAAAAACTTCGATAACGCAATGCAGGATTTGTGGGGTTAGTTGTATCGCCAAAATATCCCCACAAGTATACAGATTTGAAAATGGATGCTGACGCAAATCGAGATCGCCTAATTTTTGCCTAAGCGTAGTTTAAGGTCACCACCATAGATTTAGAGGAGCAGTCCTCTAAATCTCCCTCCCTCCCACTCTACATCTGACCTCTCACACTCTTGTCCCTCTCGACTTCTATCTCACTCTAACATGTTCCCTCCTAATTTGGATCTATTTCCTTTATTGTTATGTTTTTGTCTCCATTTGTGAATATATTATGTGTTACAAGTACCTACGCAACACTAGAAATAAATAAGTCTCAAACCCAACCTCACTTGAGAACCTATTTGATATAGGTAATATAAAAAAAACGTTTCGTTTCGCTTTTAAATGACGAAATTTACTTAGGTTACATACTATAATTTTTTTTCTTTTAAAATCTTAAAATAAAGATTATAAAAATATATAATATTTTAATGTTTTTCTGTAATCTACAATATTAATATTACGTTATAAAAAGTTAAACAAATGAAAGTACTGTGTAACATTAATAAAGTTGTTCACTTTTAACAGTGAAACGAACCGTTTTTTTTTCTCAAGTGGGGTTGGGTTTGAGATTGTTTTTTTAATACGGGCGTAAGACTTACGGCAACAGGTATCCTGTAGCCCTCAGTGCGGAACTTGCGTAGTACGGTGATGTACAGCAGCTGCTTCGACTTCTGTATGGTGACGTAGCGCGCCGCAAACTGCATCGGCGTTATGTCTGCAAGAATTGGGAATTTTTAGACTTACAACCATGGACTACCATCCCATACAATCTATGTTTAATACAAAAAAAGCAAAAGATGTCACTACTATTAACGTTTGTAAAATATAATGTAAAATATGCCGAATTAAGTACAAATATTGACATTAAAATAAAGATAAGCATATTTTTAAGCATAACATCACATTAAGCTAGATTCAACTCCGTAATTAAGAAGAAGATACGAAACGAAATTAGTATTTTCCAATAGTGGCGCTAGATGGCGGTTTCCGGAATGTGCCTGGACTTTACCCTTTATCTTGAAAATCGAAGTAAACAAAAATAGCCAGACGAATTGCCAGTATTAGGGTGATACCATTTTATAGTACTAGGTCGTGTATCTATTATACAGTGTGTAAAAAGAGCAGTCACTATAACTTTGAGATACGATTATACAACCTTTCCTCAATTCGGAAATGTATTTTTTTATTTTTTCTTTAATCAAAAACAAAAAAATTTTTTTTTTTACCATTTCTTATTTTTTGTCGCAAAAATAATTATAAAGCAAAAAAAATTTTTTTTTTAATTTTTGTAAAAATTAAAAAAAAAAATACATTTCTAGAATGAGAAAAGGTAGTATAATAATATCCCAAAGTTATAGTGACTGCTCTTGTACACCCGTTATAGGTATCTACTTTGTGTTTACAATTATATAATACTAGCTGACCCTTGCCCACTTCGTTGAGCATAAAAACAGTTTATGATGAAATTCAACTAAAAAAAACAACCCCTCGGGAACTCGGGAACGCGGAACCCGCAACGCGGGAACCCGGAACCCGCAGCATGGGAACCCGAAACCCGCAACCCGCAACGCGGGAACGCGGAACCCGCAGCATGGGAACCCAAAACCCGCAACGCTGGAACCCGGTACCCGCAACGCGGGAACCCGGAACCCGCAACGCGGGAACCCGGAACCCGCAACGCGGGAACCCGGAACCCGCAACGCGGGAACCCGCAACCCGCAACGCGAGAACCCGGAACCCGCAACGCGGGAACCCGGAACCCGCAACGCGGGAACGCGGAACCCGCAACGCGGGAACCCGGAAACCACAGCATGGGAACCCAAAACCCGCAACGCGGGAACCCGGAACCCGCAACACGGGAACCCGGAACCCGCAACGCGGGAACCAGGAACCCGCAACGCGGGAACCCGGAACGCGGGAACGCGGAACCCGCAACGCGGGAACCCGGAACCCGCAACGCGGGAACGCGGAACCCGCAACGCGGGAACCCGGAACCCGCAACGCGGAACCCGCAGCATGGGAACCCGAAACCCGCAACGCGGGAACCCGGAACCCGCAACGCGGGAACCCAGAACCCGCAACGCGGGAACCAGGAACCCGCAACGCGGGAACCCGGAACCCGCAACGCGGGAACCCGGAACCCGCAACGCGGGAACCCGGAACCCGCAACGCGGGAACGTGGAACCCGCAACGCGGGAACCCGGAAACCGCAGCATGGGAACCCAAAACCCGCAACGCGGGAACCCGGAACCCGCAACACGGGAACCCGGAACCCGCAACGCGGGAACCAGGAACCCGCAACGCGGGAACCCGGAACGCGGGAACGCGGAACCCGCAACGCGGGAACCCGGAACCCGCAACGCGGGAACGCGGAACCCGCAACGCGGGAACCCGGAACCCGCAACGCGGAACCCGCAGCATGGGAACCCGAAACCCGCAACGCGGGAACCCAGAACCCGCAACGCGGGAACCAGGAACCCGCAACGCGGAAACCCGGAACCCGCAACGCGGGAACCCGGAACCCGCAACGCGGGAACCCGGAACCCGCAACGCGGGAACCCGGAACCCGCAACGAGGTAACCCGGAACCCGCAACGCGGGAACCCGGAACCCGCAACGCGGGAACCCGGAACCCGCAACGCGGGAACCCGGAACCCGCAACGCGGGAACGTGGAACCCGCAACGCGGGAACCCGGAAACCGCAGCATGGGAACCCAAAACCCGCAACGCGGGAACCCGGAACCCGCAACACGGGAACCCGGAACCCGCAACGCGGGAACCAGGAACCCGCAACGCGGGAACCCGGAACGCGGGAACGCGGAACCCGGAACCCGCAACGCGGGAACGCGGAACCCGCAACGCGGGAACCCGGAACCCGCAACGCGGAACCCGCAGCATGTGAACCCGAAACCCGCAACGCGGGAACCCGGAACGCGGGAACGCGGAACCCGCAACGCGGGAACCCGGAACCCGCAACGCGGGAACGCGGAACCCGCAACGCGGGAACCCGGAACCCGCAACGCGGAACCCGCAGCATGGGAACCCGAAACCCGCAACGCGGGAACCCGGAACCCGCAACGCGGGAACCCAGAACCCGCAACGCGGGAACCCGGAACCTGCAACGCGGGAACCCGGAACCCGCAACGCGGGAACCCGGAACCCGCAACGCGGGAACGTGGAACCCGCAACGCGGGAACCCGGAAACCGCAGCATGGGAACCCAAAACCCGCAACGCGGGAACCCGGAACCCGCAACACGGGAACCCGGAACCCGCAACGCGGGAACCAGGAACCCGCAACGCGGGAACCCGGAACGCGGGAACGCGGAACCCGCAACGCGGGAACCCGGAACCCGCAACGCGGGAACGCGGAACCCGCAACGCGGGAACCCGGAACCCGCAACGCGGAACCCGCAGCATGGGAACCCGAAACCCGCAACGCGGGAACCCAGAACCCGCAACGCGGGAACCAGGAACCCGCAACGCGGAAACCCGGAACCCGCAACGCGGGAACCCGGAACCCGCAACGCGGGAACCCGGAACCCGCAACGCGGGAACCCGGAACCCGCAACGAGGTAACCCGGAACCCGCAACGCGGGAACCCGGAACCCGCAACGCGGGAACCCGGAACCCGCAACGCGGGAACCCGGAACCCGCAACGCGGGAACGTGGAACCCGCAACGCGGGAACCCGGAAACCGCAGCATGGGAACCCAAAACCCGCAACGCGGGAACCCGGAACCCGCAACACGGGAACCCGGAACCCGCAACGCGGGAACGCGGAACCCGCAACGCGGGAACCCGGAACCCGCAACGCGGAACCCGCAGCATGGGAACCCGAAACCCGCAACGCGGGAACCCAGAACCCGCAACGCGGGAACCAGGAACCCGCAACGCGGAAACCCGGAACCCGCAACGCGGGAACCCGGAACCCGCAACGCGGGAACCCGGAACCCGCAACGCGGGAACCCGGAACCCGCAACGAGGTAACCCGGAACCCGCAACGCGGGAACCCGGAACCCGCAACGCGGGAACCCGGAACCCGCAACGCGGGAACCCGGAACCCGCAACGCGGGAACGTGGAACCCGCAACGCGGGAACCCGGAAACCGCAGCATGGGAACCCAAAACCCGCAACGCGGGAACCCGGAACCCGCAACACGGGAACCCGGAACCCGCAACGCGGGAACCAGGAACCCGCAACGCGGGAACCCGGAACGCGGGAACGCGGAACCCGGAACCCGCAACGCGGGAACGCGGAACCCGCAACGCGGAACCCGCAACGCGGAACCCGCTACGCGGGAACCCGGAATCCACAACGCGGGGACCCGGAACCCGCAGCATGGGAACCCGAAACCCGCAACGCGGAACCCGGAACTTGCAACACGGGAACCCTGAACCCGCGACGCGGAACCCGGAACCCGCAACACGGGAACCCGGAACCCGCAACGCGGAACCCACAACGCCAAACCCTTCCGTGAACGTTGCTGGTTCTGCGCTGTCAAATGGAATAAATAGTATCCTATGTCCGTCTACTGGCTCTAAGTTACTTCCTCACCAATTTTCAACCATATCGATAAAGCCTGTTCTTGAGTTATAAATAATTTAACTAACACGACTTACTTTAATACAAATAGCTGATGTATAGATGGAACTAACATAAGCTAACGCCCGGTGAATGCTCCCGTCACAGTCGGTCCAGCCGATTCGGTGATCATTAGTTAGATAACGATGATGATGATGAAAAGAAGCCTAAATTAATCCTTATAACTTTAGCTATCTACCAGTGAAAGTCTCGTTAAAATCGGTCCAGCCGTTCCAGAGATTAGCCGGAGCAAAGAGACACGCTAACAGACAGACAGACATTTTTTTTTAATTGCATTTTCGTTTTCAGTAGCAAGAAAAAAAAAGACAGAACAGACAGACGTTAACTTCGCACAAAGACAAATGACGACAAAAGACATAGTGGCGTCTTATCATGACGTTTTCGATTTTTTTTTTAATTGTTCGTGAATTATGACCATGGATCTAACTCCTTCGATCTGATTTTTAAATTAACATTTATAATATATTCTTATTACAACTTATAAGTTAAGTACTTTTTTAAAATAGGTATATTTATAGTTGTTAAAAGATTAATCGATTTTTTGAGTAAGTCTCTAGTGTTTAATAAGAAAAAGTGTTAACTGACGTAACATTATCACGACGTTTATTTCATTAAATCATAATTTGTATATTATATTTAATATCGTTTATCAGTGAAAGCAAATCGTAAAAAAACTCATATTGGTTATGTTGACAATAAATATCTAATAATTATTAAATAAAGTTTAGTAAATTCTGCAGTTTTAACAAAAAGAAAATATTTATTTTATTATGTCGTCGTTACAACGTTACGTCGCTCATTTTTGATAAAATGTCAAATGTTACCTATTAAAATGACCCGACTATTTATTAGTGGTAGACAAATAGTTTAATGAATCCAAATAGTTTAAGTTTATGTTAATACGTTATTTATAGCATTTCATAATTTTTATTTTCCATTTGTAAACAATGTCGTTACCATGACACCCGTGTCATATAAACTGGCAACGACGTGAATCGATTGAGCCCAGGTTCAAACCCCGCGTGACCATCACGTATTTTCTTCTTTTTTCTAATTTTCTGCTTATTTTTTTCAACATTTTCTTTCATAATAACCTTTTCGTGACAATAACGAACATACCGTAAAAAAAAATTGCGAAATTGGTCAAGCCGTTGTCGAAGCGCACACGACGTAAGAAATTTTGGAGGTCGTTTTTTTACACTTTGGGCTACATTTTTGGGGTTTTAGTAAGGAACCCTACTTTTTTTAAACATATAATATAGCCTATGTTCAGCGCTAGGAATGTAGCTTTCCAACGGTGAAAGAATTTTTCATATTGGTTCAGTGGTTTCAGAGCCTATTCCATTCAAACAAACAAACAAACAAACAATCAAACGTTACCTCTTTATAATATTAGTATAGATAGCATCTCATCCTATCTGAATGTAACGCCTCCATCCACTGGTTTAGAGCATGAAGTATGTCACCACACCAATATATTTCTACGTTAACTTCGTCGTGGTCTAGTGGTTCAGAGCTTCCCTCTCGACTCGGAGGTCGTGGGTTCGATACCCACGTTGAAACAACTAAAAATTCCGTTTTTAACTTCGTTTAGCTCAATCATGCAAGCCAGGCTGATCACCTGAATGTTTGACAAGACAGATCATCTACGCGTCGGATGGACATGTAAAAAGTCGGTCTGCGTTCAGGCGTCATAGTCATTTTTTTAGTGCCCATGTGTGCGCAATACAAATGACTACTGCCGAAACCAGTCACCGACCCAATATTCCTGTTACTAAATTAGGGGATAAGGTTTAGTAAAATCATTAATCAGATAAACTGGGCACATGATTTACTGATTTTTAGTTTTTATTGACCTCATGCTCAACTGATTCAAATGCATGGTCTGAGTAACAACGATATTTTACACAAACGTTTTCAAAAATTCGATACATGACTAGTTTTACAATACCTTCAAGAGCATTAGTATCAATAGGCAGCGTGAACCGCGCGTTTGTACGCGAGAACACCCTGGGCACGTGCAGCCAGTCTCCCAGCCCACCGGGGACCCCCTCAACGCCTGGGACCCCCTGGGAACTGGGGACCCCCTTTTCCAGGTCCACCAGGTCCCCCAGACCACAAGCCCGCAGGAGGTCACGCGTGCGCGCACGCTGCGGCCGCGTGCGGAGCGCTTCTTGGAGTACGTAGCGACGCTGTAAACGAAAAAAAACTGTGAAATCGGTTTCTAAGGCTAACCTAAGCTAACCTAAGCTAACCTAACCCAATAAGGACCATTTGAAAGTTCCGAAAAGTAACGTTAACGAATGATAATTGTATGAGAAGCATGGCAGCGCCACAACAGTTGACTCTCGTTTACCTACTTTACGGAACTTTCAAATGTTCCTGCTTGGCTGACTGGACGATACTTACGGGCAGCAAACGTTACTTAGTCATCCCTATACCCGCGTGCAGCTGGCGATCATGGAATTGGTATACGTTGTTACGTTAAAATAGGTTTGATAATATTAGAGCTTCAATCCGTAAGAGCCAGGACAGCTTGTATATATTACCGTCTTAGAATTAAGTTTGAATTAACATTGAATTAAATTAAAATTAAATAAAACCTTACTGGAGAACCACTCTATCATATAAGTACTAGTATATTATAAGAACGGTGCAGTAGTCTTTGAGTTTATCGTGAATAGACAAACTTAACTATTTGCAGAAATAAACATTACCTTATACCCTTTCTTCTCGAGATCATATTACAGGATCGTATTTAAACACCCGATCGCAGTAGGTAAATACTGGCTGCTCTTACCTATATTCTTGAGAGATTGGGGAACTTATAAGTCACTAGCTGTGCCCGCGACTCCGTACGCGTGGAAAAGTAATTTAGGGCAGTGTTATAATAAATCTGTTTTAAAAATATTTTTAGTTATAAAAATTGTCATCGAGGTATTTAAAAAACTACTTTATGTTAACAATTCCTACTACCAGCTTGACAAACGACCGTGTATAATTACTATAATGCGAACGGGACTACTTGATAGTACGCTCACATACACGACGAACATCTAGTACTAAGATTTGTATGGATTTTGCGCCGCAGTGACTGCAGACGATGATCGTTTCCACGCCGACGCTGCTGGTGTGGCGACAATGATATTAAGACAGCGCGCCGCAAAATTTTGCGGTATTTTAGCCTTTAGGTGCGTAAGTCCGACTCGCACTTGCCCGGATTTTTATATTTTATTAATAACCAAACATGTAGGTACTGATTATAAATCACTTCACTGTTAAAGTACTGATTTTATACAGAAAAGTAGCAAAATATAGAAAGTCCCAAAAGAAAGAAAACAAACCTAAGTTGTACCTAACAAAAACCATTCGGTCCATGATAAAAACTAAGAAATAAAAATATCAAGAAAAACATAAATGTAACTTATATTGACATTACTTTTTTAGTTTAACTGTAAACACAATACTTATGTTAATCAAAATTCTATGTATTATGCAGTTATCGAATACATACCTAATTTGGACAAAGAGGACTATAAAATGTACAGTAATAGTAGGCTGTAGTATGAATTTTAACGGACGGAATGAGAACTATAATATTCAATGCAAAATATTATTATACATTGCTAATGATGCACGCTGAGTTTAAATCTCGGATAACGTATTGTATAAATGTAGGTACCTACTCAACTTTGCTATAATTGTATTAAAAGTACGGCATTTGGCGTATAGATGTCGCTATTATGGTCTGCTCTGCATCGCGCTATCGCTTGTAAGATATATTTGTATATGAGAATACTCTATAAATATTATGATATTTGGCAAAAAAACCCATATACTCTGTTAACACATATCCAGGACAGGCCGCAAAAGGCTAGAATTTCAAAAGGTATCTCGATTGGAATCGAGTTGTATCAACAGTTTTCCCCTGTAACACAGTTTAGTAACTATCAAGATGTTTTTTAACGTATGTATATATTATAAAATAGAAAAAACAAAATAAAGAGCAATATATTTATGAAAATCTTAAAACTGTTTTTAAAATTCCGTACCTCAAAAGGAAAAAACGAAACACATATTATAAGATCATTTCCATGTCCGTCTGTCTGTCAAGACCCTTTTACTCAGAAACGCGTGTAGGTAATAAGATGAAAATTATATAAAATACTCAGGATACCTACTGTTCCTTGAAGCAGTGAAAAAATCAGACCTCTTAGCCAATGCAACCAAAAGCAGTTGCTTAGGTATGTCGCTAAATTTTGTCATTTTCGACACTCGTAAGGGAATCAAAACCTAAAGGGTACTTCCCGTGAACTCAAAATATTTCATCATAAAATTTGAATCCAAGCAACGTCTAAAACCATACGTTTTTAGTAACATTATATATATAGTAAAAATATTTTGATTTTTTTTTTAAACTTAGTACCGTTTGTCATGAATGTGTATAATTGAAACTTGAAACTTATAACAAATACTTAGGCCTCTAATATGTTCAAGCTGTAACCAAATCAAAATTCTATGTCAATCAGGTTTGTATGGAGCTCTCGGTGCGCAAGTCCAACTCCCACTTGGCCGGTTTTTATTTATTTACTTATTACTAACCTACGCTAACAAATATGCATACAGTACCTACTTATCACAAAGGACTTTACAGTAAAAGTACTAACTGATTTTATACTATAAACTTTCGTAATAAACTCAAGAAAAAAAATCTTAGATTGTCTACCTAGCAAGCCTAAAAACAAAAAATAAAAGTCACACCCGCGGCCCCGGTGCGTTTGCTGCGAATACAATTTGAAGCGGCGCGACGGCGCGCGGCTACCGGGCCCGCCGCGCGCTTCCTACAAACGTCCAGCAAAAACGACATGATCTATTAAAATTGTCATAACTTTTTTATTTATGAACCGATTTACATAAAACAAACACTAAATGTTAAGTGAAGCTTGCCGCAATATATTAGTGAAAAGTACATCTTAATCGGATAAGCCGCTTCTGAGATTAGCGTGCACAAACCCACAGACAAACAGACAAACAGACAAACAGACAAACAGACAAAAATTTCAAAAATCATAGTTTTGGGTACTATTGCGTAAATGAAGGTCCCCTATCATATTTTTTTTCAAATATCTTCAATGTACAGACACGACTCCTCTACAGATTTATTATATGTATAGTTTAACTGTAAACACAATACTTATGTTAATCAAAATTCTATGTATTATGCAGTTATCGAATACATACCTAATTTGGACAAAGAGGACTATAAAATGTACAGTAATAGTAGGCTGTAGTATGAATTTTAACGGACGGAATGAGAACTATAATATTCAATGCAAAATATTATTATTATACATTGCTAATGATGCACGCTGAGTTTAAATCTCGGATAACGTATTGTATAAATGTAGGTACCTACTCAACTTTGCTATAATTGTATTAAAAGTACGGCATTTGGCGTATAGATGTCGCTATTATGGTCTGCTCTGCATCGCGCTATCGCTTGTAAGATATATTTGTATATGAAATACTCTATAAATATTATGATATTTGGCAAAAAAACCCATAATAATCTGTTAACACATATCCAGGACAGGCCGCAAAAGGCTAGAATTTCAAAAGGTATCTCGATTGGAATCGAGTTGTATCAACAGTTTTCCCCTGTAACACAGTTTAGTAACTATCAAGATGTTTTTTAACGTATGTATATATTATAAAATAGAAAAAACAAAATAAAGAGCAATATATTTATGAAAATCTTAAAACTGTTTTTAAAATTCCGTACCTCAAAAGGAAAAAACGAAACACATATTATAAGATCATTTCCATGTCCGTCTGTCTGTCAAGACCCTTTTACTCAGAAACGCGTGTAGGTAATAAGATGAAAATTATATAAAATACTCAGGATACCTACTGTTCCTTGAAGCAGTGAAAAAATCAGACCTCTTAGCCAATGCAACCAAAAGCAGTTGCTTAGGTATGTCGCTAAATTTCGTCATTTTCGACACTCGTAAGGGAATCAAAACCTAAAGGGTACTTCCCGTGAACTCAAAATATTTCATCATAAAATTTGAATCCAAGCAACGTCTAAAACCATACGTTTTTAGTAACATTATATTATATATAGTAAAAATATTTTGATTTTTTTTTTAAACTTAGTACCGTTTGTCATGAATGTGTATAATTGAAACTTGAAACTTATAACAAATACTTAGGTCTCTAATATGTTCAAGCTGTAACCAAATCAAAATTCTATGTCAATCAGGTTTGTATGGAGCTCTCGGTGCGCAAGTCCAACTCCCACTTGGCCGGTTTTTATTTATTTACTTATTACTAACCTACGCTAACAAATATGCATACAGTACCTACTTATCACAAAGGACTTTACAGTAAAAGTACTAACTGATTTTATACTATAAACTTTCGTAATAAACTCAAGAAAAAAAATCTTAGATTGTCTACCTAGCAAGCCTAAAAACAAAAAATAAAAGTCACACCCGCGGCCCCGGTGCGTTTGCTGCGAATACAATTTGAAGCGGCGCGACGGCGCGCGGCTCCCGGGCCCGCCGCGCGCTTCCTACAAACGTCCAGCAAAAACGACATGATCTATTAAAATTGTCATAACTTTTTTATTTATGAACCGATTTACATAAAACAAACACTAAATGTTAAGTGAAGCTTGCCGCAATATATTAGTGAAAAGTACATCTTAATCGGATAAGCCATTTCTGAGATTAGCGTGCACAAACCCACAGACAAACAGACAAACAGACAAAAATTTCAAAAATCATAGTTTTGGGTACTATTGCGTAAATGAAGGTCCCCTATCATATTTTTTTTCAAATATCTTCAATGTACAGACACGACTCCTCTACAGATGTATTATATGTATAGATGTATAGATGTTACGCAAAAGATTACTAGAGAATGCACTGCAGCAGTGCATTCTCTAAAGGTACGATTCCACCAAAATAGTGTTCAGAACATTTGTTAGCTAACATTTTTTTCAGAATTCAAGCTGTGCCAATTTGTATGTGTTCCAATTTGTTAATGTTGCGTTAGCGAGTTCACCGGAACAAACATCTGTTACGCACAATGTTCGCAACAGTTCTGAACACTAGTGGAATCGCACCTTAAGAATGTCAAATTTCCCATACTGCGAACATCGAATTTGACACTCACCGCGGATTCAGCTAGTCGAGATACGCGACACATTCTTAGAGAATAGCACTGCTGGTGTCTATTATAGGTCAGACTTGTATCCAGTGCCGGATCAAGCAAGCGCGGGGCTCGTAGTAAATTCTCTGACCTGCATATTATACTGCAGACATTTTGTAGAGTTGATTATCAGGCCGACTGAATTTCTACGGGTTTATACAAGCAACTTTTTATAGAACTAATGCGTTTACGGTATGAAATTATTTACGCCAAGGAAATATTCGGGTACCGAGTGTCAGGCGTGGATTGTCTCAATGAAAAGTAGTAACGTTTAATGTTTTTGTGACATATATTAATAAGTTTCACGTAAAAAAATACGCTCAGGCAAAGATGTGCGTTAATTGCTACTCTGGTTATTGGGTCATCCGGCAATGCCTGTATCATCAGTCCTTACCCCCAGTCAAACGTATAACTTGTACAAACTCATACGCAGTGATCAGATCTCACCTTTACATCAAACTCCGTCTCTATGGCCTCCTCGTCGACCTCCCGATGCAAGTACTTGAGTATCTCGTCATCGAGAAACGATTCCGTCTTCCGCTGCGCGGGCTTGACCGGAGGCAGTAGGGGAGTTTCGGGTGGGGGGGCGATGGAGCCCCGCGAGCTGTGGTTACGCGAATCCGTGTCTATGCCCGCCACCTGGATGTTAAGTATTGGAATTTGACAGTTGGCTAATGTTAAACACGACACTAGCGCCAAATTTATTTAAAATTGAGTGTCGATTTTATGAAACTAAGGGGCGATTTTTCAAAATCAGATAACTTTTATCGAACCCTGTGTTCCAGGACCTGATAGTAAACGAAAAAAACGTTTTTTTCATTCAGTTTTGCGTTTCTTTAGCACTGTTTAGGGTCGTTTTGAACTGTTTTCATAGGCACTGACAGCTGTCAATGTCAGCGTTATGAATGATCTGAACGTTTAGAGCGTCTCCTGGAACACGGCCTAAGGAATAAATATTGACTTTGGCAGATTTAGTATGGAACAAATGTCAAAGTCACATGTTTATTCGACAGATTAAAGATAACTGACGATTGAAAAATCGGCCCTTAATGGAAAATTAGGATTGAGCCGAGACTTGTGTTGATTTGACAGCTGCAGCATCATGACAGCAAAATTATTAACATTAGAATCGGATTGGTCTGGGATTGGAACTGAATTTAGTTTCACGAGTAAGGCTGAGCATAATATAACTAGTATTATTTTAGTTTAATATATTCGATTAGCAATACACTAAAGTTTAATAACAAATAGAGACAAAAGTTTTAAAACATTTCAAAGTTGATGTAGGTGTGCTATTTAAAATTTTTAAAAATCTAAATTAAAACACACATTGCGACATTTAGTCACGTTGGCAGTGATCTACGAAATAACAGCTCACCTTTCAAGTGAGCTAATATTCGCCGAGACGGATTTCTTGTGCTGTCAAGACATCTAGTGTATTGTTGATCTAAGTTGAATATAGAAAAGGAGTGTATTATAAGTTAGGAGAGATAATCCTTTTGTTCCTCTTATTCACCTGAGTTTCGGGATCCTGCTGCGCCTGCGCCGCCAGGCCGGCGGAGGTGAGTCTGTCGCTGCCGCCGCGCACCTTGCGACGACGCTTGCCGCGGCGCCGCACCTCACCTGGCAAAACATATTTTATAGTTTAATTTAACCCAAACTTAAATAAACCCGTCATTGACACAACCATAGACTAATGAGTGATGCTAATTGGTCAATACAATAAAAAGTATATAAATAAATCCATAGACTATAATAATATCGGCAGTGTCAAAATGGCATATATTTACTGTGAAGGATTTCATTTGACGACGACCTAGTACTAGAAAATGGTATCACCCTAATACTGGCAATGGGTGAAATCCATGCACATTCCGGAAATCGCCATCTGGCGCCACTATTGGAAAATACTAATTACTAATTTCGTTTCGTATCTTCTTCTTAATTAAGGAGTTGAATTTAGCTTAATGTGATGTTATGCTTCAAAATATGCTTTAAATCTTTATTTTAATGTCAATATTTGTACTAAATTCGGCGTATTTACATTTTATAATTTACAAATGTTAAACTGTATTAAATATAGATTGTATGGGATGGTAGGCTATGCTTAAAACTTAGATTTTGCTCATAATTTATTAATCGTTCAATACCCCAATTTGACACCGATAGATATTTAACTCAACGCTTGTGCGTTTGAATTTCAACTCTACTATATTAGCAAAGAGTTCTATTTTGAATATACCGACCGCTATCTTCCGGATTGTCCACCGGCTCGGATCCATCAGCATCCTTCTCGCCCTTGGACCTCTGCGACGCCGGCGCTTCCGACTTCTTCGGTTTCTTCTCTTTTCCAATGTTCAACGCTTTCAATTGATTCTGGAATATATGTGGTGTGTATTTTAAGTATTAAATAATAGGATGTTGATTTTGTTAGGTCCTTTTTATAATTAAACTGCTGGTAACTACTGGATATAAATGAGTACATAATATATAAATGAATCAGGATAAATGGGGATAAAATAAAGATCTTAAAAAACAATGTGTTGGGACTAATAAAATACTACAATGCTGAAAATCGAACACACACATTGAACATGATGGATTGTCAAATTTGACAACTCGAGTGTGAAAAGTTATTTTTTGTATTTTCGGCTCTATTTTATTACAGTTCGAATTTTCTCCGACCTTCCGAATTCCGTATCATAATATGCACTGCATAATGATCACAGCCTAATCAGTGGTATTAAACTGTCACCTCCAAACTGTACCTCCAATTTTTTTATGAACTCGGCGCTGTCATACAACATTTCCTTCTTAGCGAACTTTTTGGCGAGCTTCACACTTGGTAGCTTAATTCTCTTCTGCTGTCCCGTGCTGCCCCATG
This sequence comes from Celastrina argiolus, assembly GCA_905187575.2. Classification (NCBI taxonomy): domain Eukaryota; kingdom Metazoa; phylum Arthropoda; class Insecta; order Lepidoptera; family Lycaenidae; genus Celastrina; species Celastrina argiolus. The sequence goes on along the minus strand of LR994590.1, from coordinate 3,326,788 downwards.
ACGTCATAGACAAGATTATATTCGAACCGCCGCGTTTTCTGTTTTTTGGCGCGTAATTTATAACGATTTTCGTCACATGCATAATAGTGCATCTGCACGATTCCTCTTCTACAGGCAGAACTGGAAAAGGCTTTTTTGTACGAACGTTGTCTATGGACTTATTTATTCGGTTTATTTCTCTTTTAACCTCCTTTTTCCTTTGTAGCAACTTCGTCGTCGATACAACTGGCATCATCGTTTGTTTAAAATTAAATTCTAGAATTGCGTTTCTATTTTGTTAAGTTCAAATTTTTAAAATTAACACAAAACTGTAAACCGGCACATAAAACTAACTGAATAAATTACGAAATTACAACTTTTATTTTGATATTATTTACCTACTTACGCGAGATAACAATATTTTATTTTTAATTTAAGTGGGTAATAAAGTTGTATAATTTATTGCCAATTTGTGTATGTTACGTTATTTCTTTTTTTTTTCGTTTGTATGTAATGTGTAACGGACAACGCGTTTGTAAGTATTTTACATATAAAACTAATTTATCAATGTTTATCATACTATCTATCAACGCGTCGCTAGGTTTTGTAGTGGTTCATATACCTACTTACTAGCAAGCTATCACTGAAATCTTGAAAAGATCGATACTGTTAACCTACAGTACCTAAGTCGGTACCATCTAATGGACAGAATGAGGAATATGAGGTGTTTAAATTGCGTTATAGGTTGAAAATTATCAAAGTATTACCTAACAGTACTTCTTTAACCTTAAGGGCGTGTTTCACCAAGCAATGTTGAGAGGAACAACATGATATTTAACGAAGGGTAACTTTAACATTGCTTGGTGAAACACGCCCTTAGTGGTCTATTGAGAGAGTTATTACTCTTCCAGATACATATAAGTATCATAAGAAATGTAAATAGATAAAGGTTGTAGGTGTATAGATAGTATGTGTAGGTTAGAGATGTAGATGTCATGTGTTTGTTTATATTTATGCTATAGCTGTTAAGACAGAATTAACGTCTGTCGAGTCAGCCAGTCATATTTTATAAAAATTAAAACTAAACTGCGCCTCCAAGCATGACGACAACCGGTCGGATGACCTCACAGCAATTGTAATGTAATACGCTTAAATTGTAGTTGTTTTAAATAATTAATTGAGGTAAAATTAAACTTATTATATAATAGGTAAATACGAAATCGTGATCCAAACTTCCTAATTCGTTAATAACTATCAAAATTAAATTCCCTATTTCTTTGTAGGATTTATTTCAAAGTTATTTTTTTTTATTTGTACAGCTTTACCAACCTTTTTTAACGCTGAGAAATGCTATTAAGCATTCCGTGGGGAATTGGGGATTTCATCTACGGATATGTAGGACTCGCTGCGTCCAAAAGATGATAATATATTTACGTAAGTCCTACTAAAACTTGGCGGTACTCCGACTCCACCGCCGCGCGCCGTTGACGAAGCCAGAGACTACAAAGCACAGACGACTAAGGGGATACTACGTAAGCATCTGCGACACAGCTTTACCAAACTTAGTAGGTACTTACTAAGTATTTATGTGACTTTTCTCCTAACGTTTAACATTTGTATAACACCAATGATCGACTATTTTTAAGGCGAGAAAGGGGTATCGCGCCGACCGGAACTTGTTAAAATCGTATGAAAAATCTTTAATTTTTTTACAATATTTGCAAAAACTGAAACGATAGTCCCCTAAGTCTTGCTTCAGATAGATCATAGAAAAAAATATTATTAGATTATAGAAGGAATTGCCACACCATGAACCGTACCTTCCAATTTTATCATTATTAATTGACATGACATGCTCCCGACCAGTATTTTCCCATTCCTATCCCTCCATTTTAACTTGACACTGTTTTTGTGCTTGTTACATATTGGTATATTATGAATTAGGCTTAAAACAATGTAATGTCAAATATTATGACGTTTGACTTTGGAGCTTAAGATAGTTTTTATAGTAGTCCTCTTGTAGAGGCCATTAAGGTGGGACCTATGTACCTAGCTATAAGCTATAAGATGTTGTTTATTATGTTAAATAAACGTAGTTATAAAATTATTTCACCTGTATCATTGGACGTGTAAATGGACCCTAATGTATGCAGTGGCATCATAACAGTGCTGTACCGCCATATTTAAAAAAAATACCTTCTTAACAGATCTAACGCTGACAGACTCCTTCGTGCTTCGTTTGGAGAGCACCAGGGGCGAAGCAAGCGGAGGTAGTTGCTCGCAGTGCGCCTTCAGACGGTTGCCCTCCGAGAGATGTAGGGAGGGTAGAGACCTCTCGTTGGTGGGGCTGCTGGTATGGCCGGCGGTCACGTCGGAGAGGGAGTAGCCGCGGTAGTAGAGAGTTTCCTAAGGAAAAAATGATAATGGGAATAGTACTTAACTCATACCTTCTTAATTTTTTACTTGATACGAATGAGTATTTCAACGAAAGATGCATAAAAAATTATATGATATAATATGATGCTATGCTATGATATGTGATGCTATGCTGTGCTATGATATAATATGATAACATAATAATAATAATAGCTCCTCTCACCGGTTTCGGTGTCGGTAGCCGATTTCATCGAAACCAGGCCAGCTACGCAGGAGTTATTTTATAGTGCCCAAGTGTGTGCGCAATACACAAAGACCCTTTCTCTTCATTTTACTCTCATAACCCAGTGGAACGGTAAACCGACACGACTGGCCTCTCGCCAGGCAGACAGGCGCAGGACCGACTTTTTACATGCCCATCCGACGCATGGATCATCTTTCTTATCAGACAATTAGGTAATCAGCCTGCATTGTCCTAACCAAACTAGAAAACAACATTTTTTGTTGTTCCAACGCGGGAATCGTATCCACGACCTCCGGGTCGAGAGCGAAGTTCTGAACTACTAGACCACGGAAGCTATTATCTGGCTGCGTCATAGCTGTTATTATATTATAATATTATGATAACAGCTATGACGTCAGCTGTTGGACATACGCCTCTCCGCCAAAGTATCAGAAGGGTAAGTTGTTGCATATACTTGCCACGCTTCGCAGGCGGGATCGCGAGCGCAGTGTCGAAAAGTCCTCGAAAACGCTGCTGCCCACTTCCGGAATTATATTACCTCTGCTTCTGTGGCCTTTTACGACACCCACGGGATAAATGGTTGACAGGTAGGTGTTATGGTTTTTCCAGCACTCCACGGTAGAGTTTTTATTTGATTTGCCCGTTTATTGACCACTTGACTGTGACTCCTGCGCAAGCCGACCACACTGGCGGCCTTCTGCAGCGGCAGATCTGACGTGACTCAGCGCCACAAGTTTGTCGACCGGCCTACTTGACTGTGAGCAGCGTACCTGACTGTGACTCCTGCGCAGGTCCACCACGATGGCGGTCTTCTGCAGCGGCTGGTCGGGCGTGAGGCAGCGCCGCGACCCCCTGGACTTGCCGCTGGCTAGAGTAGGAGCGGGCGTGAGCGGGCGGGAGTCTGTCTCTGTGTATCTGTAATGAACGAAGTATGTCAGCTGCAGTGGTGAAAAAAATGGTGAAAGATGAAAGTCCCACTGAGCTACGAGAGTGAAGTAAGAATCGGTGCTTCTGTATGTTACGCACACACAATGAACTGCGAGGCTGGCTTGGTATCAATGAAACCGGCCACTGTCATCGAAATCAGTGTGGGAGGCATTATCATTGTTATTATCATCTATACTTCTATACTAATATTATAAAGCGGAAGAGTTTGTTTGTTTAAACGCGCTAATCTCAGGAACGGTTCGATTAGAAAAAATATTTTTTGTTGGATAGTCCATTTATAGAGGAAGGCTTTAGGCTATATAACATTACGCTGCGACCAATAGGAGCGAAGCGTCAGTGATCGTCATGTTGCAAAAACGGGAAAAATTATTCACATTTGAGGACTTTCGTTGCGTGCGCTGCATAAACCGTTTAAGTTACTCAAAAAATATGTAGGAAAGAATTATTGTTTTTTAATGATCCTATTAACAAAAACGTAAGCATTTAAAAGATAATCGCTGTGTTGTGTGTGTTTCATGTTTTCGACAACCACGGGCACAGCTAGTTATTTTATATTTCTACTTTACCTGACTATATCAACATACCTTCTAAACATATCCTCTGTAACGAGGTCGTGCGGTGTCCGCATCTTCTCCTTCTCACAGTCCTGGAACTTCGACAGGTCTTCATGGAAATGGTGTGCTTTGACGTCCACCTGCAGATGATTTTTATTTATTTATTGTTCAAAATAAGTTACAAATTTTTATAATAAGTACATGAGTGATCTTGCCGCATTATAATTTTTAACCGACTTTAAAATAAGGAGGATTTTCACTTTGGCCATAGAACATTTATATGTGTTCCTGTGATCCAAGGAATCCAGGACCTGATAATGGAATTTCAGAGAAATCGAAGGGAATTTTACGAAACTCGTAGTGATGACTAATATTACTACTTTTATCAAGCATTTTAAAGAGCTCTAAGTATAACGGCATTATGTGTTCTATATTTGACTAGCTGATCCATGCCCACTTCGTTGAGCATACAAACCGTTTAAACCTTCCCTGGACTCCCACGAATATTTTTAGACTAAAAATAGCCGAATCGGTGCAGCCGTTCTCGACTTTTAGCGAGACTACTAACGAACAGCAATTCTTTTTTATATATAAGACTAGCTGACCCGTGCCCACTTCGTTGAGCATACAAACCGTTTAAGCCTTTCCGGGACTTCCACAAATATTTCAAGACTAAAAATAGCCGAATCGGTTCAGCCGTTTTCGACTCTTAACTAACGAACAGCGATTCATTTTTATATTTATGAGAAGAAGATATACTATACCTAACTCCTATAAGTGCCTTTCCACACTCGCCGCAGCTCACGCGCCGTATTCTATATAGATTTTACCGCAGGACACACCGCGACACGTGTTTAAAATTTAAATGTATATTATGTCAGTGGTCGCGGGTTCGAAACCCACCGAAGGAAAGTATTATAACAAAACAATAACACAAGTTCCTCTAATACTCAGTCAGATTGACGTGGTGTGAAGCGTCCATAGATATTATTATCCCACCAAAAACATTTTAATGTAAAAATGTTGTCAAGACGAGTCTACACAGCTTATCCTGTGAAAAAGTTATCAGATATCGTATAAAGCCAAGCTCTACAATACACCTTAATCAAAACCTATCAAAAAGTGGTTAGATCTCATGTAGAACCAAAATTCTTTATCTATGCGCCCTTACTTCACCAGGCTTAACTTCACTTACGCTATATAGCAGTTAAAACGTGATGCTTGGCCGTTTTATTTAGGACACGATTAATGAATTCGTGTGAAATGTTCGTAACGGTAGCAAAACGGTCAAGTATCACGTTTTAACTGCTATATAGCGTAAGTGAAGTTAAGCCTGGTGAAGTAAGGGCGCATAGATAAAGAATTTTGGTTCTACATGAGATCTAACCACTTTTTGATAGGTTTTGATTAAGGTGTATTGTAGAGCTTGGCTTTATACGATATCTGATAACTTTTTCACAGGATAAGCTGTGTAGACTCGTCTTGACAACATTTTTACATTAAAATGTTTTTGGTGGGATTTCATTTATTTTTGTAAGCTGGTTAATGGACTTTTTTAATTTAAAGATAACTTATTTTGACCCCGTGCCTTTACTTACGGAAAATAGAACAGTCAGCGCCTTAGCATAGTGACCCCTAGTGACGTCGACTGATGTCACCGTCAATATTATACCGTGTATAAACTTTCACCACAAGTTTTAAGGTAGAGGCCGATTTTCAATTAAATGTCTCGTCCATATTTCTATTTTGTTATATTATTATATTATAATATAATAAATATAAAATATACATTATTTTATTGCTGGAGTGAAACTTCTTATTTGGATATCCTAGGATGCCACTAGTATAAATTCAACACTTATAATTCGAGAATTTGAGAATTACATACGTAATATATACGAGGGAGATTGCCTTTAATAAAGCATGTTGATACTTATTAAAATAATGCAGTAAGTCTATAATAATATCGTATGTAGACGACGGTCACTGCCATCTGTTGGTCACTAGAGGTACTAATTCTTGTACGGCTCATAAACATATGTATATTATATGCTAACTGCATACACCTAAGTGCAACTTATTATTTTTGAAGGAAAAAAAAAATATATATTTTTATTTTTGAAAAATAGCTTTAAGGTTTTCTTTTGATTATGACCATCTTTAAACGTCATGACGTGACGTGTTAAAAATCATATTATAATCATATTATAATAGTCATAAGATTAAACACTAAAATTATTTATACATTGATCGTGTAATATTTTCGTTTATTGTTATCATTATAACGTTACCGACTGTTAAATATATTGGTAAATGTGTGTTTAGATGTTTCACAGTTCCAAACATAGATTGCGCTGTAAGCCATCTACATCGCGCTATCGATGTGTCGAACGGTTTAATACATAAGATTCCCTCTAAGGGAGCTTGTGCCGGACGGCGGACCGATAATTTCAAGTGATCGACGTAATATTTTGTTTATGTACACTGACAACAATTTACTACTTGCTGCCTGTTAATTCTTAATTTCTTACCTAATTTTTACTTACCAAATATTATTATAGGTAGGTACCTAATTTTAAATAAGTAGATATAAAACTAATTTTCTCATAGACATATTTTTCATTTACAAAAAGTCGGTCACCGATTAATAATCGGAATAAAATAGAACATACTGATTGCAGTAGTGCAACGCACACAAATAAATAGAGGGATAGAAATAATATGGAGCAAAAATCTGACCGATTATCGGTCCTACAAAAAGTAGGTCTTATTTTTTTATGTAGGTACTTGTATAATATTGTATAATATAATATTTCTTTTATGTCTTAAAGATCATATTATCCGTATAATAAACATATTAAACATCCATTTTGTACCGTCCACCATATTGGATTCAAAATGGCGGCATTTATATTTTAATAATTTTTTTGTTGGTTTTGTAGCAATAACAGCTTACATAAATAATATCAGCTTACTAGGACGTCAGGAAGTACCTTATGAATTTTGATGATCTATAAATGAGTCAGTGACGAAATCTGGGGTTTTTAGACATTGATAAAATCTAAAGTATAATAGCTACAACATTGAAACTTTGTATGTTTCATGTTTTTACTGGTGTCATTATATGTTGAAATTTTCAACTATGTAGCATCATCCAAAGCAAAGTTATGAGGGTTCAAAAAAACGACGAAACCTTTCGAGAAAAGGTAGGTAGTGCCCTTGCGCTTCGCTTGGCTCGTCTTGACGGGGGCACTCCCGTGCCCCCAGATTTATTTATTTATTTGCATTAATGCAGCAATTATAAAATTAAATATTTTGACAATATTAACCAATTTTAACACAACATTATAATTTATCGCGTGCATCACGTGATTTTGATCTAAACAACATATTAATTATGTATCATAATATTATGTTGTTTAGATCAAAATACTGACGAGCTTATACTTCGATATGCTTTGAATTTTTATTGCCCATTAAGTATCGTCGACATTATCATATTTAACCAATAAAAATTAAGTCAATGTTTACAAGATTTTCCATTCCTTTTATGTCACATTAATTCAACGTTATAGTTAAAAAACGCTTAATCTAAATTCTTCGGACATTTCCTTATGTATAACAATAAGGGCGTGTTTCACCAAGCAATGTTAAAGTTAATCCTTCATTAAATATCATGTTGTTCCTCTCGTATTTCCTATCAATGAATGAGAAGGCATGCTATTTTAATACGGCGTTAAGTTTAACATTGCTTGGTGAAACACGCCCTAAGCATTTTTATGAACCGCTAAAGTTAATTAAATAGGTGCGAGTTAAGTGTAGGTAGTAGTATAAGTTTAACTTAGGTATGTTGAGGCGCAGTCCCGAATAACAAGTGATGATAGAGTTTTTTAGAACCACTCAATGAAACTGGATCAGCTGTTTAATAATACGTCACGCACACACATGTGATTAAACTATTCTTTTTTTTTTGATGTCGCAAGTGAAACGCGTTACGCATCCCCCAGGGAGGGTCCCCTAGTGTGTGCGACTCCCGACTGAAAACGGCCGTGCCTACTCCTGTCTTTACCTACCTATGTAGCGTATAGTCTACAGTCTACACATCCCCGTAAAATGTAGGTAAAGGTCTGTCTTTATTTCATTATTTGGTTTGAGGTAGGTTACGTATCTGTACTACTAATGTAAAGCGGAAGAGTTTGTTTGTTTGTTTTAACGCACCAATTTTAGGAACTATTGGTCCGATTTGAAAAATTCTTTTTTTGTTGGATAGTCCATTTATAGAGGAAGGCTTCAGGCTATGTAACATTACTTACGCTGCGATCAATAGGAGCGAAGCGTCAGTGAGTAATGTTGCAAGAATGGGGAAAATTATTCACATTTGAGTACTTTCGTTGCGTGCGCTGCGTATACCGTTTATGACACTCAAAAACCACGCGAACGAAGTCGCGGGCACAGCTAGTCTATTATAATATATTTAAAAGACCACAAATACTAGAACTTGGACGGTGGACGAAAAATGACTATCAGGCTCAGTCCCGATTTCTCCAACGCATGTTAGTGATAACGGCTTGTTAAATGATCATGCCTTCTCATTCATTGATAGGAATTACGAGAGGAACAACATGATATTTAACGAAGGATTTACTTTAACCCCGGCTCCACACTACTCGCGAAGTTGAACGAAGTTAGACGAATAGGATAGTGTAGAGATGCACTTCGGCTTACCTCGTCAAACTTTACTTCGCCTCGGGTGACTTCCATTTGTTGTCGGTTTTTGGTACTGAGTCAAAGGGTCCGAATTTGCATGAGTAGTGTAGTGTCGCACTTCGAACTGTTGCCAAAGTAACACGAATAATTTGCCGAGGAATTTCGCGAGTAGTGTAGAGGAAGCTTTACATTGCTTGGTGAAACACGCCCTTAGCTTGTTTAAACTGTATTCCATAAACCTACCCATGCATCCTTAGCTCTCTTCACGTATTCCTTAGCAGTGGTGTCAGCTGGATGATTGCATAGCACGGAGCAGTTGTGCGAGAACGGATTGTAGAGCCCCGCGTATGGACGCAGCATGAACGGCGCCGGGGACACCTCGCAACATAGCTGGATGGAATCCTGGTGGTTGGATGTCGAGAGTTAATAGGTCACAGTAAGTAAATAATAACTGTAGGTAAGGCTGGAAATAAAAGGTGATGAGAAATCCACAGAAAATAAAAAATACTCTGGCGTAGAACAATCGAGTTGACACTCGAAGTTCGAACACATGTCAAATTTGACATTAGGATTTAATGGATATTCGTGTGTTCAAAATATTTTATCGATTTTCAATTCTCTATTTTATTAGAAACTCTCTGAAATTTCAATGGGCAAGGTAATTTTGAATTATAAGCGATACATAATATGAACCGTTCCGATACGATGCGACGTCAAATGTAAACATTGGCAGTGTTCGTTTGATCGTTTAGGCACCTTTTAGCGCCTGCGCCCTAGAGATAGTATTTTTATGCGCATGTCGAACAATGTCAAGTTATCTACAATTTTTAAATAAATTAACTGGTAATAGAAAATAAAGGTTTTTGATTGGTGCTTTACAAGCGCAAAAAACAAGCCACCGAACACGGCCAATGCTCAGTTTGGCGACTATAATTTAAAGGTCACAAAGCACCCAAAAACAATGAGACATAAACTTGGTCAAACTTTATTTTTTTGTTTACATTTAGATCACATTAAAGAGGAAAGATTTGATTTGATTATTTTAATACAATGCATTACGAATTCCTGTTTTAAAATTGCACACATACGATACGATCTTGCAACCGTTCAGTTCGAAGTCAGAACTGACGAAAAACCGAATAAATGGGGGTCTAAGTACCGACTAGAAAAAAATATTTTCAGCGTATTGCTTAGGTACATTTCTTTGAAAATCTTCCTTATGTGTGAACGGCTATATTAATTAAGTTTCTTCATATCGTAAGATGCAGTATACACATAATCGCCAACAACATCGTGCAGTTCCATCACCTAGTAACTTCCTAATTATTTCAGTTTATGGATAATGAAAAAATAGCTCCATCATGTTACCTTCAAAGACGTTGTAAGAAGAGATGTAGATTTGGCCTGCACGCTAGCCAGAAGACCAGTATTGCTGGTCAATCCCATTCTTGTACAAAACAATATCGATCAAACGAAACTAATATCTAAGTAACGAAACATTGTTTACAAAACACTCAATTAAGATTACTATAAAATTCCTACAGTCCAAAATCTCACAGCTTATAAATGACAACTTCAAAATAATTGCACCATAAAATTATATTTTGAAGCTTTCATCGTTGTTTTTTTTTCTAAAACGTTGTTTTTTAGTGCCTGTTCAGTCTAATCTGTGGTTCAGAGTCCGCGCGTAATCCGCGTCTGAAGACATGGCGGATTACGCGGGAATACACATTTCGCGCGGTTGGACCGGTGCGAATCTTATTTACATTAGCGCCTATTAATTCGTTTGTAAGCTTGATTTATATTATAAGTAAATAATATTGTATTGATTATCGATAATATTGTATTTACGGTACTTCCTGTTGGTTGTAACTTTAATTATAATTAATTATACTCTGTTTAAAAATAATTATTGAATATGTTTATATTTTTACGTAATTTTAAAATATTGTAATATTTTTACGGGGGTTCTAATGATTTAATTGACTGAACATCCGTTTAGTCAATTCTAAGATGAACCCGTTTAGGCGGGAGATGAGTTGGTAGGGTAAAATGGAGGGGTTTTGAGAAAGACCAGTGATGGTATGGTGATGGCATTCTGAAGCGAATCTTGAAGGAAGTAACATACCAATGTAATAACATTTGTGTAAAGTGATTCTGGAATTCTGGAATAAAATAAGTGTGAAGTAACTGTGTTGCATTTATTCTCCTTATACGTTGTTGCCACACCAGCTCCCTGTTGTGTTTGGAGTCCCACATACTTTGATCTGTGATTTCGCCGTGTTTAAACTGTGAACGGCAGAATTTTAGTGGTTGCGACAGAACAAAATGTATAGGATTTAACATAGGCTAACGACCTCCGTAGCGAAGTGGTTGAGCGCGTTGGTGCTCGAGCGAGAGGACGCGGGTTCGAATTCCGCCGAGGGAACAAAAAAGTTTTCAATGTTCCTTGGTCATGGATGTGTCTTAAACTTGTGTAATAGCATAATCAAAATCTTAAATATAATATTGTGTATAAAATAAAAGTATTAAATATATTTCCGTTGTCTGGTACCTGTAACACAAGTTCTTCGGATACTTAGCTCGGGGCCAGATTGACGTGGAGTGAAGCGTCCATAGATATTATAAATTAATATTATATTTTTCAATCGTCAGATAACTTTTATCTGTCGAATAAATATGTGACTGATATTTGTTTCAAATAAAATCTGTCTAAGGGCCGATTTTTCAATCGACAGATAACTTTTATCTGTTGAATAAACTTGTGACTTTGACATTTGTTCCATACAAAATCTGCCAAAGTCACATATTTATTCCTTAGATAAAAGTTATCTGACGATTGAAAAATCGGCCCTAAGTTCAAGATTTATTCCTCAGGTAAAAGTGATGGCATCTTGAGTAGGTACCTAGAAAAAAGCCTCTTAGTGACATACGAACTCGTTTGTCATTTAGCGAACCTTAATCCCATACATTTTTGTTTTCGAACTTCGCAAGTGATAATAGCGATGACATCTTGAATCAGGGTGTGAGCACTGTAAATGTTCGATTTTTAAATCTGTACTGTATTACACAGCACAAGGAAACACAAGTGCAATGTATGAAGATGACATACCCGGAGAGGGTATGTCATCTTCTAAACAAAAACCATTAAATTCTTTGACTAGCTGTGACATAACACACAGGCCAAGGCTCTGTTGCCGATTTTCTGTAAGCCCCAATATTTCTGGGATCACATTTGGGAACCAAGCTTTTCTCCAGTACGAGTTGTATATATATGAGTATATAACTACTCTTATTGAAAAACTAGCTGTCCCCGCGACTTCGTTCGCGTGATTTTGATGCAGCGCACGCAACGAATGTGAATAATTTTACCCGTTTTTGCAACATTTCTCACTGACGCTTCGCTCCTATTGGTCGATTTTTCAAATCGGACCAGTAGTTCCTGAGATTAGCTCGTTTAAACAAACAAACTCTTCCGCTTCATAATATTAGTATAGATATGTGCATTTTTAGTTTAAACTAGTTGTCTCGGCGAACTTAGTACCGCCATAGAATAAAATTTTTTGACGCACTGTGAGCGGCGCCACCTGTCCGTCCAAATACCTATTCAATTATTAAACCTTCCTAGACAACCACTCTGCGCATTTAAAACAGCATGAATCATCATCTCGAGGTACACCGACATATTGTCATCATCAGATGACAATATGTCGGTGTACCTCGAGTTAATTGCAAACAGACAGACAGACAGGGGCAGGGGAGGACTTTGTTTTATATTATGAAGGTAAGAATTAATATGATAGTTCGAATATCCTTTTTAGAAATCTAATTACGCTCAGTTAGAAACATCACAAAAATTATGTAAATAGAAACATAAAACTTTTTATGACACGATAAACGAATCTTAAAGAATCATAATCCGTTCAAAAACAAATGAATATTCATAAAAACAACGCAATGAATTTTTTCACATATATTATTCAAAAAAATTTACACAAAAGCACTAAGACATCCATTTTACCTTACTGTCTAAATAAACGAAGGTTTTAAATCCGACACGCAACCTCTTAAGTAAAAGATATACTTTTCTCTAAAAATAATACTCATTTTTTTCTCTTTAACATCATCGGAAAGAAATATGGCATTATCAACATAACACCTACAAAGCGATATTAAGAATTTAATTTACTCTAAAATATTACAATAATCTTCATATTATTATTATCTCATTCTAAAAACTGCTATTATAACAAATGGATATTTTACAAATATTGTGCAAGTTATTCAAATGTGAAAGGTAGCTTGGGTAAATATTACAGACATAATTTTTTTATTACATCATTTTACAAAGGGCAGTTTCATCAGTTATGATTTTTGAATTAAGACCAGTCGGATTAAAACACTTTTTGCGCGTTGCATAGGTATGAATCAGCATTCTTTTTTAATTTAGATTTTAGAGTATTTAACATTTGGCTTCATTATTTGTACGACATAAATTATTTTACAGATTTGTATAAAATACAAAGGCAATTAACTCTTTTAACTTTCCATTCCAATCTTATGTTATTTGTGTATGTATGGGAATAAATACTTTGTACTTAACTATTAAATATTTAATTCAACAATACAGTTGAGAACTAAAATCGTAGACCACATTTTTGTTTACGATATAAAAAATTATACCATTGTTAATTTATGCCGGTGAAAATATAAGATACCTATTGCTATTCTTCACATTGCTGAATTATTTACAATTTAATAAATTAAAAATCTCTAGAAATATTTAAGTAGTATACAGTATTTCAATGCAATTGCAAGTGTATAAAGCAATTGCTGTTTCATAAATGAAACAAGTGTTAAATTCAATATAATAAATATTTATATTCACTGGCATAAAATGTGTTATAATAATTATAATATTAATTAGTATTTCATTATGTATATTACAGTCATAACTAAAACATAATTATCATAATCAAGCTCAGTACAAAATAGTAACGCTTTTTACAAAATCGAAATTATTAATTTGTATCACCGCTAGACGCGACGTAACGGTATGCAAACGACTTCCCTACTTCCTGATATGTGATTTTGCAAATTAACGTCTTAATCTCAAATGCCTTTTTAATTAGGTACTCGTTAAAGATCTCTAGTAGCAAAAAGACAGATTATTTATATATTATTCATACGACATGAAAAGGCAAGTCCATAATATGGCAAGTTGCCACTCTCGTCTTAAATTAAAAATACACCCCAGTTACTAGTATGTAAAAACATAAAAGCAAACTGAATTATACAATGTCATATTATGGTCCATTCGCTTGAATGATAACCAGCACCCTTAAACTGTATAGCTATATCGATAAGTATATCATATAAAATAATTTAGACTACCAGCACTCTAAGTAAAAATGTGACTCTCATAATATTATACTACAAATAATATCTTTAATTATGACTAGTTGTTATGAAATAATTTGAGCATAGAAACAAGCGTCCTACACCATGCGAATATAAAAATATTATAAAAACTTAATTACATATAAATTACACATAAATAAAATTACAGATATCGTCACATTTCAAACTGTGTCGTGTACTTAACTTTCGTTACACTATCGCGTGAACACTTCAAAACGTATGTTGGTTGGCCTCGCGACCGCACGAATTGTCACTACTCGATCACCACTACGGCGTCGTCGGGCGGGAGGCGGGCGGGACACTAAGGTCGCGACGCGCGGGCCGCCTCCTCCAGAGCTCTCACTTTCAGTTCCCTCTCTCGCTGCTGTCGAAGAAAATCTTCGTGGTGTACCGGGTGCAAGAAACCTCGCTCGCGTTCTAGGAGCAACTGCCTTTGCAGCTGCTCGTGTGCCGCCGCCTGCTGGGCTAGCTGCTCGGCATACGGCCTTCCGAGAAGGTCTGGATGTGGTAGTGGCCTGTAAGGTCCTCCTGCACCCAGTCCAAGTCCCAAGGCATCCTGTTGCGCCTGTGCCGCTTGTTGACCCGGGTGAAGGTGCAGGTGTGTGTGAGAGTGAGCATGAGTATGGGCATGGGTATGTGCATGATACTCAGGATTTATACCCGCCATCTGTAAGCGTACCATAGGGTCCGCCGCTAATGCGAGTCTCTCTGCTGCCTCTAATTGAGCAGCGGCCACTCCTGGGTGTGGATGATGAGGGTGATGCGGTGGGGCACCCGTTACAGGAACGGATTGGGGAGGACCACCGCCTCCTCCAGGCGGAATTCCTAGCCTTTCCAAACGTTCACGTTCTAATTGTGATAGTGAACCAGGGCCGTGTCCCGGAGGATATAATCCGAACTGAACTGGAATGGCACCTTGGGGCGGAGGAGGAGGCATTCCATACCTTCTGTGCATTTCCAGCCAATGCGGGTCCAAAGCACGAGGCCCCACGTTGTTTTTGAGCAGCTCTTCTTTTAATCTATCATTTAGCTCACGTTCACGAAGTTCTCTGATTTCTCTATCTCTTTTCTCTCTTTCAAGATGTTCCAGTTCAAGTCGTTCCCTCGCACCGGCTGCACCATACATTGAACTTAATTGGTATTGCAGCATAGGATCCATACAGTGACGGGGAATGTTGCCAGGACTAAAACCTGCGTGAGGTCTAGCATATTCTGATAACTGCCGCAATGCTGGCGTGTCTGGATATCCAGGCGGCCGTGGAAATCTATCATATGGGGATGTGATAGTTTCAATAGCACCACGTGAAGGCGGTTTTGTATCTGGCTTTTCGGGAGTAGCAATCTTTCTGTGAGCCTGTTGTGCAATCTTTTCTCTCTCTTCTCTATCACGCTCTGCTTGTTTCCTAAGTCTTTCTTCTCTTTTTCTTGCAAGTTTAGATTCAGGAACTGGTTTAAAAATAAGATCAGTTCTAGTGCAAGAGTTGTAATCACCTCTGTTCCAGTGTCTTAAAAATATTGCAGATTGGGATCTATGGCATTCAGTATCTTCTATCTTCGGTTCTGGGCTAGGGCCATGGGGTATGTGTGCGGGACTTGGAATTTCTTCTTCTTCTGGTTGCGATTGTGTCTCTAATTTTAATTCGGGATTGTCTTCGGGGTGAGGACGAGGTGGGCCTCTTAAATGAGGATGACCATGAGGCATTTGATGAGGAGAGTTAGAGCGAGCATGGGAAGCCTGTAAGCCCGCAGCTGCTTGAGCATGTAAGCGCAAGCTTTCGATTGAACTAGGCCCAGGTCCTGGTGGCAGACCTAAGCCCATTGGATGACCCATTGAAGGAGGTTGAATCATTAGGTGGTTTGGATTACCAGGAAGCATTTTAGGGTGATGCCGAAGTAACATTGAATCTGCTGGGGACAACCTTTCTGGGTGGTGAGCAAGGTGATGAGAATGATGATGAGTGTGATTATTTGTAACATTAACACTCGCTGATGTACTAGTTGTCTGCGACAAACTGGCTGATAGATGGAGCGGCGAACTTGAATGTGAATTACTTTTCTGTTGTGTATTAATTTTGTGCTGAATAGATTGTGAAGAACTGCTTGATGTCGAATGAGATATTGAAAGTGTGTGATTAGTGCCACCGCCAGCATGACTTGGTTGCTTTTCTGTGCTTGTGTGAACTGCACTATGATGACTCGTAGAATGATGATGAGTCATTGTAGTCTCATGTAACTGATGTCTTTCTGAACCACTAGGGTTTCTCGGATCATCTGCACTCTCCGATATTTCCCGCAAAGATCTAGTCGTTACTGAAGAACTGGTACTGTGGTGTGCACTTAGCATAGTAGTGGATTCAATGGTCGCTGGTTTAACTGGATCATGTCTTGATGAACTTGACGATGGGTGCATTGGTGGAATAGGGTGCGGTTGAGGTAATGGACCATAAGGATAAGGATATGGCATTGAATATCCTGGATGTGGATGGCCATAATATGGATGCATTGCATGTGCTGCTGCAGCAGCTGAAAGCTGAAATATAGAAGATGGATGTAATAAAGGATGATGTGGATGATGTAGTGGAGATGCAAATGGATGTGGGTGTCCTTGTTGGCCTGAATGCATAACCGGACCAGGAATAGTTGCTGGTATAGTTAAAGGAGTTGGATTCATCAAATTTAAGGCAGAATGTGATGTCGGTGGGTTATGCTGAATAGGTGACGCTGAAATCTGCCTAGATTGAGATGGGCTAGTTAGATGCCTTGAGAATGGAGAAGTTGTAGCAGAAGGATGTGGATGCCCAAGGGTGCCGTTATGGCCTGGCTGGCTTTTTATTGGAGTTGGTGTATGAGGACTCTTTACTGGTGGTATAGTATGCGACGAATCGGAAGCATTACTCTGACTTGTTGACACCGGAGTAATATGAGGTTGATGTAAGAAATCTGGTTCTTTCTTTATACTTTCAATCCTTGGACCCAGAAAAGCACTAGGCATATTTGAAGATTCAGATTGTGGCTGACTTGGAGGTCGCGCAGAGCTTTCTGCACTTGGTGCTGAATCTCTATCTCTTTCTGAGCTTAAATGTTGGGCTATTGAGCTTCCAATAGGATAGCCAGGCACTTTAACTTCCTTAAGTGATTGAAGAGGATCTGAGACATTCTGTGTTGATAAATTAGCTGGCATGTTATCTGGTATTTCTTGTTTAATTTTGAGATCCTGTGGCATTGATGGATCTGCTTGGTTTGGCTGTTGGGATATTAGATTTGCTGCAGCTAAAGCGTGGCTGGAAGGAATATGTTGCATTAATGGAGGCATTGATCCGGACTTGTCCAAACCTGGATGGGCTGCATGAGCATACAAAGATGATGGCATAAAACCATAAGGCCCAACACTTGATCCACCTCCAACAGATAATAGAGGACCTGGTGGTAGTAACCCAGTAATTGAAGGTTGACTGAGAGCAGGAGGAGGCATACTCTGTCCTGATACAGGGATAGAAGATGATTCTGTAGCTCTTATTCCCAGATTCTCTGGACGAATAGGCGCAGGAAAAATTGGTCTTATGTTTCCGTTTGAATTTTCTAATTTGGTTGAAGGTTGAGTTTTTAAATCTGTAGGCTGCTTTTCTTCGGTATCTGGTTCTTGAGATTTCATGTCTGGAGCTGTAGCAGGGGATACTGGTTCTATATTAGTGGCTGTAGAATGCTCCATATGAGGTGGAGAAGAAGCCCTTGTGTTTGTAGGAGAGGGGCTTATTCTTTGTAAAGGATCTAGCCTAGGTGCATTTGGAGAATCTACTTTACTTGATGCTGAAATCGTGGCTGTAAACACTTCAGGTGTATTTTGACTTTTTAATTCATTTGCCTCATCTCTGGGCTCCAATTTTATAACAGTTTTCAATGGATTTAATTGTGGGTTGTGTTTAGAAGGATCACTAGCAAAATTAATACTTGACGGGTACGGGGAAAACGGCATAGCAGGTGGAAAGTCTTTTGTACTTCTAATTATAGAATTGTCCTTAGATAAGGCCGGGTTAAAAATGTTGTTTGGAACTCCCTCGATTTTAATATTATGAGTGAGTTTTGGATTGAAGATATTATGATTATCCTTTATGAAGAAGTTTGTATTTTCTAAGTTAAGTGGCTTACTAGATTGACTTAAGTTGTGGCCAGAGAAATTGTGTGATAAGGGATCCTTCTGGAATTCATCCTTTTGTAAATTTAATGACTGTTCCTCTGTGTCTATTTCCTCTTTTATTTTTATTTTCTCTATTATTTCTGCACTCATAGGGGTAACTTTAGGAATAATTAATTCAGCTTTAGAAAATACTGTCAATGGTCTAGGTTCTGCATTTTCAAATGCTTTAGGTGTATTTGAATCAGTTTTGAGATCTAGAGCTCCTCTATCTTCATTTTCAGGTGCCACTTTAAACAAAGGTGGCAAAGGATCTTTCTCCATTTTAATTGTTGGTTCAATATTTTCAGTTTTAATCTGTGGTTCAGAAGGTTTGTTAGGTATTTCACTTTCCATGTCTTTGCTTTGGTCCATCTCCTTATTAGTTTTATTAAAACTAAAATCACAAATTGCACTTTCTGGTTCAGCAGGTTCGCTTTCATCCATGGCTGGGAAACTATCATTTGTCAAGCTTTCTGACGGACTCTCTGTTGGATCATCTGGTCTACACTTCTTCATTTGCACATCACCATCCATTATACCTTCTATTTTGGAATCATCTGGAAGACGCTTTTTAACTTTTGACACATCAACTTTGCCATTAGCAACTTTATTTTTATCTTTATTAACAACAGGAGGAGATGACAGAACCTTTTCAGTATTATTATTATTTGCACTCTGTTTAATAAGTTTATTAGGTTTCTTTGATTTAGAATCACTATCACTTTCATCAAGTGTTTTCTTGATGTTTGGTGTAGTTTGTTCCTTAGATTTATTTCTAGTTCTCATTCTACTTGGCGAATCTTCAGGATTTTCAACTCTGCCATTATCAGTTTTGGCGAGATCACCAGCATCTCTAGAATCACTATCATCCTCTGAATTCTCATCTTCAGTAACAGAACTCATTTCTCCTCCTTCCTTTGGATTTGGTGATGGTCTTGATCCATTTGTTTCGGACACAGCAGGCGTAGCCTCTGGTGTTGGTTCCTTGGGCGTACCAGCACGTGAGTTTCTAGTGTTACGAACTCGTCTGAGGGATGCCTGACGTCTTCTTCTGTGGGGTCTATTACTACTAGCACCGGGGGTCTTTTTCCACAAGTAGTAAAATTCAACTAATTCAGATGTATCTTTATGTGGCAATAAGTCTTTACGAATCTTAAAAAAGTTCTTACCAAATTGACGAATGCCTTTCACAAAACGTTTAGTTTCCTCTTCGGACCATTTTTTTTCAATTCCTTTAGGTGCTGGACATTTAACTAGGGCCTGCAAGGCACGGCCGGGATCATATCCAGAGTCATGAAGTACATCGAGGGCATTGATAGTCGTGTCGTCTCGACTGGCGGCTATGCACCCATCATCAGGGGATCCACCGTCACACATGTCTGCGAAGGCTGCCATAGACCGCGCTGCACGTAGGTACATAACCAAGTCTCTGCTGGGAGCTTGGTCCGGCAACCATCGTAGTTCCTCACCACCGGAGCACGGTTCATCGGTCCCCAGAGGACCGTTCGTGCGAATATCGGGCAAACAAGCGTAAATATCTTTGTCCTTCACTGTTTGGTTTGGTGTCACTTGCACCTCCCCTTGATTCTGTGCCATGATAATTTGATAAATACACTAGGTTCGATCCCGCACTTCACATATTTTTTTAACGATTGTTTACATAGTTTTTACTAATAAACAGTAATATCCACGTTATAGTCCCGTTAAAGGCATATTATTGTTGGTCTGTAAAACCGTAAGTATGCCAATATACATAATTATTGCCACTAATGGCCACCATTACACGATGCATTGTGCTTCATTTTATCGACTTTGTAAGCACATAAATAACAATTTACACGTTATCACTTCACGGCATTATGAAAGTTTCATAATGAAACTAATATTTTCTTCATAATTTCACAATAACTTAGATAATGCTATCTACATGCTACCCTTTTGTTTAGCTTCACCTTTCTTTAGAACACATAGACAAAATCATTTCTATAAAATGGCTGCCACGGCCCACGATAGAACTTCCAACAAAATATCTGAAATGCATTATGGTTTGTATAATTTTTATACCTTTATTATATTTTTATAAGATGAAATAATTTTATGTTTTATAATATAGATAATGATAAACATTATATGAAATTAATTAGATTTTTTTATCTTTTATACAAAAATTTTATCTATGATTCAATTAAGGGGTGGATTAACAACTTTTTGGACATATTACATACACATTTTTATTATAATAGTTTATCATGTATTTTGTATGGTTTAATTAAGACTTTCGAGGATCGAAAATCGTCATCCAAAAACATTATTGAATTATTTTGCAATAAACATTTTTTGTTGCAATTTAGTCTGTGGTAATGTTTCCTTCATAAATTTGACACTTGACAAAACATTTTTCACTCACTTTTGTGCTTGACAGTTCGCAAATCAAGCTTCCAGTTTAAACTTTTGTTATTTTTGTTTGTTCTATTAGACTTACTGTTTTCTAATTCTTAAATTATTATATCAGTATATTTATTTTTCTAGTTCCTTACAAACCCATGTTGAGGATAAGATTGTTTTTAATCTCTAAGTTTATTCAGAAGAATCGACAATGTCGTCCTCGGAATCAGACGACGAGCCGCTCTCGCTTTTGGCCGCGGCTAAAAAAGCAAACCCTCAACCAGAAGAAGAAAACATTGATGAAGATAGAGATCCAACCTTTAAGGAAAAACCTTTGAGGAAAAGAAAGAAGACAGTCATTGTAAAAAAGTCGAGCATAACACTAAAAATCAATAAAAAACTACAAGAAATACTATCGCCTCCTATTACCCAACGCCCTACTGATGTATGGCTGTACTTGAAAGATCTGAATGCAACTGGACCGTACACTTGCTTATTATGCTCAGCATGGTTTATTAATAAATCAAAAATGATCATGCACTATGCATTGAATCACAAAAAAGACTTTTGCGGTATATGCAGGTAAGTTACCATAAGTAGAACAAGGTTTAACTTAGAAAGTGTGAAATAATTTGATATTAAACATGTTGTATTTACTTTAAATATTACTATGTTGTACACAACCTCTATGTTTCTAGGGCATATAATTACTAAGTACTACTATAATATAACTACTATAACAATATTCTCTTATGTGCATTCCCAAATATTATTGTAAGTAACATAAAAATGTTGCTTACAATGTATTTTTAAAAATTATGCCTAATATATGTTAAGGACAAGGGAATAACTTTAGAACATATATTTTCAGATACTTTGTACCTGACAGAGAGGCTTGGTTTGCACATGAAAAGTTTCATACACCATGGCCTTGTTCTCAATGTATTGAGGCATTTGCTAATGAGCCACTGTTGAGGCTACACCTACGCACTGTTCACAGTCTAGTTCACTGCAGACTATGTCACTTCAGAGTGCCGGCGGATGAAGAATATGATGCACATCTTTACCAAAAACACAATGTTACTAATTCAGTTGTAAAAGAAGTAGAAACCTTATGGGAGCTTGACTATGATGAGCAGAAATATGTTTGTCTACTTTGTTCCAAAGGAGATAATTTATTTTCCACATTCTTCAACCATTACATGGGCTACCATCATTTTACATTGAAATGCTTGACTGGTATTGTAGCTGGTAAAGATCCACCATTTTTGGTGGATGGTGCAGATGTAACTAATCAGTTTATTGAAGATCAATTGAAAGGACTGACACGCCTTGGTTATGTTGATTTGGAGCAGCAAAATCAAATGCCAACTTCGGGAAATGAATATCAAGATTCTGAAATCCTTGAAAACATTCAGCCCGAGGTAAAACTAGAAGCTATGGACGATGCTGAGGAGATAAAAATTGAAAATGCTGAGAGCAAAAGAGAAATAGAACAGAACTGTGATTATGAAGGGGTACAAGATTTTGATGTTACTCAAACAGAGGTGATTGTTTTAGAAAATAGTTATTTTGAGTATTTGGAAAGCACACAAAGGGCACTCATTTCTAACACAGTGCCAGAAAACTCTGACATTATGTACAATCATAAACCATTGTTACTGATGGGATTGTTTTGCTCCATATGTGATTCAAAATTTCAAACGGAGCCAGCATTTTTGGTTCATATTTCCAAAATGCATAACATAAGGGTTGTACCTCAGTATTCGTGTAGAGTTTGTGCCACGACGTTTGACACCCAGGCTGAACTTAAATCACACATCACAGAGGAGTTGGGGGACTTTGAAGATCTGTGGATGTGTCAGTTTTGTGACAGAGAATTCGATAACAGAGAGTCCTGTAGAAGACATTTAACAGATCACTGGGATAGTTTGGAGTTTGATAACTGTTTTAGTCCACACTTAGGGTTCAAGTGTAAATATTGTCCCACTTTATTCTGGAACGAGCCTGAGAGGGAAGCTCATCAAATAAGGGCACATCTTAACAAACACAAGGATGATTTTTATAAATGTCAAAAGTGTTCTTTAATGTTCAGTGATAAGGTAATTTTTTATGTTTGTTGACATCTAACAATATATTTGCTCAAAAGTCTCAAAGAAACAATATATTTGAATATTAATTGTGCTTATTTAAATCCCTGTAATAACTGTGGTTGCAATGCAAGCTAAAAAATATGATGAGTGAATACAATGTATGTACAATGTATATCAATTTATTATTATTTAATATTCCTTTTTCCAGGTTTGGTTCATGTTCCATTATTTGGAGAAACATAAGAGTGAAGTTAAACATTCCTATCTCTTCAAATGTTGTGTTTGCTGCATAGTTCTGCCAAGTCTAGAGGAAACAAGATCTCATTTTCAGAAAAACCATCCAGCAGCGAAAAAAATGTATTGTTCTTTAGACCCATGTAAATTTAAACCTCTAACACATAGAAAATCCTTCAAATTACATGTTAAGGTAATATACTTATAATATTACAAGATTGTATGTCATAACAGAACACTACATAAACCGCTTTAAAATAATAAAATTATTTGAAATTAGATGAATTTGTAGTCCATGTTGTTTTATGTAGACTATTTTATTTTGATATCAAGTTTTTAATGAAGTTCAGGATTTTTGTCAGAAATAATTGTATAATATTTCCGGGCTATAAAATCCCAAACAAATCATATTTTAATGTGGAGATACAATCTAAAAATTTAATGAGTGCTGTGTGAGCTCACATTCATTACAATAAATATAATATATCGTTTAAATTTTCTTTTTTGGCGTGTTTGACGTCAACGTCTAATTAATTGCTGAACGCCGGCTGCACGCACGAAAAAAGATTATTATAGTGTTGCGCTCATTATAACGTTAAAGCAAGAGCGTCATCAATGTTTAGTTACGTTATCCCTATCGTCTGTAAACTGACTTTATAGACATCCAATTTTTTTGCACAGAGTATCCATGGTTCACCCAAGAGCCCCAAGAGCGAGTGCGTGTCGTGCGGCGTGTGCGGGCGCGGGTTCGCGAGCTCGCGCGCGTGCACCGCCCACGCGGCGCAGGCGCACGGCCCGGGCAAGTTCAAGTGCAAGCTGTGTAGAGACGTGCTACACACTATGGACGAGAGGTGCCTATACTGCCTATCTATACTTAGTATTATAAGGTGTAAAATATATAAGTGATAATACTTTAGGGTGTGCGTGTGCCTACTGGCTGGATGGCTTAAGTAAAGCATTGCATATGGCGTATAAGCAAATAAGCGGAAATCATTTTTATTATTCCGCTAGAGTAACATTTAATAAATTAATTATTTAAGGAAATATGAGCTTTCAAAAATATACCAGACTCTTCTCTGTGTTTAAACATCCAGGAAATAAATTTGACTGCATTTTACTAAAATTAAAACATAGGAACCTAGTTCAAGCCTTTTTTCAATTTATATTAAAAAAAATATCTCAATCGGTTAATTAACTTTGGAGGATGAAACAGGGGTCCCCCAAATGTCGATTTCTTGTACTTTTAACAGGTAATTTCAGTTCGAGCTGCAGTTGTCTCTATCGCGCTAGTGCTGGCTAGCTAGGGCACTGCGAGACAGCAATAGATTTTATAAATACCTATTTACCCGACTTCGGCGAAGCCAAAAGGAAGGGTAATGATTTTGGCAGTCTATGTATGTATGTATGTAGCTGCTAAACTACTTTAATAAATGAGGTATCAATCGATTGGTAATGATACCGCGAGTAACATAGGCAGTATAATGTTTCGCTAAATTTGATATTTTGAAAATTATTTTTATTAAGATAATTGTCTCATGTTTGGTATCAAAAGATAGGTCTTGGCAAGCACATTACGAATATGTATTTAAATGCCAAGTCGGGTTATAGTTTTTTAAACTTTTATTTTATTTGTATTTCTCTCAACCATGGGGTTTCCCATTAATGGCGGCCTACCTCGTGTATACCTCGCAACATACACCTACACGTACCCCGCCACTCTCGTTTCAGGAAGCTCCACTACCTGCTGCGTCACCCAGGCCGGCATCCGTTCGAGTGCGCGGACTGCGGCAAGTCGTTCCAGTACAAGTCTTCGCTGTACATGCACAGGCAGGAACACGCGCCCAATAGGCAGGACTACAAGTGTGAATACTGCGGGAAGATATTCGCAGTACGTATACATATTATTATGTTACTGTACCGAATGTTCGTGGTGGAACTACATGTTATCTATACTAATATTATAAAGCAGAAGTTTGTTTATTTGTTTAAACGCTCTAATCTCAGGAACTACTGGTCCGATTTGAAAAAATATTTTTTGTTGGATAGTCCATTTATAGAGAAAGGCTTTAGGCTATATAACATTACGCAGCGACCAATAGGAGCGAAGCGTCAGTGAGAAATGTTGGAAAAATTATTCACATTTGAGGTTTAAGTTACTCAAAAAATATGTAGGAAAGAATTATTCCTATTTAATAATCACAATAACAAAAACGAACGTGAGCAATCAAAAGATAATCGTCATAGTGTTTCCGACAACCACGCGATTCATGTGTTCAATTATTCTTCCAACATACACAGGTGTTATTGCAGTATGTACAACTTGTATTACAGAAGAAGGACTCGTTCCGCGAGCACGTGCAGATCCACTCGGGTCCGCGGCACGCGTGCTCCTACTGCCCCATGCGGTTCGTGCAGCGGTCCAACATGCTCCGGCACGAACGGCGCCACACTGGCGAGCGGCCCTACGCCTGCCAGCACTGCCCGCGCACCTTCGCCGACAAGGGCGCCTGCACCGCGCACTCTAGGTACCCTAAATCCCTCTACTGACCCTTAGCTAGGGTTACCATATGACGGGCGTTTGCCGCATCTGACAGGCATTTTAAGGTTTAGACAGGCGGCCGGCATTGGTATTAGACATGCATTATCAAATTACGCGATGTCTTTTACTTATTAGTATTTTGCTAAAGACTGGCGTTTTTCTGAAAAATCAGGCACACTAGGTACTATGTACAGGCATCCCTCTATTTACATATGGTAACCGCACCCTTAGCCCTATCATGCCCTACCATCCCATACAATCTATGTTTAATACAAAAAATTTGCAATAGATGTCACTACTATTAACGTTTGTAAATTATACAATGTAAATATGCCGAATTAAGTACAAATATTGACATTAAAATAAAAATGAGCATATTTTTTTAAGTATAACATCACATTATGCTAAATTCAACTCCTTAATTTTATTAAGAAGAAGATACGAAACGAAATTAGTAATTAGTATTTTGCAATAGTGGCGCTAGATGGCGGTTTCCGGAATGTGCCTGGACTTCATCCTTTATCTATTGCAAATCGAAGAAAACAAAAATAGCCAGTCGAATTGCCAGTATTAGTGTGATACCATTTTATAGTACTAGGTCGTGACTCTATTATATATATATCTACTTTGTAGCCCTATCAACCGATCGTGGTTATAAGGGCACACTGGAATACGCTAATCTAAACTAGTCAAACGTTTATTTATTTTCCGAGGTGCTATAATAAAATATATTTTCAGGACACATTCCAAGGCTACATCGTTCGCGTGCGTGTACTGCGGGCAGACATTTGTCCAGAAATCCAAGCTGACTTACCACATCCGAAAACATACGGGAGAGAGTGAGTTGTTAACATAGCAGCAACATAGAACAGCTTCGTAAAAGTAACGTTATAGAATGATAATTGAAGACATGAGTGGATGAAGGTAAGGAATACGCAAAATACTGATTTCGAGAAAATTTTGTTCAAATTGTCATTAAAACATTTTCAAATATTTCGTAACGTATCGAACATTAATCTAAAGATCCGTCTTTAGGATAAATGTACTTAATGCGAGGAATAACCGCTACTAGCACCACTCTTTTTAAAATAAATTTTACAATGACACAAAGATCGTAATCATAAAAACCGCCAAAGGTGGCCGTTTTAGTTATTACATAAGAGAGTGTATTTACTCTTTTAGTTTAGGATTTAGAGCTGTAATTAAATGCCAATAAATTAGTTTAACTATTTACTTAAAGTTTTAACCGATTACTTTCGTTTAAAAAGATCTTTGTGTCGTTGTAAAATTTATTTTAAAAAGAGTGGCGCTAGCGGTTATTCCTAGCCTTAATACGTTACAACATATAATAAAATCTTTAAATTACAGTTTAAAGTCAGTCAGTTTTGCGACATATTATATATCTTCATCCATTCATGGCTTCAATTATTGTAATAGATGATTCCCGTTATTTCGCGCAAAATGAAAACACGCGGAAACCATACATTTTACTACCGTAAAAAGTAGCATATGTGTTAATCCAACATGTATACTGCGATCATACCAAAATTCATCAAAATCCGTTCAGTAGTTTTTGCGTGAAAGAG
This sequence comes from Celastrina argiolus, assembly GCA_905187575.2. Classification (NCBI taxonomy): domain Eukaryota; kingdom Metazoa; phylum Arthropoda; class Insecta; order Lepidoptera; family Lycaenidae; genus Celastrina; species Celastrina argiolus. Next base: position 3,299,548 of record LR994590.1, on the reverse strand, counting down.
TAACATACATCCATCTATCCATACTTACAAACTATCACTTTTATAATATTAGTAGGATGAAAGTCATGACATTCGATAACGTTACTTTTAAGAAGCTGTAAAATGTTCCTGTTTGGCCTACTGTGATAATATTCCATCTATACTACGGCAAGCACACTAAAAAGCCATCCCTGTTCATATTATTTACTTGATTTTTTAAAAAAATTTTAATTGTTTTATGCCACCACATAGCTTTATGGGCTAAAATACCATACCGGTTAAAGAAAACGGCGCAAAAAATGGGACACTGCGCTAAAATAGAAATGAAAATTGAATACACACAGTTTTGAAAGGACAAGGATATTTTTATGCCAAAGTCAAGTTGCCGGCCAACAAAAAAATAATTGTTGAGAAATAGGAAATTTAAAAATCCCGCCTTAAGTGTGGTTAGTATAGGTAATTTCCCCCCCATTAAATACTTTGGGGGGGAGGTTTATTTCCAGCAGTGGAAGTCATAGCTGGAACGGATGAAAATTAATATTTTTCTTTAAGGTAAAAATTCTCTAGGATCATTGGTTCAAAAATATACATTGTGAAAGTTTATAAGTGGACTTGTATGGTGAAGTCTTTAACTATGAGTGTTAGCGAAAGTTTAAAAAGAAGTCTCGAGGTAAATTTGTGTGACAAATAAATTCGTTTTTCAACACTGTATCAGCGCAGAGTTCCAATCGGCGCTGTTTTCTTCCGATCGGAAATCGGATGATGTCGTCCAAACATTAGTGGGATGATTATGACGAAATGTTTTCAGATTTGGAGACGTGTACCGTGTGCTCTAAACTATTCACAAGTGCTTGTTCACTTCGTGAGCACATGAAGATACACGTGGAGAAGAAACAGATCGTCAAGTGTCCGCTATGTGGTAAGCATTAGGCCCGTTGTACACGCACGTTTTCTTGCCGCACGGTTGCGGATGCAAGCTTTGCACAGTCGCCGACATCCAGTTAAACACTTTTGGACCTTATAATAATAAATAAAACAATTATTTTCATTTTAGAACTATACTAATATACAGCAAGTAAAAAAAAGAACATAAACAAAACCTAAAATATGAAGAAAAAACAAACAATATTCCCTTTAAAAATATATTTATATAGCAGTGTAATGCTCAAAAATAAAAAAAGAGTACCTATCACTCAGGATACGACAGCGACAGTCGCCACCGTCCCTGGTCTTCCGTGTCCTTGTCTGTATAAGGTCGAAAAATGGTAAACCGAATTTGTCTGCGACCGTACAGGGCACGGCAAAGCTACTCAAAGCAACGGCTAGGTGTCGCTCAGTTGGGATTTTCGTAGATATAATTTGTCACGAAAGCGTGAATACGTCCAACTTCGTCTACATGTTCGTATACACTGGGATACAACATTGAACAAAATCTCGCCGTGTGTAAACGCCTCTTTTCGGGGTAAGCGCGGCGCGTACGGTGCCGTAAAACTTTAATAATAATAATAATAAAAGCCTTTATTCCGGTAAGCCGTAACCGTAACTTTACCGTAGTTTATGTCAACAAGCTGCCACAATGCTCCATACAACACTAACAAAGTACCTAAATACGGCGAATTAACCGTAATTTTTTCCGGCATAAAAACGTGTGTGTACAATATGCCTTATTTGCACTGCTTGCTGTAGGATAGAGTATTGGTGTAGTCGGAACAAAATTAAAATAAACCGCGTGACTGCAAGTTTTTGTCACTGACCGCCCCGAAGACGTTAACTACATCGTTCGAAACCTCACGGGTTTTTGTGACGCCGAGCTCGTTTTGTACTTTGTAGTTTAATTTTGAAAATAAATAAAATAAAAAGCAACGCCTCTAGTGGCAAACACTGATTTGATTCTGAAGATTAAAAACTGATTCAATGACATAAAAATTGTAATTTACTTCTTTAAGTTGACAAAAACTAGCAATCAGCGTATTTGTACAATCCATGTATATTGATTCAATGTGATGTATATGTCGCAGTCATCTTATTGAATCTGGTTATTTAATTGAATCACTAGGCGGTTATAAAATGGGGCAAACAGCTCGTACAGATAGCAATGTGTTGATATATTTTTTGATTAATTTACTTTAATGTTCGTTTTATTAGTACTCATTCGGAAATTTCGAAGTTTAAAACTAAAATATTAAATGGCTGTCCTAGTCTCGGATTCTAAAATTTGTTGGTAAAAACAGGATTCAATGAAAGCGCTAGTCATTCAATTAAATAGCGGATTCAATCAGATGACTGCGACATATATATAGTAAAGAAGTTAATATATATGTTGAGAAGAACCGGCCTAAGAATTAGTTACCACAGTTTGCCACTAGGGGCGTTGTTTTCATACAAATTTGACGACCTCCGTAGCGAAGTGGTTGAGCGCGTTGGTGTTCGAATTCCACCTAGGAAAAAAAAAAAGATTTCAATGTTCCTTGGTCATGGATGTGTATTAAATTTGTGTATTAACATAATCAAAATCTTAAATATATTGTGTATGATATAAAAGTATTAAATATATGTTTTCGTTGTCTGTAACACAAGTTCTTTGGATACTTAGCACGGGGTGAGATTGACGTGGTGTGAAGCGTCCATAGATATTATTATATAAATTGTTGATAAACTCCTGACGATGAGGAGTGACATCAACTCACACAAGAGTATAAAACATCACACTTCTTACATTTTTTTCCACAGATAAAAAGTACCAAGACGAGCGCTACATGCTTCGTCATCTACGCACGTCGCACACCGGCGCCACGTTCACCTGTCCGATATGCCACAAGTGCCTCACCAGCGCGACGGGGCTACGGCACCACGTCGTCACGCACAGCCGGCTGAATACGTTCCGGGTGAGTAGAGACGGCATGGGCACACGGTGGCTCTCTCTCGCACGTTCGGTGTCCTGATTCAAGATGTTATTGCTATTTATCGCTTACGAAGATCAAAAACAAAATGTATGATATATGACATAAGGTTCGCTAAGTGACACACTTCACTTGTCAAGTAGCAAAGCTTATGTCAATTCCCATACATTTTGTTTTCGAACTTCGTAAACCAGGATCCCGATTACATTAAAATAATTTGATAGAGTGGGGGAGTGAGCATTCGCTCGTTGGAAATAAACCCATCTCACGATCTACAATCACGTGCACTAACATAGATACATCTATAAATTTGCAAAAATTTCGTTTACACTAAAAGATCAAGAACAAAAGATCTTGCTTTTAGTGTAAATATAGCTTTAGAAGAGGAACATAGTACACACATGGATGACTAAATTGGGTTTTGTGACCATATTACTAGGACTCCGCTGTCCGTTTGTCCGTCTGTCCATGTGTTTTCACAGAAGATGTACTTTTGTTGCTGCTATAACAACGAATAACAAAAAAAAAACAGATTAAAATAAATATTTAAGGGCCCTATACAACAAACGTGATTTGTTTGCTCGTTTTGTACGGAACACTTTATGCGCGGATCCGACTCGCACTTGCCGGTTTTTAATGACATTTATTTCTTTTTTCAGTGTAAGTTGTGCACTAAGGCGTACGCAGCGAAGAAAACAATGGTTAAGCATCTCAAGAAGAGACACAATTTGGACGCCGCAGTAGTGTGCATCAAGGAATACTTCACCCGCTTAGATCCCAGGGACTGCAAGCTGGAGCTGGACGAAGAGACAATGAACATGATATTTGGACCAAAGAAGATGGTTCGCGACGTTGTTATTAGTGATTATGTGACTCTAGCGAAAAATGTAAACGTAAATAGAAAAGAAACTCAAGAAACTCGCGAAACTAGCGACGAACAAGCGAAAGACAGTGACAAAAGTGATAGTGGTACTGAATTAACGGTGGTTAATATCAAACAGGAAATGCACAGCGAGGAGGAATTGGAACCGACCGATTTTGTGAGTGTCAAAATTGAAACTGTAGATGAGAGTTACAATGAAGAAGCAGCATAGAAAATTGTCTTTGTGATAATAAAGTGTGTCCCTTTTAAATTCAAAAACACTGAAATATTCACATATTGTGCACACTTATACCACTTTTCCAAAATATTAAAGGATCATACTTCATTATCCAATACATTTTATTAAACAACAATTAATATATATAAACAAGAAATGAAAAACATTTACAGCAAAAACACTCTTATGTTGACACTGCCACTGTAGAATATAGTCTAGAGTCTATGGATTCATAGTCGCAAACAAATAGTATTGTATTGTATTAGCATCATTAACCTGTCTATGGTTGTGTCATAGACGGGTTTGTTACGTTTGGTTTGGCAAATTTAAACAGTATGTACTATATATACATTGTACAATTACATCCTTATTAATAAAAATATTTACACACTTCACAAGCTAGGTATATGTTTTCCCCTTCTCTGATGTGGTATGAGTAAGAATGACAAGGACAAAAATATTATGGTGTATAAATATTTTTATTAATAAGGGGGTAAGTTAGTAATTTTTTATTTGTTATTTGCCACAATAGAGACAAAGCTATAGTCTGTTCAAAGTTATTTTACTTTGGAGTTTGTATAAAAGTGATCCATAAGGTGTTGGCATAAAGTTCCTGTTAGCGGTAAAATAACTTTGTACTGACTTATATTATCTGCTTTGTGGTACTGACAGTATGTTTGGTAAAGTAGTTAATTATTGATTAGTTAATAGTAGTATGACCTCAATATAGATATTAAGTATTTTTCCCCAAATTGCACTTTTCACTATGCAACAAACAAGATCTGTATAAAATTTATACACACCACATTAATATTAAACATTATTACTAAATATTCTATAAATACAAAAGTTATATTATTAGAAAATTATTATAGAAATAATTCAATTTCATACCTTTTTACATACACTTTCCTTATAAGCTTTTTATTTTTTATTCAAAATGTCATGTTATATTTGATTTAGATTTAGTAGTTAAGGTCGTGTTTCACCAAGCAATGTTAAAGTAACGCCATGTTAAAATACCATGCCATCTCATTCATTGGCAGGAAATACGAGAGGGATAACATGATATTTAACATGGCGTTAACTTTAACATTGCTTGGTGAAACACGCCCTTAGTCTCAAATTTCTATAGGTAAATCTACTGAAAATTTTGCTGTATATATATTATATTATAATATTATGGTTGTAAATAATAAAAGTGAATGTTTCAAGGTAAATGCGATTTTTATTTCATAAAATTAAATAAATGTGTGAAAATCTGTTGTTGGAGAGCCATGCTTACAGATAAATATCGAAGTAATAAAGCCATGCCTGGGCACTAATATGCCGGTTGAACCGGAAGAACCCATAGATTCATAGAAAATTGGCCTATATGGTTCCGCATCAAAGAGTTTTCGAGGTGCTGGAGACTGTTCAGCTCATAGATAATACAGTTTATACAGAGACTTCAGCTCAAGAGGACCGAGACGGTGGTAATCAATATCCATCATACAATCTTTCCGCCTCTTCCAGCTCTTTTGCCTATTCTAATCCTTATTACTTACCACACTATCCACATAGGATAATGGATAGAATTTTCTATTCTTTTCAAAAAACTAGACGAAAGAGAAAAATAATTCATCACGTTTAAAATTTGTACAGGCTGAAAATTAAAGTAAATTTGGCTTATAAAACTCAGAAGCGAAAAAAGGTAATAACAGCTGTTTTATGATTTGACAGTGACATTGACATTTGGATTTCGACAACATGCCTTAGACTTTGGACTTCTAGGAGTTGTAAATAATTTGTAAATAATTAATTTTACGTGCGGTTTTAGATAGAAAATATTTTTAATAAGTCCAAAGATGTGCTAGAGAAAATATTTACATTTATTATTTTTTGTATGTATCATTTTATTACTAGAAGAACATGTATAATCCCGCCGTTACTGTAAAACGTATAGACGTTTTAATTCGTATTTTAAATGGTCGTAAAACTATAATTACACCAAATAATGTTCGTGGTTACACTAGCGGAGGAAAAGTAACTATCGGGAATATAAGCAAAGAAGTTAAATCCGCCAAAAAACTTCAATATGTTCCAAAAAAATATTGTAAGTACATAGTAGTATAAACTTTAAAAGAAATTTCATAACCTTATAACTTTTTTCTTTACTAGCAAGATTTTTTTTATTGTGATTCTTTGAGCTTCAAGTCAATTATAATACAAATCTTAATGTCAATAAATTTATTATTTTGTTGTAAAATAATATCATCTAAGTATATTATGATCATTGCTTATCCTCATCTAGTATCTGTACTTAACTTTTTCTTAATTTTAGTATCGTTAGATGGTGAAGATTTGAAGTTTTTGTCACAAAGCACCCTTCGTAACTTGAGATGGATGATGCAGAAAGATATTCTTGGCCAGGATATGTTTCTCCTTGGCCGACCAGGACCAAGCAGGTAAGCTGGATATGGTTCAGATACGATATAGTTGGTACAGGTACAGTAAAAAAACACTTGGTTTGTGTATTTTTACTGCACAACATAAGCATCAAGAACCTTTACTTTGAACATCCAATAAACCTAAACAAGTTAGAAGCATGATAGGCTGCCTTGAGACTATGATAAAAGTAAAACTTAATTAAAATTTCTTGACAATTTTATTAGAATTTTTCATACGTTTATTGTTCCGTTGTAGGAGAAAAGTGGCATTGCAATATTTAGAGCTTACCCAAAGAGAGCTAGAGTATGTTGCTTTATCAAGAGATACCACTGAAGCAGACCTCAAACAGAGAAGAGAGATAGAAAAATCAACAGCCAAATATTTTGATCAGGTAATTTATCTATATTGACAATACAATAATATGTCTTAATGCTTATGATAGATAATATATATAAGATTGTGTTTTGCATTACTATTGTTATGTTCTAGAGTGCTGTAAGAGCAGCAATAGAAGGCAGAGTGCTAGTTATAGAAGGTATCGAGAAAGCTGAGAGAAATGTGTTGCCAGTATTAAATAATCTACTAGAGAACAGAGAGATGCATTTAGAAGATGGAAGATTTCTCGTACCTGCGGCCAGATACGACAAGCTTTTGGAGGTAAATGTTGCATGAAAATTAAAAAAAAAAAACAGAAAACATAAAAATATACAGACACATGAGAAATGTTAAAACTCTTCAAATTTGTTACTCTAAACGTTTCTACCCAACTGCCCAAATATTACTTTATTATCAAAGTCACACACACAGGCCTTATCACACTAGCTCCTTTAAGCAGCGTTGAGGAGCGGGTAGGACACGAGTGAGTTGCGGGCGCATTGCGTGCACATCTCGGCAGGAGTGCGGCGTAGTATTATCGCTTAGTACACAAAGACTTATGAATGAATGTAATACGATACAAACACCTGGCGTAAATTTCCAAACTACCTCACTTGAGAACCTATTTAACAGATAAAACAATGTTTTTGTTTCACTACAAACATTTCAAAAGTGAACAACTTTATTAATGTTTCATAGTACTTTAATTTCTTTTCTTTTTATACTGTTATATTCATACTTTAGATTACAGAAAAACATTGAAATAAGTATATTCTATATTTTTATAATCTTTATTTTTTCGTTAAAAAAAATAATAAAGTATACATAGTTTAATTTCACTATTATGTTACATGTAACTTATGTATTTAGTGTTGGGACGTCGGAGATTATAGTTAAAAATTAAACAATGTACTTAGTTGGTGATACGTGTATTAGTCTTCTACAAGTGATATGCAAGTGGACGATAGGTAAAAGATGGCCGAGTGACGAAGCGGTTCAAGTTAGGAGCATTGCTATTAAAAAGCTACAGGCGTTTCCGAACATGCCCCCGGGCGTTGAAAACTCTGTTTTCAACAAGAAGTTGAAGAAACCGGTAATGGGCAAATCTTGCTGAATGCTCTTCGGATGACTCCAGTTGATGTACGGATGTCGGCTACACGAACTATGCCATCATGGCCAGGGTAGACTGCGATGATTCTTCCTAGTCTCCATTTGAGCGGTGGCAAGTGATCCTCCTTTACTACAACCAAGGTGTCCAGCTTCAGTTCACTTTTGCCAACCCGCCATTTAGCTCTCTGCTGTAATTCAGCAACATACTCCTTACTCCATCTTGACCAAAAGTGCTGTCGGAGCTGCTCGATTCGATGAAACCGAGACAAATAATTCGACGAATGATTCTCGTAATCGGGCTGTGGCAAACAACTTAGCGGTCGACCAATTATAAAATGACCTGGTGTCAACGGCGTGCAGTCAGCAGGATCGGAAGAAAGGGGAGTCAGCGGCCTGGAGTTCAAAATCGCTTCAATTTGTGTGAGTAGGGTGTTAAGTTCCTCGTACGTCAAATTACAATTGCCCAACACTCGCATTAAGTGGTACTTTGTTGACTTAACGCCCGCCTCCCAGAGACCACCGAAATGAGGAGTATACGGAGGAATAAAGTGAAACGACACGCCTTCATTTGCCAGACTTTCACCTAAAGAATTGCAATTCGATTTTAAAAATTTGGAAATATCGTTAAAAGCGCCGACAAAGGACTTTCCATTGTCCGAGTAAATATTGTGAGGTTTTCCTCTACGCGATATAAATCTACGCAGTGCTAATAAAAAACATTTACTCGTTAAATCCCCCACTAATTCTAAATGAATAGCCTTTGTAGCAAAACATACAAAAATCGCGATGTATACCTTAACCAGCCTGCATCCTCGACCTTGGCGACTAGCAGACATAAGAGGACCCGCATAATCGAGACCTACGTTCTCAAAAGGAAACCCACCTGAAACTACACGATGTCGTGGGAGATTGCCCATCAGAGGAGTTACAACCTCACCTTTCATACGGCTACATCGTACACATTTGTGATAAGAGGCCTTCGCTAAATTGCGACCACCTATAGGCCAATACGTTTCCCTAATAGTAGCGAGTAATAATTGTGGGCCGGCGTGAAGTAGTCTCTTATGTTCTGATTCAAACAACAACTTGGTAAAAATATGAGTGGACTGTAATAATATAGGGTTTTTTTTGTCGTGTGAAAAATCAGAATCATCAAGACGACCCCCAACGCGCATTATTCTATCATTATCTAAATATACATTAAATTTAATCAAAGGACTTTTCCCAGGCAAATCTTTATTTTTCAAAATTAATTCATACTCAGGAAAAGACTCATTCTGACACGTTCTAATTATTAACTTCAATGCATTTCCTAATTCAACTTCACTTAAATAGTTTGTTAAACATGGCCGACTCTTACAACAATTGATAAATCGCAAAACGTAAGCGATGGAACGTAATAGTCGTGTGTAATTCGAAAAGCGACTGAAATCAATCAAACCGATATTGCAATTAGAACTGTCTACAATAGCAGATAATGCTATTACGTCAGGTTTAGTTTCTGGTAAATTTTCAAGATGTTTAGGTTGAGAAGGTAAGAGTATCGGAATTTGTTTCAAATATTCGGGCCCCGACCACCACAGGTCAGAAATTTGCAAGGAACTTATATCCAAACCACGAGATATAAGATCTGCAGGGTTCTGTGTAGTTGGAACGTGTAACCATCGGCAATTTCCTGCTCGTTCTAAAATTTCAGCTACGCGAGTGCGAACAAACGGCTGAAGTCTAGAAGGAAGAATCTGCAACCAGCTTAAAACTATGGTAGAATCAGTCCAAAATGAAACAGTATGTATGTTACACCGAATTGAGTTTACAACCTTCTCATAAAGGCGAGTTCCTAACAAAGCACCACACAACTCAAGCCTCGGAATTGTCGTAGGCTTAATGGGTGCAACTCGACTCTTTGCTGCTAGCAAACGAACCACAACATCTCCATCACTGTTAACAGTTCGGACATAAATGCACGCACCATACGCGCGCTCTGATGCATCGGAAAAAATATGCAGTTCAAAAGCTTTATATGAATCACAAACAACCATACGAGGTACTTTAATTTGGTTCAATAATGGCAATGATAATAAAATATTATTCCATTGTTTCTGAATGTCTGCACTGAGAGGCTCATCCCACGAAAGTTTTCGCAACCACAAACTTTGTAGCAGCATCTTCATGACAATCACCGCAGGCGCTAATAAGCCTAAAGGATCGAAGATTTGTGCAATGACTGACAGAAGATCTCGCTTACTATTACCATTTGGTAAAGATAACTTTGAGGAAAAGCAGATTTCATCATCATCAGCACTCCAACCAATACCTAACAGTTTACTAGGCTCATGAGATCCAAAGTTTAAATCAAGCGGTGTGCGAGAAGTATGAGGCACCAAACGAGGATCGTTTGACTTCCACTTACGTAATGTCATACCAGCTGACGCGAGCTCATCAGTTACTGTTAGTCGTATGTTCAAAGCATCATCAAAATCATTGCTTCCAGTCAGGAGATCATCTACGTAGAAATCGTGCTGAATGATCTCAGAAATTTTAGGATTACTACAGTCAAGACCTATCTGCTTTAAGCACCGAGTTGCAAGAAAAGGAGCACTAGCGGTACCGTAAGTGACGGTATTGAGCTGAAAAGTTTTTATAGACTCGGACGTCGAATTACGCCAGAGTATTTGCTGCAAATACCTATCACTAGGGTGAACAACTAATTGTCGGTACATCTTTTCGACATCAGATGATAAAATATATTTATATTGCCTAAACCGGAGTAAGATTGACATTAAGTCATCCTGCACGGTTGGTCCGACCATCTGAATATCATTTAAGGATATCCCGGATGATGTGGAAGAGCTGGCATTATACACTACTCTTAATTTTGTAGTAGTGCTACTTTCTCGCAATACCGCATGATGAGGTATAAAGTACGCATGATGTTGTGTTTCGGGATGTTGACATTCAGTCATATGACCGAGTAGCTGGTACTCTGACATAAAGTCATAATACATCTTGCCTAGCTCTGGCTTATTTTTTAACCGACGTTCTAAATGAACCAAGCATTGTGTAGCCCGTTGCAAAGAGTTACCTAAAATATCTGGGTTCTGCTTTAAAGGAATACGAACACAAAAACGTCCGTCATCTAAACGAAATGTATTTTCAACAAAATGTTCCTCGCATAGCTTCTCCTCAGGTGAATATGGTAAAAAATGTGAGTTGACTTCTTCTAATTGCCAGAATTTATCTAAATCAAAATTAGCATTTTTATTCTTTACCTGAGTGTCAGATACATTTGTTAAATTACATCTAATGTCGTTCACGAACAATGTATGATGACGTTGAGAGGCGATGGGTCCTGAGACAACCCAGCCTAATTTAGTTTCAAAAAGCATAGGCATTTTATCACCTAATTTTCGGTTTCGTGATCCTATCAAATCCCAGAAGACATCAGCACCTAGTAAGATATCAACTTCACCTGGCTTATAAAATATCGGATCTGCTAAACAAATATCTGAAGGAATTTTAAGATACCTAATATCTATTTCTCGATTTGGCAAACAACTCGTAATTGACGGTAAAATTAAACAAGTAATGTCAGTAACAAAAGTGTCATTTAAAGACATCATGCTAACACGACACATTTTACCTACGTGTGACGACACGTTATTAATACCAAGAATAGATTTATTTATTTTATAAGTGTTTAAATTCAAACTTTCGGAAAGTCGTTGTGTAATCAAACACGATGTGCTACCGCTGTCTAACACCGCGCGAACAATATGTTCGCGATTATTGGTATCGTACATTTTTATTAAAGCGGTGGACAATAATACATCATCATGTTGTTTAATATCACAAGAAGAAGAAACATTCACGGACAAAGTCAAATTATTATTTGAGCCACTCGACAAAGTGGATGACTGTGCCGATGACGATGATGATGAAGAGTCACTAGGTAAGTGGTTACTTTCATTGCGTGTGTTATTATTATTCTTAAAATCATCTAAGTGTACAAGTGTATTATGCCGGCGTTTACAAATTTTACAACCTTGTTTTTTGCAGCGATTTGCAAAATGGCCAGAACGAAAACAATTAAAACATATTTTATAGTTAGGTAGTAATTTTAACCGAGCTTCATTGCTCAAAGCGAGAAAACGCGAACAATTTGATAAACTATGATCACCTTTACAGCTAGGACAAAATGTTTTATTTATCGATTCTGCAGTGCAACTATTTTGTACTGAGACCATAGATTTAAATTTTGAATTTTGTTTACTAGTAACTGAACAATTATTACGTGACAATTCTAAGGTTTCAATTAAATCGGCTCGATTGCGAATAAAATTAATGAACATATTAAATGTGACAGTGTCCTCCTTGTCAATACGACCCTTAAACTCTTCCCACTCTCGATAGGTTTTTTGGTCTAATTTTTGAGTGACAATATATATCAATAAAGTGTCCCACTGCTGGACGGGCTCACCTAAGGACTCCAGTGCACGAATATTTTTATTCAACTGGTCGATCAATCGCTTTAAAATAACTGATGACTCCTTTGTTATATTTTCAATGCTAAACAAGGCTGAAATATGATTTTGAATAAGTAAATGTTTATTATCAAATCTTTCACATAATAACTTCCAAGCAACTGAATAATTACTGGCCGAAAAGTCAATAGACTGAATTACTACCGATGCTGATCCGTCAAGTGAAGCTCTAAGATAATGGAACTTATTTATTTCATCTATGTCGTCGTTCGAATGAATGAGACTAGTGAAGGTGTCGCGAAACTCGAGCCAATGATCATACATCCCATTAAATTTTGGTAGCTGAATCGTAGGCAACTTAACGAGCTGATGACGGGCACTAGCACGGGTGCCTTTGTCGCTGGAATCGTGCTCGGCGTATTTATTATAATTACTTAATATATCCTGAGCGGTTGCCAGCGATTGATAATACTGGGACTCAAATTCCATGCGCGACGCGTACTGAGTCTGAGCATCTTCGACCGAGCACTCCAATTGCAACTGTACCTCGTCGTAACGTTCATATAAAGATTCTAGTTTGCTCATACGTAATTGCAATTCTTTAGCGTCCGTACTAACCAAAATATCTTTCTTACCCAATTCCGTACAATAATTTATGAATGCAGTTAATCGTCCTTTATAACTTCCTCTCCTTTTGATTAATTCCTTTACATCCTCATCTCCGGCCATCCTGGGAGTCGAGCGCAGCTAACCTTTAATTGATACAGTTCCAAATTGAGTAAACAATAAAAAATATTATAATAAATAACAAGAAACCCACAAACAAAGGTTCTTGTTTAATACTGATTACTTCAGTTAACTTACAATGTATGTTTCAATAAACTTTGTACCTATTAATGCAGCTTTTATTTAACTAATACAGTCAATAACAACCCAATGACTTTATTATACCTAATTTAATGTAAATAAATACAAGCACTTTAAACTATTATTGTTATATCTAAAGTTAATAATGAAAGTTAATAATAAATAACTAATCTTTAAACTTACATGTGCACAAGTACTGAAGTGAATGATCAATCATATACCTATTCACATAATATGATTAATTAAGCTTAATAATGTAGCAATTATAATGACAATATTGCTAACTATACTGTTTTTAAGTATTATTTAAGCTTAATTACAGGGAAATATGATACACTAGAAACAATCTATTCACAATGCCACAAGTTGTTATTATAACAAAATAATAGGTAATAAGTGTACTAACCTTATTAATATTTGTCGTCTAACACTAACTATTACCTGATTGAGTGCTGGGTTAGGTATTATCATTAAAATATAGACTTAACACCTTATACTTTATCCAATTTTTCCAGTAGCACGATATTATAACCTCCAATCCTTAGTTAACTTGCCGGTTATTTTACGTTCTCGTATTTAATGTCGAATTAATGCACTATAACCGTTGATCTTCTGATTAAGCAATCCGGCTTCGATCCAGGACCATGTTGGGACGTCGGAGATTATAGTTAAAAATTAAACAATGTACTTAGTTGGTGATACGTGTATTAGTCTTCTACAAGTGATATGCAAGTGGACGATAGGTAAAAGATGGCCGAGTGACGAAGCGGTTCAAGTTAGGAGCATTGCTATTAAAAAGCTACAGGCGTTTCCGAACATTTAGTAAAGTTATTCATTTTCGAAAGTGGAACGAAACGTTTTTTATCTGTTAAAATAGGTTCTCAAGTGAGGTTGGGTTTGAGATTTCTTTAATAATACAGGCCTAAGAGGTAATTAATAAATTTAACTTTTTTTGCAACAGGAACACGGAGAGGAAGAAATATCAAAATGGCGTCTAGTGCGCGTGGACGAGGCGTTCCGGGTGATCGCCCTGGGTTTGCCCGTGCCCCGCTACACCGGCCAGCCGCTCGACCCGCCGCTGCGCTCGCGGTTCCAGGCGAGAGACGTCGCCGCAGTCGGCTACGGGGTAAGTGTGACACAAGATGGCGGCCGTGATACACGACAAGATGGCGACCCGCTGCACGACGAGATGGCGGCGTGTATGTCGGTTGTTCTAGTGTGCTGAGCGCGAGTTTTTGTCACTGTTACCCGGGAAAAATATAACTACAATTTGCATGGAATTGAAACCTTAGTGGCAAACGATGGTGCCTAATTCGACACAAAATATCACTAAGAAGAAGCTTGTAGAAGCAAAGTAATTGCGCTTTGTCTATTTAATGCTGTATATTTTATAGAAATCAGTTCATTTGATAGCTTTTTAAACTTGTTTTACATACATACATACAGATACTCCCAATAGTTGGTTTGCCGTGTTTAATAATTTGCTAGTAGTCTGCACACAAGCGATCTTAGATAAAATACTTGTGAAAAAATAGTTAAAAAATGGTTACAACTTAGGTACGTATACCTAGGTATAATATTATAATACTTTCTAATTCTTTACGTCAAGTAAACATTTTAATATTATACATGCGAACTTAACATCATGCACTATACAGTAATACTTGGTGGGGAAAAAACCAACATTTTATATACGAGGGTTTTATTATATACTTAACATATGAAAGATAATAAACACAAGCTTGAATTACATACAAAAGTCCACGTACAGTTATTGCGTCTGTGATATCAAACTTTCCGTTCTACTTGTTAAATTCGATCCTGCCTTCTTAGTTATCGCTTCTGGCATGAAAATATGGACCTGCTTCCGAGTTTTCAGATCCGGTATCTGTTTCTTGTTAATCAATTCCGTGTATTGCTTTTCGATCGCGTTCTTTTCCGTCGCGATCTTCTGTCTCGCTTCAATGATGTTCATTTTCAAGTTGACCTTTTTGCTGTCCCTTTTGTCGCGTTGCGTGACTTTCGTTCGTGACTGTTTTGCGTAGTTCTCGATCGTGTTGGCGGACGGTAAATAAACTTCCAGCCGATCGATATTGGCACTCGTCTTCGTTTCCGTTTTTATCTCTTTCGGTCTCAGCTCGGTCGCCGTTTTCGACTTCACCAGGTCCCTCCTCTGCGTCTCCGGCCAGCCGTGTCTCGGTTGGGTTGTCTCCGTGTTCGTCGCCAGCAGATCGACTTTGCCTGCCAGGTCCAGCCACTGCAACACTCTGTCCGATAAATCGGTGTTCTCCTTCGCTTCGTTTCTTGCCGTCCTCGTAGTTTTGTTTGCTCTCATGTTGTCCCAATCGATCGTGGTATTATCCTCCTCAATTTCCGGTGACACGTCGTCCCCGCGACAATCGTCGGGGCTCTCTACGAGATTCAATTTTTCTATATCCGTATGTTCGAGCCGATCGGTATCGTATGGTTTATGGCTTTTTATCACGAAGTTGAGTTGTCTCAGCTCGTCGATTCCGTCGTCGTATGTGCTGAGGCGTCTTTTGGAGCTGGCGGAGGAGAAGGGCCGGCGTTTCGAGCTCTTGACGAAGTGGGGGTCGTCGTGCGTGAGTATCGCGTGTCGGAAGCCGTCGACCCACACGGTCCTAATGTACATGGGGCGTTGGGACGACTGCCAGAGTGCGGGCATATTACACCAATCGTAACTTTAACTCGCTGGGTCACGCGATTTTTTTGTCATGATTAAATTTATTGTCCTCGTTCAGTTTCCACTCTGGAAGCAAACGAAAGTTTTATAGTTTTTCGTTAGGTTATGCTGAAAATACTGTTAGCGACTGTTTTTTGTTGCGTGCTTCTTTCTTTGTGAACTTAAAAGAGCATTGATCGGTTTTTATGAGTGTTGATTGAAGATTGAACTTCAAAAAGTATATATTTGACCCTTCAGCTATGGTATATGAGCATTTGATGTCAATATTTAACTGAATTTTAAGCAAGTCACGCAAAGGCGTCAAAACTCCACACCGACTAATTTAATTAAAGGAAATGGAACTGTTACTGGCAGATTGTGCGTTTTAACACTTCCTTATTTCTGTATTTGGGTTTCACTTTGTTGAGTTTATTTTTTTAATTCGATATTGCTTTGACAGGGAAGTTTCAAAATTTCAAGATTGTTCCACACTCGTTAACAGTAATTACTCCTAAAACTCTATTCATCTCTGGTCATATCGGCCACAATATCGGCTTCAGTTACCCCTTACTATTTAAAACCTTTATCTATACTCCTACATATTACGCTAAGAGCCCTGATTTAAGATGCTACCGCTATTTATCGCTTACGAAGTTCGAAAACAAAATGTATAATATTTGACATAAGGTTCACTAAATGACAAGCAATTTCGTGTGTCACTTAGCAAAGCTTATGTCAAATCCCATACATTTTGTTTTCAAACTTCGTAAGCGATATTTAGCGATGTCATCTTGAATCTGGGCCCAGGCCCTTTGAAAGAGAGAGACAATCATTTGCCATAATTTGTTGTCTTTGTCGTTTAACGTATAATTTGTATCTTGCACAGTTTTACAATTGAAGACATAGGTACATAAAGCCTAGCCTAGCTCTCGACTCGGAGGTCGTGGGTTCGATTCCCGCGTTGGAACAACAAAAATGTTGTTTTCAAGTTTGGTTAGGACTGTGGCTTCTGACCTGATTGTCTGACAAGAAAGATGATCCATGCGTCGGATGGGCATGTAAGAAGTCGGTCCTTTGCCTGTTCTCCCGCCAGTCGTGTCGGTTATCCGTTCCACTGGGCTAGGATAGTGAAGGAAGAGTGAGTGCTTCGGTGTATTGCGCACACACTTAGTCATTATAAAATAACCCCTGCGTAGCGAAACCGGCCACCGTCACCGAAATCGGTGTGGGAGCCATTATTATTATTACAGTCCATACTCTTTTATTGAAGCGAAAATCCCCAGCATGGTTTATTGATTGATTATTTACCTAGAATTTCGAGACAGTTATGTGGTCATTTGGTTATATACTTGTTGCTTGCTTTTGAGCTTAAAGGCTTAAACCCATCAATAATCATAGCAACCATACTAGTTGTCGTTTCGGTAAAACCAGGCCAGCTACGTAGAATTTATTTTATAGTGCCTAGGTATGTGCGCAATATACAAGGGCACTCGATCTTCTTTTACTCTCATAACCCAGTGGACGCGACTGGCTAGAAAGCAGGCGCAGAAACGACTATTTACATGCTTTTCTTTCTCGTCAGACAATCAGGTCTGCATTGTTCTAACCAAATTTGACAACTTTTTTTAGTTATTCCAACACGAGAACCAAACCTGTCAAAGCCAAGCTTTAACTACTGCATCACGGACGCGAACACAACCACCATAACACAACATACATACCTACATGTCAGTAGTTACTGTAGATGCAAATAGTATAATAATCCAGAAATTTTTTCTTAAATACAAAATTATTTTAATTTAAAAAACAATGTTTATGGATTTTCAAGATCCTGTGAAATCTAAATATTTTGATATTTTGTTTGATAATTGCAATCGTTTCCAACTTTAAAAACTTTTGCCGCAATTCTAAATAAAAAAATGTGACATTTGTTTTTTTAATTTCGCAAGTGTCTGCGGATCGGTGGTGCGATGAGTCGCGACATCGCAACTTCCCGTGGCGTGTGTGACTGGCTGCTTATCGGTTTTCCTGTCGAGTTTTGTTAAGCTTCGTTCTTAAGGTCCTTTCACACTGGCATTTTCTTTAGAATTTTCAGTACGAAAAATGCGATGTAGGGTAATTTTTCCAAATCCAAATCTTTTTGTTTATTCCTTATTAATCTAATCCCTAACTAAGTTAAACTTGTGGTATTCGATGTAAGTTTTTCATTATACTCTTTTGTCGAAACTTGAAATATTATTTTAAATAACTTAGGTATCTACATAATACATTAAAAATTATTTGTATGTACTGTAACTAGGTTCACAATATAACATGTTCTGCCTAACTAGTAGCCAATATATTATAGCTCATAGTGGTTATACGATTTTAAGGTGGATCTTAATATAAGCTCTACTTAAAGTGGTATCGAGCTCCATCGGTAATAAGTTAATAACTAATGAGAAGCAATCTTACATTAAAATTACTTATCTAACAGTTTTGCAATATGATGTATCCGTGTTGAATTTATTTTAATATCTTCTCACTTCCAACACTTTATTGTAAAGGGTCCGTTATTTACAATTTACTACTGGCTGTATAAAATCATGCCGAGTTTGCAATACCGAAGGGGAGGGGTTTTGTGAAACAATACGTCACCAAAACAAATGATACAGCACTGCTGCGGGTTTTGTTTATGGCAAAAGTCTTCTTTATGGTAGTCTTGTAAAAAGTAGCAAGTATTCACTTCCTTTGCTTATCCAATCATCATAAATCGATTTACGGCACTTTTCAATAATCAAGTTATAGGATGGTAGTGTAAAATGCCAATTTTTAATTATGTTTTTTTTTATATTATGTACCTGCACTGTTGTCTGTTACTATACCTAATGAATGATAATAAAAAATGAATTATTCATCTAAAACATAAAATCCATGCCTTGTGAAACTGTTGTAGCATGCAGTTTGTATCTATCATAAAAATATAGAAACTTGATACTAAGACCACATAGACATAATTATAAGGACAGGCTATTTCATAAATTTGGCCTAAATATTTCTGAGTACAAGCATCGACGAATTTTATTCGTCTATGGTACGAGGAAAAAATTACGACATGGAAATCGGACTACGATCTTGCTAAGGCGTGTAATTGCTTCCGTAACCTGTGATAACAGCCTTTTATATAAAAAAATATTAATATAAAAGAGAAAGATAACAATATGCACATGTTACAATGTCTATCGTTTTTCGTACTTTAACTTTTTCGTGATTTCGTAGCCTTACCTTGTGCTTTTTACAGCGTATGCAAAAAATATTTATATAAACTATTTGGATTATGTTGTACTGGCAATTGATTACTAAAATTTGAATAAAAAACTGCCATAATAATAATACAACAATCAAAGTCACAGTAAACCACCTGTATTAGCCGAATATGGCGTGTACAAACTTAAATTAGCTCTAAATAATGTCCAAGCCAAGTTTAGCTATTGGCAGATTGCAGAGCACGATATTTAATGGGCTCCCACCCGACGTCGGGTCGCACGATAGATGCTAATAGTTGATGTTATCTATGATACCCCATTAACGCTCCGTTCTACCTTCAGTTCGGACTGAACGGATGCAAAATCGTCTGTTTGCAGATTGGCCTGGAGGCAGAACACATTAATAATAGCTCCCCTCACCTATTTCGGTCTCAGTAGCCGATTTCATTGAAACCAGGCCCGCTACCCAAGAGTTATTTTATAGTGCCCCAAGTGTGTACGCAATACACAAAAACACTCTCTCTTCCTGTTACTCTCATAACCCAGTGGGCGGGAAACCGACACGACTGGCGAGAGAACAGGCGCAGGACCGACTTTTTACATGCCCATCCGTCGCATGTTCATCTTTCTTGTCAGACAATCAGCCTGCTTTGTCCTAACCAAACTTCAAAACAACATTTTTTTCGGCAATCGAACCCACGACCCCCGAGTCGAGAGCTAGGCTCTAAGCCACTGGACCACAGCGGCGATAATCTACACTGATATTATAAAGAGGAAAGATTTGTATTTTTGTATGTAACGACTAAACTCAAAAAGTACTGGACCGATTTTAATAATTCTTTTTCATTAGAAAGCTACATTATTACTGAGTAACATAGGTTATATAAAAATCATATGCTGTTCGTTAGTCTCGCTAAAACTCGAGATCAGCTGAACTGAGTCGGCTATTTTTGGTCTTGAAATATTCGTGGAAGTCCCGGGAAGGTTTACACGGTTTCCATGCTCAACGAAGTGGGCACGGGTCAGCAGTAATATATTAATTATATAATATTATAAAGAGGACTTCGACACTTTACGAATATTAATACTACACGATACGAATTTGGTACCTACAGATATAGCATACAACACAGGGTTAGGGCCAGTTTGTGAAAGGGTTTCGCACAAAACTCCTGAGTAGCTGGTTTGGTTTCAATGAAACCGCCGTTACTGAAATAGGTGTGGGAGGCAATATTATTATAGACTAGCTGTTCTCGCGACTTCGCTCGCGTTGTTTTTGAGTGAATTAAGCCGTTTATGCAGAGCACGCACTGTAAGTCCCCAAATGTGAATAATTTTCCCCGTTTTTGCAACATTTCTCACTGACGCTTCGCTCCTATTGGTCGCAGCGTAATATTATATAGCCTAAAGCCTTCCTCTATAAGTGGACAAACCAACAAAAAAAGTTTTTTTTAAATCGGACCAGTAGTTGAGATTAGCGCGTTTAAACAAACAAACTCTACCGCTTTATAATATTAAAATAGATTAGAATAGATTTTCATAGTTCACAGTGTACAGTCAGCCCTATTGCAGTTTCATGTGAAGCGGCCGTTAAGGTTCTGTAAACAATTCTGTTACTCGACTATATTAATTCTCTACGTAATTAGAAACATTTGATTTTCATTACCGACTTTGATGAATAACTGCCACGGTATCGTGGTCTGACTGTGGTTGAATGTTACAAAATTAATGGTTTCCTTAATAGAATTTGTACCATTTACATAATGTGATTCCTTTGGAAAACTTGCGCCTAGTTTCTAAAAGGCTGATCAAGCAGTCGATCAGCTAACATGTGAGTTAACAAGCCATTCTGAACGCTCATTGGTTAACGTAGCGAGTGAGCGAAGTTGTTGCGTGTGATGTCGTTGAACATGACCTGCAACAACTTCTCTCACTGTATTGTTCAGGCTTTACAACGCGATCTGTCGCGGAGGGTTCGGTCCCTAGAACTTTGGCTTTTGCGTCCAGTACTCGTACTGGGCGCGCCATTATTTGACTTTGGATTATCCCACGTGGAGGGATCCGAGGATCTCTGGCCGTGGTTCCTTCGTGATCCTTCGTGGGGCCCTCCCTGTTCGAGGGCATCTGTCGGCAGGGAGATTTCATACTTGATGATGTAATGTTCATCGAGGAGCGTTTAGAATGGTTTGTTAACTCAAAATTTTTTATATATTAGGTCCTTACATATGAAATTGGCGTTTTGTATGGTAGGAACATAAAGGCGATTTTTTCATATTAAAATATATTTTATTATTCAAAGTATTTACCATTGCTACCTATACACTTTTGCCATCTTATAGGTAGTTCATTGATCCCTTTACTAAAAAAACCATTCGGACGGGAATCAATGAAATCTTTTAAAGCGGTTTGGACTGCCTCATCGGAATTGAATTTTTTTCATTGCAAGAAGTTATCCAAATTTCGAAAAAAATGGTAATCTGTTGGAGCAAGGTCCGGAAAGTACGGTGGATGTCTTAGACATTCTAAAGCTCCTCTAATTTGGTAGCCGTCTGTTGGGCCGTGTGTGGTCTAGCGTTGTCTTGAAGCAGCAGTGGCGTAGAGCGATTGACAAGTCTCGGTTGTTTAACGGCGAGCTTTTCCATCATGGTTTGCAGTTGCTGACAATAGACATCAGACGTAATCGTCTGACCAGATTTAAGACTAGTCCACAAAACGCTTACAAGTAACTTTTTTTTAGTAAATTTTCGCTTGGGGCAAGACTTTGATGGTTCACCAGGGTTCAGCCATTGCGATGAGCGTTTACGATTATCGTACAGGATCCACTTTTCATCACATGAAATGATCCGATTTAAAATTCCTTCATTATTGTGCCGATTGAGCAATATAACGCAGCAGTCGACGCGCGTTTGTCGGTTTGCTTCACTCAATTCATGAGGTACCCACCTTTCAAGCTTTTTCACCTTCCCAATTTGCTTCAAGTGGATTAAAACGGTTTTGTCACTAACACCGCAGCCTGTAGCTAACTCTGATGTGGTTTACGATGGATCTGCTTCCACAATAGCCTTCAATTCATCATTATCGACCTTGGTCTCCGGCCGTCCACGGGGCTTGTTCTGCAGGTCGAAATTTCGACAACGAAAGCGTTGAAACCAAAAACGCACCGTGTTTTCTTTTGCGACACCACCCCCATACACATTATTAATCCTTCGAGCCGTTTCTGCAGCACTGGTGCCACGGTGGAACTCGTACTCGTAAATAATGCGATATTTTAAGTTTTCCATTTTGTGAAATGAGTGATGCAGAAAAAAAAAGCAAAAGAGAAAAAAACAAATGAATTACGGTTTTCAAAACACAAATGCATGAGTAAAAAGCTGTTTAAATTTGAATTTGGAATTCCTAACCAAAGAGGATAATATTTAAGATCAAAGTGGTCAGTACGACAAAACGCCAATTTCATATGTAAGGACCTAATATTTTGTTGTGTCTTGTTGTATTCGTTGAAACATTTAATTATTCATAATCAAGTTTTATTTTTGCAGGAGCACCTCGCCACACTCACATCGGACCTACCCGGTGTGGACAGTTCTAAGCTAGAGAAGATTCTATCGGCGGCATACGCGCTCACCAGCCCCGAGCTGCAGCAGATCAGCCTGCCGGACTTTCCCATCGACAACCTGCACGCCGCCGCCGCCATATTGGTGAGTGTAAAGTTGGTGCGAGTGCTGTAAGCAGCGTGAAGTTGGCGCGAGACCTGTCGGCGGCGTAGTCGCTCGCCGGCCCCGAGCTGCAGCAGATCAGCCTGCCGGACTTCCCCATCGACAAACTGCACACCGCCGCCGTCATCTTAATGAGTGTGAAGTTGGTGCGAGTGTTGTAAGTAGCGTGACGTTGGCGCGAGAGCTGTCGGAAACGTAAGGACGTAATATATAAGTATCTAATATTTACAATGAAATTATCCTTTTGCCACTGTTAGGTGTAGTAAAACTACCAAGGTCGCTTGATGGCAATTAGGCAACATAAGTTTATTTCACCAATTTAATTCCCTAATAAGTTTTGAAACAAGTTCAAATGATAATAATAATTGTTAGACTAGGAATTTCGCACAAAACTTTGTCGACCTTTGAATACCTGATGGTGGTATTGCGTGGTGAAGGCCGTGACTAACTTAGTTAGTAATATAGAACTGGTGAATTAGAGTATGCGACATCATCATCATCATTCCAACTATGTCGTCCACGTCTAGACATAATAATGCCTCCCACGCCGATTTAGGTGATGATGGCAGGTTTAATTGACACCAGGCCAGCTACGCAGGAGTTATTTTACAGTGCTCAAGGGTGTGGGCATTACACAGAAGCACTCTTTCTTTCTTCACTCTCGTAGCCCAGTGGGACGGATAATCGACACGACTGGCGGGAGTTCAAGCGCAGGACCGACATGCCTCTCCGACGCATGGATCATCTTTCTTGTCAGACAATCAGGTGATCAGCTTGCATTGTCCTAACCAAACTTGAAAACAACATTTTTTGTTGTTCCAACGCGGGAATCGAATCCACGATCTCCGAGTCGAGAGCTAGGCTCTAAATCACTAGACCGCGGAGGCGATACTACTAGACATAAGCATCCCCCAAAGTATTTATCATGGGGCGTAGTGAGGCGCTTAGCGAGCGCAGAGAATAATAATATCTGCGGAAACCCTACTGTTAATTTCCGGATATATATTTAATATTCCCCCTGTCGCCTTTTACAACACCCTCAGACAGGTAGGTGCTATTCTCACACCAGCACCCACGGATAGTGGACATTACGAACATTACATATAAGTATATGTAGTTAGTAAGTATAAGTATAAAATGATATTAGAATATAATACTTTATTTGCACACATATATAAAACACATAAGGTGTTTCCTTAGGTTTCCTTACGATGTTTACCTTTATCGTTAAAGCGTCGCATATCATTCTTGAGATCTGAAAAAACCTGGTAATCAAACCTGTACCCACTCGAGTTGTACCAAATACGCCACGGAGGCTATCTACTAGAGACATAAATCTATGGTTAATACTTAATAGCTCAAGGTCGTATTTTCATGGCATTTATTGGAACATATAATATAATTTATAGACACGGCACGTTTAGTTAAATATATTCATGAGTGTACCTGTTGGTATCAGTAGGACTCCCAACTTAATAACTATACAGGGTAACTCATGGTTCATATATCAAGCCGAGTATAGTGTGAAGAGGACGCTTACGTAATTTTTTGTTTTAGCACCTCATATAAATTACTTACCATAATCACAGATGATCTTCAACCCTGGGCAGGTTAGGTCAACGACCAGTGCGTTCGTGTAGTATAGTATAGGAGCTCGCGAGTCCCAGCATAGTAAGATTCACTACTTGTGGTCATTTGAGACCTTTGTATTTTGTTTTTATCGGGTTATGGTAAGTAATTTAAATGAGCTGCCACAACAAAAATTACTCTACGCGTAATTCTCTTCACACTATATTCGGCTTGATATATGAACACACTGTACAGTACTAAGATTTATAACTATGTATATGTCGCAGTCATCTGGTTGAATCCGCTATTTAATTGAATGACTAGCGCGTTCATTGAATCCTGTTTTTACCAACAAATTTTAGAATCCGAGACTAGGACAGTAATTTCATATTTTAGTTTTTAATTTCGAAATTTCCGAATGGGTACTATTATAACGTACATTAAAGTAAATAAAAAAATATATAGGTAAAAATACATTGCTATCTGTACGAGCTGTTTGACGCAATGAAGTTTTCGCTCCAGTCATTGAATTAAATAAGCAGATTCAATAAGGTGACTGCGACGTATACAATCTGTCGAGCGTTATTTTGTCAACTGGCTGAAAACTGTTAGCTCATTTGACTGTTTCACTTCCATAGTTTACAATATAACGAAAAATAATGTGTTAAATAATTGTCAGTAATATGTTCCGCTTTACAATTTTTTTACCTTTTGGGCACGGAATGGTTTATTCTTATGGGCAAATTACCTTCATCAAATCATGTTTTATACCCTGACGATTACATTTTTTCAAAAAACATCTAATACTGCGTGTCGTGCACATTTAATGGCGTGCGGTTTTGAAATGCGTCACCAGTCACCACACCAATTTACAAAAATGTTGAAATATTGCATCTGTCAGGTGTCACGCAACCCCATTTTTAAAGCATAGTAAAAAATATTTTTTTTTTACAATATAATGTTCTTTTTTCCAGGAAAAAGTGCCTAGTATACCCAACCACAAGCTCCTCTACTACCTATACCCATACAACACATTCCTGTCGAAGGAACACGTAAAGAACGTTAAAGATATCTTCGCAAACCTAAATGTAGATACTCAAGAAAAGTGCACTCTAATACTCAAAGATATAAAACTAAAAGAGAACACAGCAGACGTAGCTCTAGAAGTAAATGGAGCTAAGTCTGAGTTCAGCGTGCCCTGTGGAAGAAGAAGAGAACGGAAGGAAGCCAAGAAGTTCGTGAACACCGGGTTCCAAACTCAACTGCTGAATGAGGTGCTGTTAAGTCACAGTGTCGGCGATTTTTGTATTGTCGGTAAGTTGGTTTGGACTACAAATGTTACGTAACTATACTTACATATAACGGGTGTAAAAAATTTTCACATTCTAGAAATATATTTATTTTTCTTTTTTTTTTCACAAAAATTTTGTTATTTTTACGACAAAAAAAAAAGAAATGGTGAAAAGTAAAAATATTTTCTTTAGTTTTTGACAACAAAAATATAAAAAAAAATACATTTCCAAAATAAGGAAAGGTAGTATAATCGTATCTCAAAATAATAGTGACTGCTCTTTTTACACCCTGTATATGCGAGTATAGCAATATTTAGTCCTTTTCACCAACGCTTGTTAACGGCTTGTTAATACCGTGCCTTCTCATTCATTGACAGGAAATATGAGAGGGATAACATTATATTTAATGAAGGATTAACTTTAACACGATTTGGTGAAATTGACACTCAACCGATTAATTAGACCGGCAAAGGAAGACGGATTGCCTGATGAAAAGCGATTACTGCTATGAGATGATTGAGAGTAAAAGGAGAGAAAGTGCCCCAATGTGTGCGCAGTGCACTATGGGGCAGTATTATAACGCAGACTGGTTTTAACTAAATCACCCCCGCCACATAATCGGTGCAAATACAACGATAGCGTTGTTAACGTCAGTTTTCTGTGAAACCGTGATAATATGTTCGTTTGAACTCCTTTTATGAAAGTTTTTGGGCTGCGTTTAATACTGAATGATATAAATTATATCGAGAATTTCAATAACCCATATTCTCCCTTCCAGGACCAAAAGGCTGCGGCAAAAGCCTCCTCGTCTCGCAATTATCAGCCCTATTAGGCTACTCCATAGAGCCCATAGTTCTATACCAGGATATGACGGCCAGAGACCTGATGCAGCAGCGAACGACCCTGGACAACGGGGATACCGTGTGGAGGAACTCGGCGCTGGTGGAAGCTGCTTTGAAGGGACACATGGCGGTGCTGGATGGTCTACATCGGATACACGCTAGCACGCTTGCAGTGTTGCACAGGTGACTTGTGTATTTTAAAATAATAATAATAATTTGTTTTCTTTTACACAATTTTTGTTACATACATAGAACAGAGTGCGTGCGTGCGTGCGTGCGTGTGTGCGTGTGTGTGTGTGTGCATCAATAAATATAATAAAAACCTATCCTAACTAACCTAATTTAAAACTACGTTTATTTAACTAACATACCAAATAACTATTAAAATTTTAAAATTTTATACTGTAATAACTTCGTAAAAACAAAGGTAAAAAAACTGTAAGAAAAATCCCACCAAAAACATTTTCATGTAAAATGTTGTCAAGACGAGTCTACACAGCTTACCCTGTGAAAAAAGTTATCAGATATCGTATAAAGCCAAGGTCTACACTACACCTTAATCAAAATCTATCAAAAACTGGTTAGATCTCATGTAGAACCAAAATTCTTGATCTATGCGCCCTTACTTCACCAGGCTTAACTTCACTTACGCTATATTGCAGTTAAAACGTGATGCTTGGCCGTTTTATTTCGCACACGATTAATGAATTCGTATGAAATTTTCGTAACGGTAGCAATGATGATTAATTGAACGAATTGAATGAGATATTATTTATGTAAGCCGTTAGGCTTACATAAATAATATCAGCTTACTAGGACGTCAGGAAGTACCTTATGAATTTTGATGATCTATAAATGAGTCAGTGACGAAATCTGGGGTTTTTAGACATTGATAAAATCTAAAGTATAATAGCTACAACATTGAAACTTTGTATGTTTCATGTTTTTACTGGTGTCATTATATGTTGAAATTTTCAACTATGTAGCATCATCCAAAGCAAAGTTATGAGAGTTCAAAAAAACGACGAAACCTTTCGAGAAAAGGTATCTAGTGCCCTTGCGCTTCGCTTGGCTCGTCTTGACGGGGGCACTCCCGTGCCCCCAGATTTTAATTGTAATTTTTTTGATTTCTTTTATTTACTCTGACAGGTTAGTGCACGACAGAGAGCTGCAGCTGCACGACGGCACTCGCCTGCTGCGGCACGACAGATACGACGACCTCCTGGCCGCGGGCGTCTCCCCCCGGGAGCTGGACGAGAGTGGGGTGAAGAGGATACATCCGGCGTTCCGGTCAGTTGCACATCCATACTGATCGGTGTTGCCAGAACGAAAAAACTACGGATTTCCGTACTTTTTGTCATACAACCGTACCATTACCGTACCTCAGTGTGCGCCGTACCTTTTTCGTACCTTATAAATTATACTACTAATAGATACTATAAAAAACTGTACTTTTGAGTTACTTTTTTGGAAATCATACTGGTACTGATATTATAGTATTGCCTCCAGTACCGATTTCGGTGACGGTGGCCGGGTGACGGTTTTATTGAAACCAGGCCAGCTACGCAGGAGCTACACAGTGCTAAGTATGTGCGCAATACACAGAATCACTATTTCATCCGTCGCTCAGTGAGACGGATAACTGAAACGACTGTTGAGAGATCAGACCAGTGTTAGTAACTTAAAGCGGACTGATTATCGTACCAGGGGCGTAAAATTATCGTACATGGATCGAAATTATCTTACTTCTTAGAATAATGTCTATTATAAACAAATAAATCATATTCACTGTACAATTTAAATATATTATATCTAGCAATATCCCGCGAAACAATTATAACCACAACCTGCAAGCAGATGAGTGAGTGTACGCATAGGCATGCGTTTGATGCACCTCCCTCCTCCCACACTGCTTATGGTGGTGGGACTTTGCACGATCGTGTTAACATTATTGCTTGTGTGGTGGTGGTGTTTTCATGTTTTTTGCTTGCGAGTGTACGCATAAGCAGTGTGGGAGGAGGGAGGTGCATCAAACGCATGCCTATGCGTACACTCACTCATCTGCTTGCAGGTTGTGGTTATAATTGTTTCGCGGGATATTGCTAGATATAATATATTTAAATTGTATGCTATGGATTTCCGCAAAGTAACGCCTGATTCAATTAACTATTAACCATATTCACTGTAATGTTGAAATGTATGCAGGTACTCTATAGTTTATCTTTTTTAAAGCACTACTTACAAATTAACAGAAGATAGAAAAACAAATGTTTTTGCGTGGTACAGATCGATTTCCTTTCCACTTCGAGTTCAGTAAACGCGCCCGGTTGAAAAATTCACTCGGAAAAAATTTTACTGTTCCCATGCAAGTTCGGTATGAAACATGCTAAAATTTCGTATTTATAAAGTAGAAATGGATATGGAAATTATCGTTCAATCTGCGTACGATAGTATAGGCTATCGTACGTAGGCACGAAATTAGCGTATGTGTATAATAGTTATAGTACGGTTCCGAACGCTGGATCAGACACTTTTTTTCGTAGCGGGAACCCACGACTTTCTAGTCTAGAGCCTGTAGTATTCGTGTATTATATATGGCTCGCCAACGTATCACCACCACCTAAGGCCATGTCGTATCTCCTCGACAGCTCTAATAGGACTGCCCCGCTAAGTGTGACCATACGCTCGAGACACTGACAGTTGAAGTGTCAACTGTCATAGTGACATACACTACAGAGCCAAAACTACTAGAAATTAGAATACTTACATAATAATTGGTGTGATTCGAACCTTCTAGAATAGTGGCTCTAGCGGAGCCTCCCACCGCGGGTCGCGGGCAGCAGTGGCTGTCCCCGGAGTTACTCAGTCTCTTCGTCTTCCACGAGATGAGGAACTTGAGCAAGCAGGAGGAGATATTCATTATTGAATCTCTTGTAAGTGTTTCTTGTAGAATACAAAGTAATGAAATGGGGAATGTAGGTGAGCATTCGAATCGTTCTTCTTTTTATTTTTAATTTGTTGAGTAGAAATCAGAGGCCCAAAAAGGGGATAATAATAGATAATATTAATAAAATTACTGTAGTGAAGGATTTTTTGTTTACCAAAAAAGGTTCACATGAAATGTTGACGTTTAATGAATAATATATTTTACTCGCTGACCCGTGCCCACTTTGTTGAGCATACAAACCGTTTAAACCTTCCCTGGACTTCCACGAATATTTCAAGACTAAAAATAGCCGAATCGGTTCAGCCGTTCTCGAGTTTTAGCGAGACTGACGAACAGCAATTCATTTTTATATATAAGATTTAGATTACTACCAAAAAATAATGACTAGGATATCAAATCTTAATAATGTAAATAAAAAAAGAAATATACAATTTCTTTACAGTACGGAAACATATCCAAGCCGATGCATTCCATAATAAACTTGGCGGATCAGCTCAGAAAATCTGACGATAACACCCTGAAAAACCTCTCGTCTTCACTATCCACGAGGCAGCTGCTCAGAATAGCGAGTCGCATGGCCAAATACCCAACGGACACAGCCTACGAGACCATCCAGAGGACTTTTCTAGCGAAATTCCTTCCAAACCTAGCCAGAAGAGCTCTAGACGGCGCCTGCCAAAATATGGACATAGAACCCCCAACAAGATTTGGTACTAATCTCCCAGAGAAAAAGCTGCCGTGCTCAGTCCAAAACGGAACTCTCACCATAGGCAAGACATCGATAGAAGTCTTCAAAACGGACGCGTTGACTAAAGTCCCCAATATACTGTTCTACGATGTGCCCCAACATATAGAGCTCCTGGAATGGCTGCTCCAGGACTTCTTGCTCGGAAACCACCTGCTCCTAGTCGGCAACCAGGGCGTTGGGAAGAACAAGATAGCAGACAGACTGCTTCAGCTACTGAATCGTCCAAGAGAATACATACAATTGCATAGGGATACAACCGTTCAGTCCTTAACAGTGCAGCCGACTGTGCAAGATGGGGTGGTCATTTATGAAGATAGTCCCTTAGTAAAGGCTGTGAAAAACGGACACGTTTTGGTGGTGGACGAAGCTGATAAGGCTCCGACCCACGTGACCTGTATCCTCAAGACGCTGGTGGAAGATGGAGAGATGATACTCAGTGATGGCAGACGAATTGTCCCTAAACTCATGCTGGATAGCTCCGCTGGGGATGTATCCAGTTTCATCCCAGTTCATGACAATTTTAGGATGATTGTTCTGGCTAATAGACCGGGATTCCCGTTCTTAGGCAATGACTTCTTCGCTTCTTTAGGTAAGACGTACTTAAATAACTTAACACGTTAGAGTAAGTTCGAAAGATAGTATACCGAAAATAGTAGGTATAGAAGTAATTGGGGTATTGAATGACTTTTGGACTAGTTAGGAAGAAAACGAAAAAGATGAGCAATATCCTAAATAAAACAATTAAATAAAAATATCCATCTCTGTCTCGCATAACGATATTTGTACGCAGGTTGGTGTAATCTGTATCGGTTGTTCCCTTCTCGTTCGCACAGTATGTTTAATAGTTTAACATCTTCGTTATTTTAATGGTACTTAAATAATTTGAGTTTTACATTATTCGTTCACCAGGTCGCTATAAGAACATTAATTAAAAAAAAACATTCAAAGGACTAATTGTGATAAGATCTATTTTTCACAGTTAGTCCTTCGATTGAGAGTTTACTTGCAACAGTTAGTATTACAGTAAGTCGTATATACCGCGGGAACTGTACCATTTGCCGCGATCATGAGTAGCCTTATCCTTATTCCATTCTCTTCTCTATTTCTGTTTTAAATTTTCACAAAAATCGCTTTGTAAAATATGAACATGGATTTTCCAACTTCTCTACTGTAACTCCAAAATCCCTTCCCCAGGTGACCTGTTCTCCTGCCACGCGGTAGACAACCCTTCTATAGAGTCCGAGTTAACCCTGCTCCGGTCGTACGGGCCGGACGTACCTCATGACGTCATGAGAAAGCTGGTCCAGGCGTTCGCCATGCTGAGAGACATGGCCGACCAGGGGCAGCTGACATACCCGTATTCCACGAGAGAGCTGGTCAATATAGTCAAACATTTACAGGTAATTAATTAAGCGTAATATTATTTTATAGGTTTAGGCACAAAGTAGATAAATAACAGAGACACGACCTGGTACTATAAAATGGTATCACCCTAATACTGGCAATTAATAAAGGGTGAAGTTCAGGCACATTCCGGAAACCGCCATCTAGCGCCACTATTGGAAAATACTAATTACTAATTTCGTTTCGTATCTTCTTCTTAATTAAGGAGTTCAATTTAGCTTAATGTGATGCGATATTCTTTATTCTATTTGTATCTAATTCGGCATATTTACATTTTATGATTTACAAACTTTAATAGTAGTGACATATTATATTGCAATTTTTGCACGCTAAGGCTGCGAAGCGGGGCCAAGAGGAGCTTAGCGGTGACCAAATTATTATTTTTTATTATTAAGTATGATCGTGCTGTTTCTGTGGAAACGGAGCGGAGATTTCGAGCATAGTGATTGGTCGATTCGGGCACCGCAAGCATCCTCCGCCCCGCTCCGCGTCAGTGGAAACGCAGCCTAAGTCGGGATAACTACAATTTCTATGGCCATTCTGGCGTGCCAAACTACAGACATACATAACCCTCTTTTTGACGCAGTCGGATTAAAAACTTACTGTCTTCCAGAAATACCCAGAAGAAGACCTTGCCACAGCCATAGGCAACGTGTTCGACTTTGACCGCTACAGTAAAGACATGGCGGATACCTTACTGGAAGTGCTGCACACCACCGGTCTACCTACGGAGGGAGTGTTGGAGGGCCGGTCCCAAGAGGCGCTGAAACGGATACAAATGACCATAGAGAGGAATAGCGGGTTAGTATTGTACAACTAGCGCGACAATCCCGCATCCCGCATCGCGCTATCGAAGTTTTTTAAGTCATACCATCTCGCTCGGTCGGAGTTCTCTCTTTGGGGCCTCCATCATCATCATCACTTCCCGCCCCTCCGCACCACGTCAGCCAGCGTTTTCGAAAATATTTTTTTATATTATGTATCCATTTAGAAAAACGACATTAAAGACATAATATACGATCTTTTAGTTTAATACCTCTTATTTTGTATATTGGAATGCAAATGTGCCTGGAGTAGTCTGTCTCACGCCTGACAGTCTGGGTCCACAGAATATCTGAATGTGAAGTATCCACAGTCATTATCCTGAGTGAATACCATTTCGGCAATCGGTGTATCGCACTGCCTACCATCATTAACCAGACTTCATGTTTAAAAAAAATAATTTCTCACTTATTCCTGTTTTTTTGTTGTTATTGTTTAATCATGTCTTTTTTATGTCTTTGTAATGATAGTAATATGTTTTTCCCATTGTTTAGTGTAATGTCCGTATTGTTGAATAAACCTTTATTTATTTAAAACAGCCTGTTTTCCATTCTAGTAAAGACGTGTCATCACCAAAGCACGGTAAGGAAGATCCAAAGAACGAGCCTCACGTGGGCGGCAACACCTGGGCGGGCGGTACGGGTGGGCGGGACACGGCTGGGCTGGGCGGCAAGGGCGGACCCTACAGGCTGGACAAAGGGCATGATGTGCATCAGGTATATTCAAACTCAGGTTAAGTACCTACATAAATTATTCATATCATTCAAATCTGTATCATAATATCGATGTTCAGTCTATAATTTGTGAGACGCAGAGTTTCTGTTGCAGAAATTCGGTTGCATATAAATGTCCAAAATAATTTTGCGTCGTCTTATGAATCAAAAAAACTTTTTCTGAAACCGTCGAAACTCTGCGACTCTCAACTCCCAAAATTACGCACGTTTGGCCTTATCCTGTAAGGATTGGGCAAACGCGAATTTTACACAAAGATAATTACTTGACTACATGCGATTTATTTCTATTTAAGCGGTGTCCTTTTTCTAGTTATCCGACGCCGAAAAGGACGACATACCCGAGCACGTGAAGAAGGCGGCTCGGGAGATGAACAGGAAGGCTTTCGAGGAGAGACTGCGGGAGATCAACATGAGCGAGTACGACGCCAAACTGTACGGACAGTTCCTGAAGGCTGTGCAGCCGCAGGTATCATTATAACAACGTATAAAACAAAATCGCTTGTTGTCCCAATGTATGCTTAGATCTTGAAAACTGCTTAACGGATTTTGATCCAGTTATTTTTAATATATAGAGTGATCCAAGAAAAAAGTTTATATTATGTACTAGCTGTGCCCGCGACTTTGTTTGCGTGGTTTTTGTGTGACTTAAGCCTTCCTCTATAAAAAATGTAAAAAGTCGGTCCTGCGCCAGATCTCACGACAGTCGTGTCGGTTATCCGTCCCATTGGGCTACGAGAGTGAAGGAAAAGAGAGTGCTTATGTGTATTGCGTACACACTTGGGCATTATAAAATAACTCCTGCGTAGCTGGCCTGGTTTCGATGAAACCAGCCACCGTCACAGTGTGTGCGTGCGTATGAGTGTGCGTGTAAAATAAGCTGAAAAGCTTTCGAGGAGTGACTGCGCGACATCAACGTTACTATGTTTATAAAAAATACTGGGTATGTACCAAACGTTGGTGTCTGGTTTATTTCTAAAGAATTTACTTGATCTGTAATTTTATTAGATTGGCGCGCTACGCGGCGTGCTGGCGGAGTTGCAGGCGAAGAAGAAGGAGAGGCAGTGGGGGCGGCACCAGACGAGCGGCGAGCTGGATGACGCTAAGATCGTTGAAGGTAGAAAGTAATCCTTATTGTACAGAAAATAAGCTGTACCGCTGAACATCCTACGGGTCCAATTAATGCACCTATGTTTTTGGGCGCAATTTTGCACAGCTTTTGGCCATTTAGCGCGGAACGTTCGTTGTCTGTCTACATATCTACTACTCATGGTGCGCAACATGAGTAGTAGAGCTGGCAACGTCGCACGCTGCTGTGCAACGTTGCCAAACATGTTGCGCTTTATTCACCGGGTGATTAATATAGTCGGGCTTATAAATCACCTGGTGACCCACGAATAACGGGACAATCTAATTAGGGCACCAACTACAACCGTTCGTTCTACAAACATACTTTTTTTTTCGCCCAGAAAATGCATTACGCGTTCCGAGGCAGATGGGGACTCCTACCGCGGGTATGTGGGACTTGCTGCGTCCGAAAAGATGGTAAACTGGACGCAGCCGCTACCCACAAAAAACTCGACGACACTCTATCACTACATACATCCGCGACTACAAACTGCTATAATCTTATTATTTATACTTTAGTTTTTATCATGTCATACTTCCCCCCCCCCTTCTTTTTTTCAATGGAAACTTAGCGCCTAAAGCATATTCTAATCAGTTAAAATTGTAACAACTTTAAATTCAGTCTCAAATTTGACAATGGGTAAGAAATTCGAATGCTGATTAGTCGAATTCAGCGCTTTTTCGCCTTTAAAAAACCGGGGGTCCATAATTCTTAATACAAATATACTTCAGTAAATCCTTATTACAAATATACTTCAGGTATAACTGGCGAGCGCGCCATCTACCGGCGGCGCGTGGAGGAGGAACCGCCGCCGGGCTCACCTCCGGACAAGCCGAAACGGCTGCGAGTGGTCGTCGACGTGTCGGGGAGTATGTACAGGTGAGTAATCATAATAATACAAATTCTTTATTTAAACATAACATCGTATCAGGAGGTCAAGAGAAGGGCGGAGTGCAGAGAGGAATGGAGAAAACTTCACCGACAATAAGGCGAGAAGTAATCGCAACTAGCGCCACTCTTTTTAAAATAAATTTTACAATGACACAAAGATCTTATTAAAAAAAGTAATCGGTTCAAACTTTAAGTAAATACAATTTATTATAGTAATATATAATAGATAAACTAATATTATATATTATATCTCGTAAGTAATAACTAAAACGGCCGTTTTATTTATTACTTACGAGAGTAAACACAGTATAGGATTTAGAGCTGTAATTAAATGCCAATAAATTAGTTTAACTATTTACTTAAAGTTTGAACCGATTACTTTTTTTAATAAGATCTTTGTGTCATTGTAATTTTTTTTAAAAAAGGTTGGCGCTAGTTGCGGTTATTCCTCGCTTTAAGTTAGAAGAAACATAACATCAGGTAAATAAATACATTGCGAAAAGTAGAAAAATAAAAATCTGTTTAAATTGGCGGTATTGTGTTACCCGGTCTGTCTATGGGGTGCCGGAGTAAGAATTGTTGAAACTCATCAAAATATGTATGCTAGCGACATCTGGTTTGTACTTTGTGAACTAAGTTTATTTTTATCTATTTATTTATTGACACACACAAATATCTACTATTACAGGTTACCTAATAGAATAGATAGTTTTTAATGACATTACTTACCGAAAATAAATTAGTCTGCACTGAAAAACTAATGCGTTTACTTAAGGAGGAGACAGAGAGAATTACGCCGGTTCTTCGCGACGGGTTAGGGTTGAACCGGTGGTAGCTTTTGTGTTGACGTCCCGAGACTAATTGTTAAGTTTTATTTGGAATTTTTTTTTCCATTTTCATATTCGGTAATGGGTAGCAGCATTTTCGCGGACTCATATACAACAAAATCAATCATTCATCAGTAAGCGTGGCGAGTATAAGCAACTACCCTCCCACAAACACTTTGAGGGAAGCTTATGTCTAGCAGTGGACGAATAGCTTTAACGACAATAAAGCCGCCTATACATATTGGCCGAGCGTTGCCGAGTGGCGGCAAACGCCAATGTGTAGACAGTCTATTTGCCTTGCCTTGTCATCGCTCGGCATCGCTCGCCAGCTGGCCGAGTGAAGGCGAGCGCCAACGTGTGGATGGCTCATTTGCCGCCACTTGTCTACGCTCGCCGTCGCTCGTGACCACTCGCGACCACTCGCCTCACTTCGGATCGGTGTCGGTTTTTATGCACAAATCAAAGGCTAGCGCCTGCGCTCGGCCGACAGCGTCCACACGTTTGCAGCTCTACAAACGCTCGCCTACATTGGCCACTTGTGTGCATTTGCTAAATGTGTGGACGGTAGCACTCGCCTTGCACCTATTTGCCTACGCTCTCATTGGCCTACGCTCGGCCAATATGTATTATAGCCGACTTTACATACGTAATGTAAACTTTACAGTGAAGGAGGTTGTGTATATTCACGTTCTGTTATTATTGCATTTGTCAGGTTCAACTCGTACGACGGGCGTCTAGAACGCTCCATGGAGGCGGTGGTGCTCCTGATGGAGGCTCTCCGAGGGTACGAGGCGAGGATCCACTACGACATTTTCGGTCACTCGGGAGAGGAGAGCGCTTTGGAACTCGTGAGGGTCGACAGACCGCCGGAGAATGAGAAACAGAGGCTACAGGTAAGTGAAAAATATTTAAGCTTTATTCTGCTTTGAGCTTAAGGGCGTGTTTCACCAAGCAATGTTAAAGTTAACGCCATGTTAAATATCATGTTATCCCTCTCGTATTTCCTGTCAATTAATGAGATGGCATGGTATTTTAACATGGCGTTTACTTTAACATTGCTTGGTGAAAAACGGCCTTATTTTGCTACGTCCCAAGACAGATTTAGCATGTCCCTCGGACACCCCTGATATCAAAATTAAGTGTTTTTGTGGTGGGTTACCACTGTCCATCCTGGCTACACTGGAGTTGCGGTGGTGGGAATGTGTAGCTAAAGCAGGTAAATGAGCAGATATATTGCTCGGTGGCGCCAGTTGGCACCAGTAAGCCTGGTTTTCTAGTTATGGATTTCTATAGAAAAACGAATTGAAAACGACGACAACCTAAGTTCATTAAGGACGTAATACATTTAGAGTCTAATAAACAACATATAAGGCGAATTAGTCTGTAGGTCGATTTACATCAAACGAGCGAATGCTCATTCTATCCCCACTACATCAAATTCTTCTAGTGTAAACAGGCGTAGAGGATTCTTTCGATGTTCTTAGTTTAAAAAAATGCGAGCGCCTTTGATTTGTGCACAAAAACCGACACCGATCCGAAGTGAGGCGAGTGGTCACGAGCGACGGCGAGCGTAGACAAGTGTCGGAAAATGAGGCGTCCACGCGTTGGCGCTCGCCGTCACTCGACCAGCTAAGCGAGCGATGCCGAGCGATGACAAGACAAGGCAAATAGACTGGAGTTGGCCGCCGTTCGGCAACGCTCGGCCAATATGTATAAACGGATTTAGAATGCTCGCTCGATGTAAACGGCGCACGACCTCCGGGTCAAGAGCTTGGCTCTTGACCCGGAGGTCGCGGGTTCGAATCCCGCTGTGGGAACAAAAAGCTTTAAATGTTCCTGAGTCATGGATGTGTATTAAATTTGTGTATTAATATAATAAAATCCTTAAATATGTGTATAGTATTAAAGTATTAAATATATTTCCGTTGTCTGGTACCTGTAACACAAGTTCTTCGGATACTTAGCGCGGGGCCAGATTTACGTGGTGTGAAGCGTCCATAGATATTATTATTATTATAATGTTACATAGTACTTTAATTTATTTTCTTTTTATACCGTTATATTCATATTATAGATTACAGGAAACAATAAAACTGTAAATGTAAAAAGTATAATGTATATTTTTATAATCTTTTCTTTACGTTCTAAGAAAGAAAAAAATTAAAGTATGTAACATAAGTAAAATTCTTCATTTTTAAAAGTGAAACGAAACGTTGTTTTATCTGTTAAATAGGTTCTCAAGGTGAGGTTGAGTTCGAGATTGTTTTATTTATACGGGCCTTAGATAGTCACGGCGAAAGAACGTGTGTGAACAATGTCTTATGGTTTGCAGATAATCCGCACGATGCACGCGCACGCGCAGTTCTGCTGGTCGGGCGACAACACGCTGGCGGCCGCGCGGCACGCGGTCACGCAGCTGGCGGCGCTGGACGCCGACGACGCGATAGTGCTGCTGCTGTCGGACGCTAACCTCAGGAGGTGAGGGCTCGAGACTCCTTGCAGCACTTTTTGCTAAAACTCATAGTCTTAGGGCGGGTTTCACCAAGCAATGTTAAAGTTAATCCTTCGTTAAATATCATGTTGTTCCTTTCGTTATTCCTATCAGGAATGAGAAGGCATGGTATTTTAACAAGCCGTTAACACTAACATGCGTTGGTGGGGTGAGTTGGTAGGGTGAGTTTCACCAAGCAATGTTATAGTTAATCCTTCGGGTCTTAGTGCCAATTTCACCAACACATGTTAAAGTTAAAGGAAATATATTTAACTGACTTGACTGATTAAAATGGAACTTTCCGTTTCAATTTAAAAAATTAAGAACTTTACTTATGTTACACCCTTCGTTTTTTCCTTTTTATACTGTGAATGGATTCATATTTTCATAATGTATATTATGGGTAGATAAAAAATCATGTAAACCACATTTTTGTTTACTAACTGTGACTGTCACTTTCATAAAAC
Source organism: Celastrina argiolus (assembly GCA_905187575.2). NCBI lineage: Eukaryota > Metazoa > Arthropoda > Insecta > Lepidoptera > Lycaenidae > Celastrina > Celastrina argiolus. The sequence goes on along the minus strand of LR994590.1, from coordinate 3,260,502 downwards.
TAAAATTTGAACAGTAGGATCTATTAATTCAACTATCATCTCAAATACTATCTTGACCTAAACAAAACCTAGAGTACATAAAAATAAAAACCTAAAGTAATTAAAAATTAAATTTTATAGAGTCGAGAAAACATTGATTTTTCAGATCCGATTCAGATTTTTTTAGATACGAGGTTGAGAAGGTACAGTAAGACCTTAAATAAATTAATAAAAAAAAAAAAAAAAAAAGGTACAGTAATGCGACGAAATATACGAATATGAATTTAATATTTCAGATATGGCATTCCGCCGGAGCAGCTCGGTACGATACTCGTCTCCGAGCCGCGGGTGCAGGCGCACGCGCTGTTCATCGGCAGCTTGGGAGACGAGGCCAACGTGTGAGTAGACATATACTAATAATAATATCTATGGACGCTTCACACCACGTCAATCTGCCCCCGTGGTAAGTATCCGAAGAACCTGTGTTACGGGGACCAGACAACGGAAATATGTTTAATACTTTTATACTCTACACATATTTAAGATTTTTATTATATTATACACAAATACACATCCATGACCCAGGAACATCGAAAACTTTTTGTATCCTCGGCGGGATTCGAACCCGCGACCTATCGCTCGAGCAACAACGCGCTCAACCACTGCGCTAAGGTCGTCAAATACTATAATAATTAATATAGTAATAATATTACTTTAACATGACCTTCCATCAAGAACCTACAGTACATTCAATCTGAGTAGACTGTGTAGCTGTAAAATCACGAATAGTATAAAATATGTCAATGTTAGTTTGTTACCTTTTCACGTAAAAACAACCTAACCGATTATCATGGACTTTGTACACATGTTCTTGTAGATATTAGAAATAATATAAGATACTCGTTATATGTTTTATAATTAAATACACGCCTCCGTGGTCTAGTGGTTTGTAGTGGAGGTCGTGGGTTCGATTCCCGAGCTGGAACAACAAAAATATTTTGTTTTCAAGTTTGGTGAATGCAGGTGTGTTTTCAAGTTTGGTGAATGCAATTTGGTGAAAATAATGCAGGGTGATCACCTGATTGTCTGACAAGAAAGATGATCCATGCGTCGGATGGGCATGTAAAAAGTCGGTCCTGCGCCTGTTCTCCCGCCAGTCGTGTCGGTTAACCGTCCCACTGGGCTACGAGAGTGAAGGAAGAGAGAGTGCTTCTGTGTATTGCTCACACACTTAGGCACCATAAAATAACTCCTGCGTAGCTGGCCTGTTTTTAATGAAACCGGCCATCGTCACCGAAAGTGCGAGAGGCATTCATTCAGTTAATTAAAATAATGATGTTGTATTTGACAGGATGCTGCGTCGTCTCCCGGCGGGCCACGCCCACGTGTGCTCCGACGTGTCGCAGCTGCCGCACATCCTGCAGCAGATATTCGCCGCCTCGCTCCTGCAGGCCGACTAGACGACGGTCACACCGACACGCGACCCGGGGTGGCATAATTCATAAAACCATCCAAAAACGAATATTAATCTTTACGCCGCGCTGCGCAGTGCAACCTGAAATTCTCATGCAATGCATGTGTTTTTCATAATGTCCGGTAATTATGAAATATGTCCAATGAGAGATGCAATTAATATGCATAGAATTAATTTATATCAGATATTATACATAATATTTCACTTTTTGGGCAGAGTTATAAAACATATATTTTTATTATAACAATTCTCATATTACTTAAAATTAGCCCGATAGAGATAGATATTATTCATGTTGGCCACACTAATTCACCTGGTCCATAACATGCATGCAAAAAACTGATGCAATAAAAGCATAATAATATCTTGTGTATTGAAAAAACTTTAGATAATATCCTGAATCGTATACTTGTCTCATTAACCCCCGGTTTCACGAACGCTATTCAAATGAATGATCAACTAAAATGACATTCAAATGAACAACCCGTATTGAATGCTGATTGGTGGAACATAAGACAGAAAGTAACGGATAGATATTTTATAATTAGATCACGCTCGCATTTGCAAGATTGGTTAAAATTCCTCAGATAAGGTTGATTCAAATGGAATTTTTCACATATTCGCTATTTATGTGAAAAATTCGGTGTTTTAAGTTTGTTTACGTTTAGGCTAAATTTAAAAAGGACTTACTATAGATGCTAAATCTATAGTAAGTCCTGTAGGACGCTAGTCCTACAGCTATTTACATTAACCGCCTTACTAGTAAGTAGTAATAATAGTAATGAGTTATAACCATTTTAATTATTAGTTATTTAATGTCCTTATCCCGTTCTGTCCGGTGACTTTTAACGTATCTGACAAAGACAGGACATTGAATAATTATAATCAGTTGTGTAAATATATTTTAGGTGGTAATACAATTTCATGATGCTATTTTTATACAAATTTTAATACAGATTAGGGAGTATATTTAGTTTTTGGATTAATTTTTACGTAATTAGAAGAGAATAATATTGATATATTATTTGCACGAATATTTTAAATATTGATAATATATTATGTATTGATTATATGGACTACCTCTTATGAATAAGTTGTAAGGATGGCTGTGGTAATTGTGTATTTAATTTAAGATATTGTTATATAATATTAAATAAACCATGTTTTAAATATGTATTTTTTAATACACATACCTTTTGTAACTCCTACTATATTTTTTCGGACATAATATTTTTGTAGGAATAATTGATTAGTCCCTAGCTTGAATAATAAAAAAAACAGATATATTCTTGGGCTAATTAGTAGCGAGCAACGCCGAGTTAAATCTATATTACTAGCAGCTAGTAGTCTTCATAAAAACACATAATCTGATGGTTTTTTTATGAAGTTTGAAGTAACAACATCCATGTAGGTGTAAGTCATATTTTCCTATTATTACTATTATACTATTCGGCGAAATGCCGACTGAAGGGTCGTACTAATACAGGACCAGGGCCCTTATTACGTAACTTCTGTGGCTTTCCCGACCGTCGACATCAACTGTCATTGTGACGTTAAATCTTTTTAAAACACGATTTAAAAAGTTAATACCTATGTCATAATTTTGACGTTTTAACTTTTTAAATCATGTTTTAAATAGTTAATATGTCATAATTTTGACGTTTTACCTTTTTAAATCGTGTTTTAAAAAGTTAATGTCATAATTTTGACGTTTTAACTTTTTAAATCGTGTTTTAAAGAGATTTAACGTCTCAATGACAGTTGATGTCGACGGTCGGGAAAGCCACAGAAGTTACGTTATCAGGGCTCAGGTGAAAGTCTTTTAAAAAATCTATTTATTACTAGACTTTATTAAAAGATGACTCCTACATTTGTTTATAGCAGGCGCTTACTGGGCACGGTGGGCTCTCTAGCTACCTATACAGGTTCAGATGTAAAGAGAGCCCATCGTGCACATGCGATCCCGCCAAAAAAGGAAGCCATGCCTCACCTGTTGGTGGAGTGTCCAATTTATGACGCTAAGAGATAACTTAGAGCATGAATTGGACACTACCATCGTGCTATCACTCACGTATTTCATAATACCTATGCAAAATAAAAGAAATATGTAAAGATAAAAACAAAAGAGGCAAATTCCTATACTTTTGTACAGTAATAATAAGAGATGTAAATGGTAGAAATAAGGAGTAGGAAAAAAGTAGGAACTAATAAAAAAGATGTTCGGGTCAACACCCGTACAACCCGTGTTAATAGATTTAGGGTTAATAATGCTACGCTGCAGTTCGGTAAACTTCTTCATTTATTATAATATAATGTAATAAAGTTAGTTCACGACGCGACACCTTACCGAGCGCGTGGCTCAGCATATCTCACCTCATATTTAGTCGTAGTTATCCTAATCTGTGCTGACTCAATATAGTTACCTTCTCCTTAATCTTAGTTTATCTTTACATTCAACCCCAACCCCGAACATTGGTCCTTCGAGCTAAAAATCGTATTTGCGAGACTTTACGCGAGTGTATCCAGGCGAACAAAATATTGTGTGTGTGTACACTTCGTGATTTCGCGTACGAACTCAGTATCTTTGGAGAACAGTAAATTGTGATCCTGTGCAACCCCGGTGTCCTGAAGGCGCCATCACCTCGTATCATCCTCGTGAGCTGGAGCATCCCGGATCCTAACTACACTTCACCAGCTCATCGAAGATCCTTGGAGTCTCTGTGGAGCTAAAGCCGCATCCTACATCCTCGCAGTTAGCAGAAACATACAAGTAAGACCTTTCCTTTTATCTTATAATGGCGAATATCGAAGATATCTTAGCTACGCAGCAGCAAATCAGGCGGTGGATTCGCTATACTCCAACTTCAAAAAATATGGAGCAGATAGGAAAACCCCCGACTATCTACGTCGGCGGTTAGATAACTTAGAGCAATACTTTACAGAGTTTCATAATAATCATATGAATTTATTATCTTTTGGTGATCAATCTCATGTGTATTTTACGAGTAATCAGTACGATCAGTTAAAATCGAAATATAATAATATTAGAACAATACTTCAAAACTATAACCCTAAAATTGAAAGACCTCAAACCCCGGTGCTGAAACCTCCAACGTTTCAACCCACGGCTTCAACATCTCAAGCTTCAGGCTTCTCGTCTCCAAATCCCCCTCAGAAGGTCAGTTCCGACGCGAACACTGTAGAAGACTTGCTGAGGAAACAAGCCACTAATTTCAGAGCTTTTTCTCGTGAAGCTCAAACTATTGATCTAAGCCTCATCTCGGAAAAATGGGAGTTTGAAGACATCCTACAAAATCTTAAAAAGCGTTGGACCGCCATTGACACTCTGCTCTGGGAGCTGGACAATGAGCTCAACGGTTCAAACGCCCTTTATGAAGAGCAATTTTCATCTTACGAAAAATATTATAAAAATCTTAAAAGAGATATCAATAAGAAAATGTTGTCAGTGGCACACATTGAAAATTCTACCCCAAAAATGGAAATTGCAACCTTTTCGGGAAGCTATACCGAATGGGTATCCTTCAAAGATCTCTTTACAGAGACTATCCACAATAATCCTTCACTTTCCGGCGCCCAGAAGATGCAGTTTCGCGGGGTGTCGGCAGGCGTCGCGGCGCTTGGCGTCGGTAGGCGTCGCGGCGCTTGGCGTCGGCAGGCGTCGCGGCGCTCGGCGTCGCGGCGCTGGGCGTCGCGGCGCTGGGCGTCGGCAGGCGTCGCGGCGCTGGGCGTCGGCAGGCGTCGCGGCGTTGGGCGTCGGCAGGCGTCGGCAGGCGTCGCGGCGCTTGGCGTCGCGGCGCTGGGCGTCGTGGCGCTGGGCGTCGGCAGGCGTCGCGGCGCTGGGCGTCGGAAGGCGTCGCGGCGCTGGGTGTCGGCAGGCGTCGCGGCGCTTGGCGTCGGTAGGCGTCGGCTGGCGTCGCGGCGCTCGGCGTCGCGGCGCTGGGCGACGTGGCGCTGGGCGTCGGCAGGCGTCGCGGCGCTCGGCGTCGCGGCGCTGGACGTCGGCAGGCGTCGCAGCGCTGGGTGTCGAAAGGCGTCGCGGCGCTTGGCGTCGGTAGGCGTCGCGGCGCTTGGCGTCGGCAGGCGTCGCGGCGCTCGGCGTCGCGGGGCTGGGCGTTGGCAGGCGTCGCGGCGTTGGGCGTCGCCAGGCGTCGGCAGGCGTCGCGGCGCTTGGCGTCGCGACGCTGGGCGTCGGAAGGCGTCGCGGCGCTGGGCGTCGGTAGGCGTCGCGGCGCTGGGCGTCGTGGCGCTGGGCGTCGGCAGGCGTCGCGGCGCTCGGCGTCTCGGCGCTGGACGTCGGCAGGCGTCACGACGCTGGGCGTCGGCAGGCGTCGCAGCGCTGGGTGTCGAAAGGCGTCGCGGCGCTTGGCGTCGGTAGGCGTCGCGGCGCTTGGCGTCGGCAGGCGTCGCGGCGCTCGGCGTCGCGGGGCTGGGCGTCGGCAGGCGTCGCGGCGTTGGGCGTCGGCAGGCGTCGGCAGGCGTCGGAAGGCGTCGCGGCGCTGGGCGTCGGCAGGCGTCGCGGCGCTGGGCGTCGGAAGGCGTCGCGGCCCTTGGCGTCGGTAGGCGTCGCTGCGCTTGGCGTCGCGACGCTGGGCGTCGCGGCGCTGGGCGTCGGCAGGCGTCGCGGCGCTGGGCGTCGGCAGGCGTCGCGGCGCTGGGCGTCGGCAGGCGTCGCGGCGCACGGCGTCGCGGCGCTGGGCGTCGTGGCGCTGGGCGTCGGCAGGCGTCGCGGCGCTCGGCGTCGCGGCGCTGGGCGTCGGCAGGCGTCACGACGCTGGGCGTCGGCAGGCGTCGCAGCGCTGGGTGTCGAAAGGCGTCGCGGCGCTTGGCGTCGGTAGGCGTCGCGGCGCTTGGCGTCGGCAGGCGTCGCGGCGCTCGGCGTCGCGGGGCTGGGCGTCGGCAGGCGTCGCGGCGTTGGGCGTCGGCAGGCGTCGGCAGGCGTCGGAAGGCGTCGCGGCGCTGGGCGTCGGCAGGCGTCGCGGCGCTGGGCGTCGGAAGGCGTCGCGGCCCTTGGCGTCGGTAGGCGTCGCTGCGCTTGGCGTCGCGACGCTGGGCGTCGCGGCGCTGGGCGTCGGCAGGCGTCGCGGCGCTGGGCGTCGGAAGGCGTCGCGGCGCTTGGCGTCGGTAGGCGTCGCTGCGCTTGGCGTCGCGACGCTGGGCATCGGTAGGCGTCGCGGCGCTCGGCGTCGCCGATATTATACACAAATTTAATACACATCCATGACCCAGGAACATTGAAAACTTTTTTGTTCCATCGGCGGGATTCAAACCCGCGACCTCTCGTTCGAGCACCCAACGCGCTCCACCACTGCGCTACGGAGGTCGTCAACTTACTTTACTAGGCTTAAGAGGAAACACCACGAAATTTTTTCCATACAAAAATAGGGGTCTAGGGGATTTCTATTTCCTCCCTGGATAACACTTCTAGAGTAACAATTTTTTTCCTGAATATTTATAGATATTGTTTGTACGTCCCTATTTTTTCCTTTTTTTTATAAATTAATTATATAAAGAGATATGGACGTTTAAAAACCTAAAAAAAATGGACAGACTCTCCGCTACGTTTAAATATCTAGGAAACAGATTTGACTACAATAAACAACAAAAGCAAAAAATAGGAACCTAGCTCAATTCTTTTTTTAGCTAATACAGAAAAAAATATTAAAGTCGGTTAAGTTTTTGAGGAGGAAACAGGAATCCCCTAAACGTCGATTTCTGGTACTTTTAATAGGTAATTTCAGTCCAAGTTGCAGTTGTCTCTATCGCGCTAGTGCTGGCTAGCTAAGGCACTGCGAGACAGCAATAGATTTTATAAATACCTATTTTGTATTTCTCTCAATCGTGGTGTTTCCTCTTAACTTCACTTACTCTACATTTCAGTTAAAACGTGATACTTGGCCGTTTTGCTACCGTTACGAAGATTTTATAGGCATTTATTTATCGTGTGTGAAATAAAACGGCCAAGCATCACGTTTTAACTGAAATGTAGAGTAAGTAAAGCTAAGCTTAGTAAGGTAAGGGCGCATAGATCAAGAACTTTGGTTCTACACATGAGATTTGTTAAAGGGTAGCTTTGGGGGTTGGTAGCCCGTAATTCGCTTCGGTTAATGCACAAAGCGGACGGGTTTTAAGACAAGCTTCCACTTTGGATAATATCGTAGCATACTCCTCAAACGTTAATTTTTGATTACCTACGACGCGTTTCAGATGGTATTTAAGACTTCGAACGGCTCGCTCCCAAAGTCCACCAGCGTTTGGCCAGGAGGGTGCAATAAAGTGCCATTCGATACCCATCTCATTGATGTCAGATAGGAAGCTGCTGTTGGTGAAGAGCTGTCGAAGATACTCGATCTCTTACTGTTATTAGCGCCTACAAAATTGGTCCCATTGTCGCTGTAAAGATGTCGAGGTCCACCTCTTCTAGCCGACATTCGTTGAAGAGCCGCTAAGAAAGTAGCACTGGTTAAGTCGGAGACAACTTCTATGTGAACAGCCTTTGTCACCATACAAACAAATATAGCGATATATCCTTTGTAGGTCCTCGTTCCTCGTCCTTTACTGGCTTTCACATCAATGAAACCCGTGTAATCTACACCACAATGGTAAAAGGCGTGTTCAGGATTCACTCTCGCCTCTGGTAAGTCTCCCATGAGTTGACATTGTTTTAATGGTTCCTGTTTCCTACATGTAACACACTGTCTGGTACACTGTTTGGTTGCCCTATATCCTCCTATAATCCAATAACTATGTCTTAAGTGTGATAATGTTAGTCTGGCTCCACCATGGAAAGTTAATTGGTGGGCCTCTTGAATCAATAAAATGGTTAAGCGATGGTTGTGAGGAAGAATAATAGGATGTTTCATATTCGGTGTTATTTGCGCGTTACGTAACCTACCCCCTACACGTAAGATACCGTTTTTATCAATAATCGGATTTAAATTTAAAAGCTTACTTTTACAATGTACTTTACTGTGTTTATTTAAATAATCCAAGTCGTCACTAAATACCAATTGTTGCACACATTTTATGATCAGCATTTTTGCGCGACGCAGCTCGTGCAATGTGAGGTAAGGTTGATGAACCGATTTCCGAGAATGCGGTATTCTTAATATCCACGCAAATATACGAATGATTTTATTTATAGAACTAAATTTATTTAATAGGTAAATTACTATGTTACACATTGTTTCATTACTCTGGTTAATTATTACAACATTAGTTTGTTTTAAAAATGAGGTTTTTAAGTCTAAATCAGTGTTATAAGTGGTTTCGTTGGTATTCTCAATATTAAATGATGACAGCCACGCCGGGCCCTGCCACCACAACTCGTGTTTAATGAGCTGTTTGGTTGTTAAACCACGACTAGCGCAATCAGCCGGGTTTTCCTTACTCTTTAAGTATCTCCAATTGGCCAATGGTATTATAGATGTAATTAATTTAACGCGGTTAGCTACAAACGGCTTCCACCGGGCTGGGTCGCCTTGCAACCACCCGAGTACTGCTGTAGAGTCAATCCAGCAGTACATTTGTATATGAAAATCTGGTAAACACTCTAGGACCTTTTTTATTAATTGTGACAACAATACGGCACCCATTAACTCTAACCGAGGTGTGGATATGGTTTTGCTTATTGATGCGAGTCTACCCTTTGCCGCGACTAATGTAATAGTGTTTAAATCATTATGGTTAAGTCTACAATATATCACATACGCATAGGCCTTATCCGACGCATCACAAAAGCCATGCAGTTGAATAGTCTGAGGCGTCGCGGCGCTTGGCGTCGCGGCGCTGGAAGTCGGCAGGCGTCGCGGCGCTTGGCGTCGGTAGGCGTCGCGGCGCTGGGCGTCGGTAGGCGTCGCGGCGCTCGGCGTCGCGGCGCTGGGCGTCGTGGCGCTGGGCGTCGGCACTGGTCGCGGCGCTGGGCGTCGGCAGGCGTCGCGGCGCTGGGCGTCGGAAGGCGTCGCGGCGCTGGGCGTCGGCAGGCGTCGCGGCGCTGGGCGTCGGCAGGCGTCGCGACGCTGGGCGTCGGAAGGCGTCGCGGCGCTTGGCGTCGCGGCGCTGGGCGTTGGCAGGCGTCGCGACGCTGGGCGTCGGCAGGCGTCGCGGCGCTTGGCGTCGGCAGGCGTCGCGGCCCTTGGCGTCGGCAGGCGTCGCGGCGCTTGGCGTCTCGGGTCTGGGCGTCGGCAGGCGTCGCGACGCTGGGCGTCGTGGCACTGGGCGTCGGCAGGCGTCGCGGCGCTTGGCGTCGGCAGGCGTCGCGACGTTGGGCGTCGTGGCGCTGGGCATCGGCAGGCTTCGCGGCGCTTGTCGTCGCGGCGCTGGGCGTCGGCAGGCGTCGCGGCGCTTGGCGTCGCGGCGCTGGACGTTGGCAGGCGTCGCGGCGCTTGGCGTCGGTAGGCGTCGCGGCGCTGGGCGTCGGTAGGCGTCGCGGCGCTCGGCGTCGCGGTGCTGGGCGTCGTGGCGCTGGGCGTCGGCAGGCGTCGCGGCGCTGGGCGTCGGCAGGCGTCGCGGCGCTGTGCGTCGGAAGGCGTCACGGCGCTGGGCGTCGGCAGGCGTCGCGGCGCTGGGCGTCGGCAGGCGTCGCGACGCTGGGCGTCGGAAGGCGTCGCGGCGCTTGGCGTCGCGGCGCTGGGCGTTGGCAGGCGTCGCGACGCTGGGCGTCGGCAGGCGTCGCGGCGCTTGGCGTCGGCAGGCGTCGCGGCCCTTGGCGTCGGTAGGATATAAGATACTGTATTTACTCTCGTAAGTAATTTTAGTTATTACTTACGAGATATAATATATAATATTAGTTTAACTATTATATAATACTATGAAAAAAAAATAATATAACACTATAATAAATTAGTTTAACGATTTACTTAAAGTTTGAACCGATTACTTTTTTTAATAAGATCTTTGTGACATTGTAAAATTTATTTTAAAATGAGTGGCGCTAGTTGCGGTTACTCCTCGCCTTAAAGTAATTCATTTTGAATAATGTTAGTTCAGATTAGATAGGAATATAAAATATTATGTATTATTAATATCGGGCATAATAAAGCTGTCAATGTTATCAGTGAATACTTCGGCACGTACCGACCGACTTGACCGGGTCTTACAGCAGGTTTACTCCCGACACAATCGATAATAGAATCAGTTCGATCTCAACGGCTTTTGGTGTTTTATTTGGTGGATTACTTTGAAACTAACCAGGATAAAGAAAATCGTTAGATCGTTACTTTTTGTAGGCTGACCATACTAATCGACTGAAAATAAACAAACGTCAATTTATTCGAGAGTACGCGGCACGATCGAATCTGATAAATTTTGCATTTTGCCAAAATCGAGGTATAACTTTCCATCGGAGCTCTGGTAGGTTGGTGCCGGTTCTGTTCAACCCCACAAAGCTACAAAGGCGTCATACAACTGGCGAATAAATAAATATTATTCCCATTTTAGAATTACGATATGACATGTACAGAAAAAATAGAAAACATAAAACCAAAAATATAAAGAAAAAACAAGGTATAATCTTTAAAAAAATATTGTAATAAATACTGAAACGATAGTTATATTCAGTAACATGTTAAAGATAAAAGAAAGAAAAAATAGGTAAAATAAAATATTTATGTCATCTATCTACTTAAGTTGATATAGTTATTTTTATAGTTCAAGTAGGTACGTATTCATGCGATAGTAGGTACAATGTAATGCCTAAAAAAGGGGTCCTTCTAAAAAGAGAAGCACTAAGCAGCTATCGTTTTTGCTGTGTCCTAACAAGACCTTATAGACGAAAACTGCATTCCCATTCAAATTGTACTGTTTACATTTGTATTACATTGAATGATTCAATGTAATACAAATGTAAACAGAGCTCAATATGGGCGGTTATAATGCCACCAATTTAAATAACGCTTATTCACCGCGCAATGATGAAATGTTAAAAGTTTGATGAGTCCTTTCCTTGATAGAAACCCGCGACATTAAGTGGTGGTACTAAATATTATATAATAATAATAATAATATCTATGGACGCTTCACACCACGTCAATCTGGCCCTGTGCTAAGTATCCGAAGAACTTGTGTTACAGGTACCAGACAACGGAAATATATTTAATACTTTTATACTATACACATATTTAAGATTTTTATTATATTATACACAAATTTAATATTATCTAGATAATAAGGAATATTCGAGGTTAGTTGTAGCCTATAGGTCTCCCGGTCTTAGTAAATATTAGATTTTTTGAGGATTTTATAGAATTGAAGACATGAATCGAGGAAGGTGATATGTCACACAAAAAATTAACCAGAAAATTGAGTTTAAACAGTCACTTAAACACTTTAGGACTGTAGTAACGTATTAAGTAGGTACATTGATTCTAGAGACGGATTTTTAGATTAATGTACTTAATGCTTTACGACGTATTCTAAAATATTTAAGTGACAGTTTGAACTCAATTATCTCAAAATCTTAATTTTGCTACATTCCTATCACCTTCATCCATTCCTGTCTTCAACTAGTTGATATTATGTCGCACGATCACAGCGTCTGGACATTTTTCACGCCCATTGATTTGGTTGAATTTCAATTTTTCGTTCACATATAAATCACATTGAATCAGAAACGGTACAATTCTAATCACGCAATCCATTTGCTCCCTTCCGTCTATTCCATAAGCAATAACAATCACTGGTCCATTTCTGAAATCGTACGATTCCTCAGCTATCGACCGTTCGTGATAAACCGATATTATAAGGGTTTACGAGCACCGGCGCGCCTCGTGAGTTCAATTCGACGGTAGACATTGTTGCAAGTCGCAATGTAAGTATTTTATTACTTTTGCTCGCAGATTTGATCGTTGCCAAAATAAAAAAAAATATCACGTTACTTACTAAGGTCATGTTTCACCAAGCAGTGTTAAAGTTAACGCCATGTTAAAATACCGTGCCATCTCATTCATTGGCAGGAAATACAAGAGGGATAACATGATATTTAACATGGCGTTAACTTTAACATTGCTTGGTGAAACACGGCCTAAGTCTACTATTGTTTGGTTTATTTCTTAGTATCTGTGGGATGCCGGTACATCACTTCCCATCATTACCGAGCGACCGAATTTCTGGAAATGAGCAGCGCTCACATTGTATTAATAAGCGTAGGTTATTTGAATCTTTAATATTATGACTTAGTGTGCGCTATGCATTTTGTACGGGCCTTATAATATTGTAACTCTTCACACAGTGGCAATAAACAAGAGCTCAAGGGTTAACGTGTGTTTTACAGTAGAGCCTCGGTAATCCGGACTCCCGCTTGTTCGGTGATCGCTGTAATCCGGCCGGCCGGGGATTCGCGGGGGAGGCCCGATGGTGTAGGTGCGGGCTGTCATGAACGCCGACGCCGGCGTAATACCGGTTGATACCAGTTTTGGAATTCGTTGGCGTCGACGTCGGCGTAGGCGTCGGCGTCAGTTTCGGCGTCGGAGACGGCGTCAGCGTCGATGTCGGCGTCGGCTTTGGTGTCGGCGTCGATTTCGGCGCCGGAGACGGCGTCAGCGTCGGTGTCGGCGTTGGTGTCGGCGTCGATTTCGGCGTCTGCGTCGGCGTCGGCGTTGGGGTCGACGTCGCCATCGGCGTCGGCGTTGGTTTCGGCGTCGGTGTCGGTTTCGGCGTTTCTCTACTATAATGTCCATGTATTATATATATAAACCTTCCTCTTGAATCACTCTATTCATTAAAAAAAACCGCATCAAAATCCGTTGCGTAGTTATATAGATCAAAGCATACAAAGGGACATAGGAACAGAGAAAGCGACTTTGTTTTATACTATGTAGTGATATACGGGCTTTAGTGATGTCTTATGCAGTAAAGAAAATACAAACAGTGACAAAACACAACGCGTACCACACAAGTGAGTTATCCTGTACGAAGCCTTCACCTTGACACGATTCTTTTGTTCCCGTCTCGGGCGCCATGTTTGTTTATTCTGGAAGTTTCCGTCAGATAATGTCGCCATATTGTGTGTTTGTCACCTGTTTAATGTTTATTGAGATTAATGTAGCATTCAAATGGCTTAGGTATGGCACAAGACTCGGTAATGGCGTGTTTCAATAAGGGTGCTCGTCCACGGCATACTCTTTGTAACCGACTTTTTGTGGGTGAGAACGACATAGGAAAATGATTATGGCGTCTAGCCATGGGCGCGACTGCCCCCTGCGACTTGTCGGCACCTACAGGAGGCGAGGCCGCGAGTGGCTTGTTCGCGCATTGTTATGTAGGAATAAGTCACATCCAACTTTGTTTTTGTCCCTATATATTATATTATAAAAATATTGTGTATTTATATTTTATGTATTTGTAGTACCGAGCTGTTGCCGAGTGTTTTAATCCTGTCCTTCATAAGACTTCTAGGAACCACATAATACCCGGCACTGTGGTGTTCCCGCTGCAGTATAACGCCTAAGTGGTCTCCTTTTTGACGGTTAGGCATTACACTACCTACCATCCGATCCCTACAATGCGCCTATCACTAAGTTCCATTTCTTTTTTAATTATAAATATTGTTATTCTGTCTACATATATTGTGTAATTTTGCTGTCCTGTCATTGTAATGTATTGTAATATCTAAGTTTCTTGTGTAGTGTAATGTTTGTAATGTGTCAAATAAATGTTCTTATTATTATTATTAAAAGTCGGTCACAAAATCGGTCATCTCATCATCTCATCGTCATCATATTGTATGGTGGAATAATCTACATCAAAATCGCCTCTCAAAAAGTAGGCCGTAAACGATTAGACAGAGGATTGTCTTTTTTTATAGATAAATCGATTATTGAAACGCGCCACAAGTGAAGTGTAACTGAAGGCCTACTTTTGGTAGGTCCAAAGTAGAACATACTGGTTGTAGAAGAATCTGCCCGATTATTGGTTTAGATGGATATGTAGGTAGGTGGGCGCCCTAAGGCTGCGTTTCCACTGACGCGGAGCGGAACGGTGAGGAGCTTGCGGTGCCCGAATTGACCAATCACTATGCTCGAAATCTCTGCTCCGTTTCCAAAGAAACAGCACGAGCATTGTGATTGGTTAATTCGGGCACCGCTAAGCTCCTCTCCGCGTCAGTGGAAACGCAGCCTAATGGTTTAAATTAATGCTCATCAACACTCGATACGGAAGGGAAGTTACACCGCAGAATGCGCCACCCAAGACCTTATGATGGCAAATTATTTCTTGAAAAAATAAAAAATAAAAATTGGCATGACAAGCGAAGTATTGGGGGTGGGAACTTTTGCTAATACTCGTATTACTCCCGCGCTGATTTAAACTGCCTTTTTACAGTTCATCTTATTGATTTATTATTGTTGCTTGTGTTTATGTATGTCTACAAATAAAGTATTTTCCATAGTTAATGGAATCAGGCGTTACTTTGCGGAAATCCATAGCATAAAATTTATATCTAGCTATTGCTAGCAGATGAGTGAGTACGCATAGGCATGCGTTTGATGCACCCTCACTACGCGACGCGGATGAAAGGATGCTGTACGCGTATGTACGCGGCGCGAGAGTAAGGCCTTGAATCTGTAAGGGTGTGCCCTATTTGTGGTCGTTAAATAAAAAGTTTATTCTTCGGACTTCATAATATTATATTATCAAGTATACATATTACATAGGTATTGGTACATAGGTGGTACATAGGTGCCGGCAGGGCAACATACCCTTACGGATACTAAATTGTAACTGTACATAAAATTAGTCTTAAAGACTAAGCGGGGCACCTGACACTACAGGCTACAACACACATGCATACAAATGCGTATGTGCATAACTGCATACGCTGCACGTTACAGTACTCCCCCCAAAAATTTAAAATTTTTCATTACATGTTTTATACATGTATTACAAACATATAAAATAATTCTTATAATTATGTTATGTATAAGTGCAATATGAAATGCATGCAAGTGACACTCGCAGGTGTCGAATATGCGCATTTGCAAAACATGACAACTTCACAAGGCATAACAAATAACAATATGCTACCAAGATACAATTACAAATTACAATGAATGTAATAATGCATTACATTACATTACTGAGAAATTATTTCATCATTATAATTCAAACAACATGTTTTACCATATAAAAATGAAACAAACAACACAATCTATAGCTATGTGCTTAAAATGAACTTCACGCTACAATTAGAGAAAAAAAACTTGACCCACCAAGCACCGCAAACGCGAACATAAATATAACACTTTTGCACTCTAGCAGACTTCTATATGGGTCTGCGCTGGCTTGGCGGTATCGCGAGCCTTACGAAAACTCGCTGTGGCTCTGGAGAAGTTAGATATGGTAGAGTTCTGCACGGACTCGACCTGCTCCAGCAGCCACTTCTTCGTCTGGTTAATGCCGTAACGACAAAGAACATAGGCAGACAATACGCCTAACAGAAATAACACTACTGCCCATCCGACATACGATGCTATCATCGCGTTGTGAATTTCATTCACTTGAACTTCGGATTGATTGACAACTATTTTATCTTTAGTTAGTAGACTGATTACCCATGATTAATAAAAATGTAAAATAATGTAAATACATATAACTTGTAAAAAATATTAAACTTGTAAAAAAAACTTATGTTCGATAGTAAAGTTATCGAAAGAATAAAAGGAATATAATAAACCACTAAGTATTTCAACGTGCTACAAATTGAAACGTACGGGCTTTTTAACTAATCGGCCACTACGCGTAGTGTGGCGTAGCGGGCTAGCGGCAGGCGAGTCGCTTTCCGCTGTCGCTTGTGACGAGTTATCCTGCTTAGTATGGTTATCATTTTCATTAGTACTTGAATAATAACTAGTAAATGCAGGTTTTAAACGATCAATCGAAATATATGTATTCCGACCTGACAACTGAATTAAATAAGTTTTATCCTTTCTTTCTAAAACTTTGAAAGGTCCATCGTATGGAGGTTGAAGCGACTTCCGAACTGAGTCGTTGCGAACGAAAACATGTGTGCAGCGATTTAGCTCTGGGTGTACGAATAGCGTGGCCGAATCCTTATGTGATATCGATTTCCGTTTGAGATCGCGTATCACTTTTCGCAATCTTTCCACGTATTCACTTTCATTTAATATTTTATAATTTATATTATGATTTAAAAATTCTCCAGGAAGTCTCATTGACTGACCGAAAGTAAGTTCGGCTGCGCTGACGCCGGTGTCGGATCTAGGCGCAGCACGAAGTCCGAGCATGACTATAGGCAACTCTTCAACCCAAATTTTACTATTCAATCTAGCCATAAGAGCGGCTTTGAGAGATCTGTGCCATCTCTCTACCATTCCATTACTCTGGGGATGATATGGAGTGGTACGAGTTTTATAAATACCTAAAAATTTCATGAGCTGCTGAAAAATATTGCTTTCAAACTGTCTCCCTTGGTCACTCGTAAGCTGGTGAGGGATGCCATAACGTACAATCCAACCTTCAAATATAACTTTCGAAACAGTCTCAGCAGTTATATCTTTAACGGGAAAAGCTTCCGGCCAACCGGTCTCTCTATCTATTATTGTAACGAGATACCTGTAGTCATGCAAGGATATCGGCAGGGGGCCTAAGATGTC
This sequence comes from Celastrina argiolus, assembly GCA_905187575.2. Lineage (NCBI taxonomy): Eukaryota > Metazoa > Arthropoda > Insecta > Lepidoptera > Lycaenidae > Celastrina > Celastrina argiolus. Next base: position 3,243,423 of record LR994590.1, on the reverse strand, counting down.
AACGTGAATATGTGTAAAGCGTTCTGCTAGCGGAAAATGTCCTAGCTTCGATCTATTATGTCGATGTATTTTAGCTCTTTGACACGACAAACACGACTTTGTCCAATTACCTACGTCACTGTTAATATTTTCCCAGAAAAATCTTTCCTTTAATAGCTTTCGCGAGGTACGAATTCCGGGGTGACTGAGGTTGTGAATATTCTCAAAAGCGATTTTTCTAAATGCTTTAGGCAAATAAGCTCTAGTTCGATCGGTGGACATTTCACACCACACGGCTATGTCGCTACCGAGTAGAATTACCTGTTTAAAATTATATTTATTATTTTGACGTAACTTTTTTAATTCGTCATCATCATTCTGCGCGCGGCTAACTGCGGAGTAGTCTAAAGTTCCTGAATGGGATATACTCTCTACGCGAGACAACGCATCCGCTACGATATTTTTATCACCATCAATGTGACGAATGTTCGTAGTAAATTCGCTGATAAAAAGTAACTGCCTAACGCGTCTTGGTAATTCGTTATTGCTACCGACCTTAGAAAAAGCATAAGTTAAAGGCTTATGATCTGTATAGATCATTAAATCTTGACCTTCTACCGTATTTCTAAAATACTTAACGGCTAAATAAATCGCTAGTAATTCACGGTCAAAAGTGCTATATTTTTGTTGAGTAGGTGACATCTTCTTGGAAAAGTAACCAAGCGGCGTCCACGCGCCGTTTATGCGCTGTTGCAACACTGCGCCCACACATGCATTTGATGCGTCAGTCATAAGTGCAAGCGGAGTGTTAAATTTCGGATAGGATAAGCTAGCAGCTTGCTGTAATTTATTTTTACATTGTATAAATGCTTCGTTCGACTTTTCGGTCCATATAATTTTTGTCTTGTCCTTTCTCTTAGAAGACTTTAAATATTGATTAAGCTCATCCTGATATTCTACTGCATTCGGCAGATGCAATCTATAGAAATTGACCATGCCTAAAAATCTACGCAATTCCTCGACCGTTGTAGGCCTAGGAAAAGCGCAAATTGCAGCTACTTTTTCTTTAAGGGGGCTAATCCCAGTTGAGGCAACTTCGAAACCTAAAAATTCTACTTTCGACTGGCCAAATGAGCATTTATTTAAGTTAATAGTAAGACCGAATTTATTTAAACGTTCAAAAACTAAATTTAAATGTTTTTTATGCGTAACTAAATCTTCACTTGCAATTATGACGTCATCAATGTACGTATATAAAAAGTCTAAACCTTCCAAAACTATATGATTCATAAATCGTTGAAAAGTTTGTGCGGCATTACGAAGACCAAATGTCATTCGTGGGAATTCAAATAAGCCGAAAGGTGTAATTATAGCGGTCTTAGCAACGTCTTCAGGAGCGACCATTATAAAATGATACGCGCGATTGATATCAATTCGCGTATATATATTTTTGCCTTGAAGTATGTATGTAAAATCATGTATACGGGGTATAGGATATCTATCAGGCTTAGTGATAGCGTTAAGCGCTCTATAATCTCCACAGGGTCGCAACTGACCATCCTTTTTTGGAACAACATGAAGTGGACTGGCCCACGCACTTTTCGACGGTCTACAAATCCCCAGCTCCTGCATGAGCTGAAATTCCTCCTTCACCTTTGCATACCTATGAGGTGGCAACGGCCTCGCTTTTGCATGAACGGGCGGGCCACTGGTCTCGATGTAGTGGTACACCGAGTGCTTAGCAGGTTCCCTAAACGAAATGGGCTTGGTGATGTCTGGGTATTTAACCAGAATGTCATAATAAGGATGACATTCGTCGATCGTTTTAACCGATTGTTCGTTACATTGAACAACCTCGGCTGAAACGTTTAAGTGCGTAATTTCGTCTATTAATCTACGTGACGCTATATCAACTAACAGTCTATATTTCGACAAAAAATCTGCGCCAATAATTGGCTGGCATACATCAGCGACAATAAATGTCCATTTAAAATTTCTGCGCAAACCAAAATTTAAATTTAAAGTTTTTAAACCATAAGTTTTTATAAGTGTTCCATTGGCGGCATACAAATTGTAATTATTACTTTTAAAATATTCACTCAAATTTTTTACTTTATTTCGAGGAATAACAGAGACATTTGCGCCGGTATCTATTAAAAATCTTACATGAGTAAACTTATCTTTAATTAGTAAGCTGTGATTCACTCCTATGCAGCTGGCCACCGCTGCTGGCTGCACGACGGAGAGTTTCCCTGGTCATCCTTCCAGGCGCAGGGCGGGATGCACCGGTGAGCCTTCTCCTGGAACTTCGCGTGGTAGAAGCATAGCTCCTAGCGCGCTGGGGACCTGTGTCTCCGAGTTCCATCTCGCCAATGAGCTTCTGTATTTGGCGGGACTCGGATTCTTCATAGATGCTGAGAAGAGTAGTCTTGAGTAGTTCGTATATACCCTCTTCTGGCGGCCTCACCAAAATATCGGTGATTTGTTGTACGACGTTCTTGCCTAACTTGGCTATGACGAGGTGGTACTTCGCTTCATCGGTGAGCCTCTGCTTAAATAGTACAGACTCTAGCTGTATAAACCAGGTCCGGGGCTGGTCTTCCCAGAAGTCAGGAACGCGCGAAGACACGGTAATTTGAGATACCTCTCGAGCAGTAACGTCACCTTCACTGTCCGTCATTTTAAATTGTCACTTAAAAAGTTTTTTAAATTTATAAAGTCCGAAATATTTTGTAAAACACGCACGGCACCTATGCAATCACATCACGTCGGGGTCACCAATGTAAGGGTGTGCCCTATTTGTGGTCGTTAAATAAAAAGTTTATTCTTCGGACTTCATAATATTATATTATCAAGTATACATATTACATAGGTATTGGTACATAGGTGGTACATAGGTGCCGGCAGGGCAACATACCCTTACGGATACTAAATTGTAACTGTACATAAAATTAGTCTTAAAGACTAAGCGGGGCACCTGACACTACAGGCTACAACACACATGCATACAAATGCGTATGTGCATAACTGCATACGCTGCACGTTACAAATCAACGAAGTACCAAAAAGAACTGTAGTGTTTCCACAGTTACGGGAAGGGATGATAAATAACCAAACCCAACGTGATGTTTGTACACTGAGTTTATTTCTTAATAAAAATCTAACAATGTGTAATGTCTGCAAGTATGCTGACACAGCATACGGCGCGCGACACGTTTAACCTAATTGATTATATTGTACTTTGTACATCCCTCCTTCCCACACTGCTTATGCGTACACTCGCAAGCAAAAACGTGAAAACACCACCATCAACAAGCAATAATCACACGATCGTGCAAAGCCCCACCACCATGCAGGTTGCAAAACTCGTCGCGCGTTTCGCTCCGACCCCGGGGCATCCTTAGGATGTAGACTCTGCTAACAATATTCGCTCACTTATCTGCTAGCAGGTTGTGGTTATAATTTTTTCGCGAGATATTGCTAGATATAATATATTTATATTATTTTCCATTATATTATTGTGATTTTAATCGCTAGTTCAAAGCACATTTTCCATAACATTATTCATGATTAATGGCTTGGTAGTGGCTGTTTTGTTCGTCCATTCTCTTTATATCAGTTACTTTAAAAGCGTTTTATCGTAACAGAGTGTTGGCCTTTTTGGCTAATGAAGACTGACAGCAGTTCCGGAGCTCACACTGCTGAAGCTAATTTGTCATAGCCTAAGTGCCAGTTTCACCAAGCAATGTTAAAGTTAACGCCATGTTAAAATACCATGCCTTCTCATTTATTGACAGGAAATACGCGAGGGATAACATGAACGAAGGATTAACTTTAACATTGCTTGGTGAAACACGCCCTTAGTGCCAGTATCACCGACGTATGTTAAAGTTAATCATTGAAACATATTAGTTTTTGTGTCGTTGAAAAATATAAAATACTAGCTGACCCGTGCCCACTTCGTTGAACATACAAACTGTTCAAACCTTCCCTGGATTTCCACAAGTATTTTATGACTAAAAATAGCCGAATCGGTTCAGCTCTCGTTTAGCGAGACTAACGAACAGCTTTTATTTAACTTGCAATGTATGTATGTAAGGATGTTCGGGTGGAATCTTGCGATCCGATTTTGAAGCAGATACTCTCAACCGATTAAGCTGAAATTTTGTATGCACGTTTAGATTCGATGACAATACACGGTTAGTTGCGCGTCATTCTAAATCCAATATGGCCGACCAGCCAAGATGGCGGAACAGTTGTTTTTAATGCATTTCTACAATATGGGTATCAAATGAAAGGGCTTGTTGAGAGTGACTCAAAAAGTAACGTGACGTCATTCTAAATCCAATATGGCGGAACATCAAAGATGGCGGAATAGTGATTTTAATGTATTTCTACAATATGGGTATCAAATGAAAGGGCTAAAAGCTTACTTTAAAAGGTTTTTTGTTAAAGTTATTTAATTTATATAAAGAAAGAAGAAAAATAAATTAACGAATTTGCAGACATTTCAAATTCTTGTAAAATTATCGGCATAGCGTCGAGAATTGAAATAATCGTCGTATAAATTTACAAATCTTCTACACGAGTTACTGCTTCATAAAATATTTTAACGGGTTTGAAACTTAATTAGAAAATATGTTTCATAACGCCAGGTTACTTATTGCTGTCACGTTTATAGTCAATTAAATTCATCGCCGTCCTTGGGCTAATGACATACTATTCTGCGCGATCAGGGCTGCCAACTTTAAAAAGTCTTAAACTAAAGTGGTATAAAATGTTCAATTTTGCAGCTATTCATGGGGTGCCGTGGTGAGAACAGCGCCTCCCCATTAATCAGATTTACCATGGGTAACAGGCGACAGAGGGGATATTAACGGGTGTAAAAAGAGCAGTCACTATAACTTTGGGATATGATTATACTACCTTTTATCATTCTAGAAATGTATTTATTTTACAAAAATAAAAAAAAAATTGTTTTATTGTTATTTTTGCGATAAAAAAAATAATGGTGAAAAGTAAAAAAATTTTTTTTTGGTTTAGGATAAAAAAATACATTTAAAATGAGTAAAGGTAGTATTATCGTATATCAAAGTTGTAGTGACTGCTCTTTTTACACCATGTATATCCGGAAATGGCCTGCAGCGTTTTCGCGGATTGTTATTATTTGATCACTGCGCTCGCCAACCCGCCTTCCAAGTGTAAAGGCTCCAGTCCAAGCATTCAAGGTATAGGCAACTAGGGGGTAGTTGAACATGAAATAATTTTGGGGGAAGCTTATGTCCAGTACCTAGTCGACGACATAGCTGAAAATTGAGTATTTGTTAGAATAACATCATCTTATTCTTATAATCTTATAAATATAACAATGAATTGCTCTCCGGAAGTCTCGCTAAAATTCAAGATTATTAGATTAGATAGATAGATTCGGCTATTTTTGGTCTTGAAATGTTCGTGGAAGTCCAGGGAAGGTTTAAACGGTTTGTATACTCAACGAAGTGGGCACGGGTCAGCAAGTCTTCTTCTTATATATAAAAATGAATTGCTGTTCGTTAGTCTGCTCAAACTCGAGAACGGTTGAACCGATTCGGCTATTTTTAGTCTTTAAATATTCATGGAAATCCAGGGAATATTTAAACGGTTTGTATTCTGAAAGTGGGCACGGGTCAGCTAGTAATATATAGGTATTAAAATTTTCACTTCAGCCAAGTGACAGACGGAAGGATAGACATAAATCGAAGTCTCAGGTCCCGTCCTTTAGGTACTCTAACCCTAAAATCTGCTCACATTGAAAAGTATTTTAGTCCGCTATACAGTGTGACTGGTGAGACATGAGCAATACTTGAGGACGTGATATTTGGCTATTATATGAGATGAAAAAAAATAAATCAATTAATCACTGAGTAAATGTATCTTAAACTTGAATAATTCTTTACCCAACGCATGGACACCGCGGGTAGGAACGCGCCCGTACTACCTACGTTGATGTCCCACACCGCCGCCGGGGTGCCGCGCCGGCTACATAGGTATGTATACTTGCCTGGCCGCGTAATTTTCCTTTAAAAAAATTAATTCTAAAATTTGGTAAAAAATGAAGTACCTAATTTTATTACATATTTTATACTGGGAATCGAGTACCGAGTACTCTCCGTAAGTATTGCACATGTCTCACAAGTCAGCCTGTATAACTAGCAGGCAACCCTCTCGATATAAATGAATGCGGATTAATTACTGAGGGTATCTACGTGGCCTAGGCGAGGCGAGGAATGCGCTCTAGTCTGACACAATTATTTCACTGTAAATTATAATGTATGGCTATAAATAATAATAATGCCTCCCACACCGATTTCGGTGACAGTGGCCGGTTTCATTAAAAGCAGGAGTTATTTTATTTATTCCTTCACTCTCGTAGCCCAGTGGGACGGATAACCAACACGACTGGCAGGCGATCGGGTGCAGGACCAGTGTTGCCACGTTGTAGAAAACTAATTCACTAGTTTTTTTTAAGAAAAATCACCAGATTGAGGGATATTTTAAACTAAAAAAATCCCCAGAATTCACTAAATGATTTAAAATGAAAAACAACTATATATTTTTTTATTGAGAAAACAACGAATAAAAATAAACATGAATAAAACTAAAAATCAACTAGTCGAGAGCTAGCCTCCAAACCACTCGACCAAGGAGGCGTATTATAATGAGCTCTGAAATCGTGGGATTACCATTGTCCAGACAATGGTAATCCCACGAAGAATTTGTATTACAGTAACCAGTACTGTAATACAAATTCTTCGGATATTTAGCACGGGGCCAGATTGACGTGGTGTGAAGTGTCAATACATATTACAATACACAAGGACAGTCTCTTCCTTTTACTGTCCTAACTATACCTAATATTATATTGTCAGATTTTTTTGAAACTTGATTTTTACCAGTTATATGTTGCAATACAGTATACGTTAGTCGTGTAAATAAACGTACTTTCGGATAACATATATATGTGAATATATTGCACATTTACCAACCTTTTAAAAAAAAAACATAAAAAAAATAAACTTCTTCTTCTTCTTTTAATTTAACCAAACCTAAAATGCAACAACAAAGTCTAACTAAAATAACTATTTGCGATTACCTCATGCGCCCCAAATCTTTCCACTGAGCTGAAATATAGTCGTTATTTACTACAAAATAGAGTTTTTATTTCCCTGCCATTTCACTTCAGCCAGGATCCAAGTCGCCAAAATATAATTTCGTTTACAGTTGCGTTCGTCCCAGCGTCATAAAGATATTTTATGAAACTGTCGTAAATTCGATCTCCTTCGGTAAGTTGGTTTGCATTAACTCTTGAGGTTAAGGAGAGTTTACAATAACTTTATTGTACTCAAAAAAGAATGAAAGAATGAAATGAAACTTCAGTACTCTGAATTATCTTATTTATACTTAAGAGCGCGCAATCAAATTTCATCAAGTCGAAATCGCCGCGGGAGCCGATATCGACTCACACAGACGCAAAACAACACGCATGTGTGGGTTAGCGCTAGGCTGAACGTCGCGCAAGTAATATTGATACTTTGATCCTAATGAATTTTAATATTACATACGATTTCAATACTTCTATAAAATTAAATGGTATTTAAGTTATAAAATACAAATTATAAATACTCGACATGCTAGTAATCGCCCGCGGCTCAGTCCGCGTTATTGTCGAACCGTCGGAAACAACTTTCGCGCGATGTTTGTGTGAAAAGAGTTTCATGGTGGTCGGTTCAGTAGATGAGACGTGAAGAAGTAACAAACAAACACACGAACAAACAAACCAACTTTCACATTTATAATTTAGGATAAGTAAGTAATGAGAATAAAAAATTCAACAACCTAATTTTTATAAAAATATACCAAGTTATTTATTTTTCATATTTGATGTCCAGAAATGTTTGTCCCTAAATATTTTACTGACCCACTTCCGACTACCCACTAAATGTACTAAAATACAAATTTTTAGTGGGTAGTCGGGATGGACATGCTTTTTTCAGTGACAAAAATGTTGTCACTGAAAAATTGTTTCCTGTCACAACTATTGGGTAGCCAGGCACAAACAGGTAAAGTATACTAGCATTTTGCAACCATCTGATTATTGAATGAAAATTAAATATTATTTTATTATAAACACGGTAGTTTAGAATTACCTGCGAAATTTTAAAAATAAAATATTGGTGCAACTTGTGTACGACTGAGAGGGCCCAACCAACCATCTCATGCAATAGAACAGGACAGAGCATAGCAGCTGTTTGAAGTCTGACCATTTCAAGAAAGACAGTGCGCATGCTATATTTTGTTATTGGAAATGAAAAGGATAACCCATATAAAAAAAAACTTGTAAAAAGTGCCAATCCTTTCCAAAATAATATTGATTGTGATCACTATAAGATGTTGTTTGACCGACCGACTAACCCCTACATCACAAGTTTTAACTGTAGAAGAACTAAGTAGCGAGACTTGGCAATTTTTACAAGATATGTTTTTTATGGGATCTCAGTTCTTTTTGTAGAAGATTTACTAAACGCGTGTTTTTGTCAAAAGGGCAAATATAGCTTTGTAATCCTATACATTTATATGACTTTACAAAGTTAATTATGCAGTTAGTTAGTCTAGATAATTCTACAGAAATATTTTTTTAGGTTTTTCCTTTATTTATACACTAAACACTACTTGTATTCCAAATTTTAAGCTTCTATGTCTGCTAGAAGTGCCTAATACTTTTGATGATCGGTCAGTGAGTGATTGAGTCAGTGACAAAACTAAGAAGTTTGACAAGTTATAATTATTTAACTTCTGTTTCAAATTGAATAACATTTGAAATATACTGAGTTTATACAATGCTTTCCTAGTAACTAAAAATGCAGGCTTCTTTTAATCCACAACAAAGTTATAGGGAGTTGAAAGTGGCCTAAACTGCTTCGAGAAATTAATGGTACGGCCGTGCTCAAGTTGACAAAAGCACTGCCGTGCCCCCAGATACTCGGTTATATTGATGACAGTTACATTAAAGCAGACACACAGGCACACAGACACACAGGGGCTGATGATGATTAGTATAATTTTTAAATATATAAACCACATCAGCTTTCAACAAAAGAAATTGACATCAAAATCTTTTGATTAATTTAGGGGCTGTGATATTATAGACAGACACACAGGGGCTGATGATGATTAGTATAATTTTTTAATATATAAACCACACCACCTTTTAACTAAAGAAAACCGCATCAAAATTTGTCGATCATTTAGGAACTGCGATATAACAAACAGACACACAGAGGCTGATGATGATTAGTATAATTTTTAAATATATAAACCACATCTGCTTTCAACAAAAGAAATTGACATCAAAATCTTTTGATTAATTTAAGGGCTGTGATATTACAGACAGACACACAGGGGCTGATGATGATTAGTATAATTTTTTAATATATAAGCCACACCACCTTTTAACTAAAGAAAACCGCATCAAAATTTGTCGATCATTTAGGAACTGCGATATAACAAACAGACACACAGGGGCTGATGATGATTAGTATAATTTTTTAATATATAAACCACACCACCTTTTAACTAAAGAAAACCGCATCAAAATTTGTCGATCATTTAAGAACTGCGATATAACAAACAGACACACAGGGGCTGATGATGATTAGTATAATTTTTTAATATATAAACCACACCACCTTTTAACTAAAGAAAACCGCATCAAAATTTGTCGATCATTTAGGAACTGCGATATAACAAACAGACACACAGGGGCTGATGATGATTAGTATAATTTTTTAATATATAAACCACACCACCTTTTAACTAAAGAAAACCGCATCAAAATTTGTCGATCATTTAGGAACTGCGATATAACAAACAGACACACAGGGGCTGATGATGATTAGTATAATTTTTTAATATATAAACCACACCACCTTTTAACTAAAGAAAACCGCATCAAAATTTGTCGATTTTAGGAACTGCGATATAACAAACAGACACACAGGGGCTGATGATGATTAGTATAATTTTTAAATATATAAACCACATCAGCTTTCAACAAAAGAAATTGACATCAAAATCTTTTGATTAATTTAGGGGCTGTGATATTACAGACAGACACACAGGGGCTGATGATGATTAGTATAATTTTTAAATATATAAACCACACCAGCTTTCTGCTTAAGAAAACCGCATCAAAATCTGTGATGCATTTAGGAGCTACGATATGAGAGACAGACACACAGGGGCTGATGATGATTATTATACAAATTTTATATTTTATAAATAAACTCTGAACACGTTACATACCTTTTTTGTGGTAACCTCTCAATGTTCTTTTTTCTCTATATTATGAAATTTGTCATCGACATAATACCTATATAATCTCAGTAAATTTTCCCCATTTCTCATAAATAATCTAAAAATATTAATGCTCGTCCAAGCGTCAATTCCGTTCAATCCTACTACATCTCCTATACGCTGACCAGGTCGGTGAACCTTTATTCGTTGACGGCTTAGCGCAGAGCGATACGTCCACCCGTCGGGAATTCCCAGTGCGTACTAAATAGATCGCGAATTACATGGCGCGTGCACTTAGTTGAAAACAGGTAATTTAAAAAAAATTGTATAATGGAATAAACATCGGACTTTAATTAAATAAAAAATAGTATCAACTTACCAACAGTATGATTATTCATTATAAAAATAATATCATCGAAGAAATTAAGTTTTTCCAGTAGAAATACAGCACTGAAAAACGTAAATTATGATATTTTTAAAAGATTTTTTATGCATTTAACAATAAATATATTTTAATTTTTTTATCAACTTTTCATTTCAGGACTATATAATCTATTTTATGAAAATATAAATTAAACTATATTAACACGATTTAATTGTTATTTTCTTTATCAAAGTGAGCTAAAATCGGCATTTTTGCGATTCAGCGTTCCGAAATCTTTAGATTTACTCAAATGTACTACTTAAAACTTTCATTTTATCTTATTATTCCAAAAATAAAGACTTTATCTTAATATATTTCTAATTGTTTTATTTAATTTAGTTATTTTATGCGTGTGAGGGGCAGTCAAAAACACCGAAAAACTGAAACTTCGTCGTAAATTGAATGCACGCTCTTAACTACGTATATATGTAGAAAGGATTTTTTTATGAATTGAATGTACAGTTGGTTCTTGATGGAATTTCATGTTCACTCACAACTTTTTATTTTCACTTTTAAATGAAGATTTAATCAAAGCGGCAGAGTTATTACGTATAGCTTGCAAAAGCAAAGCAATCGGATTTTTATAAACTTTTGAATTCTATTAGTAAATATCGCCAAAATACAGTTTAAAGTTATAACATTCTAAAATAATTTGGAGTAAATGTTTATTGGACGTAACATTTAATTAATAGTTCCTATGATTGCCACTAAATCGTTTTTGGCGCTAGTGTCATAGCAAAAATGAAGCATCGCGCGAATTTTGATAATCACTATTTTTATGTAATCAGCCGGCGGGTAGTGTTATTTTTTTAAAACTAATAAAAACGTAACAAAGTGGAAAAGTGTAAATAAAAATATGTGTATAGTTCAGGAGGAACGTGACAGTGAGTTATGCTTTTTCATGCGTGAGCCCAGCGTTCTTAGATTTATAACAGATAACGCCAAAAACGTCCATAGACATTAGTAGAGAATGAAGTTATTGTCTATTACCGCGTTTCATAACCAATCTATCTATAAGAAAGGATATATATTATATTATATTATATTATAGCTACAATAGCTTTAGTATAGCTATAGCTAAAGGAACTAAAGGACACAAGCTTTATTCTGTCTGCCAATAAGCATTATGTACCAAGAGCGTTTTTATTCATTAGGACATACACCAGTATCCTTTCCCCATTATATTGAGAGCTGATGTATGGGGCTCCCGTTTCTTTATTAGTGAGCAATAAATTTCCTGGAGAGTAGAGTGCGTGAGTAGCCTTGGCTCAACGAATGTCGTAGGAAAATAATATCAGCAGGTTAGTCATAATTATTGAATTTTCAGGGTTACACAACCTCCATATTGAATGGAAACCTTATGGATTCACTTTGATGTTCGTCTGTCTGTGTGTCTATCCGTCTGTCCGTCTGTGGGAATACGAGTGGAAGCCTCAAAGGGAGATCTCCGACCGAGCGGAGGAGCGGAAACAGGTTTTGTACGGAATATTGTTTTAGTGTCGGGTACCGTACAAAAAATTATTCTCACTGTCGCAAAAGTAAAAAAAAATCTTTCAGTTTAAGTATGCGCAAAAAAAATGTGTTTGCATACTTTAAACTGAAGAAAAACGATTAGTATAAAGCAAAAATATTGTTTAAAGTTAAGACTATTGTTGTTAGCTATACAAATAATTTATTAATTTAACCTACTTTCTATTTTCAAACTACGTATTAGTTGTTGATTGGTCCTTAAATAATAAAAAAATATATCAAAATCGGTTCAACCGTTTAAAAGCTACGATGCCACAGATCGACAAGTCAAACTTATAACACCCCTCTTTTTCTGTCAGTGGTTTACACGTGCCTTGAAATGCTCGGCACTACTGACTCATTTATACTGTGACAATTATGCTGGAGACCTCTCGTCTTTATTATTTAGGAACCTTACGTGTCTCGTGACGTCTTCATTTCGTACTTTAACTTATAAAGAAAAAGTCATCTCACTTTCGTCGTGTAATGAGAGCGTCTCTCGATTTGCACGTTCAGAACGTGACAATGCGGTATGCTTTTTATGCGTGCACCCGGCGTTCTTCGATTTATAACAGGTAATCACGTCAAAATACGTCCATAGATATTTCTAGAGAATTAAGCCTACTTATCAATTTCTTGAGAATTAAACTTATAAATTGTGTATTAAAAATAATTTTAACTGCCGACAAAACAGAGGGGTGTTATAAGTTTGACGTGTCTATCTGTGGCATCGTAGCTCACAAACGGATAAACCGGTTTTTTTTTTGTTCCCTTAGCGGGATTCGAACCCGCTCTCGTTAGATCACCAACGCGTTCAACCACTGCGCTACGGAGGTCGTCAAAATAAAAAACACTATACAGTAATGTAGGTCCAACAATAACGAAACAATTAAAAACTCTTTTCAATCGGGCTAAATCCTCTCTAAATACAGTAAATGCAATTATTGTTGACATTGATGAACGAGCCTGCGCTTAGCTTATGCAGCTGTCCGTCACTGAGTGGTTTACCTGCCTCCTACATGTTCCGTTGATTGGCCGGTGTAGGATAAATTTAAGGCATACATTACTAAAGGTCGCCGTTCGAAATTCAAATTCGAACTTGAGTCATTACACTCGATAACGTGTCCCATACAAAAACAATGCTCAAATCTGTCCGCGTCGTATATGCGATTAGAGCTACATTTGTTTAACAATGAACTGAGAGAAAAGTTTAATACATTTCATAGTTGATTTGGTGATTTGAAATCGCTTATTATCTTTATCTTATATAATATATTAAATGAATTGCTGTTCGTTAGTCTCGCTACAACTCGAGAACGGCTGAACCGATTCGGCTATTTTTGGTCTTGAAATATTCGTGGAAGTCCCGGGAAGGTTTAAACGGAACGGTTTAAAATCACAAACTGTTTTTATCCTCAACTAAGTGGGCACGGGTCAGCTAGTGTCACATAAAATGTATAAATCTAAGTGCGAACACCGCGATGTGTGTTAAAATTTAGATTTTAGATTTTTTAAAATTTGCCGTGACTTAATTATTTTATTTATTTGTTTATTTATACATCATGTACATTTTGTACATAGGCGGACTTAATGCAGGCATTTTCTACCAGTCAACCTTTAGGTGATTTAGAGATAAAAGTAAAGCAGATGCATTCCAAACGAGATATCGGTAATATCGGTATGTAATTAGCGATTTCAAATCAAGCATTGTGACATGTGTGCTCCAAGCAAACTAACTGAAATAACAGCTCACTTTTCAAGTGAGCTGATATTCGTTGAGTCGGATTTCTTGTCCTGACACGATATTTAGTGTATTGTGTAATTATTATGCCCCAGCAACACAAACAACGCAAATACACCAACAAAACATCCAAATGAATCATAAATTCGTCCATATATTCCCAAAGCTCGGGAAAGCTCCAAAGCTCCGGACCGAAGCTCCGAAAGCTTCAATCAAATTACGCAAATGATGAGGCGGCTCCGTCACAAATAACGATTTTAGGGAATAGATGTGTTTGTTGTTAGGCTGGGAGATAGGCTATTTGTTACGCTTTATTTGGATGGCAATAGCTTCTTCTATGTTACAAAGCGCCTCCGTAGTTTTAAGCTTGGCTCTCGAATCGGCGACTTCCGTAGCACAGTGGAGATGTCGCGGGTTCGAATCCCGCCGAGGGTCATGATTGTGTATTGAATTTGTGTATAATATAATAAGAATTTTAAATATATGTATAGTATAAAAGTATTACATATATTTCCGTTGTCCGGTACCTGTAACACAGATTCTTCAGATACTTAGCACAGGGCCAGATTGACGTGGTGTGAAGCGTCCATAGATGTTATTATTAGTATATGTCTACTCACACGTTGGCGTGGAGTCGAAACCATTGTGAAATGTATGGCTGTGTTTCCACTGACCCGGAGCTGGGCGGAGAGGAGCTTAGCGTTGTCCAAATTAACCAATGCTCGTATTATTTCCGTGGAAACGGAGCGGAGATTGCGAGCATAGTGATTGGTCAATTCTTGCACCGCAAGCTCATCTCCGCTCCGCTCCGCGTCAGTGGAAACGCAGCCTTAACACTGATATTTCTCAACATTTTCATTTTCGTCCTTTCTATAGGATCCCGAACCGGTGGTAGGCATCATATTATAGAAACAACGCTTAGAAAACATTTTTTGTAAAATTTATTCTAAATAAAAGTATTTGAGTTTGACTTTGTTATTGAATGTTATACGTAGTTTTTAACCGACTTCCAAAAAAAGGAGGAGGTTCTCAATTCGTCTGTATGTTTTTTTTTTTTTTTTTTATGTTTGTTACCTCAGGGGGTCTACCCAACATGCTTTAACGTTTGTCGTTATCGAAGTACGCTATTTAAAAATGTATATATATACTATACTATATGTATATATATACTATACACATTCTCATTTTTATTGACACCATCATCTATATTAATATTATAAAGCGGAAGAGTTTGTCTGTTTAAGCCCATTTATAGCGGAAGGCGACCAATAGGAGCGAAGCGTCAGTGAGAAATGTTGCAAAAACGGAAAAAATTATTCACATTTGAGGGCTTTCGTTGCGTGCGCTGAATAAACGGTTCAAGTTACTCAAAAAATATGTATAAAGTATTATTCCTTTTTAATAATCATAATAACAAAAACCAACGCGAGCAATCAAATGATAATCGCGATAGTGTTTCCGACAACCACGCGAACGAAGTCGCGGGCACAGCTAGTTTTATTATAAAGGTACGATTCCACCAAAATAGTGTTCAGAACATTTGTTAGCCAACATTTTTTCAGAATTCCAGCTGTGCCAATTTGTATGTGTTCCAATTTGTTAATGTTGCGTTAGCGAGTCCACCGGAACAAACATCTGTTACCCCGGCTCCACACTACTTGCGAAGTTCCTCGGCGAAGTACGGCGAAGTACTAGTAAAGTTTGATGAGGTAAGCAGAAGTGCATCTCTACACTATCCTATTCGTCTAACTTCGTTCAACTTCGCGAGTAGTGTGGAGCCGGGGTTACGCACAATGTTCGCAACAGTTCAGAACACCGGCGAAATCGCACCTTAAGCGTTGAAATTATCTTTTCATTTCTAGGAATAGTTTCCCGTTCCGTTTATCTTTTATCGCGAAGACGAAATCGTGTTACAGCACCAGCCACCAGGGGACAGAATGTTGCTTTTCATCCTGTTGAGGCGAATTGAATTTATATACTTCCAATATGGAACTGGGTTAACGTAGTTTTAAACTTACCTATGCATTTTAAAGTAAAGCGTATCAATTTGAAAACAAAATAAGTAGTAGCTACTACTAACTCAAGATACAATTTTAGGATTCTGCACATTAACTTTAATTTAAGAACTACTTAAATTAGAGTCCATCGGTCTCACGTGTGTTATTCAGATCCCAAGGGCAAAATTTTAGGTTTAAGGCTTGTTAAAAAACGCCGAGTACACTACATCACAAGTAGAGTGGAAAATGTGAGAAATGTGTGCATATGATGGACGTCACGTAGACGGTGATACTTACAAACGCAATATCTTGGAAATGGTGGGTCATAGAGAAAAAAATCAAAAGGACAATTTTTATCAACATTTTTAGGTCTACTTTACTTCAAGGTTATTTTTGATAAAAATTACCGTTTTGAGAAAAATCTAAAATAATTACCTACTTAATAAGTAGGATGGAATTTTTATATGGAATTTTTCTGCTTGGAAAATTAAAATTTGTTTTGTCTGTCAAATAGGTTCACAAGTAGAGCTTGCGCAATATTTAATATCAAGTTTGAGACTTGTTTATTAAAACGGACCTTACACTCCGAAGGTCCGGCATGCGTCAACATGTTAACTTGAAATATAGGTGCTCTATAAAACAGGTTCTTCGGATACTACACTGGATTGACTTGGTATAAAGTAATATATAGATAATAATATCTATGAACAGTTTATACCGCTCACACACACACACGTAAAATCTATGAATGCTAATAATAGCGTTCATAGATGTGTGTGTGTGTGTAAGCTATTCTGAATGAGATTATATCACTGATCCGATTATAAATATTAGTAACATAATATGGTAAAACGCAGGAGTCATTTTATAGTGCCCTAATATGCACGAAATATAGTAGGGCCCGTATTAATAAATAAGTCTCAAACCCAACCTCACTTAAGAACCTATTTGATAGATAAAAAACGTTTCGTTACAGGTTTGAAAATGAAGAAGTTTACTTATGTTACATATTTTTTTTCTTGACGTGATAATTTAGATTATACATGTAAATGTAGATAATACATATTTGAATGTTTTTCTGTAATCTATAATATGAAAAAATAAAATAAATAAATTAGGTAACATTTGTAAAGTTGTTCACTTTTTTAAAGTGAAACGAAACGTTGTTGAAACGAAAAATAAAAAAGTAATATTATAATCCTTTTTTTTAACCAAACGCTCGTGCCAAATAACTATAAAAAATAAGTAATACCCAAATTATCAAGCAGTGAACAAACTGATAAATTAGGTTTTTAACCCCCGACAAAAAACAGGGGGTGTTATGAGCTTGAGGCGTCTGCCTGTCTGTGGTATCGTAGTCCCGTGATGAACTGATTTTGATTAAGTTTTTTCGCTTTAAAGCTGACATCATGGCAGCATGGTGATGTTAGATATAAAGTACCAAGACAAACAAACAAAACTATTTCCATGTAAAACGAACATATATATTCATGTTCAGCTGAAGTGGAACAAGAATTATAAGTTGGTATTAAAATATTTCCTATAGCTGCCCCCGGAGATCTCGGGATGCTGAGGATTGTCGTGGGCAGAGCGAAACCCAACCAGACAGAAGCGAGAAAGAGAGAAAGATAGGTGTCCTTTGAAAATTACATTTTTCACACACTCGGAATTACACCGTATCGCCAAAGGTTAAAGTTGAGATTGCGCTGCAGCGTTTCGAACATACAGCCTTCTGCCTCTGATACAGGATGTCCTTTTCGCGAGTCTAATTCGTATCAGTCTTGTATAAGCCGTCCGGAGCGTCGCTCGTCAGATACTATTTTTATTAACTGAACACTATATTTTATAATATATACCATAGTTTCATATACATAGAGTATAATATAGTGTGTATTTAGTGACCTATTGAACTATATTTTTGTGCAAACATGAAGGCTTCGTCGTTCTCCCTGCGTGTTATGAGAAGGGTGAGTGTATTTCACAATCATTAATCACATAATTAATGCATCCAATTATTGGTGAAAATATTGGGTGATTATTGGGTGAATATTGGCGTAATATCGGTTCCGGGTGTAACAGGTGCCCCGCGCGCTACAGGTTGGGCGGAATTCTTCTAAATATTGACGCTTTATCGACCACACCCTGTGTTTATTGAATTGTTGCATTTAATGTTCAATATTACTGAATTCATATGGGGATAAAATTTATAATAACTAGTTTTGACACTAAAATATATAACATGATTTTTATCATAAAATTTGTTCTTAAAATTATTTAAAAAATAGTTTCCAATACAAACTTAATTAATTAATTTTTTAACCTCTAATATAAAAAAAGGTTAAATATGGACCTTGATGGTAAAATTAGTGAACATATGTTACTGTTAATATTATTACTTTTTTCATTTTTTAAATTTATGTAAACTTATGTGAAAATTTATATCTAAATAGATTTTTATAATATTATTTCTTGTTCAAATATCAAGTACTTAACTTGATACTTGAATAATAATATACTACATATTTTTATACTACAACGTTAACGTATAGTTATTATTATTAACTGTCCCACAGCTGGGCAAAGGCCTCCCAGTGTCCTCCAGGTATTTCATTCCTGCGCCACCGCTGGCCAGCCTGGGTGGTATAAACATTTTTAAAAATATATCATCACACACAGTATATTATGTGTATGCTCCGGTCACCGGAAACTCAGGTTTTTTAAAGTCGATTACTTTTCTAGTATTCTATTTCCACAAGCCAAATACGTACCTAATTGACTATATCTGTCTTTATTACCGCTTGATGATACTTTATTACTGATTTAAGATTGACCATATCTATCTTTATTACTCCTTATCAGAACGCATTTGCGATTTTGCATTAATTAGTAACTAGGCGTTTTCAGACATTTTCTAGGGGGAGTTACCCCTACCCCCCTCTGGGTACGCCCATGATGCCATGATATCTTATATATAGAAATGAATTGCTGTTCGTTAGTTCGCTAAAACTCAAGAACGGCAGAACCGATTCAGCTATTTTTGATCTTGAAATATTCGTGGAAGTCTAGGGAAGGTTTGAACGGTTTGTATGCTCAACGAAGTGGGCACGGGTCAGCTAGTCTGTAAAAGAAAGTCGTGTTAGTTACTCATTTATAACTCAAGAACGGCTTTAATTTTTTTGCTAAAAGATGGCCCTGCGCGAGTTTCTTACGCCGGTTCTTCTCGCCGGGTCCGGTCCGATCCGGTCCGGTCCTTCGTCCGAACCGGTGGTAGGCATCATCTATGACAATTCTATAAGTGTTATTTAATAACCTATATGGAAATAAAATAATTTGATTTGATTTACCGATATGGCTGAAAATTGGTGAGGTAGCTTAGAGCCAGGAGACGGACATAGGATACTATTTGTTCCGTTCGACAGCGTTCCCGTGTGACTTGACATAAAACTCAGTCAGACACTAGACACTGGTTTCGCGTTGCTGGTTCCGCGTTGCGAGTTGCGCGTTGCGGGTTCCGCGTTGCGGGTTCCGCGTTACGGGTTCCGCGTTGCGGGTTCAACGAAGTGGGCAAGAATCAGCTAGTACGTTATACAAGAGTTGTGTCATTTATCCGTCTCCATGGTAGGATCGCTATGGACGAGTAAAGTACGAACGAGGGCTGTTGTGTATTTCGCACACAATTGTGGACTAAGACGTCTCCTGAGTAATTCATGCGGTTTTCAATGAAATTGGCCTTCGAAAATCGGTGTGGAGAGCTGTTATTAATATTGTACTTAATATTCATCTATCGGCGTTGTTACTAAGTAGTCTTAGTAACAACGCTAATAGTTACTTATACTTTTTTTTTCTCTCATTATGTTGTTCCTGTCCTGTTATAGTAATTTTAAGTAACGTTACAATTACGTACACTTTTGTATTATTAAATTACACAAAAAATGTGTACGTAATAATCGAATAAATGTAATAATCAAATGTTTTAATTATTGAAAATAACACATAAAAAAAGTTCTTTGTTCAAAAGAATTCCGAATTCTCCTAACAGAATTAAAAAATAATTTCGTAGTTGCCTTTATTTAGGAATTGCTCCGAAGTTAGGAACGTGCCTTGGCTGTAATTGGGGGAATTAATTTTGTAATTTTATTTAATGTTGCGTATTTAATGTTGGGTACTGTACTTTTATTTAAGGGTTTGCCGCGTGAACACAGCATCCCACGGGAACACTGTAATTTTACAGGATGAAATGTAGCTGAAGTTTCAAGCCAGAGTCTATACCAATACTTCTTCTTCTATTGTGGCGTCTCTTTTCGGAGGTTGGCGATCATTAGGGCAATTTCTTTTTTGGAGACTGCTGTTCTGAAAAGTGATTTGGTGCTTTTTCCGAACCACTGTCGATGGTTTATGAGCCAAGATATCCTTCTGCTGCCAAAATAATGCCATACGAAATGCGGCCATACCAAAACATTTTTATTGAATTAATGGAAAAAGTACGAGTGCTTTATTTATTATTTTAGTAATAATAAATAAACCACTCGTACTTTTTAGTTTATGCTTAGTATATTGTCAATTAATACAATCAGTAGGTCCAGAAAAAACAATTATGATGTAAAATAAATTAAATATATGGATGACCTCTGTAGCGCAGTGGTTCAGCACGTTCGTGCTGAGAGGGAGGTCGCGGGATCGAATACCAAAGGAACAAAAAGTTTCTGTGTTTCTGGGTCATGGATGTGTATTAATATAATAAAGACTTCGCGTCAAGAGTAATGTATTAGGTTCTATTATAAAACTATATTTTTTTATTAATCTGACTGTAGACGCTCTACGCCGCTACGAGTTTAGTAGCCTCGTAGACTGTCTACGATACAGTAGACAGTCTACGACGATATCCGTAGAGCTGTAGCGGATCTACGGCGTAGCGATATAATAAAGAGCTCTATTTATTGCGGTGGGCAGCGCGATGGTATAACTTATGTATAATATAACGATGGCTCTTAAGACAAATTATATCTACGTTAATAAATTGATGACAATAAGTGGACTGCAATATTATAACGGGTGTAAAAAGAAAAGTCACTATAATTTTGGGATTTGATTATACTACATGTATTTTTTTACAAAAATAAAAAAAAATTTTTGCTGTTTCGTTATTGTTGCGACAAAAAATAAGAAATGTTTTTTTTAGTTTCTGGCAATAAAATAAAAAACAATCGTAATTCGACTCTTGAGAACAGTGATAATAATAACGAGGATCGCGATATAATAAATGCTAAAAAGTAAAAAAAATACATTATCAAAATGAGAAAAAGTAGTATTATCGCGAAGTTATTGTATCTGGTATTTTTACACCATGTTTAAAACGATTAAAAATTTTTCCTACTAAATTATGCATCAAAGTGCAAGACTCTTGAGTGACTCTTCACTTAAGCTGCCCTTTATAAATCCCTCGAAACTTCTAAGCTCTGGATTAACAAAGTTCCAAGAAGTTTAAAAGGTGAGTTGCAGATTCATACAAGCTGTTGCCCAGACTTTGTTCACTTTACGACGAGTATAACTCACACAATCTTTAATGTTTTTTTGAACGAAACGAATATTGTTTTCATTCTAGTAGATATAGAAAGTAGATGTTGTTTCAAAGTTACAATAATTAATTTAAATGGCTCCCCACACCGATTTCAGTGTCGATTTTTTCTGTTGAAACCATGCCAGCTACACAGAAGTCATTTTATATTACCTAAGAGTGTGCGCAATACTCGAGGATACTCAAGGTTCTACGCCTGTTCTTTTGTTATTAGTGTTGTGTAACCCTGCTACTGGGCTACGTAAACAAAATGAAGAGACTTGTGTGTTCCGCACACACTTGGGCACTCCGATCAACACAACCCATGATCTCTGCTTTGGGCACAATCTGCTAATCATTGCAGATAATGATGATGAATGCTAACCAATGCAGTTGGGTATTCAAGCGACTTGTTCCACACAAAGGCTTGTTAGACCGGACTAACGATTAAGCGTCATTTCACACGAAAATTTAACCTAAATAAAGTCCACTCTGTAAGTAAAAGTGACTCTTATATTGTGGCTTAGAATCAGTTTACACTGAGACCAAACGTGGCGTTTATATAATATGACTCAATTGAATTTTATTACTGAAGAATATACTCGTGTCAAAGAACGATGCAGTTCGAAATCCAAACACAATAATAAAACGTCTCATGTAAATAAAATAAAATATTGTTTGTTGTCTTAAAAATGCCACGCCGCGCTTTGGGCCGTTCGGTCATTTTTTGTCAAAAATAATATGTAACTTTGTATTTTTCCAAGATATTCACATAATTTTTAATGGTTTAGATAATAGTGTAATAATGATATTTTAACGTGGACTATTTTGAACATATCTTTGTCGGAAGTATTGTTTTTTGTGTGCCAATAGTAATATCACACGTGTGGTTGTATACCACACGTGTGATGATGATGTCGGAAGTGGTATATACGATAAAAGCCAAAAAATATATACTGTCTGTTTTATTGTGTATACCGCTAAGGTTTTTAATGAATAAAACAATGTTTATTGATAAGTCAAAAGGGCTTCAAAATTACGCAATATCCCATTCGTTTGTCAGAAGTTATCTACCATAATATCACGTCAGTGCTTAGGGGTTAATATTTTTTGATGGAAATTATTTATTATAAAACACGAAAATACCCACGCGAATATCAAAAGGCTATATCTGATACCACACACGTGCGGGACCGATGTTCTCCTATCTCTGTACATTCTTTAGAAAATGTGTCGCCATTTCATAAAAATGAGTTTATAGCGAAACTCATCTGTTAATAATATTGTACACTTCATACCACGATAATCTGCTCCCTTAAATATTTACGAATAACTTTCTGAGCTATGTCCTGACTATTCTAACTTACAACATGTAAGTTAGAATAGTCTAACTTACATATTGTAACCTGTAATGATATTTATAAGATTGTGTCCTATTCAAGATTGTGCAAATGTATAATAATTGTTCATGTACAATGATGTGAATATAAGACATTAAATGTTCGAATTGCAGTGATTGTTTCACACATGTGATAATGTCGGAAGTGGTATATACTACAAAATTCTTTAATTTAATTCAGTTTCATTCAAATTTGTTTTATGAAATACAAAAATATCTACGCGAGTGTCATGAGGATATTTATATACTAAAATATTATACTAATATCTTGTACCGTATATCAATATACTGAAATATCTGATACCGTACTCGTTCGGGACCGAGTTTCTCTTATCTCTGTTCATTCTTTAGAAAATGTTTCGCCATTTCGTAAAAATCACTCTATGGTGAATCTAATGCTACTTACATTGTAAACTTCACCACAGCAATCTGGCCCCTTGACATTCCGAATAAGAACAGAACTTGTGCTACGTAAAATAAGATTTTTCTTTAAAAAAAATACAGATCAATGATCCAGGAACGTTGATAATAATATTTAATATTTTTATTAAATTATATACACGCATAACCCAGGAAGAATGAAAACTTTTGTTCATGCTAACTACCTCAGTTCATGCTAGCTTGAGAGATCGAAGAAAGATATATAAATAATTATATATTTTAAGTTTGAGTTTTGTTAAACATCAGAGTATTGCTCTATCGTGTTTTTACTTGGGTTGGCGCGTTGGTGCTCGAACGAAAGGTGGCGGGTTCGAATCCCGCCGAGGGAACAAAAAAGTTTTCAATGTTCCTGGGTCATAGATGTGTTATAAATTTGTGTATGGTATAATAAAAGTCTTAAATATGTGTATAGTATAAAAGTATTAAGTATATTTCCAATTGTCTGGTACCTGTAACACAAGTTCTCGGGATACTTAGCACAGGGCCAGATTGACGTGGTGTGAAGCGTCCATAGATAAAAAAAAGTATATATATTTAAGCACTAATTTTACATTACAAACTAATATAGTGTTATCTATTAGTTTGGCCCTGGTATAAAATTTTCAAACAGCTACTAGAAAATAAACTTTCAACTAGAAAGTATATGATTTATACTCTAGAGAATTCTTAGAAGCACTTTGCTAGAACAAAATGTATAAAATGGGCGACGAAGTGTGAATGTTTGATTTCGCCCCACCCGCCCTATTCGCCCCTTTCGCCCCACTCGCCCCACAAACGCCGACGCTGTTTGTGTCTAATATAATTTACGGGCGAAACTATCTAGGAATTGTGTTAGCAAGCGACACTTTCACTGTACCTACCTTAGATAAAAACTACAAATAGTACAGATACTGCAACTAAACCAACATAGGAAAGTTAGTAGGTGACGCAGTGCCATCTAATTTTGATGGAAGACCCCTTGTGAGGTAGGTTGTCCTGTGTAAGACAGATGAATCTCCGTTCCGATTCATAGCGGCTGATCTTCAAGTGGTTTTAGTAAGTGAACCGGCCGTTGAGAGCTGAAAGTCCCACATACCCTTAAGGGAGATGCGTAACGCATTTTATGAGAGTGAAAGGAAGACAGCATATTTGTATATTGCGCACACACTTAGGAACTATAAATATGACTCCGAAGCTGACTTGTTTCCAACGAAACCAGCCACCGTGATAGAAATCGGTAAGTTATCAATCGCGTGGAAAAAATAGTATTTTAGCTTAGTTACTTGAGAAAATAACATACATATTGCCTGTGTGCGCAGGTTGTGGATAAGGAAAAATGGTATAATAACTATTTAAAACAAATATTAGACCAAAAAGAATAACTATTTAAAACAAAATTGAGATTTTTAAGCAATTGTCAAGCAGTAAAGAAATGAAATGACGTTTATTTGGTAAAAACATGGTTTAGAAGGTGTTAAAATTTTTTAGGATCGCACATTTTGTCGCAGCGACGTCCAAATACATATAATTATTTTAAGCATGTTCCAGTATTTTTTTATTATTCTATTTGAGCTTTTATTATTCTATGTAAGCTAATGATGACGATGAGTTATAACTAATAACACTCTCGTCACGCCATCAAACAAAAATACTGGGTCTCAATCGATTTATCCATTTTTAAGCTTCACACCACGTCAATCTGGCCCGTGCTAAGTATCCGAAGAACTTGTGTTACAGGTACCAGATAACGGAAATATATTTAATACTTCAAAACTATACGTATATTTAAGATTTTCATAATAATATACACAAATTTAATACGCATCCATGACCCAGGAACACTGAAAACTTTTTGTTCCCTCGGCGGGATTCCAACCCACGACCTCTCGCTCGAGCACTAACGCACTCAACCACTACGCCTCGGAGGTCGTCATTTGGGGGCTACGATATCACAGACGTACACACAGACATGTCAAACTTATAGCACTCTGTTTTCGTCGGTGGTTAAGAAAAATTTATTTGTGATGTGGTGTGTGTAATCGAGTCTTCTGCTTCAAGCAAGAGACTCAATTAAGGTTTCGTATAACATCTTTCTTTTATGCGTCTATTTTAACGATACGAAGCAAATTATTTGGAAACTTGGAAAATGTTTTATTAATGGCGCCAAGTAATTTAGCGACATCTTAAGGTTTTTTCTTTAACGATAATTAAATAAATTACATAAAAGAAAATGGACCATTGAATTTTAGAATTAAAACATAAAAGTCCGCTCAGGCTAAATTAATTTTAAAATAGTATAATAAGGTATGCACGAATTGAATTTCTAATTATAGATTGATACATTAATTAATTAAATAACCTTTATTTCGAGCTGCAGAAGCGTATCGTAATTTACTTACATAATACTATCGTAAAGGTAAGCAATGTGTAATCCCCTTTTTAACCGACTTCCAATAAAAGGAGGAGGTTCTCAATTCCGTAGGGTTTTCTTGTATGTACACCAATTATGCAGAGATTAATGATCCGATAAGCATAATTCTTTTTTTATTCTACGCAGAATAGCTGCAATTTGTCCCCTAAATATTTTATATATAGTTTGGCCTTGTAGTTTTTATTTTATAATCATTTTAACAGTAATGTAAATTTAGTACATGGATGATGTAGTTTCTGTACGGCTAGTTTTCTCACTTTTGCATTTATAATTATTGACCATCGTCACAAAAAGGAGCTGGTGTTATAAATATGGAGTGTATTATGCCTGTCACTCTGTCTGTAGCCTAGTAGCTACCAAACAGATAAACTTATTTATCTTACTAAAGTTTACTTTTAAAGGAAAATCAACGCCAAATCAACTAATCAGTGTTCAAATTTTGTACTGAATTTGACAACAAGAGACTTGGACACTGATTAGTTGATTTGATCGTTGATTTTCCTTTCAGAAACTGGAGATAAGTGTCACAGTCTCTACATCGCGATTAACCCATCGACCCAACCCATGATGCTGAAACTTGAAACTCCGGAACACCGCATATCGTGTAACTATAATAAGGCAAATGAATGTAAACTTGTATAAAAATTTCAGTTAGGTTTGATGTTAAAAGATATACACTTAAAGATTCTGGAGACGGATCTTTAGATTAATAAACTTAATTCGAACGAAATCTTCTCGAAATCTAAATTTTGCTACATATCAATAGGATAAAGGATCCTTTCATGTCTTCATTAGTTATAATAATCTATACTTCGTTCTGATTGTGATAGAAATGTAAAAACAAATAAATATGGCCAAATTATTGTGTCGCTGTGACATTTAAATTAGTAGCAATGTAATAGCATTATATGGTATGATAGTGTGGAAGTACAAGTGGAAGCTCCGACCGAGCGAGATGGTATGCTCGCGCCGCACGTATAGCGCCGGACTTAAAAAACTTCGATAGCGCGATGCAGGATTGTGGCGCTAGTAGTGCCGCTACAATAGCATTACCTATTCTTCTCGGTTATTTAATTACTTTCATTGTGTGTTGAAAAGTAAACCCTTTTTTTTCTATACTCGACTCACTGCTGTTTACAGCTACATTTTATTCACATTATGTTTGTAACCACAGTAATATAATGTATGATATTACCAGCCACTTTCACCCACACCCTTACACCCCATTTAACCCCCTCTATCCACCTTCCATTCGCTAATTGAACTCGGTGCATATTTTAATGTAATGAGCAAAAGTTAACTCAATTTGCCACAGAATTAAAATCTAATTTCAAAATGGAGAACGCAAGGGTTCTTTGCAATTTTATGTTCACGAGAAAAGTTGATCTTAAGGTTTTTTTTATTCCATAACCCCTGTAGCGCAGTGGCATCATAGCTGCCAAACGGACCTGTCAATTGTCCCTTTAAAGTTTAAGCTGTACAAAAAATTAGACTTCTTATTCAATGCAATTAAAAGACTAACAGATCACAAATTTACGTCATTTTCGACACTCGTAAGGGAATCAAAAGCCTACAGGGTACTTCCCGTGAACTCAGAATCTTGAAATTTGATCTAAAGCCAGGTCATATAGCATAGATTAATGAAAAATTGCGAAAGTGCCAGTTCTTTTAAATTATATTATTTAAAAATATTTTTAAATAATATAATTTAAATTTAGTACCTCTAGTACTGAAATTAAATTTATTTTGAATACTCGTGTATATTATGTCGCAGTCATCTAATTGAATCCCCATTTCATTGAATGACTAGCGTTTTTATCGAATGACGACATTCAATTGAAAGACTAGGCCGAACATTGATTGAACAATCGTCGCTCAACGTCCAATTAGTTAGCGGATTAAAATCATTCAGGTTATTGAAACTTTCTCTCACTGCGGCGCTAGTAGTCACCAAAACAAATATGGCGTCAAACAGCTCGCATTGATAGCACTGTGTTGATATTTTTTTCATTAAATCTACATTTAAGTGCGATACTCGTTATAAAATAGTGTGACAGCATCTAATTGAAATCGCCATTTCATTGAGTGACTAGCTCTGAATGAAATGGCGATTTCAATTAGATGACTGTGACATATATACTACCTTTAGCTGTAAAAATTACAAATTCTATGTCGATGGTTTACTTAATATACACCTACAAGTTCATAGGGAATCCTCGGTGGGCGATTGTAACTCGAACTTCGCTGGTTTTAGGTTTTAAAACTGATGTTTTCAGATATAATTAATAATAATCATTATATCACTGACTGTTTAATAATAATTAGTCTTTTAAATGTTTTTTATAATTGATATTGTTATAGCCTGGTTTATTATACACTTTATGCCTCTGGTCATAAAGTAGATGATAAACCTGGTAAACAAATATTGTAAAATTGAAATTATTTAAGTACTGTTAAAAATAATGAAGATATTAAACTGTGAAATAATATAATGTGCGAACGAGAAGGGAAAAACTGATTGTGACGTCACTTTGTTTACTTACAAAGACATTACACCGACCTGCGTACAAATATCGTTTTGTAGGAAAGAGATAGATAATTTTATTTAATTGCATATAACTTAAATGTTTTAACTTTTAAGACTTATCCTAATTCTTATTTTATATAATGCTCTCATCTTATTGATTTGATGCGTAATTAATTCAAAAGTAAATAAATTTAATATTCATTCAATAACCCAATTACGTTGTGTCTGTAAATTATTCTGGAGATAGTACAGTATGTTTTAAATATATTTGCGTTGTCTGGTACACGTAACACGAGTTCTTAGGATACTTAGCACAGAGTCTTAGACGTGGTGTGAAGCGTCCATAGATTCTGATATCTATACTAATATTATAAAGCGGAAGAGTTTGTTTGTTGTTTATTCAGACGCGCTAATCTCAGGACATACTAGTCCGATTTGAAAAAAATCTTTTTTTTTGTTAGATAGTCCATTTATAGACGGCTTTAGGCTATATAATATTACGCTGCGACCAATAGGAGCGAGGCGTCAGTGAGTAATGTTGCAAATACGGGGAGAATTATTCACATTTAGGGACTTTCGTTGCGTGCCCAGCATAAACGGTTTAAGTCACTCAAAAACCACGGGAACGTCGCGGGCACAGCTAGTATTATTATATAATTGCGTAGAGTATCGTCGAGCTACCGGTATACATTAATTAGATAAGTTTAAATCGAGTCAACGATGAACCGCGTTACGCTCGTTAGGGTTAATGGGACAAACGGGCCCCATGGTGTTAACCCTAAAGCGGTCATAAAGCGGAAATTCACTGGGATGACTTCCGATTCTGTTAAAATTTAAGTTAATAACTATAAACAAAATTTCAAAAAAGGAATCTCGTAGTAGTTAGCGAACAAAAATGTATTTAAATTAATAGTTTAAAACACACAAGAAAAACACGCTTTAAAGTTAATTACGTGGCCTTTATACAATTATCATTACACATCTTTCCTTGGAAGATGGTTAAATTAGTAACCTCGACGAACCTTACTATGTTTCGTTCTATTCGTTAGGGGTTGAAAATTATAATGCGCTTGATATTTCCGACTAGACGTAAAAAAAAAAAATCTTAACAATGTAAAAGAAAAATTGATAATTGTGTAAAACCAATTTAGTATACAGCGTTATGCTAGTGTGAATGACGTATTTTAAATTATTATTTTTATTAATTTAATGTATTACTGAGAATTATTTCAAGAAATATAAGGATTATGTACTCCTATTACATAAACTATAACTGTGGGAACTTCCGTCTGAGCAATTGTAGTAAAAGCGGATACAAAGTTTTGGTCACATATCAATCTAGTTAATGGAATCAGGCGTTACTTTGCGGAAATCCATAGCATAGCTTATGCGTACACTCGTAAGCAAAAAACATGAAAACACCACCACCACACAAGCAATAATGTTAACACGATCGTTAGTGACATTGTTCGCAGAGTCAACATCCTGAAGGTGCTCCGGGGTCGGAGCGAAACGCGCGTCGAGTTTTGCAACCTGCATGGTGGTGGGACTTTGCACGATCGTGTTAACAGTATTGCTTGTGTGGTGGTGGTGTTTTCATGTTTTTTGCTTGCGAGTGTACGCATAAGCAGTGTGGGAGGAGGGAGGTGCATCAAACGCATGCCTATGCGTACACTCACTCATCTGCCTGCAGGTTGTGGTTATAATTGTTTCGCGGGATATTGCTAGATATAATATATTTAAATTGTACATATCAATCTATCTGCCCGTAGTACATGCACCCAGTTCACATAGATGTACCACGGGCATGAAACCAGCAGGGTTATACGTATATCTTGCAAATTTTCTAACAATATTTCCACGCACAAGAGGCAGAAATTTTGAGCTCAACTAAATAACTGTAAGACCTGATTGTACAAATTTCTTGGAAATAAATGAATTCTTATTCTAAAAACAAAGCAATCGTAAAAAAATACTCTTGAAATTTATCGACGCTTAAAAAGGTAATAGGGCAGAAGCGCCAAAAAAAAAAACAAGAGAGCAATTTTGAGAGAAAAGTTTTAAAATTCAGAATAATAAATTGTGTGTCAATTTTTGTTTGACGTTATATTTTTATGATTTACTATAATTATCTATGATTTAACTAAAGTGGTTTTGGCGCAAGTCTCCTAGCAAAAATGAAGCATGGCACGATAGCTCCCCTCACCGATTTCGGTGTCGGTAGCCGATTTCATTGAAACCAGGCCAGCTACACAGTTATTTTATAGTGCCAAAGTGTGTGCGCAATACACAAAGACGCTCTCTCTTCCTTTTACTCTCATAACCCAGTGGGACGATAAACCGACACGACTGATGAGAGAACTGGCGCAAGACCGACTTGTTACATGCCTTTCCGACGCATGGATCGTCTTTCTTGTCAGGCAATCAGGTGATCAGCCTGCATTGTCCTAAACCAAACTTGAAAACAACAGTATTTGTTGTTCTAACGCGGGAATCAAACCCACGACCTCCGGATCGAGAGCGAAGCTGGACCACGGAGGCGATTACGCGTTTTTACATAATCAGCCGGCGGACTCTAAGTCCTAATATAACTTTACGAAGTATCGCAATAGCTATTTACGAAGTCGGGTAACAAATAGACATCCGCCATTAAGATTGGGGTAAGTTATAAATATCAAATTGGATGTGTATTTGCGTTAGCCTTCGCCCACGTTCAGTCTATTTTGGGTTTAATGTAAAGGTGACTTTACGTTGCAAAATTACTTAATAAATATTATAAAGGTGCCCACCCACGGGATACTTTTTGTTGGGTTAATTAATAAATAAAAAAAAAAATAGAATATACGTTTCCTATGGTTCATATAGTGTGAAGCCGAATATAGTGTGAAGAGAATCACGTGTAGAGCATTCTTTGCTTTGACATCTTCTTCTTATATCTATATATATATATATATATATAAATGAATTGCTGTTCGTTAGTCTCGCTCGATAACGGCTGAACCGATTCGGCTGCTTTTAGTCTTGAAACATTTGCGAAAGTCCAGGGAATGTTTAAACGGTTTTTTTATGCTCAACGAAGTGGGCACGGGTCAGCTAGTATCTTAAATATAAAAATGAATCGCTGTTTGTTAGTCTCACTAAAACTCGAGAACGACTGAACCGATTCGGCTATTTTTAGTCTTGAAATTTTCGTGGAAGTCCAGGGAAGCTTTAAGTGGTTTGTATGCTCAACGAAGTGGGCACGTGTCATCTAGTCTCATAAATTACTTACCATAGCATAATAAAAAATATTAACTAATATGTATTAATATTTTAGTGTTTTTAATTTTTATACATACGCCTTTCATTTTTTATTTTACTATTAATCTACCTGTCTTATATTGTTTAAAATAATACCTAATTATTCTTTTTGAAATTAATAACAAAAACAATTAGAAAAATACACAAATTAAAAAATTTATTTTTGCAGTGTGCAAGCTGCTCATGATAATAGCTAAGAACATAATATTCGATTATTTCTGCTTTTCAAAAAATACAACAAAAAAATAACATTGAACGCAAATCGGTGAATCCACATAGGAGCTACGGCAGTATGGACACACCCATACACACAATTATTATATAAAACTTAAAATCTGTAACACCCGACTGCAGGCTTACTCCCGACACAATCAAGAACCAAATCTGTTCGATCTCGACGGTTTTTGGTGTTTTATTTGGTGGATTACTTTGAAACTAACCAAGATAAAGTAAAACGTTAGATCGTAACTTTTTGTACTCCGACCATATCAATCGACTGGAAATCAAATGAAACAAACGTCAATTTCTTCGGGAGTACGCGGCACAATCGAATCTGAATCAAAATCGTATCAGTTTGGAGAGTAAGGCCCCTGGTTTCATCGGGGCCGGGGGTGAAAAGATGAAAATTGACTTGCGTGTTATAACACCCCACCCATGTTTGATCAAATTCTTCAACGTCCATCGGTTTTATTGACAAGCTTCTCGTTAAGGAGCTTTCGCGTGTCAACTTGACTCGCTTTGTGTCAAGTTGCGACGCATTACGTCAATGTGACGCAAAGTCAACTTAGCATCTTGTTGACGGTCTTATAATTTGTTGTCGTCACATTAAAAGTTTGACGATTAATTTTCGAAACCAGGGCCTTCCACAAATTGTATTTCGTCTCACATTAGACAACTTCCCAAGCGCAGCCAATAAACGCTTGTTGGGCTGAGCCAATTGAATTACGAAACCGTGCAGTAGGTTTTTTTTAATTATTTATTCGTCTAAAGGTGCTATTCCACCGGTGTTCTGAACTGTTGCGAACATTGTGCGTAACAGATGGTTGTCCCAGTGGACTCGTTAACAAGTTGGCACAGCTGGAATTGTGAAGAAAATGTTGGCTAACAAATGTTCTGAACACTATTTCGGTGGAATCGTACCTTTAGATACACTTTTTTATTAAAACAATACTTTAGTGTTTTTAATTTTTTTACATACGTCCTTAATTTTTTATTTTACTATTAATCCACCTACCTTATGTTTAATACAATAATACTTTTTTGAAATAAATAATAAAAAATATCTCGCCATAAATGTTTAACGGAGTCTTAGACCAAGTCGAATGGGAATTGTGAATAATCCCCAGATTATAACCAAATTATTTGTTAAATCTTATCTAGATAGTTAAGTACTATGGACAGTCATCAAACTAACATAACATTACTGAATACAGTTTGGTGTTGCAAAAAATTATAATAAAAACTGAGTAAGCATTTTTTTAAATATTTTTTACCTAATTAATAATTTGTTAAATCTTATCTAGGTAGTTAATTATTATGGACAGTCATCAAACTGACATAAAATGACTGGATACAGTTTGGTGTTGCAAAAAATATAATAAAAACTGAGTAGGCAAGCATTTTTTTAAATTTTTGTACCTAATTTATAATTTGTTAAATCTTATCTAGTTAGTTAATTATTATGGACAGTCATCAAACTGACATAAAATGACTGGATACAGTTTGTTGTTGCAAAAAATATAATAAAAACTGAGTAAGCATTTTTTTTAAACTTTTTTTACCTAATTATTATTTGTAAAATCTTATCTAGGTAGTTTATTACTATGGACAGTCATCAAACTGACATAAAATGACTAGATACAGTTTAGTGTTGCAAAAAATATAATAAAACCGGAATAAGCACTTTTTTTCCCTTTGCGGCATTAAATTTCGTAAAACACAATCACCTTTTTGATGTTCGATGATAATTACAGTTTAGACATTGTTAATGGACCAAAAGTTTATGAATAACCCAACTTGGTATACAATTTACGAGGTAATAGGTTCTGTCCTTCACAAAGGGCAAAGGGACCTAAGCCCGCTTTACGGCCCTATTACTACGGAGCCCTAAAGCATAAAAATATGTTTCTCTCTCGTAACTTCATATATTCTACAAAAGGAATTATGACTGAAATACTTCCATTGTGTATAAACATTTACTCTTAGTAATTTTAGTAAAAAGTTAAAAAGAAAAACGATAGTCCGCCTATGTACAAAATGTGCATGATGTATAAATAAATAAATAGTTGTGCGGCTCGCAAAAATAACCCGTAAGTTTTGTCGCAAAAAAGTAGCCTATGTTCCTTTTATGGTTTAATCTGTGCCCAGATATCATCAAAATTAGTCCAGTGAAAAAATTAAAAATATATCTATGTAAATCTATAAAAAAATATGGGAGGTCAAAGCAAAATTTGTTTTGGTTGGTCTATTAAATGCAAACGAATTCCTTTTTTAATATTCGTATAGATTTATATACGATGTTTGAAAGCTTAAAAAATTCTAATATAAAAAAGGAAAGTATCAAATATTTTTTCGTTAAAACTTATAGTATGCTCAGTAATGCTCAATGTTGAAAAAATCCATCAAAGCTTTGTTTGCAATAAACGCTGTCATAGCTCTATAAATACGGCTCTTTGAACTCAAAAGAGCAGATGCCTTTAATTGCCTGGAACCTAAGAGATATGGAAGACAACATGTATGTAGGCATCATATCCCAAAGTTTTTGTAATTTGTATTACAACCAGTATATTCGTGTAAAATAAAAAATAAAATAACTTCAAACATAAACACGAAATAAAACGTGCCCTATTTTTAAGAGGCCGTCGTAAAGGGCCGGGTCGCGCGTCAACAAAAGTATTTACTGTTACAACATAAACACCTTGTATCTACCACAAGTATAGACACACAACTGGTGGCTTTCCACTTACCGGTCCGGCACGATACCGGCGCCGGCCGGTGTACGTCACGCTCTCACGTCTTAAGACGTATTACACCGTAGCACCTCTACGACAACATTGTCTAAAATATTAATTGTATCGTAGCTAATATTACGTGCTACGCCGTAGCACATGTATAACAATATCTATCCACTTTTACAAGATCAAAATATTAATTGTATTGTAGCCAATATTACGTGCTACGTCGTAGCACATGTATGACAATATCCATCCACTTTTACGAGATTAAAATATTAATTGTTTCGTAGCCAATATTACGTGCTACGCCGTAGCACCTATACAACAACACATTTCTACTTTTCACGAGATCAAATAATTAAATGTTTCGTTGCCAATATCAGGTGCTACGCCGTAGTAGCTCTACAACAACACAATTCCACTTATTTCAAGATCAAAATATAATTAATTGTTTCGTAATCAATATCACGTGCTACGCCGTAGCACCTCTACATCCATTCTATCGACATGTTTTTAATGCGTAAAAATATAAATTTTTACTCATTGAAAATAATGAAAGTATTATTTTTTTACATCCAGATCGGCGCCATCAACCGGATGCTAATTTGTATGAATATTATATAGCGATTTTAACTGAGGTTCAAGTCACTGGTGCAGAGTCGATCGTCATATTTACCTATTGAATTTGTATTTTGGAACTATGATAGTGATAATGATTCAGCGCGTCTTTATTAATCACGAGCGTCTAAGCCTGAAACCGCATTTCCAAATCAAGCTCAAATTTGTATAATAATGGAAGTATATAAATTAAATACAATGCTTTTAACGCGTATTATACATGAAACTTGAGACTTTCTGTCTTGAGATTAAGTAAGAAGCCCGTCATATTAATTACATTTAAACAATTAAGCATACGGGTAGATGTTGGTGCCGGGCCGGTATGTGGAAAACTGCCAAAATATACTTGTAATACTTGTGGTCGTAGAGGCACTGCGTAGCAGGTGCTACAACAGTTGGCTACAAAGGTAAATTATTTAAAGGGCTTGCCAATTATAGAAATAATAATAGGATATGTATAGGTGGATGAGCTTGTATATAATTTCATTTTTAACTAACCTTCAAAATGAGTTTTACTCACATTTACTCGTTAGAAGTTTTCGTAAAAAAGTTGCGAAAACTTCTAACGAGTATGCATTATTTAACGCAAAACAATGTAATTAGAAAATGTCTTGCCCCAACTAAGCCTCTGAGGCTTAGTGGTCGAGCCCGTTGGCCCTCAAGATCACTGGTTCTAATCTCACCCAGGCTAAGATACAAAAGAGTCATGGCTGTGTATTAAACATATTATCTATTGTATAAAATACAGCGTGTTTTTACTTCATACCATTTCTTTACTTTTTTGTCGCAAAAAAAAAAAATACTATTAAAAAAAACACATTACTAAAATGAGAAATGGTAGTCAATCATATCCCAAAGTTATAGTGACTGATTTTTACACCCATTATATTTTACACTGTCTGGTATCCGTAACAGAAGATCTTTAAGAACTTAGACACCTTATTGTCGTGACGTGTAAGCGAGAAGAGTATATTATGTCGCTTCGTCGCTGATAGTGCTAGAGGTATGTATAAATAATCAAATAAACACAGTTAAGGAACTGTATTGTGTAAACAGCGGTGGAGTTTACAGTGAAATTTGTGCCGTACCTTTACGGGAACGTGCCTGGGTTACCCACAATGGAGTTAGTGGAAAACCTTCAATCTCATACAGGAGCACACACACATTTCACGGAGCCTATTAACACTGGCAATATCGGATATTGCAAATAGAACCCTCCGTTCATTAGCTTAATCGTAAATTTATAACATGAAATTCTCAAGTTCAGACACGTTTGAGAGTTCCTATTATATTTTTAAACTAGGCTTTTATACTCAAATAATATTTCGTTATGTTGTGCAAAAAATATTTTAATCGCGAGTGCTGAATTAACTTTTCTTTCTTTTCAAAAAGCAATATTTTTTTTAGTTATAATGTAAAGACATAAATTTTTTTCTTTATTTTCGGCGTCGATACTTTGGTTGCGGAATACCATAAAACACCACAGGCACCTTTTTAAGGAATTGATCCTAAGATTTATCAAAAATACGAATGACTCAAGAGCGGGCGCTTGCCTTAGCAAACGTATTATAAGTATTGCCAATCTTTATGAAACATAAACCGTGGCTTCCAACCTCGTTCTTCTTTATGTCTGCAATTATAATCCAAACATATTATAAAACAAAATACTCCGCCAAGTCTGTGCGCAATAAACTCAAAGACTACAAAATCTTTATGCTGTTTTCGATTAATTGAACCCGAAATATATTAATTAGTCACTAACTAGCTGTTCCTGCGAACGGCGGTATCAAGGTACAATATCTCGACTAACTACTACTACACTAATATAGTTTATAATAAAATAATTCATTTATAACTCTGTAAATATTTTTCAATAAACTTTCTATTCGCGCCATCTTGTTGACGTTTCAAAATGGCGTTCTGACAGATGACGTCACCGCAATACCACACATCTCCCCTTCTTTACAAATCTTGACTTAAAAGTTTCAAGAAATCTTAATTGCACAGATTTACACACATCCCTCACAAGTTGCTACACTAAGTTCTATAACTTTATCTGACGCGCGCTAATCCTTATACTCGCTACCTTTATTATTTGTATACTTTCTAAGCTCTTTGAAGCAAGACAGAGTTACTCAGTAAACATTAAATAACTTAATTTTCGCGACGCAGTTTTATAAACTAATTTCTACTTTATTAACCAATTTGTTAATGGCTTTGAGATTTTCGATTTTATATATTATGAAGGATGTGTGAAAAGCCAATTAGACATTTCTTGATTTTCGGCAAAATGTTGCAAGTATTCTGACTACGAGTCAAGACTTAATAGTCAGGGTTCCCCCATACATGGTTTTCACTTGATTAGTATCAAGCAAATTTTTCGTGAATACCTTCATTTTGATGAATCGCCCAAGAATTTCTTGGACGGAACTCTTGTTTGTGGTAGCTAACAGAGATAGCAAGAATAAAGTTTGTGGATTTGGTGATTCCAAAATATTTATGATTTTTTTTTGATAAATCTCAAGATAATGATCTAAATTATCCGAAAAAATATTTGTCCTACAAAATCTATGGTTTCATCAATGAGTTCCCTCTGGCCAACTTGTATCGATAACGATGTCATCTTAAATTATTGGTAACCAGATGATTTTCTTTTTATAACTCAGTTAATATTAATGTTATTTAACAGACATAATTGTCCTACAAATTGCGTGGTACGTTACCGGCCCCGGTCCTACGCTCAAAAGTTGAGATTTTTTTTTATCCTCGCTAACTCAGTTAGCTACCACAAACAAGAGTTTCGTCATAGGAATTCTTCGGCGACTCATCAAAATGAAAGTACTCACGAAAAAATAGCTTGATACGAGTACTAATTAAGTGAAAACCATGTATGGGGGAACCCTGACTATAAATATTTGCTATATTCTTTTTTTTTTGTTGTTGTAGTGTCAACTAAAATTCATTATATTATGTATCTTTCAATTGTACAGAGATATATAATTATTATTCTACATTGTTGTGTTCAATTGTGCACGTACAATAAGTGAACCGTCTAATTATAACGATGATACTATACGAGACAGCGAAGTCTTAGTCCCGTACCTTTTGAGTACGGAACTCTAAGCATAACATATTTTGTCGAAAACCATTACGTCGGGACCACTGTACATTTCAATTTGCTTTGTTCGTGTGTAATCGACAATCGTATTCTGGCGACGGCATCTGTCAGGACGCCATTTTGAAACATCGACAAGATGGCGCCGATCATCCCATTCACGTCCCATTACATTTATTACTTCTGTATCTCGGTGTTTATTGCGCTAATTTATGCTCCCATCGGACTCTCAGTGAAACTTTTCGTAATTTAAGCCAATTCATTTAAAAAGCAATTAATCAAAAGTTGTTCGACGTAAAG
This sequence comes from Celastrina argiolus, assembly GCA_905187575.2. Classification (NCBI taxonomy): domain Eukaryota; kingdom Metazoa; phylum Arthropoda; class Insecta; order Lepidoptera; family Lycaenidae; genus Celastrina; species Celastrina argiolus. The sequence continues at coordinate 3,204,823 of LR994590.1, read as the reverse complement.
AAACCTCTTGGGTACTTGGCGGAAATGAAATTTACTGAGTAATAACTCATAGACAATGCTCTAGGGCTTACTGTGTTACGAGCCTAGCGCGTTTCTACTTCAGGAGACTTAATTTTAAATGCTGACAAAAACAGAGGGATGTTATAAAATTCACGGGCCTGTGTGTGTGCGTTTGTCTGTAGCATCATAGCCTCTAAAGCAGCCATACTCAACCTTATTTTTACAGGGGCTGCAAACATGTGTCAGCCATGGTGTCGAGGGCCGCAAGCTAAAACCATTAAGTAGGTATTAATTGCATGATTGAAGAGTAGGTAATTCCAAGTAAACGATGTACTTACTTTTAGCGATGACCACTCTTTCATAACATTTTGAAGCTGAGGGCTACAATCTTATTTTAATGGTTTTCTTATTTTTTTTTACTTCAAATAGGCTAATAAAAAGGTGGTGGTGGTGGTGGTGGTGGGGTGGGCTACATACGGCCCGCGGGTTGCAGGTTGAGTATATCTGCCCTAAAGGGTTGAACCGATTTTGAACTAGTTTTCTTTGTTTGAAAGCTGACGTGATCGAAAATGTTCTTAGCTATAATTCATCATTATTAGTTAGTAAATGTTTGACAATTGGGAGGTAATTTTGTTTATAGTTTAAGCATTTATTGTAAGCAATCCTACTTAAATAAAATAAATAGAACTTTATTTGACATTTTAGACAATACATACATTAATTGAAGATAATATATATTTAAAACACAATATTTAACACCAGATAACACAGCTACTACTGCTTAAAATGAAAATGGAATATCACTCAGGTGTATCACCACGCGCCGCGATACCTGGTCTTCCGTGGCCCCAAATCGTATGACGTACGACAGACTTAGAAATAAACCATATAAATTAATATAAATCAATACATTAGATACGATAACAAAGGAAAAATAAGATTACTTCACACAGTCACATAAAGTGGGTTAGTTGATCGTCATGAAAACGATTTCTATATCCATGCACTTTCCCCTTCGTGCAAACAAATGCCACGCCATATTTAGAAAATGGCGTCTGTGGCGTGTATACATCGCGTTTGTACAAATTGTGAGGTTCGATTGTAATCTACAACGTCTTGGTTTCGTTCCTCCTAAATATTTCAGGCAAATTTACGATTTTGCAATGCTTAAGCCTGCTATAGACAACGATGAAACTGCATGGTCACAAGAAATAATATTATTACCAGTGCTATTATACAGTGTGTAAAAAGAACAGTAACTATATCTTTGAGATACAATTACGACGACGACCGCCTTTCCTCATTTTGGAAATATATTTTTTTAATTTTTTTTTGGCAAATTTTTTTTTTACTTTTACCATTCCTTTTATCGCAAGAATAACGAATGAAGCAAAAAAAATTTTTTTTTTTTAATTTTTGTGATAAAACGAATACATTTCTAGAATAAGAAAAGGTAGTATAATCATATCCCAAAGTTATAGTGACTGTTCTTTTTACACTCGTTATTATTGAATGTACTGTAGGTTTTTGGTGGAGTGTCATATAACATCACACACATCTCTTGTCAAGTTTAAATTTACTACTGAATTTGACAACTGACAGATACTTAAACACTGATTAGTTGATTTGCTGTTCAGAAACCGAGCGTTAAACTTTTAAAATTTTTAATCCAAAAAAATGTTTTCGCTTAAAATTAAACGTTACTTATAAAGAAAAATAAAAGGCACGGAATGCTAATACAATTCAAATCCTCCATCCCTCCACAAGGATCCTTGTGACGAGCGAGATAATGCGCTTTGTAATTTTATATTTAAAATAAGGCTTTTGACATTTGTATATTTTGTGTAATAAGGGCCTGCTACAGTGTCAGCTTATTGCCTGTTTTGTTCAAAGATAAGAAATGCTGGATATAAAAGAGACAAAACAAAAGCAAAGAGATAAAAATGCATCTCGAATTTTTCATCTTTTTGCTTTGTCTCTCTCTACTTACATATAAAACCAGTTCTCCTTGTCTGACAGACTATTGCACCAATCTTCATGTTTCATTCAGCCATGGATAGAGTGGTTTTTGACAAAGGTTTTATTGTGTTAATTGGATTCAGTAGGTAGCGCTGCTGTCAGTGCTTCAAGGTACGATGTTCGCCGGGAAAGTTTGTAATTGATAAAAGGCACATTAACTCTACCTACACCTGATGATGACTACATAGAAACTGGTCGTGTATTTTAACTAATAATTAATGTAAAATAAGAAATGAAGTGGAAAAAAGTGCAAGTGGTTTGTGTTTTATTATATTACATTTAACTTGTTAGTACTTTTGGTTCATGCATGATGTACGTTAAGTGCATATTTTCCTAGCTTTATAGAATTGTTTCTAGACACTGACAGACTTAATAATTTAGATTTTGTTATTATTAACTCGAATACAAAATGATTCATAATATTTTTAATAACACGCCAGAACTTTAGGCGTTATTGGATCATTATGATAATTAGTATAGAAGTTATGAGGGAACACAAAAACAACACAAGTTGAAATCATAACCCTCCTTTTTGCTTATGAAACAGTACATAATATTGCATAACAGTAATTCAGATGTAATTGGATAGCATATTATAAACTCATCATCCACAAAGCTCCTTCGGGAACGGCGGCGCGCGGATAATCACTTTAGATCAGGCAATTCCAAATGTCCATTTGCTAATGTTTTCCATGAAAATTACCGCGGCGTTAACTTAATAAAGATAACCGTAGAATTTTATATCGAAAGCGATTATAGGCACTTAGACGTTTTTTGATTTATTAGAAAAAAAAACATGCTGCCATTTGATGGAAGGTAATGTTTTTTATCACCGACCAAAACACCTCTTTGTTATAAGACAGGCGTCCCTCTCTCTTTATACCTCTCTTTCCCCCGGTTTCTCGAACGCTATTCAAATGAATGATCATTCATTTGAATTGCGTACGGGAAACCGGGGGTAAGTGTATAACGGACATTGTAGCTCATAAACAAATTAATCGATCCGATTTAGGTCTTTTTTAAAATTATGTATCTGCTGCTTTTAAAGTGCAGCACCATTGATTCTCTTTTTTCTCCAATTCAAGTCAACTTTTTTAAAAGCTGACCAATAGTATCCTTAGCTATATAGAGCAGAACAAGAATCGTCGTCTTTTAAGACGAAGATTCTTGTTGTTGTTAACAATATAATTAATCACAGAATCCTCGCATATTTTACTATTTTTTTACTATCTTATATTACTATACTATACCTTATAATACCTATATATAGTACATACCTACTACCTTTGTTTTTATAATTTAAAAGTATAATGTCATGCAGTATGAAACGTGAGTTTTGTTGTGTGACAAATTAGGTTACAATCCTGTTATAATAGAGACGATAGAAGTGTTAAACAAATAAAATATAGTTAAAAATAATTAACTATTCCAGGTAATGTAGAACTGTCGAAGTTGGCAGCACATTTTAATAACATCACGTCCTTAGTTGGTATTCCAATCTGCGGGGATTTGTTCAGGAAATCGCGGCGTGAAGTGCTACAGCCCGACTACACGGTCCTGCAAGCATGGCTGACTTGTCGGACGCCTCCGTGATTCAGTATATTGTTTTTATTGAGCTTGTTACTCTGGAGGTCGAGGAGTTCAATCCCCGTGTTGAAATAAAAGGCTGATCACTGGTAATAAAAGAAAGATCCACACGTCGGATGGGCATGTAAAAAGTCGGTTATGTTCCTGATCTCTTAACTCAGGATAGTGGGATTTTAATATATTATGATCAAGAGAAATCGTAAACAAGAGCTTCAGACATTTTAGGTAACACAGGTTGTAAAATCAAGGACTGCGACGGGTCGGGGCATGTAACCAGGCTATAACTCATCAATAGTACACGTAATATCCGACTTATTATCTAAGGCCCGTATTAATTAAGAAGTCTCAAACCCAACCTCACTTGAGAACCTATTTAACAAGTAAAAAAAATCGTTTCACTTTTGAAAATAAAAAACTTTACTTATGTAACATACTTAATTTTTTTAAAACGTAAAAATAAAGACAATAAAAATATAAATTATACTTATTTTAATGTTATTCTGTTATCTACAATTTGAACATTTAGGTTTTTAAAAGGAAATAATTTAAAGTACTATGTAACATTAATAAAGGTGTTTGTTTTTAGAAGTGAAACGAAACGTTGTTAAATCAAATAGGTTCTCCAGTGAGGTTGGGTTTGAGATTTCTTTATTAATACGGGCCTCAGGCTGCGACGGGTCGGAGCGTGTAGCGAGGCTGTTATAACTCGTCAAAAGTATTACGTATTCATTATTCCGGGCAGCAAGTTGGCCGCGTCAGGATGTATACATTATACTAATGCTGGTTACACAGGATTAGGCAAGAATTATACTTCGATCGAGGTATAATCATATCATAAAAGGTAGTATAATCATATCCCAAAGTTATAGTGACTGCTCTTTTTACACCCGTTATATATTTATACCTATTAGTACCCAATTGGGTTTTTGACTGTATTTTTAACTCACGGCAAAACAGAGAAGTGTTGTCGGTTGCCGGTTTCGTTGAAACCAGGCGTCGTAGGAGTCATTTTAAGTGCGAAATATACAAGGACACCTCTTTTATTACTCTCATAACCCAGTGGGTTATCCGACACGACCAGCGACAGAACAGGGTCCCGATTCTCGAATCGAGTGTATTCGAAACAATGTTCGAGGCACGAGAATTGTAGCCTAGGCACAGTACCGTTTTACATGTCCATTGTCCAACCGTCGCATGGAACATTAAGTGCCAATTTCACCAACACATGTTAAAGTTAATCCTTAATTAAATATAATGTTATCCCTCTCGTATTTCCTGTCAATGATTAAGAAGGCATGGTATTTTAACAAGCCGTTAACACTAACAAGCGTTGGTGAAATCGAGACACTAATCTTGTCAGACAATCGGGTGATCAACATGCATTGTGAAACTCATAAAACATTTTAATTTTCTGTGTGGGCAATCGAACCTACGCCCTCCTGGTCGAAAGCCAAGCTCTGTATGCCAAGCAGGAACACTTTGAAAGCTCTGTAAAGTAACGTTAACGAATAATAATTGTATGAAAAGCAGGACAGCACCAAGGAAATCGATTACTTTACTTTACGGAACTTTCAAAAATACTTGTGCTATTGATCCACTAAATTACAGAGGCGTTAAAAGGTATAATGTAGCAAATTTATACCTTTTGACAACTCTATTAGGTTATTATAGCAAATTTATACTTTTCATTCTTACACCGTTTTCCCCATGGGTCGTTAAGGTGTAACCGGTTAATTACGTTATAGTTTAAATTAGTACGTAATGGCGGAACACTCAAAACGTTGTTAGGGTGTGCCGACCGTTAATATTAACTAACACTTGCCGCTGAACTTCCTAATGAGAATAAATGAACATTAAATATATAATGGAAGTTAAATCTATTGATATATTTAAACAAATATATAATATATAGTAAAAAATATAATAAATAATAGGCAGTCAGTAAACTGATAATGAAATAAGTAAAGTAAGCTAAGAATATCCGCGATCACGAAAGGCTCATTGGCACCGACCTCATACGCTGTCGACCCGGAGGTCGTGGGTTCGATTCCTGCGTTGGATGATATCTCACCAGTCGTGTCGGTTTACCGTCCCACTGGGTTATGAAAGTAAAAGGAAAAGAGAGTGCTTCTGTGTATTGCGCTCACACTTGGGCACTATAAAATAACTCCTGCGTAGCTGGCCTAGTTTCAATGAAATCGGCTACCGACACCGAAATCGGTGAGGGGAGCTATTATTATTTTTGGCACCGATTCGAAGCGTCGTATTTCAGTGTTTTTTCCACATATCATATTCAAATTATTAGTACAAATTATACATATAGCTAAGGAAGCGAGCGGCCTAAGCCTTTTTCCGATTTACCATGCAGGCAAACATAAACACAAACATACACAGAACACTATGTTTTCGTTAGAAACGTTAACAAAAATAATGTTGTTTTCAATCATTCTGCAAACGACATTTTTCATTTTCCACATTTTTATTTTCAATATGAATCAAACAACGTCTCGAGTAATTCCCAGTTGAGAACTCGTTAGCGGAGGCTCTTGTTAGTTTATTAGACAACAACAACAACAACGGCAAACAACAAACGCGATTCGCAGACAACGGCAGACAACTTTTCTTATTGTGATCGAGCACAAAAAGTGTTTTATTGTGTAAGTAGTTTTGACGTAACGGTTCAGTGGTTTAGATATGGCTTCATATTAAAGGTCGTGGGTTCGATATCCGCGTTGTAACAAAAAAAATTGTTTTTTAACCCAACAAAAACAGAGCGGTGTTTTAAGTTTACAATACAATAATACAATTGAATACAATACAATATCTTTATTCGCATAAAACATGTTTTAAAAGGTGTTACAAATAAAATATTTAGTGCATGTTTTGCCTTTTTAATGCCATGCAAATATTTTGATTACAAAGTACATTATTAATTATACAATATATTATTGTAATATGTATAAAATATGAATATACATAATTCATAAAAAACATCTTTATTTTAAATTAATTAATATCATACACACTTAAATATTTATTTATTACATCAATTATTATTATTAATTTCATTTTATCTTTTTTCAAGTTTGATTTGACTGTGTGTCTTTTTGTGGCATCGTAGCTTCAAAAGGAATGAACGAATTTTGTACTAGTTTTTATTGTTTGAAAGCTGATATGATCGCGGATGTTTTAGCTATTCATCATTATCAGTTTACTTGCTGATCGATGGTCGGTTGTTCCATTATGTGTTAATTTTTTTATAGTAATGCCGTTGTCTGGTACCTGTAACACAAGTTATTTTGTACGGAGCATGACGCCAGATTGATGTGCTGTAAGGCATCCTTTCGCTATAGTATGTACCGTCGCAACGCTTCACGCCGCAACGCACGCAAATGTATTGAAAAATGACGCATCATGACGCACCAGTGTGAGATGAGCCTTACTGTATTACGACCAAATAAATAACAAATGAAGTCTGTTTAAATTAGTGATTTAATATAAAGCTTTTATGAGACAGGCCCTCGTAAAACTCACTAGATTAGGCTGTTAATTATATAGGACGATTTTATTAGTGTACTGGAAATTAGTTTTAAAAGTACTTTTAGAAGAAAACTGGTGGTTTTACAAAGCAGAAAATAAGAATAAAAGAAAATAAAAAACGCAAAAGAATGTGGTTAGGATCCATTCACATATCCATTAATTTATTTTGAATAATGTTTTACTTTTATTATAAAATATAATGATAAGGGCGTGTTTCACCAAGCAATGTTAAAGTTAACGCCATGTTAAATGTCATGTTATCCCTCTCGTACTTCCTGTCAATGAATGAGATGGTATGGTATTTTAACATGGCGGTAACTTTAACATTGCTTGGTGAAACACGACCTAAGTCTTATAACTAGGTACATAGGTCCTACTCTTATAACCTCTCTTGGAGGCAATTTCAATATATTATATCTAGCAATATCCCGCGAAACAATTATAACCACAACCTGCAAGCAGATGTTCTTTACTTTAATTATTTCATAAATGTGATAAAGGCTTTCGACTGAGCGTGTTGGAACAGTTAGAAATAATTAAAGTAAAGAACAACAATAGAATTGCATTGTTGAATGACCAAACTAACCTTACTTCGTCACCTCTTATTAACTTGTTTGGTGGGGGTACTAGTTGGTAGGGGTAGTAGCTGTAGGGAATATAAGGCGGTGTTTTGGCGGGCGGCATCACTTAACGAACATTGTTCGCAGAGTCAGCATCCTGAGGATGCTCCGGGGTCGGAGCGAAACGCGCGTCGAGTTTTGCAACCTGCATGGTGGTGGGACTTTGCACGATCGAGTTAACATTATTGCGTGTGTGGTGGTGGTGTTTTCATGTTTTTTGCTTGCGAGTGTACGCATAAGCAGTGTGGGAGGAGGGAGGTGCATCAAACGCATGCCTATGCGTACACTCACTCAACTGCTTGCAGGTTGTGGTTATAATTGTTTCGCGGGATATTGCTAGATATAATATATTTAAATTGTATGCTATGGATTTCCGCAAAGTAACGCCTGATTCCATTAACTCTCTTTAGTCCATTGAAATGTTACATTTTTTAGGCCTTACCTTGCGTTGTTTAGAGGACGCAATTTTATGTTTTTGATGTGTAGGGGGGGTCAGTGTAAAGCTAAAACCAAGTTTGTGGGGTCGCCACCCTTGTCCCACGGCCGCCATCTTGAAAATAGGGGTTGAAATGGTATTTACGATATATCTCTTAAACTATTTATTTTATAAAAAAAATTGTTAACATTTTTTGTTGCAAATTAAATTCTCTACAACTTTGCTCCAGTAACTTTTTGTCGTAGAACTATAAATAAAAAAGTTATAAGCGAAAATCTTCGGAAATTTGAGAAAAAAAATTATATTTTTCGATGTAACTTTTTTTTTAATCATTTTACGAAAAAATTATATCCGACCATTTTTGTACATCGTTTTTTGAGGGAGGACAACTTTTATTCGCATCATTTTTTCATTAAGTCAATAGCTAAGGTTTTACAGCGCTCCGAAGTGAGTACTATTTTTCAGTACTCTTAACTATACCTATATTATACGTGTGTACCTATGATAAGTCATCAGTTATTGTTTGTTTTTTTTTTCTTCTTTTTTTTTACTTTATTATTATAACTTTTTTGATTACAAATTTTGCAATATTATTAATAATTAATTATTGATTCTTTTCCCCACCAACCAACAAGGTAGAGTCTAGAGGCGCGTTTTTTTTTACGTGGTATCCCCAATAGGCATAATCCACGGTGATTTTCTAAATTAGAACTACTTCGTCCTCAGTCGTTTCGATGGACCAGGCTGGGGCTCAGCATCTGATCGGCTTTCTGAATTAAATACCAGTGGGAGAACTGGAGAAGGAAGGGGTGTTAATTTTGGCGGTTCATCATCAATGTCATCTTCATTTATTAATTCTGAGAGTTCCATTACGTTGCTGCAAGTCTCTCCAGAACAATGGAAGCACACTGCAGAACATTTCATTCCTGCTTTTCGGCATCCACACATCGCTCCACAGTTTTCTTTGCATAGGCAAAAGATCAATTTTCCGAAGATTTTCGCTTATAACTTTTTTATTTATAGTTCTACGACAAAAAGTTACTGGAGCAAAGTTGTAGAGAATTTAATTTGCAACAAAAAATGTTAACAATTTTTTTTATAAAATAAATAGTTTAAGAGATATATCGTAAATACCATTTCAACCCCTATTTTCAAGATGGCGGCCGTGGGACAAGGGTGGCGACCCCACAAACTTGGTTTTAGCTTTACACTGACCCCCCCTACACATCAAAAAAATAAAATTGCGTCCTCTAAAAAACGCAACCCAAAATGTAACTTTTCAATGGACTACTTGGAGGATTAATATAGACTATCTCAAGCATCTTTGTCAAACTTCATATTTGACATTACATTGTTTTAAGCCTAATTAATAATGGTATAGCATTATGGAACCTAATATACCTAGTCTAATGTACAGCGTGTCCCACGGTTTATATATCAAGCCGAATATAGTGTGAAGAGAATGACGCGTACAGCATTTTTTGTTTTGGCACCTCATATAAATTACTTACCGCAACGTCCTTACCTTAAATTCTATGCAAAAATTATGTAGTTATGAGACTTTAAAACCCTAAAGCATGGCATAAAATCTATGTTTAATACAAAAAATTGCAATATATGTCACTACTATTAACGTTTGTAAATTATAAAATGTAAATATGCCGAATTAAGTGCAAATATTGACATTAAAATAAAGATAACCATATTTTTTAAGCATAACATCACATTAAGCTAAATTTTAACTCCTTAATTAAGAAGAATATACGAAACTAAATTTGTAGTTAGTATTTTCCAATAGAGGCGCTAGATGGCGGTTTCCGGAATGTGCCATGGGGCTGATTCAAGATGTCATCGCTAATTATCGCTTACAAAGTTCGATAACAAAATGTATGGGATTTGACATAAGGTACGCTAAATGATCGCGATTTGACATTGAATGACATACTGGGGCCTGATTACGCAACTCCGTGGGCATCAATTCTCCGTGGATATCTACTTCTTCTTCTTACGTGTCCGGCTGTCATAAAACCGGACAAGTGAACTGAAATATGAACTATTGTTGTAGTCACAGATTAGAATAGTACTAATGTGGTTGTAGTTCAATATGCGTCTCGTAATGGTAACTTAATTCTATGCTATTAACCAATTACGATACATAATAAGTACATATTAACAGCATTTTAGCACTATATACTATGTACTTTTAAATACAGATACCAGAATATAAATAGCTATTTACAATAAATAATATACAATAAATAAGTTGTAAAGGACATATGAGATTCCATGATTGGAAATTTTTACAATAATTTACAAACAATAGGTATTTATCATTATTAACTTACTGTTTTGTGTAGTTTCCCTAAAAAGTGTGAGTAAATTGTAACTTATAAATGATTGCCAGTAATTGCCAGTAAATAAGAACCCAAAACTCGCAATGCGGAACTTTCAAAGCGGAACCCGAAATGCGGACACTGCAAACGCGAAAATCTTCTCATATTAATCTTCGTCTTCTTAAAACACGATTTAAAAAGTTAAAATATCAAAAAAACCGGACACTTATGTCTAAAAATTGATGTCCATTTTACCACTCAAAGAAGGAACGAAATGCTTGTAAACAGTGCATTTTGACATATGAACACAGCTTTGAACTGTCAAATGAAAGCGGCAGATAACGAGCTGCCGGCTTGGATCTCGCTTGGATGTTTCATGACTACTTTCTTCTTCTTCTCGGTTGAATTCCAACCACAGACTATTTTTTTTTTTTACTGATTAAAGTAGTCTATTAAGTTTTTTTAAATTATTTATTCATCTAAAATTACACTTAAATATAATACACTATTATCTCGCCAAACACATGTTTAACGGCAAGTGTTTTGACAGCGGATTGTGTGTGGGGTATTCGAGTAATACTTTTAAATAAATTACTCTAATCTATGGCTTTGGTGAATTTAATTTCCCTAGCTGGGTAAAATTAGCCCCACTTATAACGATTTTTTATTTTATTAGCCATAGCAAGTTGACTGGCAAGACAAGCACATGGTGAATGCAGCCGTAAGGTGATGGTTCGTTTATTGATAGAAAACTAATGACTAGGCAGTATGGTCTATGACCTTAGCCTGTGCATCATGAAGACCTTTTAAAAAAATTTGGATAATTAATAATTATCTAGGAATTTAATAGTTTAAACTACTAAAACTATTTGGATTTACAAAAATATTAATCCAAATAGTTTAAGCTGATTATAATACAGTATATATAGCATTTCATAATTTTTATTTTTTATTTGTAAACAATATTGGTACCATGACAACTATTAGACGTTATAGACGTTAAAGACTCTCCAAGATCGAGCCGAGGCGTTCCAAATCGATAAAAAAATTAAAAAAAAAACGGTATACAGCCAAATGTGATTTGATTTGAAATCCAGAAAAGCCAACAACTCGTATAAGAAAACTTACAAAAACTTCGACAGTTACAACAAAAGTAGGAATACGTGTATTACGTATTCCTACTTTTGTTGTAACTGTCAACAAAACAAACATGAACCTTTGAATTATACTCTCCGCCATGGTAATGTTATCGAATGTGAATGAAATAAGCGCTATTACGCTTTTCATGTAATGAGCGGTTTTTATTTTGACAGTTCTACTAGTTTAAGAAAAATGCTGATAGATGGCATTAAACCTAAGTAATATGTCAATTCTGTGTAAAATGTCAATTTCCGCTTTGTTTTTTGTTTGTTTATCTTACAACTTTCTTTCTTTCACTTGCAATAGTTTATTATTAATTGTGCCCTGAGAACTAAACTAAACATGGCTAGTCCATGCGTAGTACAATTTTGTAAAAATATAGGTAACCACCGCTTTCCCCAAGATGAAACTCGGAGATCAAGATGGATTAAGATTACGCCAGCCTGCAGATTTCATCTCTCCGTCATCACATTTGGCAAGAGGCCTAAGATGGAAAATACATATTTATCTTAGCTTGCAATAAGAAATAATAATAAAGTTTATTGACATTAGACTTAAATTAGTAACATTTTTTTAATTTCTTTACCTAAATATATGTACATATCTTTATGTTTGTTACCTATCTTGGGTATCATAACTTAATGGAAACATAATACAGTAGGTACCTATCTTAGGAGTTTATACCTAAAAACCAAACTTTTGTTTGCAGCTCATCGCCTAAAAATACTTAAAAGAAAAGCTGTTCCTTCTATATTCCCATGGAATGAAGCTTGTCAGCAAGCTAACCAGCTCCAGCAGCAGTCAGAGCCAATGTTTAATCCAACTGCAGTTCAGGCTACATATTCTCAATATACCTATATATACCAACCACTTAAGAGTCGAAAATACTCGGCAGCAGGCTGAAATTTGGCATGTATCTTTCATAGAATGTAAGTATAGGGGAGTACTAAACAAGAACTTCCCGAAATCCCTACGGAAACGGGAGAAAAGTGTAATTAATTATTTGTTTGAAAAATCAAAGATATTGAAGCCAGCTAGCTATAATGTATGTAGGTTTCCTCGGAAGTGTAGGAGATCACTAAGAAAGGAATTTGAAAGGATTATTTTTGTGTATGAAACAGCATACCTACAGCGACTTAACCACTTTATGAATAATTTCTCTACCAGAAAATGGATAATAGCTTTATTCAGGCAACCCTATTAACCACCCAACAAAGATCAAAGATTTTTTTGACATATTACATTATGCAAGCGCCATCTTACGGTAGTCTCTGTACCTAAAAGTGACACTTCGAAAACCCCTCATTGTTATTATCATTCGTCGACATCCTTTTACGTTACTTTACCTTGCTGTCAAATGTTTCCGGTTGGCCTACATTATGAGGAATAACTGTAGTAGGTACTCTAGATGCGAGTTCCGCATACCAGGGGCCTGATTACGCAACTCCGTGGGCATCAATTCTCCGTGGATATCTACTTCTTCTTCTTACGTGTCCGGCTGTCATAAAACCGGACAAGTGAACTGAATTATGAACTATTGTTGTAGTCACAGATTAGAATAGTACTAATGTGGTTGTAGTTCAATATGCGTCTCGTAATGGTAACTTAATTCTATGCTATTAACCAATTACGATACATAATAAGTACATATTAACAGCTTTTTAGCACTATATACTATGTACTTTTAAATACAGATACCAGAATATAAATAGCTATTTACAATAAATAATATACAATAAATAAGTTGTAAAGGACATATGAGATTCCATGATTGGAAATTTTTACAATAATTTACAAACAATAGGTATTTATCATTATTAACTTACTGTTTTGTGTAGTTTCCCTAAAAAGTGTGAGTAAATTGTAACTTATAAATGATTGCCAGTAATTGCCAGTAAATAAGAACCCAAAACTCGCAATGCGGAACTTTCAAAGCGGAACCCGAAATGCGGACACTGCAAACGCGAAAATCTTCTCATATTAATCTTCGTCTTCTTAAAACACGATTTAAAAAGTTAAAATATCAAAAAAACCGGACACTTATGTCTAAAAATTGATGTCCATTTTACCACTCAAAGAAGGAACGAAATGCTTGTAAACAGTGCATTTTGACATATGAACACAGCTTTGAACTGTCAAATGAAAGCGGCAGATAACGAGCTGCCGGCTTGGATCTCGCTTGGATGTTTCATGACTACTTTCTTCTTCTTCTCGGTTGAATTCCAACCACAGACTATTTTTTTTTTTTACTGATTAAAGTAGTCTATTAAGTTTTTTTAAATTATTTATTCATCTAAAATTACACTTAAATATAATACACTATTATCTCGCCAAACACATGTTTAACGGCAAGTGTTTTGACAGCGGATTGTGTGTGGGGTATTCGAGTAATACTTTTAAATAAATTACTCTAATCTATGGCTTTGGTGAATTTAATTTCCCTAGCTGGGTAAAATTAGCCCCACTTATAACGATTTTTTATTTTATTAGCCATAGCAAGTTGACTGGCAAGACAAGCACATGGTGAATGCAGCCGTAAGGTGATGGTTCGTTTATTGATAGAAAACTAATGACTAGGCAGTATGGTCTATGACCTTAGCCTGTGCATCATGAAGACCTTTTAAAAAAATTTGGATAATTAATAATTATCTAGGAATTTAATAGTTTAAACTACTAAAACTATTTGGATTTACAAAAATATTAATCCAAATAGTTTAAGCTGATTATAATACAGTATATATAGCATTTCATAATTTTTATTTTTTATTTGTAAACAATATTGGTACCATGACAACTATTAGACGTTATAGACGTTAAAGACTCTCCAAGATCGAGCCGAGGCGTTCCAAATCGATAAAAAAATTAAAAAAAAAACGGTATACAGCCAAATGTGATTTGATTTGAAATCCAGAAAAGCCAACAACTCGTATAAGAAAACTTACAAAAACTTCGACAGTTACAACAAAAGTAGGAATACGTGTATTACGTATTCCTACTTTTGTTGTAACTGTCAACAAAACAAACATGAACCTTTGAATTATACTCTCCGCCATGGTAATGTTATCGAATGTGAATGAAATAAGCGCTATTACGCTTTTCATGTAATGAGCGGTTTTTATTTTGACAGTTCTACTAGTTTAAGAAAAATGCTGATAGATGGCATTAAACCTAAGTAATATGTCAATTCTGTGTAAAATGTCAATTTCCGCTTTGTTTTTTGTTTGTTTATCTTACAACTTTCTTTCTTTCACTTGCAATAGTTTATTATTAATTGTGCCCTGAGAACTAAACTAAACATGGCTAGTCCATGCGTAGTACAATTTTGTAAAAATATAGGTAACCACCGCTTTCCCCAAGATGAAACTCGGAGATCAAGATGGATTAAGATTACGCCAGCCTGCAGATTTCATCTCTCCGTCATCACATTTGGCAAGAGGCCTAAGATGGAAAATACATATTTATCTTAGCTTGCAATAAGAAATAATAATAAAGTTTATTGACATTAGACTTAAATTAGTAACATTTTTTTAATTTCTTTACCTAAATATATGTACATATCTTTATGTTTGTTACCTATCTTGGGTATCATAACTTAATGGAAACATAATACAGTAGGTACCTATCTTAGGAGTTTATACCTAAAAACCAAACTTTTGTTTGCAGCTCATCGCCTAAAAATACTTAAAAGAAAAGCTGTTCCTTCTATATTCCCATGGAATGAAGCTTGTCAGCAAGCTAACCAGCTCCAGCAGCAGTCAGAGCCAATGTTTAATCCAACTGCAGTTCAGGCTACATATTCTCAATATACCTATATATACCAACCACTTAAGAGTCGAAAATACTCGGCAGCAGGCTGAAATTTGGCATGTATCTTTCATAGAATGTAAGTATAGGGGAGTACTAAACAAGAACTTCCCGAAATCCCTACGGAAACGGGAGAAAAGTGTAATTAATTATTTGTTTGAAAAATCAAAGATATTGAAGCCAGCTAGCTATAATGTATGTAGGTTTCCTCGGAAGTGTAGGAGATCACTAAGAAAGGAATTTGAAAGGATTATTTTTGTGTATGAAACAGCATACCTACAGCGACTTAACCACTTTATGAATAATTTCTCTACCAGAAAATGGATAATAGCTTTATTCAGGCAACCCTATTAACCACCCAACAAAGATCAAAGATTTTTTTGACATATTACATTATGCAAGCGCCATCTTACGGTAGTCTCTGTACCTAAAAGTGACACTTCGAAAACCCCTCATTGTTATTATCATTCGTCGACATCCTTTTACGTTACTTTACCTTGCTGTCAAATGTTTCCGGTTGGCCTACATTATGAGGAATAACTGTAGTAGGTACTCTAGATGCGAGTTCCGCATACCAGGGGCCTGATTACGCAACTCCGTGGGCATCAATTCTCCGTGGATATCTACTTCTTCTTCTTACGTGTCCGGCTGTCATAAAACCGGACAAGTGAACTGAATTATGAACTATTGTTGTAGTCACAGATTAGAATAGTACTAATGTGGTTGTAGTTCAATATGCGTCTCGTAATGGTAACTTAATTCTATGCTATTAACCAATTACGATACATAATAAGTACATATTAACAGCTTTTTAGCACTATATACTATGTACTTTTAAATACAGATACCAGAATATAAATAGCTATTTACAATAAATAATATACAATAAATAAGTTGTAAAGGACATATGAGATTCCATGATTGGAAATTTTTACAATAATTTACAAACAATAGGTATTTATCATTATTAACTTACTGTTTTGTGTAGTTTCCCTAAAAAGTGTGAGTAAATTGTAACTTATAAATGATTGCCAGTAATTGCCAGTAAATAAGAACCCAAAACTCGCAATGCGGAACTTTCAAAGCGGAACCCGAAATGCGGACACTGCAAACGCGAAAATCTTCTCATATTAATCTTCGTCTTCTTAAAACACGATTTAAAAAGTTAAAATATCAACCGGACACTTATGTCTAAAAATTGATGTCCATTTTACCACTCAAAGAAGGAACGAAATGCTTGTAAACAGTGCATTTTGACATATGAACACAGCTTTGAACTGTCAAATGAAAGCGGCAGATAACGAGCTGCCGGCTTGGATCTCGCTTGGATGTTTCATGACTACTTTCTTCTTCTTCTCGGTTGAATTCCAACCACAGACTATTTTTTTTTTACTGATTAAAGTAGTCTATTAAGTTTTTTTAAATTATTTATTCATCTAAAATTACACTTAAATATAATACACTATTATCTCGCCAAACACATGTTTAACGGCAAGTGTTTTGACAGCGGATTGTGTGTGGGGTATTCGAGTAATACTTTTAAATAAATTACTCTAATCTATGGCTTTGGTGAATTTAATTTCCCTAGTTGGGTAAAATTAGCCCCACTTATAACGATTTTTTATTTTATTAGCCATAGCAAGTTGACTGGCAAGACAAGCACATGGTGAATGCAGCCGTAAGGTGATGGTTCGTTTATTGATAGAAAACTAATGACTAGGCAGTATGGTCTATGACCTTAGCCTGTGCATCATGACGACCTTTTAAAAAAATTTGGATAATTAATAATTATCTAGGAATTTAATAGTTTAAACTACTAAAACTATTTGGATTTACAAAAATATTAATCCAAATAGTTTAAGCTGATTATAATACAGTATTTATAGCATTTCATAATTTTTATTTTTTATTTGTAAACAATATTGTTACCATGACAACTATTAGACGTTATAGACGTTAAAGACTGGCCAAGATCGAGCCGAGGCGTTCCAAATCGATAAAAAAATTAAAAAAAAAACGGTATACAGCCAAATGTGATTTGATTTGAAATCCAGAAAAGCCAACAACACGTATAAGAAAACTTACAAAAACTTCGACAGTTACAACAAAAGTAGGAATACGTGTATTACGTATTCCTACTTTTGTTGTAACTGTCAACAAAACAAACATGAACCTTTGAATTATACTCTCCGCCATGGTAATGTTATCGAATGTGAATGAAATAAGCGCTATTACGCTTTTCATGTAATGAGCGGTTTTTATTTTGACAGTTCTACTAGTTTAAGAAAAATGCTGATAGATGGCATTAAACCTAAGTAATATGTCAAATCCTGTGTAAAATGTCAATTTCCGCTTTGTTTTTTGTTTGTTTATCTTACAACTTTCTTTCTTTCACTTGCAATAGTTTATTATTAATTGTGCCCTGAGAACTAAACTAAACATGGCTAGTCCATGCGTAGTACGATTTTGTAAAAATATAGGTAACCACCGCTTTCCCCAAGATGAAACTCGGAGATCAAGATGGATTAAGATTACGCCAGCCTGCAGATTTCATCTCTCCGTCATCACATTTGGCAAGAGGCCCAAGATGGAAAATACATATTTATCTTAGCTTGCAATAAGAAATAATAATAAAGTTTATTGACATTAGACTTAAATTAGTAACATTTTTTTAATTTCTTAACCTAAATATATGTACATATCTTTATGTTTGTTACCTATCTTGGGTATCATAACTTAATGGAAACATAATACAGTAGGTACCTATCTTAGGAGTTTATACCTAAAAACCAAACTTTTGTTTGCAGCTCATCGCCTAAAAATACTTAAAAGAAAAGCTGTTCCTTCTATATTCCCATGGAATGAAGCTTGTCAGCAAGCTAACCAGCTCCAGCAGCAGTCAGAGCCAATGTTTAATCCAACTGCAGTTCAGGCTACATATTCTCAATATACCTATATATACCAACCACTTAAGAGTCGAAAATACTCGGCAGCAGGCTGAAATTTGGCATGTATCTTTCATAGAATGTAAGTATAGGGGAGTACTAAACAAGAACTTCCCGAAATCCCTACGGAAACGGGAGAAAAGTGTAATTAATTATTTGTTTGAAAAATCAAAGATATTGAAGCCAGCTAGCTATAATGTATGTAGGTTTCCTCGGAAGTGTAGGAGATCACTAAGAAAGGAATTTGAAAGGATTATTTTTGTGTATGAAACAGCATACCTACAGCGACTTAACCACTTTATGAATAATTTCTCTACCAGAAAATGGATAATAGCTTTATTCAGGCAACCCTATTAACCACCCAACAAAGATCAAAGATTTTTTTGACATATTACATTATGCAAGCGCCATCTTACGGTAGTCTCTGTACCTAAAAGTGACACTTCGAAAACCCCTCATTGTTATTATCATTCGTCGACATCCTTTTACGTTACTTTACCTTGCTGTCAAATGTTTCCGGTTGGCCTACATTATAAGGAATAACTGTAGTAGGTACTCTAGATGCGAGTTCCGCATACCAGTTTTCGCGTTGCGGGTTCCACGTTTAGAGTTCTACGTTGTAGGCTTCACGTTGCGGGTTCGGGTTTTGTTTTTCTTTAAACTGAATTTCATCACAAACTGTCGTATGCTCAACGAAATGGGCACATGTCAGCTAGTCTTACGTTTTCGTAAAATGCTATGAAGCAATTCAATCATGAAATATAAAAGATCCAAACAACGAAAAGGATCAAAGTTGTAGGGGAGTGTATATGTGGTCGTTAAATAAAAGTTACACTTCAGACTTCATAATATATTATCACGTATACATATTATCTACATAGGTACACATAGGTAATTACATAGGTGCCGACAGGGCAACATACCCTTACGGATACTAAATTATGAACTGAACAATAAAAATATTAGTCTTAAAGACTAAGCGGGGCATCTCATTACGGGCTACATCACACATGCATTATGCGTATGTGCATATCTGCTTACGCGGCACGTAACATGTTACATAGTGAATACTTACTTATTTTCTGAGTTATCAAAATAGGTTTTGGACTTTCCATAGGTCCATTTTTTGCAAGGATTTTTTTTTTTTTGGATTGGACAATAACATTAAATAACATTAAATAACAATAATATGCCAAATTAATGTCAATTATGCATTTCGTTCGTTCTTTGAGTGGCAAAGTGGGAATCAATTTTTTGACATAGCTGTCCGGTTTTTTAATGATTATATGTTATTAAAACGTATTTTAAAAAGATTTAGCATCACAATGACGGTTGATAATGACGTATGACGAAGAAGAAGAAGTAGATATCCACGGAGAATTGATGCCCACGGAGTTGCGTAATCAGGCCCCAGTGCTAAAGAAGCGCAAATCTGAATGAAAAAAACGTTTTTTTCGTTTACTATTAGGTCCTGGAACACAAGGATTATTGAGGTTATTGCTAACTCTATGATTTTTTTTTCAATACTGTAATTAGCGCACTCTACTGGTGCATTTAAAAACTAATTCACGTTCCAATCGCTTCAGCATAATTCAGCATTGTGCGCCACTGAGTCGCACAATGCTTTGTAATTGGAAAACTGACACAATGTCTCAAGTCATCATATAGAAGTCAGACAATCCTAACAAACTTTGTACGGAACTTTGGACGGAAGCCAAAGTGAGTTTCAGGCAGTATGTCTTTAGACAAAGGCATCAAGCGGTTGAGGAATATTCGAGCGAAGATTTTTCCGGGTAAATCGAAGAAGTAGCCTGCCTCAGCCTAAATGACCTTGACTTGACGGTCAAAATAAAACCATACCTGACGTTTGCGTATTGGAAAACGAATAGAAAAAAATTGATAGTCACTTGTCACTCGTCAGAAAACTGTCGTCTGTCACATTTTGAGTCTGTCACAGACTGATGACAAATGACAATATGAATGACAACAACATGAACACAGGGGCCTGATTACGCAACTCCGTGGGCATCAATTCTCCGTGGATATCTACTTCTTCTTCTTCGTCATACGTCATTATCAACCGTCATTGTGATGCTAAATCTTTTTAAAATACGTTTTAATAACATATAATCATTAAAAAAACCGGACAGCTATGTCAAAAAATTGATTCCCACTTTGCCACTCAAAGAACGAACGAAATGTATAATTGACATTAATTTGGCATATTATTGTTATTTAATGTTATATAATGTTATTTCCTTGCAAAAAATGGACCTATGGAAAGTCCAAAACCTATTTTGATAACTCAGAAAATAAGTAAGTATTCACTATGTAACATGTTACGTGCCGCGTAAGCAGATATGCACATACGCATAATGCATGTGTGATGTAGCCCGTAATGAGATGCCCCGCTTAGTCTTTAAGACTAATATTTTTATTGTTCAGTTCATAATTTAGTATCCGTAAGGGTATGTTGCCCTGTCGGCACCTATGTAATTACCTATGTGTACCTATGTAGATAATATGTATACGTGATAATATATTATGAAGTCTGAAGTGTAACTTTTATTTAACGACCACATATAGGGCACACCCCTACAACTATAATATTATGTAGGTAATTGATCCTTTTCGTTGTTTGGATCTTTTATATTTCATGATTGAATTGCTTCATAGCATTTTACGAAAACGTAAGACTAGCTGACATGTGCCCATTTCGTTGAGCATACGACAGTTTGTGATGAAATTCAGTTTAAAGAAAAACAAAACCCGAACCCGCAACGTGAAGCCTACAACGTAGAACTCTAAACGTGGAACCCGCAACGCGAAAACTGGTATGCGGAACTCGCATCTAGAGTACCTACTACAGTTATTCCTTATAATGTAGGCCAACCGGAAACATTTGACAGCAAGGTAAAGTAACGTAAAAGGATGTCGACGAATGATAATAACAATGAGGGGTTTTCGAAGTGTCACTTTTAGGTACAGAGACTACCGTAAGATGGCGCTTGCATAATGTAATATGTCAAAAAAATCTTTGATCTTTGTTGGGTGGTTAATAGGGTTGCCTGAATAAAGCTATTATCCATTTTCTGGTAGAGAAATTATTCATAAAGTGGTTAAGTCGCTGTAGGTATGCTGTTTCATACACAAAAATAATCCTTTCAAATTCCTTTCTTAGTGATCTCCTACACTTCCGAGGAAACCTACATACATTATAGCTAGCTGGCTTCAATATCTTTGATTTTTCAAACAAATAATTAATTACACTTTTCTCCCGTTTCCGTAGGGATTTCGGGAAGTTCTTGTTTAGTACTCCCCTATACTTACATTCTATGAAAGATACATGCCAAATTTCAGCCTGCTGCCGAGTATTTTCGACTCTTAAGTGGTTGGTATATATAGGTATATTGAGAATATGTAGCCTGAACTGCAGTTGGATTAAACATTGGCTCTGACTGCTGCTGGAGCTGGTTAGCTTGCTGACAAGCTTCATTCCATGGGAATATAGAAGGAACAGCTTTTCTTTTAAGTATTTTTAGGCGATGAGCTGCAAACAAAAGTTTGGTTTTTAGGTATAAACTCCTAAGATAGGTACCTACTGTATTATGTTTCCATTAAGTTATGATACCCAAGATAGGTAACAAACATAAAGATATGTACATATATTTAGGTTAAGAAATTAAAAAAATGTTACTAATTTAAGTCTAATGTCAATAAACTTTATTATTATTTCTTATTGCAAGCTAAGATAAATATGTATTTTCCATCTTGGGCCTCTTGCCAAATGTGATGACGGAGAGATGAAATCTGCAGGCTGGCGTAATCTTAATCCATCTTGATCTCCGAGTTTCATCTTGGGGAAAGCGGTGGTTACCTATATTTTTACAAAATCGTACTACGCATGGACTAGCCATGTTTAGTTTAGTTCTCAGGGCACAATTAATAATAAACTATTGCAAGTGAAAGAAAGAAAGTTGTAAGATAAACAAACAAAAAACAAAGCGGAAATTGACATTTTACACAGGATTTGACATATTACTTAGGTTTAATGCCATCTATCAGCATTTTTCTTAAACTAGTAGAACTGTCAAAATAAAAACCGCTCATTACATGAAAAGCGTAATAGCGCTTATTTCATTCACATTCGATAACATTACCATGGCGGAGAGTATAATTCAAAGGTTCATGTTTGTTTTGTTGACAGTTACAACAAAAGTAGGAATACGTAATACACGTATTCCTACTTTTGTTGTAACTGTCGAAGTTTTTGTAAGTTTTCTTATACGTGTTGTTGGCTTTTCTGGATTTCAAATCAAATCACATTTGGCTGTATACCGTTTTTTTTTAAATTTTTTTATCGATTTGGAACGCCTCGGCTCGATCTTGGCCAGTCTTTAACGTCTATAACGTCTAATAGTTGTCATGGTAACAATATTGTTTACAAATAAAAAATAAAAATTATGAAATGCTATAAATACTGTATTATAATCAGCTTAAACTATTTGGATTAATATTTTTGTAAATCCAAATAGTTTTAGTAGTTTAAACTATTAAATTCCTAGATAATTATTAATTATCCAAATTTTTTTAAAAGGTCGTCATGATGCACAGGCTAAGGTCATAGACCATACTGCCTAGTCATTAGTTTTCTATCAATAAACGAACCATCACCTTACGGCTGCATTCACCATGTGCTTGTCTTGCCAGTCAACTTGCTATGGCTAATAAAATAAAAAATCGTTATAAGTGGGGCTAATTTTACCCAACTAGGGAAATTAAATTCACCAAAGCCATAGATTAGAGTAATTTATTTAAAAGTATTACTCGAATACCCCACACACAATCCGCTGTCAAAACACTTGCCGTTAAACATGTGTTTGGCGAGATAATAGTGTATTATATTTAAGTGTAATTTTAGATGAATAAATAATTTAAAAAAACTTAATAGACTACTTTAATCAGTAAAAAAAAAATAGTCTGTGGTTGGAATTCAACCGAGAAGAAGAAGAAAGTAGTCATGAAACATCCAAGCGAGATCCAAGCCGGCAGCTCGTTATCTGCCGCTTTCATTTGACAGTTCAAAGCTGTGTTCATATGTCAAAATGCACTGTTTACAAGCATTTCGTTCCTTCTTTGAGTGGTAAAATGGACATCAATTTTTAGACATAAGTGTCCGGTTGATATTTTAACTTTTTAAATCGTGTTTTAAGAAGACGAAGATTAATATGAGAAGATTTTCGCGTTTGCAGTGTCCGCATTTCGGGTTCCGCTTTGAAAGTTCCGCATTGCGAGTTTTGGGTTCTTATTTACTGGCAATTACTGGCAATCATTTATAAGTTACAATTTACTCACACTTTTTAGGGAAACTACACAAAACAGTAAGTTAATAATGATAAATACCTATTGTTTGTAAATTATTGTAAAAATTTCCAATCATGGAATCTCATATGTCCTTTACAACTTATTTATTGTATATTATTTATTGTAAATAGCTATTTATATTCTGGTATCTGTATTTAAAAGTACATAGTATATAGTGCTAAAAAGCTGTTAATATGTACTTATTATGTATCGTAATTGGTTAATAGCATAGAATTAAGTTACCATTACGAGACGCATATTGAACTACAACCACATTAGTACTATTCTAATCTGTGACTACAACAATAGTTCATAATTCAGTTCACTTGTCCGGTTTTATGACAGCCGGACACGTAAGAAGAAGAAGTAGATATCCACGGAGAATTGATGCCCACGGAGTTGCGTAATCAGGCCCCTGATTTGGACTTCACCCATTATCTATTGGAAATCGAAGAAAACAAAAATAGCCAGTCGAATTGCCAGTATTAGGGTGATACCATTTTATAGTACTAGGTCGTGTCTCTGTTATATATCTACTTAAAACAAACTAAAGTCTGGTAGATAGATGATGATTAGGCAAAAACATTATTATGCCGAACAACATAACTAAGGCAAATTTCATTACGTGACGTCTGATTTGAAAGTATAATTCGCACACTTTGTAACAATAACTATTTGTGACAGCGGACTATTGGTCTTTATTATTTAAGCGTGAAACTAAGGAAGAGGGTCTTGACAGACAGACAGACGGACAAGGAAGTGATTCTATAAGGGTTCCGTTACCTTTAGAGGTACAAAATCCTAAAAACTAGAACAGAATAATTTTATCCGCTTAGGAGCAACAGGTTTAAACATCAAGGAAATAAATTGGATTACTTTTTATGATAAAATCAAAACATAGGGAGATAGCTCAAGCCTTTTTTTTAGTTTATAATGACAAAATTACCTAAATCGGTTAAGTTATGGAGGAGAAAACAGGGGTTTCCTAATCATCGATTTCTCATGCTTTTAATAAATAATTTCAGTTCAAGCTGCAGTTGTCTCTATCGGCTAGATCGGACAGTTGCGGGACAATAATAGACTTTACAAATATCTATTTTGCATTTCTCTGGTGCTTCCTCTTAAGTTAGACATATAGAGTAGAATAGTAAGCATTTATTTCATAACAAGCCCAAATTATTCCCTTGACTACTTTCAATCTAGTACACTAACTGCTTTGATCCTGAATTTGTATGTCCTATGTCCTATGCTCAAATCTAATAAAATTAGAAGACAGAGTTCTGCGAATGACACACTAAGGCCAGTCTATAGTACGTCTTGCTGTGTACTCGTACTATACACACATTCTCATACACTTTGTAAAGAAACTACACCCAAATATTTTTACCTGACTTCAGCGAAGCCAAAAGGAAGGGTTAGGAAGTTTTCTTGTTTTAGCCTTTTAGTGCCCTCTTCTTCGAAGTCGGTTTATAGTTTTTTTTAACTTTTCTAAGCAACCTGTTCGTTTTTTAAAACCACAACGAAAACAGAGGAGTTTTTATGAGTCATGTGTGTATTTGGCTTAGATGACAAGATGTACGATTTTTGTATTTGAAATCGCAGCCAGAAATAATAATATAGAAGCTAGTCAATAATTAAACTCGAGATCGCCAAACTTAAATCAAGGGCAGCAAATAAAAAGTTTCCTTTACTATCTTTCCATAAAAGATAAATGAGCTGTGAGATTACAGGAAAAGATGAAGATAAGCGATTAAGCAACTTTATACAGTATCGGCGTTGTTTACCGAACTCCCAAATTGTTTTGTTCTGATGAGAAGATACAAGAATTCATTTTGTATTATTACTTGATAAGTTGTATTATTAGGTGTATATTATATATTGTAGGTATATTATAGTTCTGTTTTTACTTCATCATCATCATTTCAGCTTTCAGTGGGCATCCACTAGTGGACATAACTCCAAACTATTTTATGGGGAGTAGTTGCCTATACTCGCTACGATTGGCAGGCGGTTTGGTGAGCGCAGTTTTGAGTACCCATGTGTGTGCGCAGTACAACAAAACAGTACCTCTTCCCTTTACTAGTACACCCTAGCTTTCCTTTTACCCTAATAACTGTAACCACTAGTAGTAACAATTTAGTAATCAGACGCATCCGTGGTCTAGTGGTCCGTGCTTCGCTCTTGACCCGGAGGTCATGGGTTCGATTCCGGCGTTGGAACGGCAAAAATGTTGTTTTCAAGTTTGGTTAGGATAATACAGGCTGATCACCTGGTTGTCTGACAAGAAAGATGATCCATGCATCGGATGGGCATGTAAAAAGTCCGTCCTGCGTCTGTTCTCTCACCAGTCGTATCAAATAACTGACTCACTGGGCTACGAGTGTGAAGGAAGAGAGAGTGCTTCTGTGTATTGCGCACACACTTGGGCATTGTAAATAACTCCTGCGTAGCTGGCCTGCTTTCAATCAAACCGGCCACCGTCACCAAAATCGGTGTGGGAGGCATTATTATTACTTAGTAATCTGAGCTAGGGGGACGGTCATCCGACACGACTGGCCAGAGCACAGTATTATGGTGCATATTCTCATAATAGTAATAATAATAGACTTTATTACTAAACAAAAGGTTACAAGAGACCCCTCAGCTCGGTGTGTCTTTTGGCATAGGCCTCCTCCAATTCCTTCCAATGGGTCCTGTCTCTTGCTACTCTCAACTAGTATGGTCCCGCTATCTGTTTCGAGTCATCTTCCCATCTCCTTATTTGACGACCTCTTTGCTGTTTCGGTTGCCAGAGGGCAACTTGTTTGCTCCATTTGTTGATGGGGTGGCGTAGCATATATCCAGCTTATCTCCATTTTTGAACGTCTATCCGAGTAAAAATGTCTGTGAGTTTAGTCCTTGATCTTATGTCTTCGTTCCTGACTCTGTCTTAGTTATATCATGCTTCTTTCCATGACACGTTGGCATTTTCTTGTCATACTCGAATCCAATTAATAAATCTTTTGAAGAATAAAATGGTTCCTCAAATAAAAAGGCAAATATGGCGTCGGTTTCTTTGATTTTATTTGCTCCGCGCTCACTCAGGAAATAACTGATTTCGCTTGGCGTCTCACCGCCGCTGGATGTAAACAGAATTAATATTCCTGTATAAGTGGCCATTTGGGCCGCGTAAACAAGAATTCAATTATATTTAATTGGCCTGCTTTTTGCTTTGCATAAGGTATTGTTCTTGGAATCTAGCTCTTGCTAAATAAAAATAAAAACTTAACTACGGCGATACCAAAAGATATAATGTTTTTTCAATGTAGCGACTAAACTGGGCATGCTTTGATGAAAGAGGTGCCAATATAAGATGTAAATTAAATGAGTGATAATACTTTAGGGCGTGTATGTGCCCCCTATGTAGAGTTTACTGTGAAAGTTTCAGCGATGAAAGACATACTTTTGACATTCATGTTTCTATGAGAAATGCCTCAACATCACAGTAATCTGTATGGGAAAATTTATGAAGTTTATTATTAAATAAAAAAGTAAGTATTTCAGCGCTGCTGATTTTACAGTAAACTCTATATAGGCTATAATATTAATGAGTGATAATACTTTAGGGTGTGTATATAGTGTTTACTGAGAGAGTACCCACGCTAAAAGAGGTACTTTGTTTTAATTATTGTATAGGAAAATGTATGATATTGAGGCATTTCTCATGTCAAAGTCAAAAGTAAGTCACAGTATGCTCTACATATGAGGCGCATTTATAATACTTACAAGACTAACATCATTGGCTTTTGACATTTAACGCCTCCGTGGTCTAGTAGTTCGGGGCTTCGCTCTAGACCGTGGACTAGTCGTGGGTTCGATTCCCGCGTTGAAACAACACATTTTTTTTTGTTAATTTTTACATGTAAGGACATGACACAATGCAGGTTGATCACCTGATTGTCTGATAAGAAAGATGGATGATGGACGTCGGATGAGCTTGTAAATCGGTCCTGCGCCTGTTGTCTCTGGCATTAATTAGAAAATAGAGATGAATATGCTATGGCGGAAACATGAAAAAACGCGACGTTTGTACCAATGTAACTCATGCGGAAGAAATCCGTATGATAGCTGTTATGCGATATCACAATAGTCATACAACCTACACTGAAATATCGAAACGTGTGTAGCGGTTCAATCTCCATCAAACAGGAAAAGTTAGACACAAAAGCGGAATTTTGTAAGGGCTATTCCGAGAAAAGGGTTTTTGTTGTAGGTGAGATATTCTTTTAAGTTCGCATTTACTTTGTAAAGGTTCCATTTTGTGCGGAGTTAATGGGATCGGGAGCAAATTGATTCCTTTGTAGTGTATATTGCGGGAGTCTGGGACTTTGTCTAAGTTCCCCACACACGCAGCTCTCGGTCCTTTTATATCAATACTAGATACTATATGTACATTGCGACATGGCCTGTTCAATTGTATTTAAGATATTATGATTGTTTGCGTATTTGAAACCCTAAACATTGGAGTTTAGTTAGTTTACTAAACTAAATAGAATCATTGTTAAGTTTTGCCAAAGAGAAATATAATTATAGAAAATCTATTCTGATCTTATTTAATTAATTTCTGTTACAGTCTGGATAAGTATTTTTCAGCAAATGTTATTTTCATAAATTTTAAACCAACACCACCAGATTCGACCAAACTCCAAAATTAGTTAACGTTCTCAAGACGTATCGTTTATATCTCATTCATCAAACACTGTTAAACAAAAACTGTGTTGTTGACCTGGTTGCCAAAATCTGGACTGGCTCTATTATTATTATTTCATTTACGTTAAATTAAGTACAAGAATGGATATTCAGGAAAATTTTTGGTAACCTGGGGCCTGAATCTCCAAACTGATTCGATTCAGATTTGATCGTGCCGGGTACTCCCGAATAAATTGACATTTATTTATTTTGATTCTCAGTCGATTGATATGGTGGGGAGTACAAAAAGTTACGATATAACGATTTTATTCATGTCTGGTTAGTTTCAAAGTTATCTACTAAATATAGTACCAAAAGTCGTTGAGATCGAACTGATTTGATTCTCGATTGTGTCGGGAGTAAGCCTATAGCACCGCTGACTTATAAAAAGTCTATCTTCTTCATCAGGGAACAACTACTTGAATATCAGCTCATCGTTGAATAGTAAAGTAAAAATGTATTTTATAGGAAAATCTTTTGAAATGCAAATAAGAATCTTTTCTGAAGAAAACAGCGCAGGCTAAAAAATCGCCTGCAACTTATAATGTCCTTTCATGGCTCTTAAAAGTGTTTTAAGAGTCACTATTTTTTGCTCGCGACGTCCATGAGATTTATAATAAGTTAGAGAGGGTAGTTAAGTTATATAAAATAGCTTTTTAGCTCAAATCCTGGGGGCTGATTCAAGATGCATAAAGGTACGCTAAATGACATACCAAATCGCGATCATTTAGCGTACCTTATGTCAAATCCCATACATTTTGTTATCGAACTTTGTAAGCGATAATTAGCGATGGCATTTTGAATCAGCCCCCTGATGCTGCTAGATGTCACGCGTGGTATGCCGACTCGAATGTAGTATGTCCGATTTCTGCGTTGGAACAACTGAAATTTTGTTTTTGAGTTTGGTTAGTATTCATTGTCTGACAAGAAAGCTAATGATAAATTGATTAGTTACTATAATATTATATGCTACCATATTTAACGCCTCCGTCAGTCTAGTGGTTCAGAGGCTAGCTCTCGACCCGGAGGTCGTGTGTTCGATTCCCGCGTTGGAACAACAAAAATGTTGTTTCCAAGTTTGTTTAGGCGAATGCAGGCTGATTATCAGATTGTCTGATAAATAAGATGATATGGATCATCTTTTTTATCAGACAATCTGATGCGTCAGATGGGCATGTAAAAGTTGTGTTATCTACTTATATAAGAAGTGCAATTTATTTTGTTATTATTATTTTGTTTTTATAATGTAAAGTATATTCAATACTTTGTAAGAATTATGTGCTTGTCTGTCGAATTAGGCACGATCCTGTAATGATATAATTTATGTTTCGGAGAAATAAATAAATAAATAAAATGTTTCGCCAGACGCCAGTCGTGACGGGTAACTGTCCTACTGGGTCATGACAGTAAAAGGAGGAGGAAGTGGCCTTGTGTATTGCGCATACACTTGGGCACTATAAAATGACTCCTGCGTTGATGGCCTGGCTTAAACGAAATCGGTGCGGGGAACTATAAATATCCTACCAATAGAACAAATATCCCTATATCCATACAAATTTTAGCAATACAAATATCTGCATTTAGGAACAACTATCCCAATATCTGTACAATATTTAGCGGTACAAATACCTTGTGCGTACAACCAAACATGTACATTTAGAAACAAATATCCAATATCTATACAAACTTAAGCTCTACAAATATTTATACAAACAGATATATGACTAAGTCGGAATGTGATTAAAATCATGTA
Source organism: Celastrina argiolus (assembly GCA_905187575.2). NCBI lineage: Eukaryota > Metazoa > Arthropoda > Insecta > Lepidoptera > Lycaenidae > Celastrina > Celastrina argiolus. The sequence continues at coordinate 3,174,554 of LR994590.1, read as the reverse complement.
CACCCCTGAGATCGTATCGAAAGGTTTGTCGTGGTTGCTTAACGCTGTTCATCCTGACTCACAGAAGTTGCAGTGGTGGGAATGTGAGGTGGGCCGATGGCAAGAGAACAAAAGGATCGACTTTTTTCATACTCATATTGCGCACTTTTAACATACCAGCAGCTTCCCTTGTCCTTTATTAACTTGAAAACAACTTTTTTTTTTGTGACAAGCTAGGGAAGCGAACCCACGTCCGTCGGATGGAGAGTCAATCTGTATACCACTAGACCATGGAGGCGAGTGGTAATTCTATAGTAGCTTGTTTTTCTTGTTGACTTTCCGAAAATAGCTTGTCAAGTTTCATTTGGAAATAAAACGTTTTTTATTTTATTTTATACATAAAATTGCTTCTCTCTAAAACTCGAGAACGACTGAACCAATTCGGCTATTTTTAGTCTTGAAATATTTGTAAAAATAACCCTCAACTTAGCTTGTAACATTCCTCATCACACCTAACAAACGACCTGATGACCTTAAAAACCTGAACCGATTTCCACCAAACATAGCCAAGTACAGTCTCAACTAATCGACCTTTCAAACAAAATAAAACGAATTAAAATCAGATCATCCGTTTGGGAGCTACGATGCCACAGACAGACACATTAACACATACACGTCAAACTTGTAACATTGTCGTTTTTGCGTCGGTTAAAAACGGTGTTTCTGAAATAGGTGTGGGAGGTAGAACAAAGGTGTATTCTGTGCCCCCAATGACCCAACAAATGAGAACAAATGAGGAGCACGTGACGTTTTACCGCGGACCAGGAGCGTGTCAGTATTACTGGCCTAGAATACATTATATCTAGCACGTAATTTCTGACAATAGTATAGTTATTACTAGAAGCCGCCCTAGGGTCAAAATTCGGCTTCGCGGTTGTATTATATTTGCCGTGGCTCCGTGGGCGGCAGTTCTGTCGGAGTACCGCCGAGTTTTAGTGGGTATGGCTGCGTCCACTTAGCTTCTTAACGGACGCAGCGAGCCCCACATACCCGTGGTAGGAATCCCCGTCTTCCACGGGATGCGGTAAATAGCATTTCTCGGCGAAAAAAAAAGGTCCAAATTCCCATAGTTAAAATCAACTCATATAAAGCTGTTCCCGCGACTTAGTTTGCGTTGTTTTTGAGTGACTTAATCCGTTTATGCAGCGCAAGCAACGAACAATCCCAAATGTGAATAATTTTCCCCGTTTTTGCAACATTTCTCACTGACGCTTCGCTCCTATTGGTCGCAGCGTAATGTTATATAGCCTAAAGCCTTCCTCTATAACTGGACTAACAATACTTTTTCAAATCAGACCAGTAGTTCCTGAGATAAGCGCGTTTAAACAAACAAACAAACTGTTCCGCTTTATAATGTTAGTATAGATTAGAGCTGGAATTGGGAACCTTCTCATTGTTTTGGAAGTCAGTAGAAAAGCAAATCGTTGGAGTTTCCTGTCTGTTTGTACGGAATAATCTTATAAAGAATTCGATTTGAATGCGGTTTATGGCAATAGATAATGGAAGAATCGAATAAGGTTTAAGTATATAATTTGTTTACAATCTTCTTCTTATATATAAAAAATAATAGTCTCGCTAAAACTCAAGAACGGTTGAACCATTTCGGCTATTTTTAGTCTTGAAATATTTGATCGGGCAGTTGCAGGACAGCAATAGACTTTACAAACACCAATTTCTCTAGTGATGATTACTGTAAAAAGTAGAATATTCGAGATATCTCGGGGATAATATCCGTGGGGTTCCGGACAAAGGATATCATCTGGTGACCGAGTATATATCCGGAAATGGTTAGCAGCGTTTCCATATTGCTACTGCGCTCGCCAAACCACCTGCCAAGCGTGGAATACCATGTCATCTCATTCATTGACAAGAAATACGAGAGGGATAACATGATATTTAACATGGCGTTAACTTGAACATTGCTTGGTGAAACATACCCTTAGTCACGATTTCACCAACGCATGTTAGTGTTAACGACTTATCAAATTACCATGCCTTCTTATTAATTGATAGGAATTACGAGAGGAACAACATGATATTTAACGAAGGATTAACTTTTACATTGCTTGGTGAAACACGCCCTACGAATTAATAAGTTAAATACAAGAATTGAATATAATATTATAGTTTTCAGCATTTTAGGGATTTCATTTTTATACTAGTAATAAGTGCAATTGAACACTTTAATGGAAGTATAAATAATTATTAAATAATGGATTTGCAATTAGTTTCAATTAGCCAGCATCGAGGATTTGGAATTATTAATTGATGCTGAGTACACAAATTGATAATTCTGGGGATAATTGGATCGGACTAATTGAAAGATTTGCGAGTCACTGACTTCGTCAATAATGTTTAGCAGTAGTTCAATAATTCATTTAAATTCATCATCATGATACTAGCGATATTTTTGTTGATATGTAGTTCAATCATTCACTGATTCAACTTCATCATGTCACGCCTTCGACAATTACGTTGATCTGTAGTTTAATCATTCACTCATTCATCATCATCATCACGCCTTCGATAATTATTGATCTGTAGTTCAATCATTCATTCAAAATCATCATCATGATGCTAGCGAAAATTTTGTGGATTGTAGTTCAAATATTCATTCAAACAAACGTTGCTCTTCTTTTTGTGCCGTTTCGCGGCCAGATAGGCAGTCATTAGAGCTATATCTATTTTGAAACTGGTGTTCTAAAGTGTCAATAAAAAAAATACTGGCAAATATTTTTTCTGAGGCCAGTCTCCCACCTACCACTATTTCTTGCATTCATTGAAGTAGTTCATACTTTTTGGTATAGCGCAATTAATTGTTTAGATAGACGATTTATAAACGTCTACGATGTTAAGTATTTGCAAGAGTCTCTCGTCTATTTCTTTCGTCAGACGGAATGGTAATTACTTTCCAAGAATCTTCAATCGCAGCTACACTGGACGTTCAAGATCTCGCCATAGATGTTAAAATTATAGATGTGTCTTTATAATATTTTTAAAGTAAAGCTTCTTTACGCCTCGGGGTGCAAGCTGGCGAATGAATCCTATGATGCAATTTCAGTGCAGTAGCTTAATAATGTACTACTGTACGTATATACTGTAATATTGTCACTTTTTATTTAGATTATTGTTAATTCTTTACTGAATTTTTTTATTAAAAGAACAATTTTGGCTATCCTTTTCCATTTTTTCGTTATTCTTGCGACAAGAAAATAAGAAATGGTAAAAAAATATATTTAGTTTATGCATAAAAAAATACATTTCCAAAATGAGGAAAGGTCAAAATCGTATATCAAAGTTATAGTGACTGTTCTTTTTACACCCAGTATAATCATAATTTGTACCTTAATAATTGGAAAACATAGATGAATATGTTATGATTAAATACGAAAAAATGTGAAGATTTACTCTATGTACAGAGTTGAGCGTTAAGCGCAGTCTTCTGACATTTGAAAAAAACAATTATCCTAAAGCCTTCGGAGACGGCGGGACGGAGGCTCTCGCCCGGAGCAATCAACAGATCTCGAGAGAAACACAATTTATTTTAATACGTTGAGACGTATCTATCGCGGGATTATCTCGACGGTTTTATTATTCTAGCTGCTAGAATTATAATTTATATTTCATTGGCTTACAAGCTTTTTTGAGATCTACAATATCATTAGGAAAAAAACAGAGGGGTTATCTCTTCGTTAGAAGAGAACTTAATCTCTTCTTCTTCTTTGCCAAGACGAGCCAAGCGGATCGCAAGGACCTTTTCTCGAAACGTTATCACCGTTTTTTTGAACTCTCGTAACTTTGCTTTGGGTGATGCTAAATAGTTGAAAATTTCAACATATAATTTGACATTAGTACATACATGTTATATACATACATTAGTACGTACATGAAACATAAAATTTAATTTCACAAACACATTAGCAAAACGGCCAAGTAGCACGTTTTGACTGAAATGTAGAGTATGTGAAGTTAGGCCGGGTAAAGATGCTACATGAGATCTGACCACTTTTTCATAGATGTTGATTATGGTGTATTGTAGAGCATATAGGTTTAGAGCATGTAGTCTATAGCTTGGCTTTATACGATATCTGATAACTTTTTCACAGGGTAAGCTGTGTAGACTCGTCTTGGTAACGTTTAAAATCTGACGTGATCGTGAATGTTCTCCGTTATAATTCATCGTCATTAGTTTACTTCTATACAGTGAGTATAGTAGTAAACTAATGATGACAATTCGGTCAATAATTTAGTTAACGACAGTGTATAAAGCCGTGCTTAGTGTTATTTTCTATCTTGATTACATAAAGTAGGAAGTAATGTTCCCAAATGTAATTCGTTTTTCAAAACGTAACATTTTGCAATAAGTGCTAATTGCTCCTAGTTCAGGTAAGAACAAAGCCAGACTTAGCTGAGTCTCGTTTATATTAAGGGTTGTCTGTATTTATTATTCAACCCACACAGACCAACTCATATATACACTGGTAGACATACATACAATATGGCGACCAATTAATACTCAGACTCGATCCGATGTAGGTATCAAAGGGTCGTTAATTAAAATCCACCCCCGCGGTGCAGACGTCTGGGGTGTATCTATCCATACATACAAACATCCGGACGGGGAGCAATCGGGGTGCAATCGATAACATCCCCGCCGCTGCACGACAGGTGAGCTTTGAAACGCATTACTGCGTTAATATACAGCGTGCATCATGATTCATATATCAAGCCAAATGTAGTGCGAAGAGAAGGACGCGCTGAGCCTTTTTTGTTTTGGCAACTCATATAATTTCTATTTATAATTTATTTATTTATTATTCAAAATAAGTTATACAATTTTATTATACATGAATGATCTTGCCGCAAAAACTTCCAGGAGTTTATCTGGGCGTATGACTGATCATAGCGGGATAAATAAAATGCAAAGGTCTAAAATGACAGTAGTGCTTATCGTAATCTTACCATGCTGGGGCTCGTTGGCTCCTACTATTCACACGAACGCACTGGTCGTTGACTTAAGACCTGACCAGGATTGAAACTCTCGTTTTCTGACTTTTATGGAGATCTGTAATCGCGATTTGTCACGTTATGGTAAGTAATTTATATGAGGTGCCGACAGAAAAAATGCTCTATCGGTCCCTCTCTTCGCATTATATTCGGCTCAATATATGAACCATGAATCACTTTGTATAGCGACAGTCTGGGCATCAGAATATTAGGGATCACATTGGCGCTGAATCGAAGCGTCACAATATATTTGCTTGTGTCGGCTCGCCTCCGTGGTCTAGTGGTTTCGAACCAAGCTCTCGACTCAGAGGTCGTGGGTTCGATGACCGCGTTGGAACTGTTGGATTTATTTACATGTTATTCAAATATAATTTATTATTGTGTAAAACAAATTGGTATTTCTATTTATAAAGAGAGCATCCGATGTATCTGGCACTCTATATTAATTCAAACATTCTATCTGTCATGTCTTTTATTATGTCATGCAGTTTGCTTTCGCCTGCCCGCCATTTTGACTTTGCTATCCTTTGTAGAGAGAATCACTATTTACTTTCTAGCGTTTTTAACATTAATAAATATCTTATACTTACTAGCTGTCCGTGCCCACTTCGTTGAGCAAAAAAAATAATAAAAAAAACTGTTTAAACATTCCCTGGACTTCCACGAATATTTCAAGACCAAAAATAACCGAATCGGTTCAGCCGTTCTCGAGTTTTAGCGAGACTAACGAACAGCAACTCATTTTTATATATAAGAGAAGATTAAAATAAAATTACTAAAAGTTGTTTGGACTGCCTAACCTAATTCCTAAAGGAACAACACAAATGTTGTTTACAAGTTTGGTCAGGACAAAGCAGGCTGATCACCTGATTGTCTGACACTTTTAAGCTATTGCATAGCTTCTATCGCGGGCCTTGAGCGTGGAGGCCGAATCCAGAAATTCCGTAACGAAAATAACCTAACACCCCCCACTCCGACCGGATACTTTTTAAAGCCATCTATCGATGAATAGCAGAACTATTAATGACTTTTTTAAAATATCACGCTTGTCTCTTTAGTTCAGCAACTCGCCTCTAGATGGCATTGGTTAAGAAGTAATATAAGTTAAGTTAACGGATAAGTTGATAAAAAATGGTATGCAATAGCTTTACCGCGGCAGTCCCCGAGTGCCATGTCTTTTTTTTATTTTTCAACCTTTTTTGGTTGTGTGTTATTCAACTCAGACAGATACATAAAATAAGTATTTAAGTGGGGCGTCAAACGTGATTTTTTTGCCATTTTGCCCCGAGCCCTTTGTCAGCGAGTCTGAATAAAAATAAAAATCCAGCTAAGTGATTCGCACTTAGCCAGTCCTTTTTGAACGAAAAAATCGTCGATTGGGGATGAAAATTTGAAAGCATTTAATAGCATTAAACCTGTAAAAGGCTAAAAAGCAATTTTTTTTTATATTGGAAACTAAAAATGGGTTTCAATTTTTATCGATTTATGTGCTAAAAGCCTGGGTCGGGTAGCGATCGAATGAAATGATAGTTGAGTTTACACAAATATCACATGCTGCCTTTGTTATTACGCCAAGTAGTGACACTGACAGATATTATATTTATAAAGAGCACTGCTTTCACGTAAAGGAGCGTCCTTTCTGTTTTACGTTAAGAGTTTTCAAGAGCTTGAAATATTGTGTAAAGTTTCTAGCTTGCCACTTGTAGTAGAAAAATATTGTATCATAAACTACTTTCGTAATTATTTTTAAAGCTTTGCGTATAGTTTGGGATCATACTTGCTTCCTACTTTTTGATGCGTATACTTTGTAACTACATTTTTACTTTACCAATATTTCAGCTACTTTTTGTAGCGATAGCATTGACGCGTTTTGTAGACGCTCGATGATTTTTATTCTATATTTCAACGTTTTCCTGTTTTTTGTTGTTTAATCATGTCTTTTTTATGTCTTGGTGTATGTAATGACGACCTCCGTAGCACAGTGGTTCAGCGCGCTCGACCGAGAGGTTGCGGGTTCGAATCCCGCGGAGGGAAAATACAGTTTTTAATGTTCCTGGGTCATGGATGTATATTAAATGTTTGTATTAATATACTAAAAATCTTAAATATGTGTATAGTATAAAAATATTACATATATTTCCGTTGTCTGGTACCTGTAATACAAGTTCTTCGGATACTTAGCACGGGGCCAGATTGACACGGTGTGAAGCGTCCATAGATTATTATGATTATTATTTATTATTATAAATTATAATAATATGTTTTTTCCCATTGTGTAGTTTATTTATTTATTTAAATGACGAGCGAATTCGTATGTTACTTAGCGAAGCTTATGTTAAATCAATTTGTTTTCGAACTTCGTAAGCGATAAGTAGCGATGTCTTCATTTTCATTGTCTTGCATTGCGACAGAATCGTGGAAACATCACGCCTGTTTTCTCTATACAAAAATAGGAGTCTAAGCGAAGGAAACAGGGTTTCCTCCCTGGGTCATACAGCTAGAGTAATTATTTTTTTAACTATCTATGTATATTACCCAGGTCTACCTGTTTCCTATGTTTTGATTTTATTGTATATATAGTCTACTATATATACAATAAAATCAAAACATAGGAACCTAGCTTTAAAGCCTTTTTTTAGTTTATAATGAAAAAAATATTTAAATCGGTGAAGTTTTGTAGGAGGAAACAGGGATCCCCCAGACGTCGATTTCTTGTACTTTTAACAGGTAATTTCAGTTAAACAGGTAATTTCAGTTAAACAGGTAATTTCAGTTAAACAGGTAATTTCAGTTCGAGATGCTGTTGTCTCTATCGCGCTAGTGCTGACTAGCTAAGGGACTGCGAGATATATTTTATAAATACCTAATTTGTATTTCCCTCAACTGTGAGGTAGCACCCAGCAAGTGGCCGCATGGCGACTTTATCGATGCGAACGCGCGACAGTACCGCTACTGAATCGCTGCAAAATATCGCCGTGGATAAGTACCCTTAGGTGGAAATTAAAAAAAGTATAATAGCGAATTGTTACTATCTTCTAAATAATAATAATTGGTAATTTATGTTACGTAATAGGTATTAACATTTACTCATATTTATTAAAAACTAGCTGATACGTGCCCACTTCGTTGAGCACACAAACAGTTTGTAATGAAATTCAATTAAAAAATACAAAAACCCGAACCCGGTACCAGCAAAGTGAAACCTGCAAACGCGGAAATTTTCTGCTTATTTATTTTAACATTTTCTTTTATAAAAATCTTCTGCTGATCATAACAAACGCAACAAAAAAGAATTGGCCAAATTGATGCAGGCGTTGTTGAGCTATGCGCTTACACATTTTGCGATCCATTTTTATATTATAAGATATTAATATTTCCTCTAATTTAAAAATAGAGTTTGGGACGTCTAGTTTCAAAATCAGTAAAGCGCCATCTATTGTACGGTTGCAACACTAGCAAACTATACCGAGCGTGGTCATGTTGCACGTTGAGTACATAACAAACTTGTAGTTTGCGGAATGTATCGGTAGATGGCGCTGTCTTAAATTATATTTTAAATGTAATTATATATTTTTTAAAATTAAAATACCTCATTATATTTACTTTTTTTAAAACTGTATTTTTTTATTTCCAGGTACGTTGATTTCTTCATATTGCTTAGAAATTAAAACAAAAGACCTTATACGACGACGACCTTATGCGGGTACAATTTGGTAAGGAAAACGTTAAACTACCATGCTTTCTAATTCATTGACTGGGAATACGAGAGGGATAATATGATATCTAACGAAGGATTAACTTTAACATTGCTTGGTGAAAGGCGCCCCTAATATCTTTTTTAGGATTTCGTACCCAATGGGTAAAATCGGGACCCAATGTCTTAGGTTGCTTGTCTGTCTGACTGTCTCAATAATCGTTAGGGAATAACTAGAGATTACATACAATTGTTTAAACATATTATATTACAAACTAGCCGTGCCCGCGACTTCGATCGCGTGGTTGTCGGATACACTATCGCGAATATCTTTTGATTGCTCACGTTAGTTTTTGTTATTATGATTATTAAAAAGGAACAATTCTTTTGTACATATTTTTTGAGTAACTTTGACCGTTTCTGCAGCGCACGCAACGAAAGTCCACAAATGTGAATAATTTTCGCCGCCTTTGCAACATTTCTCACTAACGTTTCGCTCCTATTGGTCGCAGCGTAATGTTGTATAGCCTAAAGCCTTCCTCTTTATATGGACTATTCAACAAATAAAGAATATTTCAAATCGGACCAGTACTTCTGAGATAAGCGCGTTTAAACAAACAAACAAACTCTTCCGCTTTATAATATTAGTATAGATATTAAGGATATTTACTTCCGAGATTTCTTCTCTGTGGCATCGCCTTCGTGGTCTAGTGGTTCAAAGCTTCGCTCCTGACCCGGAGACCGTGGGTTCGATTCCCGCATTGAAACAACAAAAAGTGTTGTTTTCAAGTTTGATTAGGACAATGCAGGCTGATCACCTGATTGTCTGACAAAAAAGATGATCCATGCGTCGGATGGGCATGTAAAATGTCGGTCCTGCGCCTGTTCTCTCGCCAGTCGTGACGGTTTACCGTCCCACTGGGTTAAGAGAGTAAAAGGAAGAGAGAGTGTCATTGTGTATTGCGCACACATTTGGGCAACGTAAAATAACTCCTGCGTAGCTAGCCTGGTTTCAATAACATCGGCTACCGACACCGACATCGGTGAGGGGAGCAATAGCTGAAAATAGCAAAAAATGGTTTATAATAATAAACTCTGTGGTCAATAAGTAATGAGGTAATCATTGAGGTCTGAATGTTGTTCACTTGAGGACCTCTGAGTGCGACAGCATTTTCATCACCAATACTGAATCCTCTTTGCCTAATATCTTTGCCTATAGTATTTAAATGATATAATAATTAATAAGAATTAGATATATTTGATTGTAATAGATAATAATAATAGACCATAAATTTGAAATGTATTAAATTAAACCTTATAAGTTTGCATGCTAAAAACAGTGAAAAATGTTAGATCTTTAGAATAAACTGTACTGTACCACTTTTGATGCAAATTAAAATTATGAATTATGAATTAATAAAAATAAACACGCTGTATACGTTATACAATATTTCTCTCCAGAAATTTAATTTTTTTTTTTTTACCTTAGAAAAAATGCTCGAACGAAAAAAATTTATACATTGAGTAGTATGGTAGTTGTAGATTCTTGCCTAGGTTATGTGTTCCAGTAAATAGTAGTACTTCCAGTGAGAAGTTTAGTTATAAAATACTTATGATGACTATATTAATAGGAAACATTTTATACTGAAATAAGGTTCTACGCGATCCCTGTTTCCTCCCTGGATAACACCACTAGAGTAACATTTTTTTACTGATTATCTATGTATACTATTCGAATGTCCCTTTTTCATTTATTTCATAAATTCATAATTATAAGAGAACGGTCATTCTCCAGTTCGGCGTTATTTGCCTAATTACCGTAACCGTTTTTTTTTCTACTAATCTGGATTAAACACACTGAAATATAAAACTAATGAAAGATACAAATACAATAATTAATGAGGCATGCAACAGTTTATTATAGTACTTGAGATACAAATGTAATATTTAATGTTACGGTAATTAGAAAGAGTTATTTATTATCTCTAAAAGATGATATAAAACTCAGATTAATAAGTTCTACATAATATTATGTAATTATAACTAAAGATCGGGTAAAACTAGTTAATTTAAACAAACATTGTTTTATTTTCGCCAATAATATTTATTTAAACAATAAGTAGGATCTTCCTAAAAAAATAAAAGTTTATAAAACTTATAACCCGACTTCGGAAAAAACAAGAAAACAAATTCAATTTGAAATCAAGAAATGTATAGGTACAAAAATGGTCAAGGTAGGGCCGTGGTCGGACCTGCTAGCAAAATCGATTGATATCAATTGCTTGATACATCAATTGCGCATTACAGCTTAACTTTCGCATTGCAAGTAGATCTGGTTTTGAGGAACTCCAAATGACTTGGTGGACTTTCATTGTGCCCTTAAACTACCACTGGAACCCTTGAACCCTTATAAAACGTATTCATTTTTCATACAACGGTAATTTGAAAAATACGGTAATTAGTATACGGTAATTAGAAAAAGTTAGATTTTCTTAAAAATTTCAAAAACCAATAAAGTTTGCAAAAACTGTCTTGAGACAACTTACGTAGGCCAAAGTACTGTCTAGATTTATACGATCAACTTAGTTCTATTTTAAATTTTAAATATTTAAATAAGAACAACGGTAATTAGAAAAGTCTATTACCAAAGCTACGGTAATTATATACTTACGTGCTTCACTGGCGGCACACAAACATTTACGACCTGCGATTGCTGTCGGGCCGTGGCACACACGGAGGTGTCGCGATACGTGCGGCAGTGATTTGCCAAATCCTGTTGCTTTGGAGTGTGCACCTAAGAACAGTGTGAGTTACGGTAATTAGAACATTCGATGGGACACGCTATTATTTCATGATAATTATTTATAGACTGGACATATTAAGTCGATATTTTTTATGCGATACACGATCCTTTGTATTGTTTAGAAAGTTAATTGAATCAAAGTATTTATATACGTAAAAAAAATTACAAGCAAGTTTTCAGATTAAGTTGATGTCGGGACACGTTACGGTAATTAGAAAAAAGTGCTTTTTCAACGCAACTTAAAATAATTTAGTCTGAATCACTATTCACACACACAAGCAGAATCCTATATTTTTGTTTACAGCTAGATGCGGATGCTATCTATCAAATAAAAAGAAAACATAGATGAATATGACAATAATACAGAGTAGACAAGCCCGGGACACGTAAAAATTTATTACCGGAGAATGGCCGAGAAATGGTCAAAAATGTAAAAAATATGGCTAGATTTTCGGTTGTGTTCAAACATCCAGAAAACTTTACAGAAAGTTTTAATACATTTTATAATGAAATCAAAACATAGCTTAAGCCTTTAACCCGTGAGAAGGCGCGCTATGAGCAATTTGCTCACACAAAAATTTTATTCAAAAATTTTTTGTGATACCAACGCCATAACGTTCTAAGTGTCTAGGTACCTTCCTAACTATTCATCCTCCTTTCCCTGCCGCAACTCTTGTGTCGGTCAGTTCAGTTTCGCCTGCACAGCGAGGCTTTTGTGGTGACAGCGTACCAACGTGCGGCAATTTGCTCATCACGCGCCCACCCGTGTAAGTATTTATTTTTCGAATAAAATAAATTATTATTGTATTTTTTAAGTACTGTGTTATTAAAATGTTTAAATAATAAGTAAATGTTGTGTAGTGATATGTAAATAACATTTTTTTTTTATTTTAGCTTCAATATACAAATAAAATGAACGATCAAATGCAGGCACAGATTTGTTCGTAGTTGGACTCTTCCAATCCTTTTTGGATGCGGATTTTGAGAATGAAGAAGAAATTCGTGTTGATAGCATAGAAAACCATGGTTCTGTTATTCACAGACCTCACGACACAGACACGGGAGTGGTTTATGTCCCAAGAGTAAGAATAGACACTCTAAAAAAGCGTGCACTTTGTGCAAACAATTACTCTGCACGAAACATGCTAAGTATATGTGTATAATGTGTTTTGAGAGTCACTCCTGTGGACATCTTATGGAAGAGTAAAATTTTCAAGTATATTTTATGCAAAAATTTTCAATGTGATTTTTATGCAAACTGATAAAAATAAGAAAATAATATTATGAAGTTGTTTTGAAATTTGCCTAATAAGTTGATTTATGTTTTAAAATTTTAATTAAAAGTCATAATTTCTTGTTGATTAAACCTTGTCTTATTAATTTACATCAGTAATAAGCCAATAACTACCGCAACACTAGATTAATAAGTATTTTAATTAGTGTGAGCAATTTGCTCGCGCGCGCCTCTCTGTGTAACAAGATGAGGCGCGCCTTCTCACGGGTTAAGCGGTTCAGTTTGGAGGAGGAAGAACGTCGATTTATTGTACTTTTAATAAGTAATTTCAGTTTTTTTTTATCTATGGACGCTTCACACTACATAAATCTGGCCCCATGCTAAGTATCCGAAGAACTTGGGTTACAGGTACCAGACAACGGAAATATATGAAATACTTTTTATACTATACACATATTTAAGATTTTTATTATAATATACACAATGACCCAGGAATATTGAAAACTTTTCGTTCCCTCGGCGGGATTCGAACCCGCGACCTCTTGCTCGAGCACTAACGCGCTCAACCACTACGCCACCGAGGTCGTCAGTTTAAGCTGCAGTTGTCTCTATCGCGATACGCGAACAAAAAAATGTGAAACTCAAATTATTTAAGCGCCAATAAAAACTATTAAATAAAATGTGCGAACGAGTTTGCTAAAAAGAGATGGACAATTTTATTTAATTGCATTAAACTTATCCAAATTCTTACTTTAGATTTTCTCATCCCTCTGATTTTCTGCGTAACGAGTCCAAAAATAAATAACCCAATTACTAGGATTAGTATTAGTAGGGTTACTGGGATTACATATTGTTTAGAAAAATAACAATTTTCCAATCTATTTGCTAAAAGAGTTTCTTACGCCGCGCGCCGGTTCTTCTCGCCGGGCTAGTTTCCGAACCGGTGGTAGGCATCATGTAGGACAATTCTATAAGTATTATTTAATAACCTATATGGAAATAAAATGTTTTTAAATTGAATTTGAAAAACCCTTGTAAAATGTTAGCGCTATCGCACACATCACAATATACGAAGATATTGTATTAACATTTAATCTATTTTCATGGATTATTGAGTGGATTAAAGGGTTTTCACCCTACAATCCCGGTAACCACTGCACTTTAGCAGGATCACTCAGGATCACCACCGCAGCGGGTAGACATAATGTCAATTATTTGTGGTGATTAAAATGTAGGTTAATGTTTTTTTAAATACTTTTTTAACTTATTGAGAGCCTCGGTAAGGAGATGGTCATATTACTTCAAATTTCCCGAAGAGAACAGAATTGAGTAGGTAAATGTGATTTTTGTTATATAAATGAACTATGAGTCCCGCGTAATGTTTTGCGATAATTATATGATATTCCAAAGCCGTGTTAAATTTCAACAAAATCCGTTCATTGATTTTCGTGTAAAAAAAAATAAACATACATCTTTAATCGTTTATAATATTAGTAAGATAGTGCTTCCTGCTTCTTACCATTAATTTCGTTGCGGGTCCCAAGACAGATCTAGCATATCCCTCGGGCACCCCTGAGATCATATCGAAGGGTAATTGAGGTTGGTTACCACTGTCGATCCTGGCTACACAGGAGTTGCTGTGGTAGGGATGTGTGGTAGATTTTCTCGTTAATGAATAGTGGTCCTAAAATAAAGATACAAATGGTAATAAGACTTGAAGACACTGTATAAAGCTTTTTGTGAGTTTTGTGAGAACACTCCATACAAAAAGTCATGGATATTCTGACGCCATATTGTCCGTGTGTTGCTATGTGCAACATATGAACAAGATTTCGATATATACGAAATTTGTCCGTTTATGTTTCTTAACATTGTAACCTGCAGGCCTAGTGCAGCATTCAATTCCAAAACAAACAAATTTGTTATTTAACAGAAGCTGAATATGGCGATCTCTATTCCTAATTTTACTTTGTTGTAATTATAAGAAATATAAAATACAATAACACCGAGACTACATATAAAATCTAATCTTTTTTTACTTTCATATCGTTGTATCGTAATATGTATTAAAAACTAAATTACTTGTCAAGTACCTATATAACTTGAAAATGATGATGATGATTAAGAAAAGTATAAATAGATCCTCTCCAATTAAGAAAGACAAACGCACCCTTAAGCTTACACCTACGAAACGACGCAGGTCGTGCGCGCGCAGAGCCTTGCCAAACCGTCGGCAGTTGCCAGCCAGGACGCACGCTGCCTCCCCTTAATATAAACAAACCACGACCCTGGCTGGAAACGAGAAATAAAAAAAATAATTCGAAAAAGGAACGCGCCGCGCGCGATCATAGACAAGCAATAGTAGTGTATAGTGTCGGTTTAATATAGTTTTTACGTCGAGCGTGTGAGTATACTCTTACGTAAAGGCTGTCAAATGTCGTTGATCTTCTTTTATTGTTTTGATACGAATTTCCTCTGGAATTCGTGTGACAATGATTAATAACGACGGTTATTATAAAATACAAAACAAATAAAAGTCACTATATTGCTAGCTTTTTAATGATTTAGATTTTGCGTACAATTGATTTTGTAGAAATATTAATAATCGTTTTATATCGACTCTATTTGAGTCCCGAAATATTTTTACTACCGTTAAACAGAAAGAATTCTTTTTTTATACCTGAATTACTCTGCTATGTACGATGATGATGAAAATAGGAACACTCACGATCAAGTCAGTTTTCAGTTCAGATTCAAATCGGTTCATTCGTTTAGAAACAACGATTCCACAGACATACACATACACGATAATCTTAAATATCCCTCTATTGTCATCGGGGGCTAAAAATTAAAAAATACATAACATAACAACGCTCTTAATTGCACTATATTATACGTACACTGTACAATACAAATAAGTTCTTAATCGTCATTTTTAGGGTCACCTAGTAACTACATAAAACCCCAGTTCATTCTGCCTGTATATCTCTTGTCTTGTATATAAAAAAGAATATAAATGATTTCAAAAAAAAAGCGACAATTATTGTATATACACTAGAAATAAGCACAAATTAGATATACTATTGATTAGACTTAGCAAAGTCAGTAAATCTTTTAAAGGTGTAAATGTATACGCCTATACAATAGAATCCCGGAAAACGTTCAAAATCTTTCTATAAATAAATTTAAAAATTAGTTAAAGAACGTTTGTGTGCTAAAGGTAAATGATTTCATTAATGATTCCACACCTTGGGAATAAGGTGCCTCTATGCTAGGTTACAACTTTGTACACTTTGTTTTTTTGTTTTGAATTTGAATTGAAGTTTCTCTTGAATATTTGGTATTGATAGCTAGGATCAGTCAGCTGAAGTGGCAATGGGCCGGCGACGCGACGGTCGATGAATGGAAAAAGATCCTAGATTGGAGGCCACGTACTGGCAAGCGCAGTGTGGGACGGCCACCTACCAGATGGACCGACGACCTGGTGAAAACTGCCGGGTCACGTTGGATGCAGGTGGCAATGGACCGGTCGCACTAGAAAATATGTGTTGAAGAGGCCTATGTTCAGCAGCGGACAGTGAAAGGCTGAAACGACGAACGACGACGATTAATAGCTAAATAATGCTCATAGACTATATCTGGAATCATGACGTATAATTTAGTATTTTAGGGTTAGCTTCCCATATTTTAGTTATTATGTATCTACATTTATTTCATAAAATAAACATCAGCATAAATTCAGAAAATATTTTCTAGTATTAACATACATAATTATAATCTTAGAACAATTAAACATAATAAATGTATAAAGGTGTAATATATATAAATTATAATACTTTAGGGTATGTGAAACCATGTAGAGTTTACTGTGAAAAGTACCTGCGCTGAAAGGCTTTTATTTTTCTATGAGAAATGCCACATCTTATATTTACTTATATTAGCCAATGATCGAAACAAAAGGACTTGTTACAGCGCTGGTATTTTCACAGTAAACTCTACATACATAACAGGGATGGGAATAAAAAATGCTATTTCTCATTTTCGATAGGCTCTAAATAATCCTCAGGATTATAACTATAAACAAATTAATAAGTCTCCCCGAACAGTGACAGTCAGAGTGATGATTATAATTATAGTAATAAATATAAATAAATAAAAAAGTTTGTATTCGAAATTTAAACTTAAAGTTTGTTTTTTGAAAAATTTGAAAATAAATTACAATTACCAGTTACCATAGCTAAAAAACTCTTAGTGTGATGGACCCTACGTAAACTCTTTCGTATTTGAAAACAGAACTTTATATTTTAAGTTTTATAGATTTGACTTTCTGTCAGATGTTGATATAATTCTTTTACGTTCTGTTTAACATGTTTGCCTTTTAATTGTACTTTATTTTAATATACTCTTTAAATAAGTTCGAGCCTTTACATTGAGTGTAGTAATCACGTTTTAGTAGAACCTTTCACACTTAGTACGTCAAGTTTCAAACAGAAAAAAAATAGTAATTAAAAACCCCTGAACAGTGAGACAGTGAGAGAACTAATGATGATAATTATACCTAAAATACTCTTATCACGTCAGCTTTCAAACAGAAAAAACTAGACTAAAATCGGTTTATTCGTTTAGAAATACGATGCTACAGATTGTAAATAGTGTGTTTGAGACGAACTGCAACAAGCGTGTATTTATTCCAACTGTTTATCATTGCCTTAGCAACCAAGTTCCATCTAATATATAAAATTCTTCTGTCACAGTGTTAGTAACTATACTCCCCCAAAGCGGCTTGACCAATTTTTATGAAATTGTATAAGCATATTCAGTAGTCTTAAATTTTCACTATTCTATCACCAACCCCTTTTTCCATTGTCTAATAGTTGCTTTAGCAATTTTCCACATGCAGGTTCTGCTTTATGGGCCCCGGATTGCGTATTCCGCGTTCCGGGTTCCACGTTCCGGGTTCCACGTTCCGGGTTCCACGGTCCGGGTTCCACGGTCCGGGTTCCACGTTCCGGGTTCCACGTTCCGGGTTCCACGTTCCGGGTTCCACGTTCCCGGTTCCACGTTCCGGGTTCCACGTTCCGGGTTCCACGTTCCGGGTTCCACGTTCCGGGTTCCACGTTCCGGGTTCCACGTTCCGGGTTCCACGTTCCGGGTTCCACGTTCCGGGTTCCACGTTCCACGTTCCGGGTTCCACGTTCCGGGTTCCACGTTCCGGGTTCCACGTTCCGGGTTCCACGTTCCGGGTTCCACGTTCCACGTTCCGGGTTCCACGTTCCGGGTTCCACGTTCCGGGTTCCACGTTCCGGGTTCCACGTTCCGGGTTCCACGTTCCGGGTTCCACGTTCCGGGTTCCACGTTCCGGGTTCCACGTTCCGGGTTCCACGTTCCACGTTCCGGGTTCCACGTTCCGGGTTCCACGTTCCGGGTTCCACGTTCCGGGTTCCGCATTGAGGGTTCCGCGATGTAACTGAATTTCGTCACAAACTGTATATATAGGTATGCTAAACGAAGTGGGCACAGGTCAGCTAGTATGTTATAACATTTCTCCCCCAATAAGTAAAACACAATATAAAATAATTAAAATAATAAACCAAAATGAGTACTTATGAACATACTTTATTACTTATAAAATACAGTAACAAATAAACTATACTAACCTCATACCGTCAACCCCTTTTTCGGGGCTAAATATCCCAAAGTTATAAAAACTGTTCTTTTTACACGAGGTTGACGACCTCCGTAGCGCAGTGGTTGAGCGCCTTGGTGCTCGAGCGAGAGGTCGCGGGTTTGAATGCCGCCGAGGGAACAAAAAGTTTTCAATGTTCCTGGGTCATGGATGTGTATTAAATGTGTGTATTACATAATAAAAATCTTAAATATGTGTATATTATATAAGTATTAAATATATTTCCGTTGTCTGGTACCTGTAACACAAGTTCTTCGGATACTAACACGGGACCAGATTGACGTGGTGTGAAGCGGCCATAGATATTATTATTATTATTATTATTATGTCTGTGTATAGCTTCCTTGCTCACGGGCAATTAAATCCCGGACCTTTGGAAGGCATGCGTGGGGCCGAAGCCAACACGCAGAGGCCCCGTTACACAATTTTAATTTAAATGTAATGTGACACTAGCCAGCGACTCTCCCTGTACGCACCATGGGAGTGCGCCCGCGGAGACCCACCGCTTAGTGTAGGACTATTGCAAGGAATGTTTATAAGAAAAGATTATGGGCTATAGGGGTGAGGTGCTAGTGGACTGGGTATCTATGACTATGGAAGGACTATGGCGTCTGCCAGATACCACGTGGCTACATGTATCATAAAGTTGGCAGACGGTGACTCGCCAACTCATCGTAATGGGCCCTTAAAATGGTCGCACGCACGGTGCACCAAGGCGGCAACATTTACCGACGGCTTGAGGCAGGAGAGGTGTCGCTGGACTTTATACGCCTTTTTTTTCTTTTTTGACTTTATTATTATTATTACATCCTGGATATACATACCCCCGGTTTCCCGAATGCTATTCAAATGAATGATCAACTAGCATGGCATTCAAATCAACAACCCATATTGAGCGCTGATTGGTGGAACACTATCAGACAGAAAGGAACGGACAGATATTTTATAATTACATCACGCTCGCTCGCTGATTCAAATCGTATGTCAACTAATCGGTGTCTTTGGTGAATTAACCTTATCTAAGGAATTATATAATATCTGTCCGTTCCTTTCTGTCTCATAATGTTCTACCAATCAGCGTTCAATATATGTTGTTGATTTGAATGCCATGTTAGTTGATCATTTATTTGAGTAGCGTTCGGGAAACCAAGTTAGAGTGCCAAAATCATTATCCTTTCATGTAGGTTCGTTGTCCGGAAAATATAATAAACCGCGCTATGGATGTTTCTACCTCAACAAGCTGAGAAAGCTTTTATGTAATTAATGAATTCAATGTGATAAAACAGTGCGTAAACGAGTAAACAACTATTTGCTAACAGGATACAGGCTGTAATATTATTGAGTGATAATACTTGAGGGTGTATATGGGTCCCGTATATTTTACTATGAATGTTTAAAGAGGTATTTTCTTTTACTTATTGTATAGGCAAATTTGTGATGTTGTGGAATTTATTATACAAAACATGAAAGACTAAAATAATCCCCGGCTATTCAAATGAATGATCAACGAACATGGCATTCAAATCAACAACCCATATTGAACGCTGATTGGTGGAATATTATCAGACAGAAAGGAACAGACAGATATTTTATAATTACATCACGCTCGCACTTGCAAGATACGATGCTAGAATGACATATGATTTGAATTAACCTTATGTGAGGAATTTTAACCAATCTTGAAATGCGAGCGTGATGTAATTATATTATGTCTGTCCGTTCCTTTTTGTCTGATAACAATAATAGCTCCCCTCACCGATTTCGGTGTCAGTAGCCGATTTCATTGAAACCAGGCCAGATACGCAATAGTTATTTTATAGTGCCCAAGTGTGTGCAAAACACAGATGCACTCTCTCTTCCTTTTACTCTCATAACCCAGTGGGACGGTAAACCGACACGACTGGCGAGAGAACAGGCGCAGGACCGACTTTTTACATGCCCATCCGACGCATGGATCATCTTTCTTGTCAGACAATCAGGTGATCGGCCTGCTTTGTCCTAACCAAACTTGAGAACAACATTTTTTGTTGTTCCCACGCAGGAATCGAACCCACGACCTCCGGGTCGAGAGCGAAGCTCTGAACCACTAAACCACGAAGGCGATTTCTGTCTGATAATATTACATCAACAAGCGTTCAATATGGGTTGTTGAATTGAATGCCAGTTTAGTTGATCATTCATTTGAATAGCGTTCGGGAAACCGGGGGTTAGTCTTTTATAGCTGGTACTTTCACAGTATAATCTACATACACACCCTGAAGTATTACCACTCATTTATTTTACATATATGTGAATATGTTGAATAAAATAATTCAATAAATGTAAACAAAATTTCATAGTTTTCATATGGTACTATAAACAGAAAATTTTCAAGTCATCTCCGATTCATGAAGCGGATATGTGACAATGGTGAACTCTGTTACATAATGCTATACCATTGTGAATTAGGTTTAAAACAATGTAATGTCAAATATGACATTTAACAATGATGCTTGACTTCTAGATTAGTCCTCTTAGAGAGGTTATAAATGCAGGACATATGTACCTAGTTATAAGATACTAAGGCCATGTTTCACCAAGCAATGTTAAAGTTAACGCCTTGTTAAAATACCATGCTATTTAATTCATTGACAGGAAATACGAGAGGGATAACATGATATTTAACATGGCGTTAACCTTAGCATTGCTTGGTGAAACACGCGCTTTGTGTAATAAACGTAACATTATTAACTATCCGAGTGTATTATGTATGACGGGACCCTAACTAATGATGATCTTACCATAATGATTTTTTTTTAATCGAATGAAAATCGAATTTGATCTATTACGTTCGCTTAAAAAATATATAATTATCGGTTTATCTGTTCAGGAGGTATGAACCACAGATACGTTAAACTTATGCCAACCCTATATCGCGGGTTCAGAAAACGTCGATAGAAATTGTAATCTCATAAACGAATTTGCCATCTCCGTTGTTAGATCGTACTGATAGCTGTTCTATTTCCCCTCACTCTTTAAGGAAATTATAGCAATTCTAATAATATGTGAAGGATATTATATATTATAACTGCTCTTTGAGCTGCTGTATAATATAGTTTTCATTATAAAAAGGTATATCATACAATTCAAAAGTTCAAGTGAAAAAAGGTATTTTAACAAAAAATATTAAAAACCTTTTTAATACGAGAGGTCCAAGCCAAAACTTGTATAAAATTAATATACATGGGATATATACAGCGTGTAAAATGAACAGTCACTATAACTTTAAAATACGAATATACTGCCTTTCCTCAATTTGGAAATGTATTTTTTTTTGTCAAAAACTAAAAAATATATTCTTTACCATTTCTTATTTTTTTGTCGCAATAATAACGAAAAAGCAAAGGTATATATAATAATATCCCAAAGAAATAGTGACTGCTCTTTTTTTTACACCCCTTATAATTCTTATTTTCTTCGGTTACAATCAAATAGATCGAATACTGGCTATCACTATCACGGATCGGCGGAAAAATTTGAATATCGTTTTAAGCCCTTAATCCTCTACACCTAAAATATAGAAAATGATAAAATTATGCCAGTATTAATAACTAAATCACATTTATCATTAGTCCGCATTTCGGATTACGGAATTATTGTTTAATCAGGTCGTTTCGGATTCGGAATTGGACACATTCGTAATTTATACATCTATTAGTGCTAATCTGGCATCAGCGTAATTTCAGCGCGGTTTTATTATTGGCTGCATACTAAAATATGTGGTTTAGTGTAATAAAGTGAAGTATATATATTAGCTTTTTGTGTTGATATACCAAGAATGGTAAGTTTTATTTGGCAATAAAATTTTTCATATTTAATTTTCTCATACTAATAATATAAAGATGCAAGATTTGATTATTCGTTTGTTTACATTGAATCTGCTCTGACATTTTCATTGTTTTTTTTGTATCTATAGTAATTTTTTTTTGTATAGAGTGTGAGGTATGTGAAAATAATTTTTCGCGATTTATTCCTTTTGCTCGCAGTGGTCGGCAATGTAGAGTGTGCAAATATATTTGCGCATGTTGCAAAGTGTTATAAAAACATGTTACATATTCCCACTGAATATTATAATATTTTAACGAGTTCACTCTGCAAAAATTACAGTAAAATGCCCAATCGCAACTTCGGATATCGCGTGGCATTTGTGCTATGATAAATTCGTTATTTTCTAAAAATCTTAATTACGTGTCATCCTTTAGATTTTTACTATATTATACACAAAATTTAATACACATCCATGATCCCTGGATCATATTAGCATTATCATATTATTTCAATGTTCCTGAACATTGAAAACTTTTTGTTCCCTCGGGGGGATTCAAACCCGTGCTCTCTCGCTCGAGGCGCTTAACCACTGCTCTATCAGTCCTCATCCTAGGAGGTCGTCAAATCTACTACGTCTACTTCGTCTACTACGTATCTATATAGAACTAGGGTTTGAAACACAGAGAGACAAGACATTTTTAGGGAGATATGTACATAATTCATGGGAAAATATTTAATGAAATAAGTAATATGAAAAAATGAAACAAAAAGTTTTTAATCTAAATTAAAAAAGGAAAAAAACAACGTTTTAAAAACCTAGCCGGTTATCAACTATAAAGTATAAAATAATACTGTTATAAATGCAAAAATTAAAGTCGGTTTCAACAGATACATCTATTTAGTTCAGATAAACTTATTTAGTCAGCCTGCAGCTGTACTACACAGCTGCAGGCTGACTGACAAACACCATATTTATAATTTCTACTTTCTTTTTTTTGCCGAAGTAATTATAAATGTGAAACTGAAAAATTCCTGAAATAGCCTACTGAAACTAAATCATCGATATAAAAAAAATATATATATAATAAAAAAGTAAATTGGTTTAATCACCTCTATAAATTGATGAAATATGGTCATAAAATAAAAAGTACCGAGACAAACTTTTTAAAATTTTGATAGGACTAAATTTATTTTGCGTCGATTAAAAAAAGAATCACGCAAATCGGATAATTAACCTCGGAGTAATCGATATACATACATAAAAAAAACCAGCCAAATTGATGACCTACTCCTTGGTTAAAAATAGCTTTTTTTAAAATCCAATGTAAGAGATTACAATTACCACCAGATCATAAGTATACCCTTGATGAAGGGTCACAATTACCAGGGACGCCTCACGTACCCCATCCGCAGTCCGCACACGCGCGCCCCCGTCGTGCTGTATTAACGACGCTTCTGTTACTACACATTTTCTGGACCTTCATCAATACATTATTTGCTTGGATCATGTGTACAATTATATTGCTAATGGGCAAGTTCAAATCTACAAAAAACTAAGGACTCCTAATAGAAATGTGCATTACGCGATAGAAGTGAAACCTTAAAAATACATACATTTAGAATTTTTTGTATGACATTCTAAAGAGAAAAGTGCTTATGCTAATTAAAAACAAACATTCCTAGAAAATATTACAGTTTAAGATAACAACCAACTCATTATATTTGATGAAGTAAGAAATAAAGTCAAGAGACAACGCTCAGAGCAGACATTTATAGGATTGTGTGCTACGTCTCTCTCTAAAGTCGTAGCATTTCGTAGCAGCGGCGTAGAACACCTTAGCTAGTACGCTACGTTAATCGTAGCACTTAGTAGCAAACTCTTAGCAGAATCGTAACTAGATTACCACGAGCCTCGTAGTTCTTCGTCGTATACTCTTAGGAGAATCGTATGTATACTACATTTTATGTATACTACATACGATTCTCCTAAGAGTATAGAGTATTCACTACGCGAATCTAAGCAGTTCGTAGCATACTCTTAGCAGAATCTAAGCTAGTATGCTACGTGAATCGTAGCTGTTCGTAGCAAACCTTTAGCAGAATCGTAGCTAGAATGCTACGAGCCACATCGCACTTCGTAGCCCGTTTCTTTTTGTTACTTTCAAACCCGCGACTTACTACAGCTACAATATCATTAAAATTTGTATGTAAAGTACCTAATTTCAGTTATACTATAGAAACAAACTACTTGCACTTTTTCCACTTACATTAACTATCAATTGAAATATTCAACCGGTTTCTACTATGTCATCATTAGGTCCAGATATATTTATGTAATTATTTTTAAACATTTGTGAAAAATATTGCATATTGTATACAAATAATTTAAAAAGTAGAAAATAGTAGTATGTGACAGAAGGCAAGTAGTTCGTGTACTATATCTGTATAACATGAATTTCCACCAAACCTACATTATAATAACATATTATTATGTTGATTAACTTTTTCATATTTTATTTTTATTACAGCAATATAATATCGGTTTTCTCATTTAAATTTAAAATTTCCCTATAAAATATAGAAAAATCTTACATTATTATTATTTGTTTATTTAAAGATTTTATAAATAGGATTGTCAGGATTGTGATACATAATACGATTCCTTAGTACAAATGTTCCTAGAACATAACATAAATGTAATTTTTACCCAGAAATCAGTAGATTTCTGGGTAAAAATTACATTTATTCTACTTCATCCATTCATGTCTTCATATAATACTTTATGTCTTTCACTCGCTGCGGCTGGTAAAGCCTCACAAACTCCATACAATTTCATACAATCTCCCATCCAATAGTGGCTTGCAGCTCCGGCGGCCATTCCGAAGTTTTTTATTACTATTGTTTCTCCGTCGGTTTTGTGAAATTATAAAGTTTCGTACACATCAATTTATTGCATAAAGGATGTTATGACTGTGTGCACAAAAGAAAATATCGCATTAACCGTACATTTACCATTTTTGACATTTTTGAAAAGAAACCTATGTCCTTAGACTATAAAGAGTATAAGACTCTTTATCTTTTCTATATTTATAAGAATTGTTTAGTAGCTTTAGATACAATTTAATGAAAACATACAACGATGTCTTTCCTCTTAATGATAGTTATCACCACCAAAATATATACACAATTGCCATTCAATATTGCTATCTCTGTCTGTGAAGTGACTTTTTAATCGTATTAAATAAATACAACATTAAAAACCTAAAAAGGTGTCTCAATATTTTTCTGTAAATCTTACAAAGATAATGATTTCTCAGTTCTTCAGTCTCATGGCCTCTTGACTAAGATCCCAGGTATCTGAATGTGAGAAAGAACCTGCTGAGAATAAAAAATAATAAATACAGAAAAATAAACTCCAATTTGTAGAATTCTACTTAAGCAACAATTGACCTAAAAACAAAAAACATAATTGATTACAATCTAACGTATTAGCTAATGAAAGTCACTTATAAAAATATGCTAAGGGTTAGTTCACACTGAGATGCGTTAAGCACTTTTTGAAACGTCAATGCGAAATGTACAATTTTTTTTATGTAACCCCTAATTATCAAAATATACGTATTACGGATAAACCGATTTTGATCAATTTTTTTGGCTACATGTTTATACATATAGCTAAGGTCTGAAGAAAACCTCTTAAATAAAAAAGGTAGATCAAAATCAGTTTATCCGATTAGGCGCTAGCAAAACACAGACACACAGTCACACACACAGACGCGTTAAACGTTTATCATTCCTTTGTTGTAGGGGCTAATTATTACAAAAAATATATACTTTATACTGCAAGAATTCGAATCCAAATTATTATTACAGTTTCAAGCATCCTACTGTATTACTGTGTGAACTGACCCTTAGCAAATTCAGTTACAACGAAATTATGAGAAATGCCTTCTTATATTAATTCGCAGATGTGTTTCATAAATTATTTTCACGGGGTGAGTTCGTAGGGGGTCCCGAAGCTCCCCACCCCCAAAAGCTCCTCTTTTCCGATATACCATAGGGATGCTGGGGAAAAAGCTCCCACAACAAAAGCTCCACTTTTTCGATATACGAAAACTTGGGAATGTTTGTTGTATTTTTGTACCTTTAGGGTTCGGTACCCAAAAGGTAAAATGGGGATTACTGAGACCATCTGTCTGTCTACCGCTAGGCTGATCTCATGAACTAGACAGTTGACATTTTTACAAAATGTCTATTTCAGTTGTTTCTATGTAACAGCAAACAGAATAAAACAAACACTTAAGAGGGTAGCATATAACAAACGATTACAATTTTTTTTTATTTGATTACATTAAAGCGCCTCCGTGGTCTAGTGGTTCTGAGCTTCGCTCTCGACCCGGAGGTCGTGGGTTTAATTCCCGCGTTGGAACAACAAAAAATGTTGTTTTCAAGTTTGGTTAGGACAATGCAGGCTGATCACCTGATTGTCTCACAAGAAAGATGATCCATGCGTCGGATGAGCATGTAAAAAGTCGGTCCTGCGCCTGTTCTCTCGCCAGTCGTGTCGGTTTACCGTCCCACTGGGTTATGAGAGTAATAGGAAGAGAGAGTGTCTTTGTGTATTGCGCACACACTTGGGCACTATAAAAATACTCCTGCGTAGCTGGCCTGGAAATCGGTGAGGGGAGCTATTATTATATAACGAACGTGATTGTATGTTGTTTGTACGGCATCCTTGGTGCGTAACGGCTCGCACTTGACCGATTTTTTGTACTTTACAATTCTTATTAGGTAGTCCCGCGGTGTACTTAATAATATACTAAATACTTAAACGTTTTATTCTGTTTCATATTTTCCCGTTCCTGTTACATACACTTTTAAACGGTGAAACCAAAATGAAGGGTAATGATTTTGACAGCCTATTTATCATAATATTAGCATCCTATATAGTATGTTTGAACTAACTTAAGATTTCTATAAAACAGATGACATTAGATTTGTAATAGTCACATGGGTTAGTATAAATTACGTAGTGAGTTTTTATTTCTTCCAACTATATTATATGCATTAACTGTTCATTAATTCAATTCAATTTAAAATTCAAAATATTTTATTTCCAAATAAAACTATTAAGTTAATAGCTTATTAAAGCTATTTTCGGAAAGTCAACAAAAAGGCTACCAGCGGTTCCACCGAAAAAAAAATTGTTATTGCGGTTTTCTTTAGTAAAATATTTTAATTAGATATAAGACGGATATGTATCAAGCTATCCAAATCACAACTCAAGATATTTCGGTTATGATTAGCTACTTACAAATAGTAAGGTAAATATTGCAGTTATGATAACCAACAAAACCAAAACCACTAAAAAAATACATCTTAGAAGAAAACATAGAGCTTTTTTTCCTGATTACAGATATGGTCTTAACTTTATTTGCCCAAAATCTCGACTCTTCGTAAGGTCGGCAGAATAGGGGACTATTACATAACATATTATATTGACCAAATATAAAATTATAACCACAACCTGCAAGCAAATGCGTGACTCTTTCCCACACTGCTTATGCAGTATATGCGTACACTCACTCATTTGCTTGCAGGTTGTGGTTATCATCTTTCGCGGGATATTGCTAAATATAATATATTTAAATTTAATGCTATTGGATGTCCGAAAAGTAACGCCTGATTCCAATAACTACCTATATAAAAATACATTGAAGGAAGATTACAATCGTAACTTAACATTGTTAAAAACTGTACAACAGAACGGTATGCCGTTCACAAACACATTAACAAATGAAACGTGTGTGACCACTCTAATAGATTATACAATATTTAGTTAAAAGAGTTTAAGTGCAAATCGATAACCAGCCGGTCGCGAGCTGGACTACTGCCCGACACACGATCACAATATCATTGTAATAACAATACTTCCTCCTTTTTTTCTAATTACTTCATTAACATTTTTTTTCATATTGTACTAGTTAACTAGTATAACCTGAAAACTCGACAAGAGTTTATCTCGATACCATATTCTCAATATCTTATATATAAAAATGAATTGCTGTTCGTTAGTCTCGCTTAAACTCGAGAACGGCTGAATTGATTCGGCTATTTTTAGTCGTGAAATATTCGTGGAAGTCCCAGGAAGGTTTAAACGGTTCATCACAAACTGTTTCTATGCTCAACAAAGTGGGCACGGGTCAGCTAGTTAAATTATAAAACCTAATATAAGCAACATACTATAATTACATACTTCCAATCTTCTTCTTTCTTCTTTATACATATATATAAAAAAATGATGTTCGTTAGTCTCGCTAAAAATCGAAAACGGTTAAACCGATCCGGCAATTTTTTTTCTGGAAATGTTCGTGGAAGTCCAGGGAAGGTTTAAACGGTTTGTATGCTCAACGAAGTGGGCACACAGCTAGTAGTATTATAATTATATATATTTGTTGCTTTAAACTAAAAACTACTGAACGGACTTTATTGAAATTTGGTATGCTAGTAGTTTACTTGCTGCATTAACACATATGATACTTTTTCAGAAGATTGTACGGTAAAATCCCGTTTTACGTATTCAAAGTAGCAGAAATACTAACAGCCGAATAACAATTATAGTTCTTTACACCGATTTCGGTAACGGTAGCAGATTTTTCGTTTTTCGTTGAAACCACCCCCGCTACGCAAGATCTTTACTGTGCCCAAGTGTGTGCGCTTGTATACATTTATTCTTCCTTTTACTCTCCTAACCCAGTGAGTCACACGACACGACTGGCAAGAGACCAGGTGCAGGACCAACTTTTTGCATGGTCATCCGACGCATGGATCATCTTTCTTTTCACAATGCATTGTCCTAACTAAAGTTGAAAACTTCATGTTTTGTTCCAACCCGGGAATCGAACCTACGACCTTTGAAGTTAAGAACAAAGCTCCAAATGGACCACGGAGGCGCTAACGCAATATATATGTAACAACTGGAGCCCGAGTAGCGTCAGCATGCGCCACCTAGTTTGTCATGATTTGAGATGGGTCTTGTACCGTCAGCATATTGTTTAAACCATACTTTTGTTTACAATAATCCAGGTAATACAAAATGATCTATATTTGACAATTTTAATGTCAATTTTAATTTTATATGCTGAAAACAGACGATAACACCCTCGAGTGTTGTTAAAAGTCTGTTGTGTGTTCATGGCATTTTAGCTTTCAAAGGAACGAAATGGTTTGATCTAGTATTTTTTGTTTGTAAGCTGACGTGATCACGTGTCTTCTGCACCATGATGCTAATAATTATCAGCTAGTTCTCTGATTAATAATTCGGAAGTTACATATTTAAGTTTGTCTATGAAATACCTAAGTAGGTTCTTCTCATTACCCTCATTAGGGCTGATTTTTCATCGTCCGATAACTTTTACCTCATGAACAAATATGTGACTTTGACAGATTTTGTATGTAACTAAATCATCGCTTAACCTCCTCAACCTAAATTCCAAACCGTATCTAAAAATCAATGTTTTCTCGATAATGTGTAGCTCGTATTAACCTAAAGTGTATACAACTTGCTTTTTATGTACTTTAGGTTAAGAAAAGGTAGATGTAATACTTAACTGAATCTAACTGAAATAAAAAATATATAATAAAATCTAAAATTATTAAGTTTTTTTACTCTACTGAAAAGTTGTAGTCTTCTAGATACGAGGTTGTGAAAAGCGACGAAATGTCAAAAATATTTGACAGATAAAAGATATCAGACGATTGAAAAATAAGCCATTAATTAGACCTTTCAAAATTTGCACCTATACTATGTATTGTTACTATATTATATGGTGTAATTTTTTTTGTAATAATAATGCTCAAAGATTCCGTTACATACATACAACCCAAGGTTATAAAAGCGTGTTGAAAACATTTAAATATTTTCTGCTATCGCTACGCGAAGCAATAGTATCGAGGAGAGACTGTTCTGCGCTCTGTACATAAGACCCAAATTTGTATTCATTGTAAATAACCCACTTTCTGAAGTATTCGCGATTTATATTAAAATGTTATGCAGAAGCATCATAATACATCCGGCATTTTCTACTGTGATTTGTCTGTAGAGAACAGACAGTCTTTAAACGTAATTGGGTACTTCACTGTCATTTTTAACCGTCGATAAAAACAGAGGGGACGGAAATAATCTGCAGTTTCTTTAAAATGATTATGCAGGCTGTAATATTAACGAGTGATAATACTTTAGGGTGTCCCGTATATAGAGTTTACTGTGAAAGTACCAACGCTGAAAGATTTTCATGTTTCAATAAAAATATCATAAAATATCATTTCAACCAACATCATAAATTTGCCCATTTAAAAACCTTTTTTAGCGCTTTAGCAATAAACTCTACTATATACGGGACCCATATACACCATAGTGTATTATCACTCATTTATTTTAAACCTTGTTTAAAAACATATTTTAATTGTCCAATTTTAATAAACTATCAATTAAGTTTCTTATTCTCTCGCAAATTGGGGAAGAAAAATTCAAAACTTCATCTTAATTCCTTTGACGTATGTCGTTGCGGATTTCGAGACAGATCTAGCATGTCCCTCGGAGATCATGTTACCACTTTTAATCCTGGCTGAAGCTGCAGTGGGAAGTGGTGGCCTGGTAAAAAATTTCACTTTTCAAAGCACCATCAATTTATGCAATACAAAAACTAAAGTCAAGTATCCAATTTGGAGATCGCTGATATAATTTCAAAGTAACATTTTTAATTTTTCTTTATTAGGGACAACAAACAGTGTTCACAATTTATTTTAAAAACTAGGTCTTACATAATGTATTATTTATAGTGACACCAACATCGTCGTCCACAAATTAAAGCCGCGACATTACTCAAAATGTGTAGTTATGTATTGGTGTGTATGTGTGTAGGGGGTGGATAGCACCCTAGCCCTACGACCGAGGTCTTGGGATCAGTGCAATGTAACCACTAGGGTGCATGTGTGACTGTATTAGTGTGTATATGAGTATGTTTATGTTAAAGGTACGATTTCAACAAAATAGTGTTCAGAACATTTGTTAGCCAACATTTTTTCCAGCTGTGCCAATTTGTATGTGTTCCAATTTGTTAATGTTGCGTTAGCGAGTCCACTGGAACAAACATTTGTTACGCACAATGTTCGCAACAGTTCAGAACACCGGTGTAATCGCACCTTAACATTACCTCCTGCGCAAGATATAATCATCATCACTCATGTCAGCACTAAGCGAAACAAAGTTAATTTGTACGTTGGCTGTGTGCCAAAGGAGTACCGAAATACATTTATTAATAATGCATTAGTACAAAGTATACAATAAAGTTAATGCACAGAAACTTGCTCTTATGAAATTGGCTTTTCTCCACGATAGAGATAAATACTTTTTACGTTACTATGGAAACGATTAGATCAACAATAGGGTAGTTTACACATAATATGCCATCTTATCGAATTATATTCAGTCTATATATTATTATTTAGATTAATACTTGTCACATAAGCTCTCATATTATACATACTTAATTATTTTCTACGAATATTGCGCGGATAAAGGAGTTATAATATAGCTGGTGTAAAAAGAACAGTCACTATAACTTTGGGATATGATTATACTACCTTTTCTCATTCTAGAAATATATATTTTTTGCTTTTTCGTTAATCTTGCGACAAAAAATAAAAAGTGGTCAAAAAAATAGTTTTTACCAAAAAAAAAATAAAAAAAATACATTTCCAAAATGAGGAAAGGTAGTATAACCGTATCTCAAAGTTAAAGTGACTATTTTTTTTACATACTGTATAGAATATAGGAGGAGATAAATTTGCCACACCTATAGTTTTTATAGAGGAGGTGTGCAGAAATTGAGATTATAATCATGCCCAGAAAAACCTCAAAATATTTTTTGGTCTTTATGTGAGTTGTGTGTTTGTTTCTTCTTGTTTTATTTCATATTAATGAAAATTAAAACAAAACCACACGTCACTCACATTAATTACCGTGCTTTATAATTACCGTGCTTTATAATTAACTGTGTAAATTTGAAGTTGATCTAAGTAGGTTCTCACCAAAATGAAATGAAATTTTCCATACTTACAGTTTATACAGGGAAGGAGTATAGAAAGTGGATACTGCTGAAAATAATGATAAGAACTACCTAAAACTAATAAAAATAACAACACACGCTACTAACATACTTTGTATTTACAGTAGATTTGACACAATTGACCATTGAATTTTTGAACTAAAAATTCGCTTAACATGAGAGTACATTTACAATTAGATACTGGATACTAATATGCAGAGCGTACAGAAAATCAAAATAAAAACATTTAATCAGAATAAATTTTTACAAAGATGTTTTCTGACAGACAAACATACACACTAAATAGCTAGTAAAAACTTTAGCGTCCCAATAT
The DNA here is from genome assembly GCA_905187575.2 of Celastrina argiolus. NCBI lineage: Eukaryota > Metazoa > Arthropoda > Insecta > Lepidoptera > Lycaenidae > Celastrina > Celastrina argiolus. Next base: position 3,141,841 of record LR994590.1, on the reverse strand, counting down.
TTTTAAATTTTTTAATAAATCTAGCTGTTCGTGTCCGTAACTACCGAGAGACTATAGATTATATTTAATTTTAAATATCGAACGAGCCTAAAACCCGTGCGTGCAACAACACTGTAAGTACCACATCCGTTGGCCACACCCGGCGGTCACTTACGCTATTTTTATTTTATTATATTTACTATAACAATATTTTTACCCGACTACGACCTCTGTAGCGCAGTGGCTGAGCGCGTTGGTACTCGAGCGAGAGGTCGCGGGTTCGAATCCCGCCGAAGGAACAAAAAAAGTGTTCTGTGGTCATGGATGTGTTTTAATTTGTGTATTAATATAATAAAAATCTTTAAAATGTGTATAGTATAAATATATTAAATATATTTCCGTTGTCTGGTACCTGTAACACAAGTTCTTGGTATACTCAGCACAGGGCTAGATTGACGTAGTGTAAAACGTCCATAGATATTATTATTATTATTATAGAAAGGATAATTAATTTGTCAGTCTAATACCCATATTAATAAAACTATCCCAACATCAACTTCAAGACAGCATATTTTGAGATGACAGTTGAATTAATAGAGAATACTTAAGCACATGTCTTAAGTCGCTTATTTATTTTATCGGATTAGCAGTTCCTAAGATAAGCGCGTTCAAACAAAATAAACTCTTCTTCATTGTTGTTCAGTTTCCTCGTCCTGTCTAATGTCCTTTCACACGTATCAGATATATACAGGAATATAGAACACCTAATCAGTTTCGAATATTTTAAGTAGATAGTAATGTAAAGCCCTACCAGTACTTGTATAACACGATTAAAAGTGATGAGCATTACTGTAATCTTATTTACACTTACCAAATCCCTTACTCGTGCTCAGGGGTGTACAAGGACTGAGTTCCAGTGGCGAGGCTGGTTCTCCAGGGAGAACGGCCTAGCTGTATATTTGGAAGGCACTTACATGAGTGTCTTCAAAAAGTAAGAAGTAAGTGAAGCTGATAGGAAGGTAGTCAAGTATCAGTCAAATAACGGGTGTAAAAAGAGCAGTCTATAACTTTGGGATATGATTATACTTACTACCTTTTCTCATTCTTGAAATATATTTTTTTTTTACAAAAAATATTTTATTTTGCTTTATTATTATTTTTGCGACAAAAAATAAGAAATGTCGAAAAGTAAAATTATTTTTTTTTTTTGACAAAATATACATTTCCAAGACGAGGAAAGGTAATATAATCGTATCTCAACGTTATAGTGACTGCTCTTTTTACACACTGTATAAGTGTCAGTAGGAACTCCACGCCACTGCATATTATATTCTTCTATCTATTCTATCTTCTTATTTATAAAAATGAATTGCTGTTCGTTAGTCTAGCTAAAACCCGAGAACGGCTGGGATGGGAGAAGTCCAGGGAAGGTTTAAATATATTCATAACAAACGAGATGGGCACGTGTCTGCTAGTCTTATCTTATTCTTATTCCTATATATAAAAATGAATCGCTGTTCGTTAGTCTCGCTAAAACTCGAGAACGGCTAAACCGATTTGGCTATTTTTAGTCTTGAAATATTCGTGGAAGTCCATGGAAGGTTTAAACGGTTTGTATGCAACGAAGTGCCCACGAGTCAGCTTGTAGTATTATAAATGCTAAAGTTTATAATATGTACATTTTGTTGTTTTAAACTAAAAAGTAATAAACGGACTTTATTGAAATTTGGTATTGTAGTAGTTTACTTGCTGGATTAACACATAGGCTACTTTTTCAGCAAAATGTACGGTGCCTGCGGTATTTTACGTATTCAAAGTAGCAGAAAATGAAATACTAAAAGCTGAATATAGCTGTTCGTTAGTCTCGCTAAACTCGAGAACGGCTGAACCGATTTGGCTATTTTTGGTCTTGAAATATTCGTGGAAGTCTAGGGAAGCTTTAAACTGTTTGTATGTCCAACTAAGTAGGTACGGGTCAGACAGTAGGTAATACATATCTCTGTCATAAAACGGGTTTTAAGAAGTACCTACCTGTTAAGTAAACTGACATATAACGACGTCTACGTATGCTATCATATTACAACAACAAAATATGATGATAATATTTTGTTGTTGTAATATGATAGCACACACATTATAACAACAAAGTATGATACCTTGTTGTTGTTATATGGAAACAATAGAAAAATAGAGATGAATATTATAGGTGAAATACATGACGCTTTGCAACCGCGCCAGTGTGAGTTGACTCTATTATATAAGATATTATGTTTTAAACGAAAAGAAGACAACATTATCGTTAATCGATAAAGTCCTTTTTTTTAGAATAAAATAAAAAAAAAAAAAACGAAAAGTATTAGCAGACATATCTTAAAAAATACGATTTTAGTAAAAACTTAACTTAAATTTGTTAAAAACATTTGTATTACATAATATGGTATTAAAGAAGTTATTTTACACAAACAAATTTTTTACAAAAATGTACACATTTTTCTTATTTTTGCGACTAAAGAAACACAAATTGTAAAAAGTAAAAACCTTTTTTTAGTTTTTACCGAAAAAAACATTTCTTGAATAAGAATAGGTAGTATTATCATATCCCAAAGTTATAGTGACTGTTATTTTTACATTCTGTATAGGGAAGTCGTCACGACACTAGCGCCAAATTAAACCGATTTAAGTGTCGATTTTACTAAACTCTAATGTCATCGGTATTGTTTTCGAGAGATCTTGGATCGGCATTTAGTTAAATTAGTTTCGAGACTGTTGATCTATACTAATATTATATAGCGGAACAGTTTGTTTGTTTGTTTAAACGCGCTAATCTCAGGAACTACTGGTGCGATTTGAAAAATTCTTTTTTTGTTCGATAGTCCATTTACAGAGGAAGGCTTTAGGCTATATAATATTACGCTGCAACCAATCGAAGCTAAGTGTCAGTGAGAAATGTTGCGAAAACGGTAAAAATTATTCACATTTGGAGTTTCGTTGCGTGCGCTGCATAAACGCGGGCACAGCTAGTCGAAACCAGTCGTGTATTTCAATAAATCTTATGTTTAACAACTAATAAAATGGAAAAAGTGCAAGTAATTTGTGTATTATTACTGTGTAACATGTATTTCCATCAAGAACCTACAGTCAGATATTTAAAATTAAAAGTGGAGGAGCAGTGATAATGTCTCATCAGTGGTAACTAAGTACAATCGTCGACAGAACGCTCACATTTATTCTAGCTGCAGTAAACATGAACGATAATGCTCTAGCAGTGGTGACTAAGTACATTCGCCGACAGAACGCTTAACTGTAACTTCCGCGAGCATTAGTAACTAACGTTCACTGTTAACGACGAACACAACACTAGAGGTAGACGGAATTATACAGCGTGCCTCATGGTTCATATATCAAACCGAATATAGTGTGAAGAAGGACGCGTAGAGCATTTTTTGTTTTGGCACTTCATATGAATTACTTACCATAACGCCTCCGTGGTCTAGTGGTTCAGAGCTTCGCTCTCAATCCGGAGGGTTTGATTTCGCGTTGAAACAACAAAAAAAATTGTTTTCAAGTTTGGTTAGGACAATGCAGGCTGATCTGAACTGTTTGTCTGACAAGAAAGATGATCCATGCGTCGGATCCAGCGCCTGTTCTCTCGCCAGTCGTGTCGTATATTTAGTGTACATCAGGTCAGTCAAGAAATATTTTACGACACTCTCGATTGTGTCGGTTTACTACCGACACAATCGAGAATCTAATAAGTCCGATCTCAACGGCTTTTGGGATTTTTTTTGGTGGATTACTTTGAAACTAACCAAGATTTAAAAGAAAATCGTTAGATCTTAACTCTTTGTAATCCCTACCATATCAATTGACTGTAAATCAAAATAAACAAACGTCAATTTATTCGGGAGTACGCGGCACGATCGAATCTGAATCAAAATCGAATCAGTTTGTAGAGTAAGGCCCCAGCTAAACATTATTTTCCAGCTATTGTACAGTCATGAAGTAAATGACAATACTTAAAAGGCTTCTGTGCCAAACGACTTCCTCAATTTGGCGGTATTATACTTGATAAAGAATGAAACGAACAATTTGATGTTCTAAAGTTAATAATTTTCAAAACGACTTCAAAAAAAGAAAAGGTTTCTTCGAACGTATATAATGTTTTTGTTGTAAAATGTTTATGGATTAGTGATCTTCATTTCATACATATTATGCTGTTCTTTTAATTTTTTTATCACCCCAATAAAATAATTCATAATATTTAATATTAAAATTTTATATAAATATTACAAATTATGAATTATAAAACTCTTTATGATATCTAGGATAGATATGATGAAACGAATATATACATATTATAAAACAAAGAACTGTCTCTCTGTTGCTATAAAACCAAAGACCATGACGACTAGCTATGTTCCTACATTTGTAAGCCCCGTAAAGTAACGTTAACGAATAATAATTGTATGAGAAGCATGACAGCGCCTATGCTATGGAAAATCGATTACTTTATTGAACTCTCAAAAATTCCTGTTTGGTATTTATGGAAATCTTCATGTTTTTCTACCACATTGATGATCATTGACCAAACCAATGGTTTAAATAAATATAAAATAAAAAAGCTTTTATTCAAAATTAAAACAAAAATTTTGTTTTTTGAAGGTCAATTTTGAAAATAAATTACAATTACAGTTACCAGTTACCACCCTGTTCGGAACCCTAACCGGTGGTAACTGGTTTTAAAATGTTTCTCTTGCCAACCGACCTTTCTTATGTATATGTCGCAGTCATCTGGTTGAATCTGTTATTTTGCTTGAATGCCTAGCGCGTTCATTGAATTCTATTTTTGCCAACAAATTCAATTAATCCGAGACTAAGACAGCCATTTAATATTTTATTTTTAAACTTCAAAATTTTCGAATGTGTACTATTGTAACGCACATTAAAGTAAATTAATCAAAAAATATATCAACATTGCTATCTGTACGAGCTGTTGGACGCCATTAAATGGCCGCGCTAGTCATTCATTCAAATAAACATATAGATAGACAGACTATAAGAAGTCAGTGTAAGCATGTATAGCTAACACAGTATTTATTATTTCGTACAGTAACTTCACCCGCGCGGCGTACAATAAATTGGCTAACAGTAAAAATTATTTTAAAAGTCGCAACAATGAACAATTATCATAATTGAAAGTTGTTTTACAAAATAACGGAGACCAAATTAAATCTGGCTACATAATTTGTTGGAGTGGGCGAAAGGAAATCTGCAGGAAGCAAGCAGACCACCATTTTGTTTCACCCAGTCGCAGTTGACCCTTCAATTTTTAAAAATAACCCTTGTTGTATAGTATTAAGGGCGAAGTTGGTGAAAAAGGGGTTCTTAGTGTTTAGTCTTTAGGAATATCTGGATGAAATCCAAATGCATCGAAATGCTTCTTAAATTACCGAGCGTCCTTGTTATAGTTCGATTCATGTGTACTATGTATGGATAATGCGTACGTGGGCTGCGTCACTGTCACACAAATCGGATAAAGACATGATTTTTTATTTTTTTTTATGGAAAAAGGGGGCAAACGAGCAGGCAGTTCACCTGATGTTAAGTGAATCCTGACGCCCATAAACATCCGCAACTCCAGAGGAACTGCAGGTGCGTTGCCGGCCTTTGACGAAGAGGTAGGCTCTTCTCTTGAAGGCTCCTAAGTCGTATCGGTTCGGAAATACCGTGGGTGGCAGCTGGTTCCACAAGATGGTGGTCCGAGGCAGGAAGTGCCTTGAGAATCTCACGGTGGTTGATCTGTGGAGATCAAGATGATGTGGGTGGAACTTCCGGCGCGAGCTTCGATGTCGAAATGTAGCTGCAGGTATTAAGCCAAACAGTTCCTCGGAACACACCCCATCATGATAAATGCGATAGAGGATGCAGAGTGAACCGACATCTCTACGCAAGGCCAAAGTGTCAAGCCGCTCGGAAGAGCCTGGTCGTCGACGATTCGAGCCGCTCTACGTTGGATGCGGTCAAATGGAAGGAGCTGGTATTGGTATGAATGGATGATGGTGATGATAATTGTGTTTAAACTGTCACTTGAGATATTATATCTTCCCCTATTAAGACATTGAGTCTAAAGACGGTTCTTTAAATTAATGTACTCAATACGTTATGGGTAGTTGCCTAAAGACGCAACGCTCGTCATGCGGGTTAAGTGATAATTTTATGAAAAGCATGACGCCGATACAATTGACATTCGATAACGGTACTTTAATGCCAATCGGAAACATTTTACAGCTCCGTAAGAGTAACGTTATCGAATGATAATTTTATGAAAAGCATGACGCCAACACAATTGACATTCGATAACGTTAGTTTTACGGAGCTTTCAAATGTTCAAGGACTGAGCAGACAGATTGTCTGGTCCATTGCATATAATATAAGATACTAGCTATAATATTAATGAGTGATAATACTTTAGGGTGTGTATGGGTCCAGTATATAGAGTTTACTGAGAAAATACCAGCGCTGAAAGAGGTACATTAGAAAAATATATTGTATGGGAAAATTTATGATGTTGGGGCATTTCTCATACAAACACGAAATTTAAAAGTAAGTAAGCGCTGGTACTTTCACAGTATACATAGGAGGCACATACCCTAAAGTATTATTTATTTTATACCTTGTATAGCATAACAAGGTTGTGCATTTCACTGCAAGTGAATATTTTAGACAAAATGTATGTTAACGATTTATCTCGTTTCGCCTGACACACGTGTAATGGGGCCGTTAGATATATTTTATGGCTATGTGTTTCCGTACTAGATACATCGATCACACTTCTCATGTAGGGGTGATGTTTGTAGTCAAATATTCAAGGAAAATGTATTTTTTATATAAAATGCATAAAAATAATGAAAATAACATAACTACGTCTTAGATGACTCACACATTTAATATTAACGTTAATCTATAACATCATTTAAACTTTTTTTACATAGAACGCTACCCTTATGAAGTATCTTAAAATTAGTCTGATGAATATTTTTTGATTGGTGTTATTATAGCCTCCTGATAAACAAATAATGTAAAACTAAAATTATTTAAGTACCATTACAAATAATGAAGATATTAAACAATTAAATATAACTTGTTATTGCCACTAGAGGTAACGGATCCCCCGTTACGTGGTGGAGCTATAAATTAATTAACTTATTCAACTATTTATTTTTAATATTCAATCAGACATTGAAGGCGAATTGCTGATGAAACGAATAATAATCGCTGAACAATCGATACCCTTCAATTAACAAAGCCACTTGCTTCACGTAGAGTTTATAAACCAGTAGACAGGGCCTAGTCCTGGTCTAGTAGTTTAGAGCCTCTTGACTCAGAGATCATGGGTTCAATGATCGCGTTGGAACAACAAAAAAAATTGTTTTAAAATTAGGTTAGGACAATGCAGGATGATCACCCGATTGTCTGACAAGAAAGATGACCCATGCGTCGGATGGGCATGTAAAAAGTCGGTCCTGCGACTGATCTGCCGCCAGTCATGTCGGTTATGGGCTATGAGAGTGAAAGAAGAGAAAGAGAGCTTCTGTGCGCACACACACTTGGGCACTTTAAAATAACTCCTGCGTTTGCGCGTCCTCCTGCGCGGCCTGGTTTCAATGAAACCGGCCACCGAATTGGTGTGGGAGGCACTATTAGCGTTAGGTAGGCTACCTAGAACAACGGATAGGGGACCTCCCTGCTGTGGGGTCCTGGGTCGCTTTCATAAGATTTTTTGGTATAACTTTAAAACATTGATAGAAGTTTTTTCTATCCTAATACTATACTCGTAAATGTGAAGGATATATGTGACACTTTCGCGCAAAAACTACGCAACAGATTTTGATGAAATTTGGTAAAGTTGTAGTTTGGGCTTTGGATTAAAAGCACATGTTTGTGGGATACTTATTTTTCAAATTTTTTTTTGATTGACAAACACTATTCGAGCATTTTTACAAGGTCTTTTGATAGAAGAAAAATAGAAAAGAGAAGTAATAGATATGGAAATAGAGAAGAGAAGAAGAAAGAAGTATGAGAAAAGAAAGAGAGCTCTAGATCGGCTGACATGATGTAAGCTTCATGGATGTGAACAGTACTTCACCTGTTTACATTCACGAAGCCTATATCGGATCAGTTGAAATATCTGCTGCAAGAAAGAAAAAGAATGAACATTTGAAAAAGAAGATTAATAACGCGATGGACCAAAATAATAATACATAAGGCGAAAGTCTCGAATACATAATGCGAATGGTGTGAGAATTTATTTCATTTTTAATGTAATATAAACTTAAATTAAAACACAGTTATTATGTAAAGGTGCTACTTATTCCAATGGATTTTCTTCCAGTAGACCTAACATGGGAAAATTTAAATTACTTGCAACATAAAAAAAAAAAAACAATTAGGCGCGTTACGCGTACAACGTACTACAACTTTTGATCAAAAATAACTTTTACTTGACGACGTAAATTGCACAATTTATAGCAGTATAGCGTCCATTACCGGGTTATTGTAACGAATCGATTGAAATCACCTTTATTAAAATAAGATTGGTGGTTTAGGCGGTGGAAAACATATACATCTTCAAGTAACATACGTGTAGTGACATTATTTTGCCTTATTCTCCAATATCAGTACTTCCTTTCGGCGTCGCCTTTGTCGGGTAAAAAAAAATCATGGATACGCTAATCCGAGATGATTAACGTAGACAGGGACATATGGTATATATATAGTAAAACGAAATAGCAGGAGCAGGCATACATTTATACCACGAAAGAGAGGGGGATATTACTTCCTCTCATACGACCAGCGGTCTACTCTCCCTCCGTCTTATGAATTTACGATCACGTCACGTGTCCTGACGCGAGTTTAACATTTTTACTCATCCTAAAAAGTGTCTAAAAAATATTCGGACGGAAAACCGAGAGTAAAGCCGAGAATAAAGGCGTAAAATAATACTTAGAGTAAATCTTATAAGCGCCATCTTCTTTTGTTTCTGGATATACGCTGTTTATATTGTGTGAAAACATAATAAACCTTTTGTTTCCTTCTGTTTTGCAATAACACAAATCTAGCTTGGCATGGGATTGACGTGACATGATTATACTATTGAATAAAGTGTTCCGTAATTAAAATATTTTTATACTACGGAATAAAAAGTGAAAATGTTAAAATACGATATTCATTCAGCGCACCACGCTCAAAGTATTAAATTGGTCGTTTATGCAGGTTGTGAAAAGCACAGCCACTATAACTTTGGGTCATTATAACTAATATTTTACTTTTCTAACTTTTTTTTAATTTTATTTATTTAAAAAAGCAAATTATTTTTTACTGTCGTAAAAAATGCGTTTCTAGAATGAGAAAAGGTATTCTAACAATTTTTGAAAAATTCAATTGTCTAGCTATAGCGGTTCTTGAGATACAGCCTAGTGACAGACGGACAGACAGACAGCGAAGTATTAGAGTTCCTTAGGTTAACCTTTTGGCTACGAAACCCAAAACGTCCTTAAATAAAAGCTGACCCGAACTCGGCGCCTCATTACGTATGCAAAGAGTTTCAAGCCCTCAGATTTGTAGGTGCTTACGCGATACTCAGGCTCCTGTAATCAGTACAAAATGTTACGAACACTTAGGGCCAGCTCACACCGGCCCGGTGTTTACGAAAAAAAAAACCCGACTAAGGGCGTGTTTCACCAAGCAATGTTAGTGTTGACAGCAAGTTAAAATACCCTGCCTTCTAATTTTTTGACAGGAAATATGAGAGGGATAATATGATATTAAAAAAAAAAAACTTGAAAAAAAAAACTTGTTGTTGAAAATTAAACTTTATTTACAACGCTAGAAGATGCACATCCCTTTACAAGACCTTGCGGTGTGCAGCGCCGTATAACTCGCAATTCGAACTTTCGCGAACGTGCATCTTTTCTTAGCTGCTTAGTTATCTTACTTGTAGAAGTTACTTAAAAAATTCAGAGCATCTGAACTGGTGCTTAATGCAAGAAAAATTTACAATATTTATATTGTCAATGTTTCTCGCAGTAAGCATAATATAAATTGACGACCTCCGTAGCGCGGTGGTTGAGCGCGTTGGTGCTCGAACGAGAGGTCGCGGGTTCGAATACCGCCGAGGGAACAAAAAGTTTTCAATGTTCCTGGGTGATGGACGTGTATTAAATTAGTGTATACTATAATAAAAATCTTAAATATGTGTATAGTATAAAAAAGTATTAAATATATTTTCGTTGTCTTTTACACACAAGTTCTTCGGATACTCAGCACAGGGCCAGACTGACGTGGTGTACGTGAAGCATCCTCATCCATGTCACACCAATTTCGGTGACGGTGGCCGGTTTCATTGAAACAAGGCCAGCTACGCAGGAGTTGTTTTTATAGTGCACTAGTACGTGCGCATTACACAGAAGCATTCTCTCTTCCTTCACTCTCGTAGCCCAGTGGGACGGACATCCAACACGACTGGCGGAAGATCCTGCACCTAAGGGCCGACTTTTTACATGCCCATCCGACGCATGGATCATATTTCTAGTCAGACAATCAGGTGATCAAGTATTGTCCTAACCAAACTTCAAAACAACATTTTTTGTTATTCCGGTCCCTGGAATTGAACCATCCGAGGCGAAGCTCTGAGCCACTACACCACGGAGGCGTTCTGTTATAATAACTTTCAAAATGCAATATTATATTTTTGGGTAGGCCCTAGAAGTAACCGAGTCATTCTGAATAACACAATGTTTATGTTGGCTAAAGGCTTATGTTGATTAAATATAAAATTAAGTTATTTAAAAAAAACATGCATAAAGTTTTCAAGATACAAAAACAATAACAAATATATTTCCACATCAATATGACGAATAAATTAACAAATTGTTTATAAATGTGCTATGGTCTTATACCTTATACGTCAAAGCGTAGTCATGTACAAAACAATTTCGATGTGAAACCTATAACTTTACATAATTTTTAACCCCTAAAGGGGTGTTATAAGTTTGATGTGTCTGTTTGTATATCTGGGCCCTGATTTAAGATGCTATTGCTATTTATAATCACTTTCGAAGTTCGAAAACAAAATATATGAAATTTGACATAAGCTTCGCTAGTGGCATACAAAATAAAATAAAATAAAATAATCAAAATGTAAAGTTTGTTTTTTTAAATTCAATTTTGAAAATACAATTACTAGTTACCACCGGTTCGGAACCAATACGAATTCGCATGTCATTTAGCGAATCTAATGTGTTACATTTTTGTTTTCAAACTTCGTAAGTGATAAGTGCAATGGCATCTTGAATAAGAGTATTGTAGTTTTTAAAGCGGATGAATCGATTTTGATATAGTTTTGTGGTTTTGCAAGCTGTCATGTGAATTTAGCTCTATCAGCGTCAATCGATTGAAGATTCAGGGGTTACTTAAATTCTAATTCATATTTGTGTATATGTCGCAGTCATCTAATTAAATCAGCTATTTCATTGAGTGACTAGCGTTTTTATCGAATTACGACATTTAATTGAAAGACTAGGCCGAACATTTATGACATTGACAATCATCACTCAACGTCCAATTAGTTAGCGGATTGTAACATAGCCCTTATATGAGAGCGGACATAAAATCAGTCAGGTGACTGAATTTTACTAAAAGCGAATCTATCAACCCCGACTCCACGTAGTACTTGTCTGTCAACCCCTAGAGTGTATATTTAAGCGCGTAGGCGCGGAGGGAGAGCAGCCCCCGCCCGCCGTAACGAAATGCAGAAACCAGGACTCGCCGTGGCGGTGGAGGCTGGTCGCCGAAGGCGACCAGAAAGCAGCCTAAGGCGAAACTTCAACCATAAATATCTTCCAAACTAGTAGTCTCCTAAAGGTGGGAGTGGTAGGGGGGGGTTCTCCCCCTCCCCCTCCCTCCACCCCCCAATTAAGAGGGATTTATACTAAATTTTTTCCAGCTCCTCCTTTTTTGGAAGTCGGTTAAAAAATCGGAAAATTATTCGGTAACAAACATTAAAAAAACCTACTTTTTCATCGAATTGAGAAAGCTCCTCCTTTTTTGGAAGTCGGTTAAAAAATCGGACTAAATGACGTTCAGTCAATGACTACATGACTAAATGACGTTCAATCAATGTTCAGTCAAGACATTGGACGTTACAATAAACAACTTGACGAGATGTCCTTTAGTCTTTCAATTAAATGTCGTCATTCGATAAAAACGCTAGTCACTCAATGAAATAGCTGATTTAATTAGATGACTGCGACATATGCACTATGCGCTACTGCAAATACGGAAATAAACCTTCTCAAATATTCTGTAATTGTTAGCGATCGATAGTCCGCGATCGATAGTCCGCGATCTGAGTTCCAGCGAGTGATTGACAGCGCTGCTTATTTACACACTTCTCTGTTTTACAATAATCAATGTTAATGTATAACAGTTAGAGAGAATATTATTTTCCACTTTATTAGTTGTTTTACATCAACTTATGTATTTTTTTGTAAAAAAAATAATGTAAAACAACTAATACACGCGTGTCTAACTGTGTACAATAACCAATGATATAGTAATAATACACAAAGTACTTGCACATTTTTCCACTTTATTAGTTATTATACATATTATAATTTTTTTACAAAAAATTACAAAAGTTAATGTCTGTAATTAGCTAATAAAGTGGAAAAAAGTGCAAGTAGTTTAAATATATTATAGATCATACAATACATGTTATAACCAATAATAGCAACTTAAAAAATAAAACGTTCAAATGTATTCCAAATTTCAATACAATCGAAATCGGGGAGGTTGGTTTTTTGGGACAGGGAAGTAAATAAAAGCTCGTAAAAACCGGACAAGGGTGAGTAGTTTCTAGTAAATTTAATCACGGACGCAAGGCTTGATTTGATTGATGTATTATTAAATGAGATATCAAATATATGTATATTACTTAAAACAGTTTATATGGCTAAAAACTATATTAACTTTTATTATAGGTATATATTTAAATAATTAATTATTCATTATTTACCATTGAGTGAAATTTCAGTAATGGGGCGGTATTTTTTACAGTGCCCAAGGGCAGACATTTTTTTTTAATACAAAAAAAAAACAATAGTGGTAAGTACTTAAAATGATGTCTAGCCAAACTAGAAGTTTATTGGCGAGTCCGCGCTCGTTATTTAAATCCGGCCCTGTTAGTATACATAGAAATAATATAATATGACTTTTGAAATGAGTTTAATGTGAAATCGACACACGCGTGTCGTGCTGCCTGTCGGCTTAATTACGATAAAACATAACGCGCTGATGTGCGGCGAGCACGCGACGCGGCGCCCCGCCACCCCGCCGCCCGCGGCGCGAGCGGAGGTCAGCAGTGACCCGATTTCAGCGAAAAAATTAAAAATTCGACGCAAACAACATTGATAAAACTAGATCCACAAAAAAATTAATGAACCCCCAAATTTTTAAACAGCGAGCTTGATGACGATGAATGTCCAGGGCCTTGAAACAGGGACCTTACTCTCCAAACTGATTTGATTTTGATTTAGATACGATCATGCCGCGTACCTACTCCCTAATAAATTGACATTTGTTTATTTTGATTCTCAGTCGATCGATATGGTCGGGAGTACAAAAAGTTACGATCTAACAATTTTCTTTATCCTGATTAGTTTCAAAGTAATTCAACAAAAAAAATACGAAAAACCACATATCATATCGAATGGATTCGGTACTCGATTGTGTCGGGAGTAGGCCCGCTTGACACCATTGCTATTTATCGCTTATGAAGTTCCAAATTCAAATACATTTATTTCAAGAAATTGGTGTTCAAAACCAGAATGTATGGGATTTGACATAAGCTACGCTAATTGGCATACGAATTCGCTTGTCATTTAGCGAATCTTATGTCATTCAATCTGGTCCCCGATCACGATTCTAGACAGAAATCGGTTCCGCCAATGCGAGAAATACGAGACTACAGACACGCACTCACATACACAAAGGCGTTGAGGTGTCAAAAGTATAACTCACCTCTGATTTCGTATGGAGTTAAATGTTGATGAGGCTAACTAACTAGAGCCACAGGTTTTCTCAGTTCTGTGCTGTGTATAACATGTAAGAACTAGGTTTAAGACCGAGAAACCACCTCGCTAGGACATTTCCCTTTAGGGCCCACTTATACCACAGTGAATAAATATACCAGCGGTGAAGGCTGGTTAACATTCAGAGGCAAGCTTCAGTATGTATAGATAGGAATTTGAATAAGGATCTTTAAAACGCAAGTGAAGCCCATAGCACGGTGAATAAATATACCAGTGGGTGGTTTACATTCAGAGCCCCAGCATGTATTAAATTAGGCTTCAAAACGTAAACGAAGCCGATAAGAAGAGTCTATAACCCCACGCCGCTAATACGTATTCATTAAAAAGTGATCAAACTCATGAAAGTTGGTTCCTGGGTTAATGTCGAGTTTCACTTTTTGCGCAATTTTACCTCCGTATTTTTAAATATTTTATCAATATAACGATAATTATAATATCTCCCACATGGCGACGGTGGCTTTAGTTTCATTGAAAACTTTATTTTATTGTGCCCAAGTGTGTGCACAATACACAGAAGCACTATCTCTTCTTTCACCCTCGCGGCCCAGTGGGACGGGCTACGATAAACGGCACGACTGGTGGGAGATCAGGCGCAGGACCGACTGTTTTGATGCACATCCGACGCAATGATCATCTTTTTTGTCAGCCTGCATATCCTAACCAAACTTGGAAACAAGATTTTTGTTGTTCCAACGTAGGAATCGAACCCACGACCTATGAGTCGAGAGCTAAAAAAAGTAATTTAGACTAGACTCATGGCGTTATTGTAACGATAATTTGTAACTTATAAATATTAAGAACGAATGTGAAAAATGTACTTATTATTGTTTTCACCGTTCTTTTACCACCTTAAGAGGAAACACCACGGTTAAGAGAAATACAAAATAGGTATTTATAAAATCTATTTCTGTCTCGCAGTGCCTTAGCTAGCCAGCACTAGCGCGATAGAGACATCTGAAACTTGAACTGAAATTACCTATTAAAATTACCAGAAATCGACGTTTAGGGGATTCCTGTTTCCTCCTCCAAAACTTAACCGATTTAAATATTTTTTTCTGTATTAGCTAAAAAAAGAATTGAGCTAGGTTCCTATTTTTTTATTTTGTTGTTTATTGTAGCCAAATCTGTTTCCTAGATATTTAAACATAGCGGACAGTCTGGCCATTTTTTTTAGGTTTTTAAACGTCCATATCTCTTTAAATAATTAATTTATTAAAAAAAGGAAAAAATAGGGACGTACAAACAATATTCATAAATATTCAGGAAAAAAATAGTTACTCAATAGGTACTATCCAGGGAGGAAATAGAAATCCCCTAGACCCCATTTTTGTATGGAAAAAAATTCGTGGTGTTTCCTATTAATATTGCCCAAATAGGTCGAGCCGAAGTATTGCGTAAGTATTCGAAGTGAAGCAAAGTGAAGTATTTTAATAAAGTCCCATGATAAAAAATGGTCACCGCTTTTCCAGTAAATCCACGAACAGAAAACAAAAAACCCGCGACGTAAACTGACCCAATTTGATCCGCGGGAATATTTGATACTGTCGAAAAACAGACCCCAATCTAAACGTCCAATTTATAACTGCCGAGGTCAGATTTATAGCTGGGCCACAACTGGTGTGGGGATAACTTCATAAAGTTATGTTATAGACAGGGGATCCGGCATATCTGAAAGTTATTTTGTTATCTTTGGCCTTGTCTATAACTATACAAATTATAAAGCGAAAGAGTTTGTTTAAACGCACTAATCTCAGGAAGTACGTTTAAACAAACTCTTTCGAAAGGTCCGATTTGAAAAAATATTTTTTGTTGGATTCCATTTATAGAGGAAGGTTTTAGGCTATATAACAATACACTACGACTAATTGGAGCGAAGCGTCAGTGAGAAATGTTGCAAAAACGGGGAAAATTATTCAAATTTGGGGACTTTCGTTGCGTGCGCTGCATACACGGCTTAAGTCACTCATAATTTTAAAAGCCACGCGAATGAAGTCGCGGGCACAGCTAGTGTCCAAATACAATAACAAAATGTACTCAACACAAAATAAGTACCAAAAATATTATAAAGCTGAAGATTTTTTTTTATTATTTTTTAATTTATTTTGGCAACAAACAGTCATACATTTTTACATTGTATTTATGCTGACAATAAGTATAATTAAAGACCAACAGTGCCCAAGAGTATAAAAAATAAGTTTTGAACGCGCTAATCTCAGGAACTACTGGTTCGGTTTAAAACATACTTTCGGTGTTGGATAGCTCGTTTATCGAATGTAATTAAAGGCTATTTCATCACGATAAGACCAATAGAAGCGGAGCACCAATGAAGATTTTTTCAAAATCGGACTAAGTCACTGGCACACCTAGTTACAACGATTATAATATACTAGCTATCCCATGCCCACTTCGTTGAGCATACAAACCTATTTAAACATTCTCTGGTCTTCCACGCATATTTCAAGACCAAAAATAGCCAAATCGGTTCAGCGGTTCTCGAGTTTCAGTGATACTAACGAACAGCAATTCATTTTTATATATAAGAAGAAGAAGATTACACACTAACTAAATTGCCAGTAAAAATATAATATGAAAAACAAGCTTTTTATTTAATATCAATCGGTCTCTAGATACTTACCTATAATAGAAAAAAACGATAGAGTTGTCTAGTTTTATTGCGGAGTTCCTATGGTCATCTTCCAGCTCCAGCATAAGTTAGATCTATGTCATCGTAATTGCAATACAGCGTAAAAATGCATGTAAAATTTTAAGTATAGGGCGTACTTGGTGAAATTGAATAAAAGCCAGTGAAAATATAATGTACATCGTAAGTAGACCATTGGCTAGATCCTATAAAAGTAAATTTATAGTTGAAGCGCGGATAAGCATCAGCACGCAACTAATTTTGTTTGGAACAGCCGAGTTATAAATACAATTAAAAGTAATTTATACCTTTATAATTTACTTATATATAAGTTTAATATTTAGAACAGCTATTGACTGCGACTTCACTTGTGTAATTTATTGAACAAAATGCGCATAAATTAGGGATAGGTCACTTTATTTAAGAAATAATTATCATTTATGTTAATCCTGAGTGTAGTGTATACTATATTTATTAAACAACTACATAATATATACTAAACTTCACGAAAACGCGAAAGTAGTTTTTGCGTGAAACACCCCCAAACATCCTCACAAACTGTCACATTTATTACAGTATTGTATTCGTACTTATTGTTGGTCACGCGGACCTCCAAGGTCTGGGGGTCTCGTGGACCCCTATCACCCCCAGAGGTACAAAGGAACTGGGTCGAGGTATTGTCATGTAGATCGATTAAAAACCCGCCGGCCACCTGATAGCCGATTTCTTTTTGTGCTCCGATTCAATTTAAGTTTGAGTTATAGCACTTTAGCCGGTGTTTGTGTTACGACACTGTTGTTGAATGTTTTTTTAATTTATGTGTAGGATTATTAGCACGAGTATTTTCAATATCTTGTTTATTTTTAACAACAGACGAACATAAAAATTATGTAATTCTTTCTTCTATTTTTCTTCTCTATTCTTCTTTCTCTATCTTATATACCTATAAAATGAATTGCTGTTCGTTAGTCTCGCTAAAACTAGAGAACTGCTGAACCGATTCGTATTTTTGTCTTGAAATATTCGTGGAAGTCCCGGGAAGGTTTAAACGGCTCACCACAAACTGTTTCTATTCTCAACGAAGTCGGCAGAGATTAGCTAGTTATGTATAAATTAAATAAATGTAAAGGATCGCGATCAATAATTATACAACAAAACCTCTCACAATTTTGATTACATAGTTTAACCGCACCGAATTCAAAAGCCGAAATTAAGTTTTGGACGAAAATGAAATTAAAATAACTGTCGGGCTAAAACTATGCGGGCCATTCCACAGACTAAAAACACAATCTTTTCAGAGCGATATTAAAAGCCGAGGTTTGTGAATGTCGTTGGAGTTTTTTTGTTTGCGTTTTGAGTTAGCTAAATTTTTTAACAAACTTAAGGCTTTGTATAACGTCAGTGACTTTTCACAACTATACAGCCTGACTGGTGGGACTTGTGCAATACTTACGGAGAGTACTCGGAGTACCGCTGAGTAAATGTATCTTAAACTTGAATAATTCTTTACCCAACGCATGGACACCGCGCATCGTACTCGATTCCCATTATAAATATGTAATAAATTTTGGTACTTAATTTTTTACTAAATTTTTCACTTTAAATAAATGAATCATGGATATTATGAAAATTTCGCGGCTATGCAAGTAGGCATACCTATGCAGCCGGCCCGCCGGCGTGCGACATCAACGTAGGTAGTACGGGCGCGTATCTGCGCGGTGTCCATGCGTTGGGTAAAGAATTATTAAAGTTTAAGATACATTTACTCAGCGATTAATTGATATTCTTTTTTTAAATTATATTCTCATTTCATATAGCCAAATATCACGTCCTCAAGTATTGCTCATGTCTCACCAGTCATACTGTATATAGTTTGGCAAAATATAGTTTATCGCGCCGATAGGATCGTAATAAAATCGTAAAACAATCGATTTTTTTAAAATTTTCAAGTACAAGAACTATAGTGCCTCACTTAAAATATTAAAGTAGTTTTCACACATTCATATTATATTGTTGAATAATTGTAAGTTCTTTTACAGTTTGCCTTTAGAGTTAGCTACATTTTTGAAGAAACTTAATGCGATTTTCCTTTGGTATTGACGTTTGTAACTTTGTTATGAAATTCAATAGATTTCTTGGAATGCGAGTACAATACTTTTGTTTATTTATACAATTCTAGTTTCAACACTATCTAAAAGTAGAAAATATTACTCTCTGTAGATAGATTAAATTGTATATAGCTTGGACATTCTAGATTGGTATTCATAATATTATGTTTATTAACGCCCCTGTAGTTAGATCTTTGTGTCGACTTGGTGGGTCGTGGGTTCGATTCCCACGTTGGAACAACTAAAACTGTTGTTTTAATGCGGGCTGATCACCTGATTGTCTGATAAGAAAGATGATCAATAATAAAGGCTTGTAAAATGTTTGTCCTACACCTGATCGCCAATCATGTCGATTATTGGTCCCACTGAGAGTAAAGGAGGAGAGAGAGTTTTTTATATTACGCACACACTTGGTCACTATTGTATATGTCGCAGTCATCTTATTGAATCTGGTTATTTAATTGAATCACTAGGCGGTTATATAATGGCGTCAAACAGCTCGTACAGATAGCAATGTGTTGATATATTTTTTGATTAATTTACTTTAATGTTCGTTTTATTAGTACTCATTCGGAAATTTCGAAGTTTAAAACTAAAATATTAAATGGCTGCCCTAGTCTCGGATTCTAATATTTGTTGGTAAAAACAGGATTCAATGAAAGCGCTAGTCATTCAATTAAATAGCGGATTTAATATGATGACTGCGACATATATATATAATAGATTTACAATTAATTTAAAGTCCAAGTTACGAGAATTGAGGTTTAGAATAGAGCGGAGAGAGATAAGTAAATAGATAAAAGAAGGAATAGAGCGGTAGTATGAATTAAATTTCCCTTTGCTTCCACTTTTCCGGCTGTAGCATACGAGGAGCAAGTTTTTTCATTAATATCCATCAGAATGTGTATGAAGTGCCAAGGCTGAGTTGTAACTGTCAGTGGGTTTGACCTTAAAACAGCTGTTTACTTTGTTTAGGGCCTTACTCTATAAACTGATACGGTTTTGATTCAAATTCGTTCGTGCCGCGTACTTCCTAATAAATGGACGTTTGTTTATTTTAATTGTCAGTCGATTGATATGGTAGGGACTACAAAAAGTCACGATGTAACGATTTTCTCTATCCATCAGGATAGAGAAAATCGTTACAACTAATCATAGTTTCAAAGCAAACTACCAAATAAACACCAAAAACCGTTGAGATCGAACTGATTCGGTTCTCGATTGTGTCGGGAGTAAGCTGACTTGGTTGGTTTAATTTATCTTTTTAACCGACTTCCAAAAAAGGAGGAGGTTTCTCAATTCGACCGTATATGTTTTTTTTATTTTTGTGCGTGGTGCGATTTCAACGGAATTCATCACCATTCACAACGGAAACTCGGCTTTATTAAGCTCGGCTTTATAAGCTCGGCTTTAGTAAACTCGGCTTTATTAAGCTCGGCTTTAGTAAACTCGGCTTTACTAAGCGAGCTTAATTAAGCTCGGCTTTATTAAGCTTGGCTCTAGTAAACTCGGCTTTATTAAGCTCGGCTTTATTAAGCTCGGCTTTAGTAAACTCGGCTTTATTAAGCTCGGCTTAATTAAGCTCGGCTTTATTAAGCTCGGCTTTATTAAGCTCGACTTTATTAAGCTCGGCTTCATTAAGCTCGGCTTTATTAAGCTCGGCTTCATTAAGCTCGGCTTTATTAAGCTCGGCTTTATTAAGCTCGGCTTTATTAAGCTTAAATTAAAAACAATTAAGTGCAATAGCAATAAAACCGACTCCAAAAGGTTAACTAAAAAGCCTTTTGTTACCTTTTGAAGTCGTTTTTTTTTGTATAAACTTATTTTTGTTAACTATATCATTGTAAAATGATAAAATAAGAGTTATTTCTAATAAAAAATATTTTTAATTCGATTTCGTAAATTATATATAGTGTGGAGACCAGTGCTTCTGTTCAATATTTTTTTATTATTTTATTATTATTATATAATATTATTATATGTTACTCGGGCTGTTATTGAGCTTATGACAGTACAAAAGCTCAAATCAAGAGCTTGGGGGCTACGAAAAATCTTTTTTTTAATGGAGAGTGACATTATCACCGTTTTTTTCGTTCGTCGGTTAAAATACCATGCCATCTCATTCATTGACAGGAAATACGAGAGGGATAACAATGACATGATATTTAACACGGCGTAAAGGTACAGTTGACTACTTAGTTAGCAATCAAAAATCATTAAACCCATTTGCAAACGTAGGAAATATGGTATCTACACTAATATTATAAAGAGAAAAGATTGTATTTTTGTATGTAACGACTTAACTCAAAAAGTACTGGACCAATTCTAATAATTCTTTTTTCATTAGAAAGCTACATTACCACTGAGTAACATAGGCTATATAAAATTCAATTGCTGTTCGTTAGTCTCGCTAAAACTCGAGATCAGCTGAACTGATTCGGCTATTTTTGGTCTGGAAATATTCGTGGAAGTCTAGGGAAGGTTTAAACGGCTTCCATGCTCACATAATGTATAAAACGACCCGGAAAATGTAAAACAGTACACGCTTAAGTGCTATTTACTTTTTTCCTTTTATACTTCTTTAGTAGCTAGTTATATAAAGCCCAGTGCACACGGGAGTATAATTAGTGCAATTAGGCAAAGCGTACACTACGAGTGAGTTCTCATGTCGACTTAAAAAGCGTTGACAATCGGTTTGAACTAAGTTAGAGCGTTCGTACTTTATACAAAATACTTTTTTAAGTTTAATTTAGCATTAAATTGCAACTTTTTTGATATAATATTTAGAATATTTTAAGTAACTAGATCCCGCTACTTCGTTCGTGTAAACCAAATCCCACTAGAATTGTACATTTTATTATAAAGATTTTATTTATTTATTAATTTTTTTTTGCTGTAAAAAGAAGCCTATGTGTCAATACCGCATGTGAACATACCAAATTTTATCTAAATCCGTTTTGTCGTTTTTGCGTAAAAGAGAAACAAACATACATCCACGCATACAAACTTTCGCAGTAGAATATTAGTAGTATAATAGGATTAGTGATCAAACATAGCGCTATAATATAAATTTGGATTTACAATTCTTGAAATAGAGTTTGCGACTTGTTTTTAAAAACGAACCTGAGACATAAGTAAAGCTGCTGCGTTAACAGTTTACGAGACTTAGGGCGTGTTTCACCAAGCAATGTTAAAATTAACGCCATGTTAAATATCATGTTATCCCTGTCGTATTTCCTGTCAATGAATGAGATAGCATGGTATTTTAACATGGCGTTAACTTTTAACATTGCTTGGTGAAACACGGCCTTAGTCCCGATTTAACACTTTTTTTTACTTTAACAGTGTAGTGTTAACGGCTTGTTCAAATATTTTTTCTTTCTCATTCATTGATAGCAATTACGAGAGGTACAAGATGATATTTAACGAAGGATTAACATTAACATTGCTTGGTGAAACACGCCCTAAACTTCGGTTTCTAGAAGGCTGATCAATTCGTAAATAAGCTAACATTTGACTTAACAAGCAATTTTGTACTCTCATTAGTGAACACCACTCGCAACGACTCACCTGCTACGTTTTTACCATTACTCAAATGTTAGCTGATCGATGATTTGATCAACCTTTCAGAAACCGGGGGATATTCAGCTTTCAATTTCAAATGTATTAGACAAAACTGTAACATGAGTCATCTAGTTGATATAATAATAATCTATACTTAATATTATAAAGCGGAAGAGTTTGTTTGTTTGTTTAAACGCGCTAATCTCAGGAACTACTGGTCCGATTTGAATTTTTTTTTTGTTGGATAGTCCGTTTACAGAGGAATGTCTTAGGCTATATAACATTACGCTGCGATCAATAAGAGCGAAGCGTCAGCGAGAAATGTTGCAAAAACGGGGAAAAGTATTCACATTTGGGGACTTTCGTTGCGTGCGCTGCATTAACGGTTTAAGTTACTCAAAAACCACGCGAACGAAGTCGCGGGCACAGCTAGTAATAATATAAATCTTCACAAAATAATAGGTATATTTTCCGAAAATCATGATCAGATAAATGAAAGCAACAGAGTTGATTGACCTATTTGATGATAGATCGGTTACCGAAAACGGACAGTCACGGCTCATTCATGGACGCGGATGAATATAAAGTAATATCACCATTGAAAACATTTTCCATTGAGGATTTTGGTTCATTTTTGAATGTGGCTTTTTATTAACCCCCGTCGAAAGTGGGGTATTAAGTTTGACGTGTCGGTGTGGAATCGTAGCTCTGAAACGGATAAATAAATAAATAAATCATTTATTCGACAAATTTAGACACCACATTACATACATTTTAGAAAAACCAATAGGAAATTAAAATTAAAATACACAGTTAGATTAAAAATAGTTTACAATCATAGTTGTAATTATTTAATGGATTTGGTCCTAGTTATTTATTTGAAAGCTGATGTGTTCTTAGGTATAATTTATCATCATAGGTTCACTCACTTCTTGAGTATTCAGGTGGTGTCTTAATTATTTTTGTACCTGACTACTACGAAGCCAATAGGGGAAAGATTATTGTATTTTATTATTGTATGTTTAATTTAGACCGCTAAGAGTTACTTTGTTTTTTCTCAAATACTTGTTTTTAAAACTATTGTAAACTAACATTTTACTACGAGGCTCTCATTTTTTATCTCACGTTAGCACATTGGTTATAAATGGAAAACCTGTTATTGGCTTTACTTTTGTAATTTACCAAGTTTGTAAAATTATTTGTATTATGCTGTTGGTTTTCATAATAAATAAATAAATAAATTATGGCAATTTATGTACGTACGATATTATTATGTATCATCTATCGTGGCGCCTACACTATGATGATAATGAAACAGGTATCAATAGATTCGTTATAATAGCCCGGGTGGCATATAATTTACGTTAGTTTTTTTAAATAAATACTGCTGGGTTAAAAATGTAACATTTGCTCCAGGACACGTGACCTGATCGGAAATTCCCCGTTTATTATAAATGCAGTTGTTATTTACTTCTTCACGGCGAGTAGTGCACTCAGCACAGACGATAGAAGACGATGATTCATTAGACCTTTATCACCTATTGCGCCTCCGTGGTCTAGTGGTTCTGAGCTTCGCTCTCGACCCGGAGGTCGTGAGTTCGATTCCCGCTTTAGAACAACAAATGATGTTGTTTTCAAATTTGGTTAGGACAATGCAGGCCGATCACCTGATTGTCTGACAAGAAAGATGATCCATGCGTCGGATGGGCATGTAAAGTGTCGGTCCTGCGCCTGTTCTCTCGCCAGTCGTGCTGGTTTACCGTCCCACTGGGTTATGAGAGTAAAAGGAAGAGAGAGTCTCTATGTGTATTGCGCACACACTTGGGCACTTTAAAGTAACTCCTGCGTATCTGGTTACAATGAAACTCCTGGTTACAATGAAATTGGCTACCGACCCTTTAGTACTATAGGCGATAATAGCACCGAAATCGAGAGCTATTAAAGGACCGTCTAGGCGTCTACTTTTTGCTGCAGATTGTTCTACCATACAAATATGACTCGATGAGCTCCGTAGCGCAGTGGTTGAGCGCGTTGGTGCTCGAACAAGAGGACGCGGGTTCGAATCCCGCCGAAAGAACATCAAGTCTTTAAAAAGTTCCTGGGTCAAGGATGTGTATTAAATTTGTGTATAATTTAATAAAAATCTTAAATATGTGAATAGTATAAAAGTATGATATTTCCGTTGTCTGGTACCTGTAACACAAGTTCTTCGGATACTTAGCACGGGGCCAGATTGACGTGGCGTCAAGCGTCCATACATATAATTATTATTATTATGACTAATCTTGTGACTGACTACGTACGACTAATTACGTGTGCGTTTTACAATTGAAATCGGTATTTTTTATTTGCCACCTACGAAAAGTCGGCCACATAAAGTATTTCGCGGGCAACCACCGATACTCCTCCTTCCATCAAGTAACTCCCGTTTTCCGCTGACTCAGCACGAGTTAATATCGATACTGGGCGTCATCTCGTTTATGGAAGACTTCATACGCAAGAACGCGTTTTCGCGAGCTCTATTCGCTCTCTTCCCAAATCCTTTGTGGAAGGCAAAAAGGCTGATAATAATCTAATATTATAAAGTGAAAGAGTTTCTTTGTTTCTTTAAGCTCGCTTATCTCAGGAACTACTGGTCCGATTTGAAAAATCGAAGCGTCAGTGAGAAATTTTGCAAAAACGGGGAACATTATTCACATTTGGGGACTTTCGTTGCGTGCGCTGCATAAACGGTTAAAGTCACGCGAACGAAGTCGCGGGCACAGCTAGTAATATCTATGGATACCTAACACCACGCCAATCTGGCCCCGTGCTAAGTAACCGAAGAACTGTGTCAGAGTATAAGAACTGTGTACAGGTGCAAAAACGGAAATAATATATTTGATATTTTTATACTATTACTATATTATATTATAGTACATAATAAACGTATTTAAGATTTTTATTATATTATAACAAAAATTATTTAAGAAATGTTTTGATCTATTGAGTTCGTTATGTTATTAAATTTAAAATCATAACATACGAATAAAATATAACAAACCATTAATATGTCATTTGAGCCTACTTGGTCTTTATAGGTAGTTCAAAATGTCGGGTCTTTCTAGTGTTAATGTATAAGTAATAAATCGATAACACTAGAAAACTTTTTGTTCCTTCGGCGGGATTCGAACCTGTGATCTTAACCACTGCGATGAAATGAGCAATATGATGATGAATTATAGGTAAGAACACTCTTGAGCACGTCAGCTTCAAAAAAGGGGATTATAACCCCCCATTTTAGGAGGGGTCAAAACGGAAAGGTCCAGGTGCGAAACGTCCTATTATTATTGCCAATTCGGGGGTTTGCTAGCAATTATTTTTTTTGTAATATTCATGTCGTTTAATACTTTGTATACAGTGTGTAAAAAGAAGGATAACAACTACAACTTTCAGATACGATTATACTACGTGTCCTCATTTCGGAAAAGTACTTATTTTTTTGTCAAAACCTTAAATTTTTTTTTACTTTTTACCATTTATTGTTTGTCTCAAGAATAACGAAAAATAAAAAAAAAATGTAAAAATATACATTTCTAGAATGAGAAAAGGTAGTATAATCATATCCCAAAGTTATAGTGACTGTTTTTTTTACACCCGTTATAATACAAGTTGGTATCAATTTGTATGAGTTAATTGGCAATCACTCACCGTGAGTTAATTAAGGTTCGGTGTCACTGTACGCGCCTCGGTCACCCCGGCTTTATCATCTCTGTACCGTTTAAACGGGGCTTAGCACGGTATCATATTTCAGTGTTGCCACGTATATTAAACGACAGTTAAACAAATAATGAGTATCTATTGTAAATAAAATTGTAATGAATTACTTTAATCACAACGTACAAAACATCCAATTAAGGTGTGCCACATAGTCCACTCAAATTAGCTTCAAAAATAGGGGTAAGGTTACATTAATTCGCACCTCGCTGAAAAATTGCATGATGAATATTTTCGTCTTACCTATTTTCATGATAAAACTTACCGTTTTGCTGGAAAACTCAAAAAACCAATTTTCGCACCATTTGACCTTGAATAACTTTTTTCCACACTTGGGATTGATGTGGATAATTGACAAATTGTGTGTAATAGGGTTCCCAACATTCATGACTTAGCTAGGTGCGAATTAATGTAACCTTGAATGTCTGTTTTGACTGGACTAATTACAGTTACGATCAGATTATGAAACAGCCCTTTACTGAAAAAGTTTATTTTTAGTAATCAGTATAAATGACGAAAATATATGTTGAGGATAGTTTTAAGGTTATAGAACCCATCAAAACATAACCAGTATATTGCCTATGTAATGTGATAATTGATATGAGATTAGATGTTAAACAGTTTTTAAAACAGTCCAGAATAACAGTCTAAGTCCACTAAACTTTATAGGATAAGAAAAGGATAATAAAATATACCGCAGATAACGAATGAATATCGTCCAGGATAACAAACTCTTGATATCAATCTGGACCAGATTGATATCAAGAGTTTTTTATCCAGTATAAAGCTTTTGTATATAGTGTGTAAAAAGAACAGTCCCTATAACTTTGAGATACGATTATACTGTTCTCATGTTTAAAATATATTTTATTACCAAAAAGGAAAAAAAAAAATTTACTTTTTACGATTTTTTATTTTTTTGTAGCAAGAATAAAGAAAAAGAAAAAATTGTTAAAAAATACATTTCTAGAATGAGAACAGGCAGTATAATCATATCCCAAAGTTATAGTTATTGTTTTTTTTACACCCGTTATAACAAATAAACGGAAAATATTAGCTAGTTCACAAAGAGCATACAATTTCCCACCTGTCAATAGTCGGCGAGCTGTCAGAGGTCGAGAATTGATTTCCGTGCGATTTAATAGCACGGGCTCTCGGACTGGGTTTGCTTCTATCATTAGCCGTCAAAGGGAATGTTTAGAAATAATGAGCTATTAACAGTATAGTTTTGTAACCCGCAGCCAAATACAAATGTGAGCTTGGTAAAGCAAAAATTGAAGCTTGACTACAACAAAATAACTACATGAGTAGATGATTATTGTACAGGGTATAAAAAGAACAGTCACTATAACTTTGAGATATTACACTACCATTCCTGAGTATCAAAAAAATATTTTTTTTTTGTCAAAAATGTATCATATTTTTTTTAAATTACCATTTCTTATTTTTTTGTCGCAAGAAGAACGAAAAAACTAAAAAAAAATACATTTCTAGAATGAGAAAAGGTAGTATAATGATATTCCAAAGTTATAGTGACTCCTCTTTTTACACCCGTTATTTTATAAACAACTTAATAAAATAAAAAATAATAGTTTTTATTTAGGTGGGCCAGTACTGTCGTTCAAGAAAATAAAATTTGTCCAGTTCTACCGCAATGGACCTACTCTTGTATAAATCGATATTGGAATAGCATTTGAATTTGACAGTTCGTCACGACACCAGCGCCAATGCGGTTTAAAATTGAGTGTCAAGTTTATGGAACTATTGCATTCTAAAGTAATCGGTATTGTCAAAGTCAAAAATTTTCATTCCAAATGAATTTTACATAAATGATTTAATATGCTATAAATGCTTTTTACCAAAAGATGGAAAATGTATCTTTAAAAAAAAAAAAAAACTATGTTAACACATAAAATGGTCAATAATTAAACTAAATTATAACAAGTAGGTATTTAGTATATGTAGGAAGCCTTGAAGGGGGCATTTTTTCACCAATGCTTCCATTCATAAAATCACTAACTTTTTAGTATGCTTTTACACACAAACGTTTTTGACTACTTAAACTTATTGTTCGAAGAGTTTTTTTTCCAAGAGCAGCACACGACAACATTAGAATCGGTTTGATCTAGCATCGGAATTGAAATTAGTTTCGAGAGTGAACCAGCGTGGAGGATAATATTGATTCTGGATGTAATAAATTCCGGATTAAACTGGTGCGGGTCAACCCGATATGTGAGTGGGTGACTTAATCCCTGACGACATACACACTTCGTCGGTATTTATTTGAATGAACACTTCATATTCAACAGAAAGTTTGGATGAAATATTAAAAAAATATATATTTCATTTATAATCTACACTAATATTATAAAGAGGAAAGATTTGTATTTTTGTATGTAACGACTTATTTTAAAAAGTACTGGACCGATTTTAATAATTCTTTTTTCATTAGAAAGCTACATTACCACTGAATAGCATAGGCTATATAAAAATCAATTGCTGTTCGTTAGTCTCGCCAAAACTCGAGATCAGCTGAACTGATTCGGCTATTTTTGGTCTTGAAATATTCGTGGAAGTCCTGGGAAGGTTTACACGGTTTCCATGCTCAACAAAGTGGGCACGGGTCAGCTAGTCATATTATAAAAATATTTCAAAAATGCTACTGGCGTTATATAGAGGCTTAAGTTATATTATACAAGTTGACAACAATTAGTAAGTTTTCTGGAATGGCACTTAAACTTTAGTAATGAGGTCGCAAGTGTCGCGGGAAGCGCCCTGAACATTCCGACACTTAAAACTACAACTGCGAACAATAAAGTTCTTTACATTATTATATTTATTAATAACAGATGTCGACCCACGGTCCGAATTTCAAAATTTAAATTTAAAGTTACAACTTACATTTGGAATACGAAACAAATTTTTGAATTTGGAATAGCAGTACAATTCTTTAAGTGATCGGTTGAGGCTGTGGTCGTCGCTATGATCACGAATGGTCGGCTGCGATATTTGTCAATAGTGTAAAAACTAATCTTGGAGAATACCAATCCAGCCTTCATCGCTGTCACAGCTGTTAGAATCTTGGCTGTTCGATTTTTGCGCTTAGAGAATTGCATTGCAGAATGCCATTGATTTTGGACGCACGCTGTTCTTTCCAGATTCTTCGTTTGTTGTTAAACTCGATGATTGTCAAGGGTCATTACCCATTCGATTTTATTATTATTGAATAAGCTATAGTTTTGTACATGTCTGTCAATGGTGTGTGTATATATTTTATTAGTGACACATATATATCACATAAAGTCTCTCCTCCCCAGATTTACACGTTTTATCAAAGATATACAGTGCGCTTAGTAGCTAAGTCACAGTGACAAAAGTGGCGCCTATTTACTTTTCAAGTAATTTTGGCTATAACGGGTGTAAAAAGAGCAGTCACTATAACTTTGGGATATGATTATACAACCTTTTCTCATTCTAGAAATGTATTATTTTATCTTTTGTTTTACAAAAAAAAAAAAAAATTGCTTTATTGTTATTTTTGCGACAAAAAAATAAGAAATGGTGAAAAGTAAAATAATTTTTTTTTGGTTTTTGACAAAAAAAATATAAAAAAAATACATTTCCAAAATGAGGAAAGGTAGTATAATCGTATCGCAAAGTTATAGTGACTGCTCTTTTTACACACTGTATGTATTTTAAGGATGATGATAGCTCAGTGTACATCGGACGTTATAAAACAGAGCATTAGTGAGAAGTTGCGATGAAATCTGCTGATGAGTTCGCAGTAGTTAGAAGTTGTAAGCTAACTTCGTCTGCTAGTTTGAACGGCAAATGAACTGGACTAGTCATCATCAGTAGTTCGTGGCGTGTTGATTTTTTGTCGACACAATGTTAGGCGACATGATAATAAAGACAAAATTGTCATGTTGGCTTGCATTGGTAAGACCAAAAGAATGCCTGGATTTTTTTGACAACACATGAATGTTGAATTTAATCCTTTATTAAATATCATGTTTAGACTACAAGCCCATGAGCAAAACTAAACTGTGAAATGATCCAACGTCAATAACGCTTCGAAGAATGTAACTACCTATATATAATAACTAAAAGCGAATGCAACAACAACTGGAACAGACGCAGGTACATAGAGTTCCAAAATCATTAGCCTTCCTTTTGGCTACTTCCTTTTCCTATAATTTTAAATTATCAATGTGACGGAGAAACTCAATATAACGGGTGTAAAAAGGACAGTAATTATTACTTATTACTTTTCTAGAAATGAATTTTTGAATAAAAAAAGATTGGCAGGTTTTTTATTCTATTATAAACTAGCTGTGCCCGCGACTTCATTCACGTGGTTTTTGAGTGACTTAAACCGTTTATGCAGCGCACGCAACGAAATTCTCCAAATGTGAATAATATTCCCCGTTTTTGCAACATTTCTCACTGACGCGTCGCTCCTATTGGTCGCAGCGTAATAATAAATAGCCTAAAGCCTTCCTCTATAAATGGACTATCCAACAAAAAAAGAATTTTTCAAGTCAGACCAGTAGTTCCTAAGATTAGCGCATTTAAACAAACAAACAAACTCTTCCGCTTTATAATATTAGTATAGATTACGTCTACAGTGAGGTCTACCTAATACTTACAGATACGTATAAGAATAAGCATAAGAAAGATACACTCTATAGGTTTAAGTTCTATAAAGTTAAATTACACAATTTTGATACACAATACATAAATCGTGTAATATCCGATAACACTACTGATTTCAATGGGGTTGTATGAAAAGAGCGGCTCGACCGTAACACCGCATTAAATATTATCTGAACCAATTTATGTTCAAACGGAATTTCAATATTAATATGAAATTGTAGAGTATTATCCGATAAAGAGATCAAAATTATATTTATGACAAAATTAAATGAAATATTTACAGAAGAGTGTAATTTATTATATAGGTATAAATAATAGGTTGGTCAGATTTAGTTTCGGTACAATTTAAATATTTAGACAGTTTTTTTTTTTAAATTAATTTAGAGAATTTAATATTCAAATAATATTGAAATCGGCTGCAGTGCCATAGAGAGAGCAATGGTTTTTTTTTTATTTTAACTTATTCCTAATTAATTAGATCTTATATTGGGTGTGTAGTAAAGCTTGTGCCAAATATTTTATACATAGTTGATTTTGCAAAACATTTACTGACACATTCAAGGAAAAGATACTGAATGAATCACGCTCCATACAAGTCTGGGCCACAAATTTAAGTAGCCGGCTACTTGTTCTCGTATCCCAAAATTACCCTTATCCTTTTATGAACTTAAAGTATAAAAATAACCATATAAATTAGTTGTACCACACCCAACAGTACTAGGAACGCATGAGTTTCAAGGACATACGTCAATGCTCTATCTCTGTATTGATAACTTGGCAGCGGTCCAAAGTACCACGTGGGTCACAACTAGACTTAGGGGCGACTTCGGACTTGGCAGAACACTCACTTAGGTAACTCCTCTGTAATCCAGTGGTGGGTTTGCAAAGTCGTGGGGTCAATTCCGAAAATAATAAAAAGTTAGGAGGTAGTAAATTGGCTTAGCGGGACCTGAGAGAGAAAAGTACAGCAAAGTTAAAGAAACTTATAGTGAGTTCTTATTAATTTTCTAGACTTACCTTACGCCTCCGTGGTCGAGTGGTTCAGAGGTTCGTTCTCGACCCGGAGGTCGTAGGTTCGATTCCCGCGTAGGAACAACAAAAAAAATTGTTTTCAAGTTTGGTTAGGACAATGCAGGCTGAACACCTAATTGTCTGACAAGAAAGATGATCCATGCGATGGGCATGTTAAAAGTCAGCCCTGATACCCACATTGATTGGAATTACGAGAGGAATAACATGATATTTAACGAAGGATTAACTTTAACATTGATTGGTGTATAATAAAATATCATGTTATCCCTCTCTTTTATTTTAATTTCTATCAATTAATGAGAAGGCATGATGATTTAACACGCCGATAACACTAACAAGCGTCGTAAGCACTAACATGAAATCGGGACTTAAACTTCTGTTAGAATTTACAGAAAGTTTAAAATCCAAACCCTTTCTGAAGATGCCACGTAAAAAACACGCAACAATCATAGGACGAAGGATCGTATTCTCACGAGCCCTGATCTACAGCCCTTTGTAATTTCATAGTTCCGTTTGGGACAGCTCCTAGGGCGAAGGGCGAGGGAGGGATCGGACGCGCACCGGTTACCAATATGGCCCTACCTATAACAAATGTTACAACTTTCAGATTAGTTTTTTTTGTTGTATACAATATATTTTATCCGACCTTTGAAAGCCTAAGGGAGGATAATCATATTTTGTGTTTGTCTTGCCTAAACTAGTGATCCAATTGTAATGAAAGATTTGTAATAATAGTCCGGGTAACTAGGTTATTGCATTGACGTTGTTACAATACTATAATATTATAGACAATAAACATAACTTTTATTTACACTTATCTACTTTAACTGACTGTTAATTTGACGACCTCTGTAGCGCAGTAGTTGAGGGCGT
Source organism: Celastrina argiolus (assembly GCA_905187575.2). NCBI lineage: Eukaryota > Metazoa > Arthropoda > Insecta > Lepidoptera > Lycaenidae > Celastrina > Celastrina argiolus. Next base: position 3,109,082 of record LR994590.1, on the reverse strand, counting down.
TGGTGCTAGAGCAAGTGTTCCTGGGTCATGGGTGTGTATTAAATTTGTGTATAATATAATAAAAATCTTAAATATGTGTATAGTATAAAAGTAAATATATTTCCATTGTCTGTAACACAAGTTCTTCGGATACTTAGCTCAGGGCCATATCGACGTGGTGTGAAGCGTCCATAGATAATAATTATTATTATAAGTGATATAAACGAAATTGGTCGTGTTATTAAAAAAAATCTACGAAAAACGTAATAAAGTGTATTAAAAATGTTATTATTGTGAACATGAATTTCCATCTAGAACCAACAGTAAATTTCAATCATTGATACATCATACATATTATAGGTATTGCCTTCTATATTCATGATTGTAAATACCAAACGTAAATTGTAGGTAACGGGAAATAATAGGTGACAACTGCGTATTCGTAACGTTATCAAATGTCAAATGTGGCTGGCGCTGTCTTGATTTTCGCTCGATAACGATTCGATAACTTTACGAATAGCAGTCAATTGTTTCTGCTCACCCCACATTTAGTTGAAAGGATTACAAGCACCCATTTTGACAAACTTTCTCATTTGTAAAAGTAATATTATAGCATATTGATTGAGAAATTACAGTAGTATATACAGGTTGTTTCATGGTTCATATAGTGTGAAGAGAAGGACGCGTAAAGCACTTTTTATTTTGGCATCTAATATAAATTATTTACCATAACGTGACAAATCACGATTAAAGATTTCCATAAAAGTTAGGTGGTTAGGACAATGCAGGATGATCACCTGATTGTCTGATAAGTAAGATGATTCATGTACGATGAGCGTGGAAAAAGTCGGTCCTGCGTATGTTCTGTTGCCAGTCGTGTCAGTTAACCGTCCCACTGGGTTATGAGAGAAGAGAGTGTCTTGTGTATTGCGCACACACTTGGGTATTATAAAATGTCTGTAGCTGGCCTGGTTTTAACGAAATTGGTTACTGACACAGAGATCGGTAAACTATAAGAAACAAGCATACTCCAGAAAATTCAATATGGAGAATACTTCCCGCTGTCAGTTTGTCTGTCATCCAATTACGCACAGGTGTTGCCTGACAGGTCGGGGTAGGGTAAACGACTAAACGGGGTTACGTTTTTGTGACGTGCCTTCCAACTTTTGCATAATATTATCATAACCAGCTGTAGCTGTAAGTTTAACGTGAAAACCTAATATCGTGTGGGAACCAAAAATTTTAGAATTAAACTTCTGTATCGGCGTATGTGAGAAATTTAAATCGTCATGTTATTCTGTTATGCGCCATGTTTGTTTCTAAGGCACATTTTCTGCTTTTTTAAGCTATTGCATAGCTTCTATCGCGGGTCTTCAGCGTGGACTCCGAATCCAGAAATTCCGTAACGAAAATAACCTAACACCTCCCACTGCGACCGGCACAGCGGAGATACTTTTTATTGCCATCTATCGATGAATAGCAGAACTTTTTATGACTTTTTTGAAATACCCGCTTGTCTTTTTAGTTCAGCAACTCGCCTCTAGGTGGCATTGGTTGTATCGGATAAGTTGATAAAAATTCAATGCAATAGCTTTACCGCGGCAGTTCCCGAGTGCCACACGTCTTTTTATTTAAAGTCAGTTATTTGTTACATAAAAATTACCAACAAAAGAATTAAAGATGATGATACATTTGAAAATTCAACGCAACACAATAATCCACGCAAAATATTAGCGAAAATAAAATCTCACAAAAGTACGGTGAATTGTAACAATACAAATACACGGGAAGTCTCCGTTACGTAACACCGGGTCTCGTGACACGGAATTACAACTGATGGATTGTTCACTCGAGGGGTTGGAGAATGAACCTTATGACAATGTACTAGAGTCCATTGTGTTTCAAGATGACTCGTCTTGGCGCTTTGGCTAAATGTGGGCTTGACAGAAGAGCTCTCGACGTCTCAATTTGTTTTATTTTTCCAACCACTGAAAGGTTGAGGACTTCTGACTTTGTTATGCCCACTCAACACGCGATACATTTTAATAACATGTTTACCCGACTACGGTTAAGCTAAAAAGAGGGATTTTGGAAGTTTATGAATAGAATAGTATAATGCCCCCCACACCTATTTCAGTGACGGTAGCCGGTTTCCTTAAAACCAGGCCAGCTATTCAGGAGTTCTTTATAGTGCCCAAGTGTGTGCGCACATGTACAAGCAATCTCTTCCATCACTCTCGTAGCCCAGTGGGACAAATAACAAAACGATTGGCGGGAGATCAGGCGCAAGACCGACCTTTTACATGCCCATCAGACCCATGGATCTTTCTTGTCAGACAAACAGGTGTTTAATCATGGTCCTAATCAAACTTGAAAACAACATTTTTTTGTTGTTCCAACCCGGGAATCAAATTCACGACCTCCGGTCGAAAGGAAAGCTATACCACTAAACCACGGAGGCGTTCAATATAATAATTAATAGAATAGTTACTTTATTTGCATTGAATCCCTTGATTTGCCCGTAGCGTCTAAATAAGCGAAACAGAATTAATTACGAAAAGGTAATTAATTCTATGTATGTTTGATCAACCGTAGCACCTAAACTGCTTATCTGGAAGGTGTTAATAAATTCCTAACAATAGCCCGCGTAACATGAGCTATATAATTTACGTGTTTTAGTTAAGGTTGTATATAGGTTTCTGTAGATATGAAATCATAACTTTGCCTACAAAGTACACCCTTATGTATTTATTTCCAGGTTATTCCCACAAATAGACGTTGTTTTGTCTATCAAATAGGTTCTCAAGTAGATGTTGTGATCGCAATTCTTGAAGACGAGATTAAGATTGGTTTATCGATACGGGCCTAAGACGTTAAGAGGAAACACAACGTCTATTTTCCATACAGATGTAGGGTATGCGTGATCCCTGATTCCTACAGGCTGTATAATGCCGCTAGAGTAACAATTTTTTTCCTAAATATATGTATATTATTTGTACGTCCCTATATATTCCTTTTTTTATTAAATTAATTATTTAAGGAGATATAGACGTTCAAAAATAAAAAATAAAAGTTACCAGTCTTTTTGCTGTGTTCGAACATCCAGGAAAAAAATTTGACTGCATTATACAATAAAATCAAAACAAAGGAACCTAGCTCAAGTCTTTTTTAGTTTATAATGAAAAAATATCTAAATCGGTTAAATTTTGTAGGAGGAAACGGGGGTCCCCCAGACGTCGATTTCTTGTACTTTTAACAGGTAATTTCAGTTCGTGCTGCAGTTGTCTCTATCGCGCTAGTGCTGACTAGCTAGGGCACTGCGAGACAGCAATATATTTTATAAATACTATTTTGTATTTCTCTCTACCGTGTCGCTTCCTTGGTCTAGTGGTTCAGAGCTTCGCTCCCGATCCGGAGGTCGTGGGTTCGATTCCCGCGTCGGAACAACAAAAAATGTTGTTTTCAGGTTTGGTTAGGACAATGCAGGCTGATCACCTGATTGTCTGACAAGAAAGATGATCCATGCGTCGGATGGGCATGTAAAAAGTCGGTCCTGCGCCTGTTATCTGGGTTTTGAGAGTAAAAGGAAGAGAGAGTGCTTCTGTGTGTTGCGCACAGACTTGGGCACTATAAAATAACTCCTGCGTAGCTGGCCTGGTTTCAATGAAATCGGCTACCGACACCGTAATCGGTGAGGGGAGCTATTATTATTATTACTACCGTGGAGTTTCCTCTAAACCCCAATTAATGTTTATTTACAATACAATATATCTCTAATCTCTATTTCCATGTATTATCATATAATCTCTATCGGAAATATCTTTATTATTACAACATTAATAAGAAAAGCATCGCATTTTAATTAACGAGTGTTATAAGAAATATTTCTCGGAACATTTCCGCGAGGGAAAACACTTATCGTCAGCTGTTCTAACACGAAAACTTCATATACGCTTGTACACTTACCTATACTCTGAGTTCGTAAGATATCGAGCATGTTAAATAATACTGGGGCCTTACTCTCTAAACTTATTTGATTTTGATGTAGATACGATCATGCCGCGAACTTCCTAATACATTGACAATTGTTTATTTTGATTCTCAGTCGATCGATATGGTCGGGAGTACAAAACGTTACGATCTAACAATTTTCTTAATCCTGATCAGTTTCAAAGTAATTCATCAAATAAAATACGAAAAACCACTGATATCGAACGGATTCGGTACTCGATTGTGTCGGGAGTAGGCCCGCAGATTGTTTTCTGATCAAATTTACAATACAAATATTTAACGCACAATGTTTGTAAAATTTACCAAAATAGCATTTCTGTAAATACAGCCACAACTAGTTAAAGCTCTATTTGCACAAATATGCAGCTTTAACACAGTAAAAATATATATAGTGATATACAGGGTGTAAAAAGAGCAGTCACTATAACTTCGTGGGGTAATAACCAGGCAAGAGATATATCCATTGGTACTAGTCATTTACATTTAATCCACTTTTTAAAAAAATTTAAAATTTCAATACGCAATGTACAACGTGCACAACATAGCGATCAGCTGATTACGCTGAGAGGTCAATAGCACGCGTAAGACGTTCATTACGTACTAGTGCAAAAATTATAAAATTTAAGAATTTAATGCAGAACGTTGTTCCAAACAGTTCAGCCTTGCGACCAAAAATAATAAATTGCAAAAAAAAATTTTTTTTTGAAAAAATTAATAATGAAAAAAAATCATTTCTAGAATGAGAAAAGGTCCTTTATTCATACCCCAAAGTAATAGTGACTGCTCTTGTTACACCCTGTATATATATGTGTCCCACGGTTCATATATTAAGCCGAATATAGTGTGAAGAGAATGACTCGTAAAGCATTTTTTCTTTTGGCACCTCATATAAATTACTTAAGCTATAAAAATACAAAGGTCTAAAATGACTACAAGGAGTGAATCTTACTATTGGCTCGCGGGTTCCTAGTCTATACACTCGAACGCACTGGTCGTTGACCTAACACCTTTCCAGGGTTGAAATTCATCTGTTTTGTCACTTTCATGGAGATCTTTAGTCGCGATTTGTCGCATTATAATAAGTTCCATTTTTGCATGTTATTTGAGGTGCCGTAAAAAAATTCTCTACGCGTCCTTCTCTTCACACTATATTCTACTCGATATATGAACCATGACACACGCTGAATAACAAATTTCATTACAATAACAATAATAATAATATATCATTTATTTCCATTTAAGTTATTACACCACCCAATACACGTACAGAAAACATAAACAAAATCATAAAATTAAGGAAGTAAAAAATTTAAAAAACAAAGCATATTCTCTTAAAAATAATAACAAAAAAACTAAATAAAATAATAATTTGGCAGTGAAATGCCCAAAAACAGAAAAGGATATCACTCAGGATATGACAGCGACAGTCGCCGCCGTCCCTGGTCTTCCGTGATACCCTACAACTCGTTCAATAGTTTTTGTGAGACATAATAAAAAACATCCATCCTCACTTTGCACATTCATAACAGTAGTAGATTATAAGAATCTTATATTGATTGTAAATATGTAATTAAGTTTATTTCGTATTCGTTATCAAGATGTCATCGCTATTATCACTAACGAAGTAGTTCGAAAACAAAGTGTTTGGGATGTCAATAAGCTTCGCAATGTGACACGCGAATTCGCTTGTCATTTAGTGCAGCTTATGTCAAATCTCATAAATTTTGTTTTCGAACTTCGTAAGTGTTAATACCGATGGCATCTTCAATAAGGCCCCTGGTGACACAGGAGTTACAGTGATGGAATGTGTATCATTTGCCCGTTAATAAAATACCCGAGTTATTTGTGAGTTACATAAAAGTTACCGACAAAACAATAAAAGAAGATCAATGACCGGTAAAGAAACTCTTAAGTGCTACTTAAATTAAGAGGTTCCCCACTTGACATGTCTACCTCGGAAATTACTAAGGAAGAATACACAAAATTATAGATTGATAAAGAAAATTTGTCCTGTATTTATATTAGTAGTCTTTTTGTTGACTTTCAGAAAATAGCTTGTTGGGCATTTGGAAATAAAATATTTCGAATTTAAATTTTGAATATTAAGTAGCTATCTGTCAGTATATCATTTATGTGTATCCAACATTCATTTCTACGGTGGTTTTTCTCCACGAGCATAAGGCTAAGTCCGTGTTTTATCACTGGTCGCCGTGAAAAAGGCAACTACAATATTGTGGCATCGGAACAATGCCCCTTGTGGCAAACATTAGTATTTCAATGTCATATAAATTGCAGTTTTTTTTCTTCACGGCAATTTGTGACTCGCACGTAGCTCAGCAGCATGTCTCTGTCAAGTCAGCGTCCCGTGATGTGGGAGCCTCTTAACTTTAAGTAAAGTTTGAGTTCTTACTTTGCAGAGTTATAAAAGTAACAATAAGTGTCAGCAACGACCACGGCAATAAATATACACAAATTATACGTGTGTTTTATAATTAATATCAATTTTATGTCAATTCGTAATAATCTGTGATTTTAAACGTTATACACGAAATTTACACCAAACCGAGAATATACGAGGTTTTACACAGGAGTGTTTTACACGAGAGAAAGAAAGAGATAAAGAGAGAGTTTACAAACGAAGTCACAAGATGGCGTTTGCTGCGGCGCGAATGATTCTGAAAGACAAAAGACGGAAGGCGTCAAAAGAGGACTTCAGGGACCCAAGGAGTAGAAGCAAGGTATTACTTTTCATTATATAAGGCCTACTTGTGTCAGTCTGGGTTAAATAATAAAAACCTGGAGTTAGTTTGCGTTTCCACTGACGCGGAACGGGGTGGAGAGGAGCTTAGCGGTTAGCCAAATTGACCAATCATAATGCTGTTTCCATGGAAACGAAGCGGAGATTTCGAGCATAGTGATTGGTCAATTCGGGCAATGCAAGCTCCTCTCCGCCCCGTTCTGCATCAGTGGAAACGTAGCCTTAGCATCTTGATGTATGGATGATAATCTAATTCTGCGTATATAACAAATGCAGACTAGCGCAAGTGAGCCTACAAGTCGCAAATTATTTAAAAATAGTAACAATAAAAAAATTATTGAATCAAATTGAAAAATAGAATTGTCCTTAAAATTAATTGACTAAAATATTTATCCCTAAACTCATGTTAAAAATCCATGAAATCATAATAATTACTTACTTATCAATTCCCTTAGAGCATTATTTGATTTTTCCATGTGCGAAGTGGGAGTTTTTGTCACTGAGCACCGTGAGAAAATTGACTACAATAGATAAGGCATCAAAACAACACCATATTAATTCTAGTTACCTTCCTCAACTTTCTTTAGCGCACATAATTACAAATCGCACATACTATCAATTCAATAGCGGAATTAGATTAAATCAATACTAGTAAATAAAACCCCTAAAAAGTAATTCTGAAATATGCTTCTCCCTAATTTCGGGGAAAACTCAAAATTTGGTAACACTGAATTAAAGATTAACCATAATTTATTTATTTGTAAGCGAATTTTTAAACGCTAGTTACAGGTAAGAGAATTCTAAGTCACAAGCACTGCTGGGCGGAATACAAGTAGCACGTGACTTGTGACCCTCTTAACTTTAACAAGCGTTTAAGTGTACCGCCGCCGTCAAAAAAGGGATGAATATTATAATAATCATTACTTATACCATGCAAAATCAATTAAATATTTTGGCATATTAAATTAATAATATGTCACACTGCTTAATTAACACAATTATTGCAAAGACGTTTAGGATAAAAAGGAAATAAAATGATTGCGCTCTTTAATGAGACCATTAACCTCACAGAAACAGCTGAATTGAAAAAAAACATAGAAGAAAAATTCCTCCATTTTTATTCCAAATAAATTTTTTGGCCTAAACGTTTTTACATAAGCAGTATACAATATGTTTATGTTCAAAATATATTATGTGCAACTCTTCCACCCGGTTTCTGAAAGGCTGATCAAATTGATCAATTGATCAAATCAGCTAATCTGAACGCTCATTGGTGAAAACAGTGACTGCGAAGTGATGATCACCAATCAGCGTTAAGATTAGCTGATTTGATCAATTGATCAATTTTATCAATTGATCAATTTGATCAATCTTTCAAAAGCCGGGTGTGAGTGTCTTACAATTATTAAACAGGAATTACAAGCATGAAAAGGAAGAAAATCTGAAGCTATTTTTCACAGGATGGAGGCTTATGGTGGTTAAGAAATTAAACCAGAGATTAACCATCTCTTGGAAAAATTGGATTAATGAATTGGCCTGTTTGAGATTATATTATCATTATACGTTACTGTTAAATACTTAATATTATCTTAGACAAAGTATGTGTTATTCAAACACACCTATTCCGGGGCGTAGCACCTGGGGGCCTACTCAAGATGCCATCGCTAATTATCGCTTACAAAGTTCGATAACAAAGTGTGTTGACATATATGGTACGCTAAATGACATGCCAAATCGCGATCAATTAGCGTACCTTATGTCAAATCCCATACACTTTGTTATCGAACTTTGTAAGCGATAATTAGCGATGGCATCTTGAGTAGGCCCCCTGTTATTTGAGAACGACGTAGTAGTAACTATAATATCGATAAATAAAATGCTACTATTATACGTTTTCTCACATCAAAAGTTTAAATAAGGCTTTTGCCGCTTATTCCAGTACTAAACTAAAAAAAACAATAATATAACCACCCAAACCTACTAGGTCCCCTTCGGTACGGGAAGTACACTTAAGACGCGGTTGTATTATATTTCCCGTGGCTGTGTCTGTGCCGGTTCTGTCGGAGTACCGCCGAATTTAGTGGGTATGGCTGCGTCCACTTACCTTCTTAACGGACGCAGCCCCACATACCCGTGGTAGAAATCCCCATCTACCACGGGATGCGGCCAGTAGCATTTATCGGCAAGAAAAAGTCCCCACAACGCTCGAGTAAGTACACATATAACATTCTGGACTCCCCCACTGAAATAACTAAATGATAAAGTTTGAATCATATTAAAGTTTGAATATTAGTTAATTGACCATCAACTTTACGTAGACAAACTGCGATTTGCAAGCATGATAAAATAATGAAATCATCGATGTAAATTCGAACGTTGAGTTGAAAATGTTTACCGCGTTTTATCGGCGGCCATTAAAGTATCTTTACATTTTGCTCGGATATTGCTCATTAGCGCAAAGTTAGGTGTGTGGGCCGCGTGTTACACCGTCGCGAACAATGATCTACCGGTTGCAATAACCTATCTATTGTTATAGAACTGAAAGCGATCGCCGTCTACTGTAAACTTTTAATATCTTTAGGTATTTTTTTATTTATATACCAGAAGATACACCTTTTTTTTTCGTCTATTTTAATAGAAAAAGCTTATACAATCTAATATTACGCACTAAAAAACTACGTACGGTTTAACAACAAGTGCTCGTTAAAAGTTTACATCATATTATAAATAATGTTATTATAACTGCTTACTTACAGTAACAGTTATTTATAAATACACAATTGGCTCTTCAGTTTAGTAGTTTCACATTAATTGTCTTTACATTACGACCTGCGTTTTGAAAAGCCGTAATTACAAACCACAATATTATTAAATAATTCGTCCACAATTATGTTTCGTCAGTTAAATAATTATGTTGTGACATATTATTCGGGAATTAATTTAAAATTAGAGCTAAATTTAGACCGGTTGAGATGTCGGCTAAACTTTGCAATATTGTGACTTCAAAAACTTGAAAATTTTAGTACTCTATATTTTGCTAATTGCCAACGACAATGCAATCGACATTTAAAGGTTACAAATACGTAATTTTTTAATTGTTTCAGTAGATCAAGCAGCAACATTTGATTATCGCATATTAGTAACATTACCGAATTCGTCATCTGAATTACCAAATTTTCATACTTTCATCTTTCGGTAACGTCACGGATACGTAACAATAAATTATTGTATGCAAACCCCACTCAACACCCAACAGTAATTGATAACGGTGTAAACGCCGCCATATTTAAAGATAAGTTAACGAGTTCGTTTAATGAGATTGCTGGATGTTTGTGTCCATTTTGTGACGTCACTCAACGTGACATTTTGTGACATCACTCGACACGGATAGGGCGTTATTAAAAACAAATTAGGGCACACTTTCCGGGTGAGAAATCGCGAAAAGGAATACTGTTACTTGAGGAATCAGAACATACGAGATTTGGGGCAAAACATCTTGAGAGTCGTTACTTTTTCCACACAGTGAACATAACATACATATTTGAAGACCTCTATGGCTCGTATCACGGGTTTGATTCTCGCCAAGGGAACAAAAGTTTTCGATGTTCTCGGGTCATGGATGTATGTTAAACATTTTATAATAGCCTCCACACCGATTTCGATGTTGGTAGCCGATTTCGTTGAAACCAGGCCAGCTACGCTCGATTAATTTTATAGTGCCTAAGTGTGCGTGCAATATACAAGTACACTCTCTCTTTCTGTTACTTTCATAACCGAGTGAGGAGGATACTTTTTTACATGCCCATCCGACGCATGGATCGTCTTTCATGTCAGACAATCACGTGATTAGCCTGCAATGTGCTAACCAAACTTGGTAACAACATTTTTGTTGTTCCAACGCGGGAATCGAACCCACGACATCCGAGTCGAGAGCCAAGCTCTATACTGGACTACGGGTCGTTAAATATTAAACATATTTAATTATTTATAGTATATAGTAGGGTCAGACTGACGTGGTGTGAAAGTTCCATAAAAAATATTATATCGAAATAGAATATTCAAAACCTAATCTAAAATTGTTATAGATTCTAGAAGTTCAGCGGATAGTTTTAATATTAAATTTGTAATGACAATATTCTACAGTAAGGCAATTCACCAAGCAATGTTAAAGTTAACGCCATGTTAAATATTATGTTATCCCTCTCGTATTTCCTGTCAATGAATGAGATAGCATGGTATTTTACCATGGCGTTAACTTTAACATTGCTTGGTGAAACACGGCCTTAATGTAGTGAAACTAAACGACACTGCGGTAGTGTGTAACGCTTAGGGCCGATTTTTCAATCGTCAGATAACTTTTACCTGAGGAATAAATATGTGACTTTGGCAGATTTGGTATGAAACAAATGCCAAAGTCACTTGTTTATTTAACTGATAAAAGTTATCTGTCGATTGAAAAATCGGCCCTTAGTATAATAGAAATGGAAAAGCCTACCTTGGGAAGTAGTTTCCACACGACACTGCGGACGCAGCAGCACCGCCATCCCTTATTTGGCCGATAAATTCTGTGGGGGACGGGGATTCCTGCCACGGGTATATGGGGCTCGCTACGTCTTTTTTTTTTAAAAAAAACTTCGATACATATGTAGCCCACCAAACTTTGTATTTGGATAAGTGGACGCAGCCATACCTACTAAAACGCGGCGGTACTCCGACAGCCACGGGAAATACAATACAACCGTGACTAGCGCCGCCATCCCTAGGATTTATATTATGAACCTTTACACATGGTGCCGCTGCCGCCGCGGCAGTAACTTGCCGCCGCCGCCTCGGCACCGTGTGTAAGGCCATCATATAAATTCTAAGGAGATTAACACTGCGACTGTCGCCCGGTTTTGTGTAAAAACTGCCGAATAGAAGCAACTTTTTTGTATCGCTTAAGTATGCTCTCTCTTTTTAAGTGGCATTTGAGTATTTATATTCAAATGTGTGAAAGCGATCATGTACGTACAAAAACGTTATATTGGTACACTAGACTATTTACAGGCTGTCACTTTCACTGCTGGAAAGACAAGAGTGTAACTTGATTTAACTTTCGTTTAGCGAAGTAGTGTATCCTTGAAAAGCAGTGGCAGTGACAGTAGCTTTAATTATTAGTGTATCAGTTCTCGGCCGATGGCCAGGTATTGTGTATGGATGTTAATAAATAATCGGCTTAGCTACAATTAACAAGATCAAATACTCAAACGTTTCTTAAAGTTAAGAGATCCTTAAGTCATAGACAAAGTAACAATAACAGTTTCTAACTAGAGAGCCTCATAGTTGAATAAGCCGTTGACTAAGTCAATACAAAATCAATTTTCGAAGCGAATGGACCGAGCTGGCTGCCATAAAACCAGCAGATAAGCCTCCCACGCACTTGATACTCCCCCTGTATAGCGCGTGGAACAATTTCCGGCACGCCACCGCACTTCCGGTATGCCAGTGATACGAGCCAGTAGCTGGCAGTATTGTAGTTATAGTGCCTAATATAAATGAAATCGTTATGCGCTTAAACAGTTTTACTTGCTCATCCACCTGCAACGCGCGACCTGCAACGCGAACACGCAACGCACAAGGCGCAACTTGCAACGCGCAACCCGCATCGTGCAACCCGCAAGCTAGTCGTCGTAATTAAAATAAATAAACATTTATTCGACAATACGGGCATTACACTACACAATTAGCAAAACATATTATTATTATAGAATCAATAATCGTCATAAAAAAGTAATAGTAATTTTGAAAGCGCACGACGTAATAGTCCCCAAACCGAAATCATGGGAACTGGGTCCTTACTCTCCAGATTGATTCGATTTTGATTCAGATTCCATCGTGCCGCGTACTTCCTAATAAATTGACATTTGCTTATTTTGATTCTAATTCGATTATATCAATCGACTGAGAACTGAGAAAAAAAAGGTCGGGAGTACAAAAAGTTACGATCTAACGATTTTCTTTATCCTGGTTAGTTTCAAAGCAACCAAATAAAATACCAAAAGCCGTTCAGATCGAACTGATTCGATTCTCGATTGTGTCGGGAGTAAGCCTGCTGTATTACTTAAGCTCTATCAACCGCTGGTATAATTTTTCAAAAGCTCAGCTTATAATCTCAAGTCTGTATTCCTCGGCACGGTCGTGGCGGAAAGTTCCGGTGTCCATTTCCATTACAGTTGCAATACCACATCCGGCGTGACGTCACAATTTCCGGTTCTGGGTCCCGCAGCTGCGGGTACAATATATTATGACCTAGTTATTGGTCATATCTCATGTATAAGCGTCGATTAATAGATAACGTGCCCCATACAAAAACAAGGCTAAGATCTGTCCGCTAGTATAACGGTGTAAAAATAACAGTCACTATTACTTTAGGATATGATTACACTACCTTTTCTCATTCTAGAAATGTATTTTTTTTTTGTTTTTAATGAAAAAATTTAAAAAAATCTATTTCGTTATTCTTGCGACAAAAAAGTAAAAAATGGTAAAAAGTAATAATTTTTTGTTAGTTTTTGACAAAAAAATACATTTGCAAAATGAGGAAAGGAAGTATAATCGTATCTAAAAGTCAGCGACTGTTTTTTACATACTGTACAATGCTTTTTATTTTATATTATGCTTTTGTTTAATAACGAACTGAGACAAAAGTTTTGAATATTTAAAGTGGATTTAGTGATTTGAAGTACCGTCCCTGGTCTTCCATGATATATATTCTCTATATTTGAAATGATAATAAAATAAGTAGAACAATATATTCACGAACGCAATTCAAATGAATTATCAACTAACATGGCATTCAAATCAACAACCCATATTGAACGCCGATCATCATCAAGCTCGCACTTGCAAAATTTGTTAAAATTCCACTGATAAGGTCACTTCACCAAAGACACTGATTACTTGATTTGAATCGGCGAGTGAGCGTGATGGGATCTTGAATCAGGGTCCTAGCTGCACAGGAGTTGCAGTGGTGGGAATGTGTGATAGCCCATTTGCCGTAAAAAACGAAGCTAGAAAATCTTTAAAACAAAGCAGGTTTAAACGTTTTCGTAAACAATCTAGATCTCAATTAAGCTGACTAGCTGCATGCAAAAATTCACTTGGAAGCAATTTCCATTGTATAAAACAAGAATGTAGAAATTTTCATTAGGTTGTCTTCGCTGCGGAAAGCGTTTTATAGCAAAAATCGACGCAAACAAGTCTCTAAATTTCTTTTTTACGTTTCCGCTTTTGAGTTTCCGGTAAAAGAATCTCGTTTGACTCAAGTGATTTATTCGCGCTGATTTATTTGAAAATCCTTCCAAATTCCCTGCGGGTTGGTCTGCTGGTATTTTAAAAGTGAAGATTTAAAAGTGGAAGTTTAAAATATCGCACCAATATTGGTTAGGGAAAGTTACCCAAATTTATTTTGTTGCTATTTTGGCGGGAGAAGATAACGAATACACTTACGATACTGAAGTTACCAATTACTGAATACTCAAACCTTTCTTGAAGTAAAAGGCTCTTAATTCATTACCAAGCCAGTGCCAAGACCTCTGTGTCAAACTCTGTGTCAAACAGTCTGTGATTAAGAAAGGTCCTTTTTAAGAAGCTTTTGACAAATCAGACGCAAAAATAATATAATAATAATAATATCTATGGACGCTTTACACCACGTCAATCTGGCCCCGTGCTAAGTATCCGAATAACTTGTGTTACAGGTACCAGACAACGGAAATATATTTAATACTTTAAAAATATACACATATTTAAGATTTTTATTATATTAATACACATCCATGACTTAGGAACATTGAAAGCTTTTTGTTCCCTCATAGGGATTCGAACCCGCTACCTCCGGGTCAAGAGCCAAGCTCTGAACCACTAGACCACGGAGGCGTCAAAAAGTGTGTTAGTGTTAAAGATACATATTATAATATTATATAAAATCTCCAGAAACAGTATAAATAAAATAAATCTTACTATTCTAAACATACATCATTAATCTATCAATAATATTACACAACAAAGGAAAATCTCGAAAAAAACTGTCATCTTTCTTGTTTAAGTTTCTTCCTAATTCCGTAGCAAACTTTTCCAATCCGACCACTAGAGAAGGCTTAACTATAAGAACAATCACTGGAGCTCTGACATATATAAGAACAATCGCTGTGGTGTCCTCAACTACTGGAACAATCAGCCGATGGGAATACATTTCTGATAAAGTCCTAAATCTCATCCATCCTTTTTACCGTGTATTGTATTAACTAGAACAACAGAATTGATTTAAAACTGGATTGAAGCAGTTTATAAAGTTATGAAATATTTATCTGGAAATATTTTCAAATGTATTTCAACTTGATTTGAACACAATTATTTATACTTACTTTCCACGTTAGCCTTGGCACAAACAGTAAACGAAGCCTGTTTAGATTAAATAAAAGCATTTATGAAACAGCTAATATACGTTTAGTTGATTGGGACTATAAATTTTCTATATCGCTTTCCAGTTTGTATACACGACAGGTCTGGTAATAATGTTATATAATAATGTTTTTTCATTTTTTTTCACTTTAGTCAACTACAATGCATTATTCATCCTAAAACATAATATTAAAATGTCAATTATAGTTGTATCAAAAATACTCGTAAAATGGATACGAAAAATCGTTTATGCCGAAATTCACAAAAGTCACGTACAGAGTATTAAATCCATGTGTACTGATAAAATGAAATTGCAAAATTGGGTAAACATTGATATGGGGTATTTCTTAACCACCAATTTAAATGGTTTGAACATGCATGATACAGGTAATGTATGTTTTATAATAATACGAAATAACTTTTTTTTTTACAAGAATACGTCACGTCGTCAATCTTGGAACAATTTGTTAATGTACATGACTATGTTATACTTTTTCGTCTGACGTATTCTCGTAAGACCTATTTATAATATTAATAAAACGGTATAATAACTGAAAATACTGACCAAATAAGAATAACTTAGGACCAAACTAATCTGAGACGATAAAGAATTGTACAAACAACATAATATTATCTAATGACAAGCCTAAAGAAGATAAATGTGTTATTGTAAATATATGTCGCTGTTTGTTTTGGCATATGCTTTGTATGTATCTGCTTCTTGATGTTGGATGGGCCTCAAACACAGCTTTGGCGCCAAACACTATTACGTCATCAGGGACTGTTAAGGATTGTAAACGTGATAGCACTTCTATAGCTTGTCTATGCAATACTAAATACTATTTCACTTCTTGTATAACACGAATAATGCTTGCCAAACTGTTAGGGCAGCCTTTGGTCTACTAAACAAATGCTGCTCTATTTTTATTAATAACTTTTCTGTGTACAACTGATTGAGATTGATATGCTTTGCACCTGCACGTGGTCACATTTCTATCACACGATTCCCCTTTCAATTTTGTGTCCAGATTCACACGCTAATGAAAATTTCAAGCTTTCGGTTTAATGCCCCTATGAGGCATTTGGGTAATCACAGCTGGTCTGAACCGGGCATCAGAATTGCAAATTAGGACAATACCGTGCCGTAATAATTCATCGAGCATTAATGATGGTTCATAAATATATTTAGTTGAAATATTATATAGGTATAACTATAACGGGTGTATAAATAACAGACACTATATTTTTGGGATATAATTATACTACCTTTTCTCATTCCAGAAATGTATTTTTTTTTAATATTTCAAAACATTTTTTTTTGCTTTTTCATTATTCTTGCGACAAAAATATAACAAAATATAAAACTAAAAAAAAGTTTTTGACAAAAAAAAAAACATTTCCAAAATGAGGATATATGTTATTGAATGTACCGTAGGTTCTTGATGGAAATACATATTATATAGTAATAATACACTAAATACTAGCACTTTTTCCACTTTATTAGTTTTTTACAGCTTATAAAAAAACTAATAAAGTCGAAAAACGTGCAAGTATTTAGTGTATTATTACTATATAAAACGAGGATAGGTTGTATAATCGTATCTCAAAGTTATAGTGACTGTTATATTTACATAATGTAGGTATAACTAAGAATTCGTTTTTTTGTTTTAATAAAGATGTAAAGCCGTTAGTAATAAATACTCTTTGAGGATTGGTAAATATAAAAATAATTTTAAAATGATAGCCGCGCTTATAATCTCTTTTATATGACACATATTTTAGAGAAAAATGTTCCTCTCTTCTCAATAGCTTGGAGCTTCCCTCTCATTTTTCATCTTCGTAAATCCTATCAGTAAATCTCTCACGCTCCCAACCGATGGCTTTTTAAAGTGAAAATTCAAATTTACTAGTTAAATTTTTATGATCATCGTAACATAATCGTTTGATAAATTACTCTGAGTCTTTACAATTTACAGAATTAGTTTCTTGAATAAATATCTGAATTAGTAATTTTTCTTACTATTATAATAAAAAGTTCAATATAAAAATAAACCACGTTTAAAAAAACCGACTTCAACAACTAAAAAGCCTAAAATAAATAGTAAAATAGTAAAAGTAATCTTCATTCGGTGTCACCTAAAAGAACTACATCCTAAATTTGCTGACTTGAAACGTACCTTTGCTTTGCAACGTAGTTTATTTATTTTTTATTTTTTAGTATCTCTACGTCAAAGTAAAAGATAAATCCGTTTGGTATCTACGATAATACACCATATTTCCTTTTTGTAT
Source organism: Celastrina argiolus (assembly GCA_905187575.2). NCBI lineage: Eukaryota > Metazoa > Arthropoda > Insecta > Lepidoptera > Lycaenidae > Celastrina > Celastrina argiolus. Next base: position 3,091,603 of record LR994590.1, on the reverse strand, counting down.
CTAGAGTCAATCATAAATGTGAAAGTGAAAAATTCCTAAATTAACCCTACTGAAACTAAATCATCTAAAAATAGAAAAAAATGATTGCCAAGTATGTATCACCTCTGAAAATTGGTAAAATATGTTCATAAAATAAAAAATACAAAGCCAAACAATGTAAAATTTTAATGGAACCATATGGCATCTAGTCTGCGTCGAATAAAAAAAGAATCACGGAAATCGGATCATTAATCTCAGAGTAATCGGTGTACATACAAAAAAACGACTGAATTGATAACCTCCTACTTTTTGGGAAAGTGTATCGTGAAATTACATGGTATTACATAACCTGTGTAGATCTGTGACCTATAATTTAGCATGTCAATCTTGTTGGTAAATATTTGCTCTATGTGCTTGGTGTATAGGACCGTCTTTCTTCTTACAGGCCCGGAGTGCTAGCACCAGTAGCTTTAGGAGTGTAAGTCAGGTATGACAGTAAGCTTGATCACGCCTGGCCATATACATTGACGATTTGGTTTTCGTATTCACTGGCAATGATTTTGACATCAAACATTACATAGATAGAGATAAAAATCATTACCAAAATTTTGTCATGTCTCATCTGCCTTTACAGTAGAATTAGCAGTAGTATCATGCTGTAGCCAGTAGAATTAAGGTAAGCGATAAGGTAAGTGAACTTAGTAACTAAAATACTAAATAATAAAATAACAAATAATATGAATTTACGAGTCGTTTTGAGTTAAATTAGTTTTACCAAATCCAATTTCATAGAACGATACAAATAGCGTTGTATTAATCATGGTAGATGAAATATTGTGTACGAGCCTGTTTGTTCCGATCTCTCAGATTACTGTTTGAATATCCATCGTTCAATATTAGTCATTTCCAAGCTGATTTCATTCTGATCATCAATTTGCCATCGATAGAGTTTTCCATTTAATATAAATCGCCAGGTCGGGAAATTATTTGATGAAAAAGGAGACTGACGTTTGAAAATGTAAATTATTTTTGAATGTTCATTTCAATTTGCCCGCGAGATTGATTGAGGTAAGGAGGTTATATTTTTTACTTTATTCATTAAAAGGAATATAATATTTTTACCATTGTATATGCTTGATAACGAGAAGAATAGATAGACAAAAACAGAAAGACATTTAAAAATTTATTCTGTAGGCCAAGCAGGAACATTTAAAAACTCCGTAAAGTAACGTTAACGATAAGAATTGAAAACATGAATGGATAAAGGTCGCAAAAAAACCCAATAAATTGAAAATGTTGTCACTTAAACATTTTAGGATATGTAGTAACGTATTATGTAAATCGATTCTAGAGACGGATCGCAAAAAAAAAACACAGAAAATTGAGTTTAAACTGTTTCTTAAACATTTTAGGATATGTAGTAACGTATTAATTACATCGATTTTAGAGACGGATCTTTAGATCAATGAACTTAATACGTTACGACGTATTCTATAGAATTAAGTGACAGTTTCAACTCATTTTTCTCGAAATCAGAATTCTGCTACATAGCACCTCTAGCCAAATTATTCAATTGTTATGAATAGCATGACAGCATCAATTCAATTGACAATCAATTACTCTACTTTACGAAACTTTCAATTATTCCTACTTACCAGCGCCTCCGTGGACTAGTGGTTCAAAGCTTTGCTCTCGACTGGGAGGTCGTGGGTTCAATTCCCGCGTTGGAACAACAAAAAAATGTTGTTTTCAAGTTTGGTTAGGACAATGCAGGCCGATCACCTGATTGTCTGACAAGAAAGATGATCCATGCGTCGGATGGGCATGTAAAAAGTCTGTCCTGCGCCTGTTCTCTCGCCAGTCGTGTCGGTTTACCGTCCCACTGGGTTATGAGAGTAATAGGAAGAGAGAGTGTCTTTGTGTATTGCACACTTGGGCACTATAAAATAACTCCTGCGTAGCTGGCCTGGTTTTAATGAAATCGGCTACCGACACCGAAATCGGTGAGGGGGGGCTATTATTCCTACTTGGTCTCCTGATTGAACGCTGATCATGCTAGTTTACTCCCCAAATGTTGGTGCTTAGATCGTTATTCGTTATGCAAATACGTCCTTTGACCTAAAAACCCAGTTTTGATCTTAATCTTCTACATCTGGCCTCCGTTGATTTTATCTTTTTTGTTACATTAGCTACATAAGGATATAGTATTCAAGGCCAATGCCAAAATATTTATTGTGAGGCGTAGATATACAGGGTGATTCATGGTTCATATAATAATCCAAATATTGTGTGAATAGGGCGTAGGGCGTTTTTTCTATTGGCACATCATAAAAATTACTTAGTATGACTCAAAATAAATCAAAGATCTAAAATGACTACAAGGAGTGAATCTTACTGTGCTGGGGCTCGCTGGCTCCTAGTCTATATACACGAACGCACTGGTCGTTGACCTGACCTGACCAGGATTGAAACTGTTCTGATCTGATCTGTTTTGGGACTTTTATGGAGATTTTTTCGAGGACTTTAATCGTGATATGCCAACACAAAAAATGCTCCACGCGTCAATCTCTTCACACTATATTCAGCTTGATATATGAACCATGAATCATCCTGTATATATAATTTTGTCATGAATTAAATAAAATAAACTTTATAATAATAAGGATTCACCATTTTAGCCTCAAAAAATCACAAGTAGCTCTTAAGGTCATTTCGTGGAATTTAATTTTTCTCGATTATGCTGAAAGTTTTACGAAAATCTTTTAGATATTAAATGAAAGCCTTCTTTTAAATATTATTGAAAATTTATTTTGTGACTAGCATCTCCTTTAATCCCGTTCTTTTAATCTGCTTAAGAGTTCTCAGTCACCAGTCATCATTTCCATGAATTCTGAAATAAAATTGAATATTTAAATATAACATAAAAGAAAGATAACGACTAAAAGAGTACTGTCGAAGATGAATAGCTAAAAGAAAAAGTAAAAAAAAGGCTGAAAAAAGAAAAATATATTTTAATTTGAAATCCAGAAATGCAAATATAAAATAGGTACAAAAATGGTCAAGGTAGAGCGGTGGTCGTACCCGCTGTTAAAATCTAATCGTCACACCGAAACACGGTAGAAAAAAGATTTTTTCGAGATAGATTCTGAGGTTTAATTTTCAAGATCTATTTTTTGTAATTATATAGTCTATGTTACTCGCAGTACATTACGAATCGATCGAAACTCATTCATTAAAATCGGACTAGTAGTTTAGCTGCTGCGAGGGAACATACATACATACACAGACTGCCAAAATCTTAACCCTTCCTTTTGACTTCGCCGAAGTCGGGTAAAAACTGTCGCACACATGTAATATTTAATTCGCAAAATATAAATCGCTACACCCGGAGCTATGATGAAACAAACAGACACGTAAAACTTACAAGACCCCTCTTTGCGTCGGTGGTTAAAAACAATATCAATAGACAACCCTACAATATTATGTAATTTCTACACAAAACCGAAACACAGCTTACATTATTCTCATGTGCCTATAAAACTTTATGACTACAATGTAATAGAAAACGGACCACTTATGTAATGAGGTTTTACGAATAAAATGAAGGTTATAATGGTGTATCATATTATCCATACTAATATTGTAAAGTGGATTTCATTGTTTTTTTGCATTGTGTAGGCTCCAAAATAACTGAATTTTGTACAGATATACAGAGTGTTTCGTGGTTCATATATCAAGAATATAGTGTGAGGAAAACGTGTAGAGCATTTTTTGTTTTGGCACCTCATATAAATTACTTACCATAACGCGACGACGAAATCACGATTAAAGATCTCCAGAAAAGTCACAAAACAGATGTGTTTCAATCCTGATCAGGTCTGAGTTCAACGATTATTCGTGTGTATAGACTAGGAGCCCGCGAGCCCCAGTTTAACCGACTTCCAAAAAAGAAGGAGTTTTTCTATTCTACTAATATACAGGGTGTCCCAAAAATCAACGATAAACCGAAAACGGGTGATAGGCCAAGTCATGACAGTTATGAGAAAAATGTGAAAAAAAATCTTTGTCATGTATTTTTCACATTATAAGGACTTTTAAAAATATCGGAAAAACTGACACCCTGTGATGGTCTTTCATGTCCTAAGACTACAAATATTACTTTTTTGTGATTTTTTTTTCGGTATTGTAGTCATGACTAACCCTTCTGTAAATCACAATTCATAATTTAAACATACCTGCCTCAGTTTTCAATAAAATGGTGTGTTTTGCCCAAGATTAAATTCAAAATAATTACTACACCCAACTTTAATCGTCTGTACTGTAAAAAAAAATTACTACAGTATTTTGGCAAGTAACTTTAAAAGATGGCGCATTTAATCTGGATTCCAAAATGGTATGATACTTGCTGGATTACTTCTTTGTTAAGGAAAAAAAAATTTTTTTAACGGAACCGGATGTTAGGCCAACTCTGTTTAAATTTTTAAAATCAATCAATCAATCAATCAATTATTTATTTGCTATAAAAGTGGTACAAAAGATGTTCAATACACATATTACATTAAGTGCTGGCACTTTTAGCTAAACATTAGCATGCAAAATATTCTTATTTTAAGTTTAAGAAGTCTAATTCGTCTAATCACGTCTTGTACACATTTAAAATTACTCAATACAATAATAGCAAAACATTTCATCATTTAATTAAATTATAACAACAATTATTTTAATAGAATTAATTACATAATTATTAAAGTCAATACAATTTTACAAATAGATAATTTCAGGTCAAAGTATCATTTAAACTTGTATTGTCAATATAAATTTAAAATATTAAGTATATCGACGGGTCCCAAGAACAACATCGTATGGAAAAATAAGACAAAATGCATTTTATTGCATATTTGTATTCTACATACTAAAAACTATATGGCACTATATATTTTTTATTTTTTTTTCGTTTATTCGTTGAAATAATCAATCGAACAATATCTTATTTGAATTAGATACCCGCAAACAAACATGTATTGACATGTACGCACTTGTTCTATGCAACACGCAGCGCGCTCGCAGCGACTTACCATCATTTGCGTGTTTGTTCTCTGCAAAATCAAATAGAAACGAGCTCTCCTCAAAAATACAAAGTTTTAGTTTAAAATTACCATTTAGGTTTATAAACAATCATCTAGTGAGTGGTTAAATAATGTCGGAATGGCCAAGAAAGAAAATATTACTGAATTTAGCTCTGCATTTAAATGAAAATTATGGAAGTCTTATTACAAACATTAACAACAACGATAAAACCTTTTAAAAGGTAACTTATAGTTTAGTTGTGTACATAATATACTGTAACATTGCATAAATTGTTGTATTTTAAAGTTAATACTTATTGTTTACAAAATTACACGGAAACTCATTCATTGTCATCGTTTGTGCATATACAATTTTGTTCAACAAAAATCTAAGTATAACTTATAAATAAATCCCGAAAAACCTATTTTATATTTATATTGATAGACTTTATAATAAGACTACGATTAGACATATTTATTTTCTATCTTATTATTGTTACATAAGTCTTTGTTCGGCAAAATCATTTATCGCATGAGCAGATGCTATTTTTTTCTTCGAAAATTTTAACTAAAAAATATGTCGTATTTTAATAAACAATTTTGTTCGCTGTAAACAATTTTTACATGCGTGTTTGTTTTGTAAAAAAGTATATGATTTAATGTACTTTTTAATCAAATAATAGAATTTTTAGTAATCTATATGAATTTACTTATAAATTTCACACTTACATTTTCCTTTTTGTTAGAGACTGGGTGTCAACGGTACACTAACGTCTCGCCTATGCCACTTGGACCCAAGAATATTGACGTCGATTCAGCAGTAGTTTGGCATGATGTTTTTGATGAAAATGATAAATTGGGAGAAAAAACAGATCCTCATATCAATAACTCAGATACCTATCATGTTACCTGCGATCATTTTGCTTCACCATCTTTATATTTGTCGCTAGTGATGCATACATTCACCTTCACCTTTAACAACTCATCAGAAATATACATCACCAGAACTTGAAGAACTTACAATTTCGATCCCAATTAGCTACACCTATACCTTTCTAAGTAATATACACAAAAAATGTAATGGTCATTTTTGTTTTAATCATATTGATTGGTTTTATTCATTGTAATCCGCCTGAAATCACCCCGAAGCAAAAAAACGTTACATTTAAAAAAAATGTGGATTCATTAATGATAAAATGATGGTAAAGCTGTAAGTAAGTATAAGTGTTGAGATAAAATTACAGAAAAACTAAAACTGGAATGTTTTTATGGATTTTGGAAGCTTGTTAATAGAGAAAAGCAGTGTATGTACAAGGCAAAGTATGAAAAAAGCGATGTATAAACCGATATAGCACTTTCAATAAGATTTACTTACACTTTACATTTAAATACTTTTTACCACTTGTAATGTCACCTAAGACTATTGTTTCCCGATTAACCTACTTTGTAAGTCAACGCCTTTTCAAACTCTTGCTGTGAGTGAGAGTATAGTTAAGACTACTTTTCAATAATATGATGTTGAGCATGATCATCGAGGCAAACACAAGAATCACAAATGTTTCATAGACAAAAGCATAATAAAAAGTGTAATAAATGTGATCATATAAATTCATTCATTTCTGTTGAGTCTCACTTTATTTGTATGGACTAAATTAAACGGTATATTGACTTGACAGGTTTATACTGAGGCTGCCGTACGATGAATAATGAATGGTGTGATGAATCTATTTACACATTGAAAGCTACAACTGAGCGCCAGTGTCAGGACGTTAAACTACACACATTAAAATAACATTGAAACCATAATCTTGACTTTTAAATTCCTATAAATATCAATGCGAAGTATGTCACAATATTACAGACGGTAATGATCAAAAAAAGAGCAGGAGGGACAAAGATTCTTAAATTATGATAATTGATCTCATACCTACTATTATACCTAACTATTATATTAAAATGATTAAGGCCTGATCTTTCAATGGCCAGATAACTTATATCAGTCAAATAAATATGCTGCTTTGACATTTGGTTCATACAAACTCTGTCAAAGTCACATATTATCATTATATTATATTCCTGAGGTAAAACTTATCCGACGATTGAAAATTCACCCTTAGGGGTGACTATTTAGGTTTACTGATTTAGGATTTCAAATAATTCCTAGAAAGTTCAAAAGTTTCTTTATTTTATTTAATTTAAATATTAGATTTGATTTAAATATAAAATATTTTTATATAAAATAATAAATATTATTTTATAAGCCTAGATGAGAAGTGATTGAAAAATAAATTGGATTAAAATTTCTTTTTGTTAAAGATTTTTTTTAAAAGAGATCTATAGATTTAATGATTTTTATAATGAAACAACTTAATAAAATTTATAGAAAAGGTAGGAAAGTAAATAAGTATTTGTAATAACATTGGCCTTTACTGTTTATATTATCAATTTGAACATTGAGCTCACAATTATTGTCTTTTAAGACATGAAAATTAAACATCAATTCCATAAAACAAAGTCGTATATTAAGATGTATACTAGATTGTTCCGAAGAACAATGTCGTACATTCAGATACGTGCTAGGTCGTTCCGGAAAACAAAACCGTATGGTATCATACGAATCATATTTATGCGAAAATAATAATTAAGTTATCTAATAAAATGTGAAGATAAAGGTATTAAGTTCTTAAATAGCGTTTTGTATTTTTTTTCCTCAAAATGTCTATATTTATACAAAAAAATTATGATTATACGTACACAGAATTTCAAATGCTCATACTGTAAAACGATAATTTTCCACATACGATTTTGTTCTTGGGACCCGTCGATATAATTTTTTTGTAAGTATTATATTTCTTAATAATTTAGGTGTCTAAGAATTCATTTATGGAATAAAAGTTTTTATTTTTAAGCCATTTGATAATTTCTTTTTTAAATTTAATATATGGTAACTCTTTTATTATTTTTGGTATAGCATTGTAAGCTTTAATACACATAGGATGGTATTGCTTTTGATATAATGTTGTTCTAGGAATGGTGTCAAGTACCAATCTGTTAGCATGCCTATTGCTACGCGAGTATATATCACGTGCTTCTGTAAATTGTGAATAGTTTTGTTTCACAAAATTGACAAGCTCAAATATGTATAAGCTAGGTAATGTTAGAATTCCAAGTTTTTTAAAGAGTGGTCTACATGATTCATAAGGGGGTCTATCACAAATAGCTCTGACGCATTTCTTTTGAACGATGAATACCCTATTAATTTCCGTGGAGTTTCCCCATAACATCAGACCGTATCTGAGAACTGATGCTACATAAGCATGATACGCCTCGAGAACAGTAGGTAGAGCACATACTTGTCTCAATCTATAAAGAGCGTAGACAAATCTATTTAGCTTGCTACATACATGCTCTACATGTGCTTTCCAGTTTAAATTTTCATCGATGTACAGCCCCAGAAATTTTGTTTCCTTTACCTTTTTTATTGTTTCATTATTGAAACTAATATTATAGTTTAGTATTTTATTTCCACGATTCTTAAATTCAATGTAATTAGTTTTAGTCAAATTAACATTTAGATTATTATTCTGCATCCAATGTATTATCTTTGTTATTGTATCGTTTATTTTAATGTCAATGTTTATATTATTATTAGTTTTCATAATTATTGATATGTCATCAGCAAAAAGTGTACATGAGTCGTCTGTGACATCAGGAAGGTCGTTTACATAGAGCAAGAACAATAATGGTCCTATAACACTCCCTTGGGGAACCTCGCATTCATTTATTCTGGATTCAGACTTATGTGCTGCCAGTATATTTAAATGGTTTATTGAACTTATTTCAACAAATTGTGTTCTTTGACAGAGATAAGATCTAATCCAATCTAGTGCCTGACCTCTAAGTCCTAGATCTTCAAGTTTTTGTAGCAGTAGTCTGTGTGATACAAAATCAAACGCCCTAGACATATCAAAAAATATGCCAAAAGTAGGTTTTTTGTCGTTTAAGTTTTTACTAATAGTTCGAACAAGAGTAGAGGCGGCTAAAATTGTGTTTTTGTTGTTCTGAAACCCATATTGCTCCTGTTTTAGTATATTATGCTTTCCTATAAATGCGGTGATTCGTTTATGCATACATTTTTCAAAAACTTTTGACATTACTGGTATTAGTGTTATAGGCCTATAATTGTCTATTAATTTTTTATCGCCTTTTTTATGTATAGGTTTAATCAATGATATCTTAAATATATCTGGGTATTGCCCTGTTTCAAAGGACAGATTTATGAGGTAAGTTAGTATCGGTGTAATTACTTTGTTACAGTATTTTATGACTTTTGTAGAAATACCGTCATATCCTTCAGAATTTGTATTTTTTAATGATTGTATTGTACGGCTTATTTCTGGAAAGTCGCATGGTGTCAAGAAAATACTGCTAGGCACTTTATTTTTATTTGTGTTGGGACATAGTCTATCGCTATTTAAGCTCGTCAAATTTATAAGATAGTTGTTAAATTCATTTGCTATGTCAACCGGATTATGTATTAATTTATTATTTTTAATTTTAATTTCTGTTATAAAGTCGTTATTATTACTATTATTCTGTGTGTTTTTAATTATCTCACTGTTTATTATTTTCCACACTGCTTTACATTTATTTTTTGCCTGTTTTAGATATTTAGCATTGATAATTTTTTGAGAAAGGTATAGACTAGTTCGTAATACTTTCGAATACAATTTAAATTTATTTTTATTCTTACAAGTTTTATTTTTATAGTATGCAATGCGAAGTGACCTTTTTGTTTTGCAGCTTATTCTTATACCTTTACTTATCCATTTTTGTTTTGTATAAGTGTTAGTAATTTTTATTTTTTTTACAGGAAAACACAAATTATAAAATAAAGTAAACTCATCATAGAAGGATCTCATTGCTGTATTAATGTTGTTGTCATTGTATACATCCTTAAAAGTTATTTGACTCAAACAGTAGCAAAATTTGTTCATATTTTCTATACTGTAATCTTTTTTGTAAATATAGTAATTCTTTGGCATTAGTGGTTTAGTTTTTACAGGTATGTTTAAGATCTGTGAAGTATTATGATCCGATAGTCCGAGTTCGAGAAGATAACCTGATGCATTTTGTATATTACTTATTATATGATCGATGCATGATTTTTGCCTTGTTGGCTTTGTTATGTGGATGGTTAAACTATAATTTTGTGTAATAGCAATAAAACTTTTTGCGGCACTGTATGATTTTAATGTATCTATATTTAGATCTCCAGCAATAATAACCTTCTTTTTAGAACGTTTCGATAGATCATAGAGCATTGTGTCCAAATTTTGTAAGAATAAATTAACGTCTGAATTAGGTGTCCTATAGAGGCAAAACACAATTATATTGTACTGTGGTATTTCAACTCCACAGCATTCGAATGTAAAGTCAGTTGCATATTTCATTGTAGTGACAGGTTGATCAATATAATTTAAGATATCATTATTTAAATAAATTCACACTCCACCTCGATTTTGTTTGCTACTCCTGCAGTAAAAAGAAACTGCTTTGTATCCCTTTAGTTTAATATTGTAAATATTTCCTGAGTTCAAGAAAGTTTCAGAGAAGCACAATATATCAGGTTTTTGACCTTCACTATGTAATTCAGCGATTGCTACATTTATTAAATCTTGTTTGGTAAACAGACCAGCTATATTTTGGTGCAATAAATTAATATTCTTAGAAGAAGGCGAAGTTAAATTATAATCGTTATAATCGAAAAAACTGTTTTTCAGTGTGAGACTTATCGATTATGGGGAAATAATAAGGCATTGTTCCTTTTTTAGGTTTTTGTTCTAGCACATCTAATGAATCATGTAACTTACACTTGCTATCACTATAATAATATGTAGGATAATTTTTCCACATGTATAAATGTTTGGTTTTACAAAAGTATTGTTTATCATAATCGTATTGATCTATAGCATAATTAATATATTGACACATTGTTTTTTTATTATCGTAAAGCTTAAGTTGAGATAGGTTTTTTACAAAATCTATAAATGTACTATTAGGAAAGTAGTTACAGATACATTTTAACATACTGTTTAGTTTGTATTCGTTTAGTCTTTTATTATAACCAATGCTTAAAATAAACACTGGACAGGGTAAAGTTTTTAGGGCGGCACTGAGCTCTGTCGACACTTCTGTAGGGTTCTTGTCATGTTCACCCACGGAGAGTATGATACGGTCTTTTGTAGAGTATTCGAATGTCTTACAAGTTTGAACAATTTCGCGTGTTGTAGCACCAGGCTTAATAAATGACATGACTTTGTAATTTTCATATGGGAACTTTTGTCTTGATTTGTTTAGTTTGACCGCTAAATCTATGCACTGTTCTCCACCTATAACGTATATAGTTTTTTTATTGATTTCCTGTTGGTCCTGCTGTGTTTTATCTACATCATTGTCGTCGATGTCATCAATTGGTTCAGTATTATGCTGGTAGTCGAGTTTTGATAACGTTTGTTGTATTTGAGTCTCTGGTGTTTCAAATTTATCTTGTGAGAGACTCGTTGAAGGCAGAGGAGGCGGATGAGAGTCTTTATGTTTCTCCCTAGATGACAAATCTAGTTCATAGTCTAGATTTCGTATGGCAGTCGTGTTATGTATACTATAGTTAAATGGAATGTCGTTATCGTTATTAAGATTTCTGTGATTATCCTGTATTGATCGTCTTTTCTTCTTTCTTGCCGAGTGTATTTTTTTCTTCTCACAGCTTTGTGAATTTATGCATATACCTTTAAGTGTGTTAATTTGCTGGCTCTGTCGGGTAATAATGCGATTTAACTCTACGTTTTCAAGTACAATACTGTCAAACTCCTCCCGAGTACTTTCCAATTGAATCTTTAATTCATGTATCTCTGATTTTAATTCATCTACATAATCATTATTTATTCCAGTCGATAAGTCTAGGCTTTTATGAATATCGGGTTCAGATGAGTTCATGGAGGAGTTAGTTAATACTTCTGAATCCATTGACTTTGATAGATATTGTTGTTTTTTCCTAAAGGTAATATTGCTTAGTAAATTATCAGAAGACATTGTACTATCTCAATTTTCTGGTTATAATTAATATTTTAAGTTATGTATCAAGGCTTAATGGTTAAAAAGCGCCCTCTGTAGGATCATGAAGCATTTTTTATTCCTTCTATACACTTAAGAAATTTTTCTGCAGTTTTATGCGTTTCTAATTATTGTAGTTTTAATAGTAGTAAAGTTAGATGGCGTGATACCAAATGTTTTCATAAATTTAAACTTAGAAAAATGTTGGTATTAAGTTGTTATGTGACGACGATGAGTGACGTCATCTTGTCTAGAGTGAGCGAGACAGACAGTGACGCTCAGTGCGAGTGAGATAGATAGTGACGCCAACCCGACAACACAGTGATGAACGTGCAAAACTGCAGTACGTTACGATCTTTCGTTCATTGCGCATCTTTCTGTATCCGTATTGACTTCGTACTTACAACTGTGCTTCTGTTTATTGGACTTGATTTGCTTTGTGATTTGGTTTTATCTGCCCCGTTTCTGACGACCCTGGACTTGTTTTATTGTCGTATCTTCGGTTGTAGTGTGTGATTCCATTGTAGTGTCATGCCATCTCGATACACCGCACAAGAATACACCAATATGCATCTCATCTATGGAGAATGCTTATGCAACGCTAATGCTGCAGCTAGAATGTATCGTGAGAGATACCCAAACGCTGAGCGTCATCCTGATTATCGGGTATTTATTAACGTGCATCGGTCACTCTTAGAGGGTCGATTCCCTAATCAAAATACCAGCGAGGGAAGGCCTTTCATACCCTACGAGGACGAAGTGCTCGAGGCGGTCGAACAAGACCCGAGTATCTCAGTACGTGGGATTGAAGAGAACATCGGAGTGCCCAAAAGTACTGCACATCGTATTTTGCAAAAGAACCAGTTTCATCCTTACCATGTACAACGAGTACAAAGCCTGTTACCCCGAGACTACCCAGAGAGATTGCAATTTTGTCAAACGATGTTGCAGAGATACAGAGATGATCCGCGATTCTTTGAAAAAATTCTGTGGTCTGACGAATCCACGTTTAAAAAAGATGGTTACATGAACCTCCATAATTTGCACGAATGGCACGTGGATAATCCACATTTGATGCGGGAAGACAGATCGCAGTACCGGTTTAAGGTGAACATGTGGACGGGAATTTTGAATGGTACTGTTATTGGTCCATTTGAGCTACCGGAGAACTTAACTGCCGAGGTTTATTTGGACTTCTTACAGAACCAATTACCAGATTTGTTGGAAGAAGTGCCACTAAACATTTACGGCAGCATGTGGTACCAACAAGATGGCTGCCCAGCACATTACGCTCGCACAGTACGAGAGTTTCTCGACCGAGAATACCCCGATAGGTGGATTGGGCGGGGTGGTACAATTTCGTGGCCTGCCCGTTCACCTGATTTAAATCCCATTGATTTCTTTTATTGGGGAACAATAAAAGAAAAAGTGTACTCTAAACCAATTCGAGATTTAGCCGAGCTGCGCCAAAAAATTACAGAAGCTGCTGAACACATTAATTCAAGAAGATACGCCCGTCTTATTACGCGATCATTTTTAAGAAGATGTAGGGCTTGCATTAGAGCTGAAGGCAAACAGTTCGTACATTTGCTGTAAATCTTTGTAAATTAAAGTAATAACTGAAGAAATCCATTGACTGACTTTTATTTCGAACTTGCACCTAAAACTAACTAATTACATACTTGATAACAAGGTGGCGTCTGTTCTGTATCTCAACCACTCACATTTTCAAAAGAGTGTTGTATTCATACCTGAAAATTGAAGTCTTAAAAATGCCTACACTGCAATACAATTTTTTTTTAATAAAAAAGCACCCGCACTTAGCGTCACTGTCTGTCTCGCTCACTCTAGACAAGATGACGTCACTCATCGTCGTCACATAACAACTTAATACCAACATTTTAAAAATTTAAACAGAGTTGGCCTAACATCCGGTTCCGTTAAAAAAATTTTTTTTTCCTCAACAAAGAAGTAATCCAGCAAGTATCATACCATTTTGGAATCCAGATTAAATGCGCCATCTTTTAAAGTTACTTGCCAAAATACTGTAGTAATTTTTTTTACAGTACAGACGATTAAAGTTGGGTGTAGTAATTATTTTGAATTTAATCTTGGGCAAAACACACCATTTTATTGAAAACTGAGGCAGGTATGTTTAAATTATGAATTGTGATTTACAGAAGGGTTAGTCATGACTACAATACCGAAAAAAAAATCACAAAAAAGTAATATTTGTAGTCTTAGGACATGAAAGACCATCACAGGGTGTCAGTTTTTCCGATATTTTTAAAAGTCCTTATAATGTGAAAAATACATGACAAAGATTTTTTTTCACATTTTTCTCATAACTGTCATGACTTGGCCTATCACCCGTTTTCGGTTTATCGTTGATTTTTGGGACACCCTGTATACTCTGAGGTTAATGCAACGATTTTTATGCTTTTTATGTGCTAAAGTCGGTTTTTTAAACATATCTTTTTTACTGACCCGTTTTTTGAGTTATATTAAGTAATTTATATGGTGCCAAAACAAATACGCTCTACGCGTCATTCTCTTCATACTATATCGTCCTAATATATGAACCATGAATCATGCTGTAGAGCAGAGGAGGAATAACAACAATCTACACTTCTACACTAATATTATAAAGAGGAAAGATTTGTATTTTTGTATGTAACGACTTAACTCAAAAGTACTGGGCCGATTTTAATAATTCTTTTTTCATTAGAAAGCTTCATTATACCTGAGTAACATAGGCTATATAAAAATCAATTGCTGTTCGTTAGTCTCGCTAAAACTCGAGATCAGCTAAACTGATTCGGCTATTTTTGGTCTTGAAATATTCGTGGAAGTCCCGGAAAGGTTTACACGGTTTCCATTCTCAACGAAGTGGGCACGGGTCGGCTAGTAAATAAATAATTATATAGGCTACTGTGTATTGCGAAAAATGTCCGTTTCCTGGGGGATTGACCACATAAGATATGTACTTGTGAAGTAAAAGTGAGTTTCACATTCGTAATAAATAAAATAATAAACAGTAGATTAAAGTTTGGTAAAAATGTAAATTGATATTTTAACCCCAGACATATCAATCAATCAATCAATCAATTATTTATTTGCTATAAAAGTGGTTTATAAGATGTTCAATACATAGATTACATTCAGAGATGGCACTTTTAGCTAAACATTAGCATGTAAAATATTCTTATTTTAACTTTAAGAAGTCTAATTTTAATAACATCATTTAGTTAAATAACAATAATTACTTATTTTAATAGAATCAATTCCATAGTGATTAAAGTCAATATAATTTTAAAACAGATAATAGTACCTTCTCATATTATTTAATATTAATGATTATTGTGATTTAAATTATATAATATAATTCATATTTAGAAAATTTTAATTTTTAACCATTTAATTATTTAATTTTTAAATTTATTATACGGTACATAAAAGGTGTGTTATAAGTTTGACGTGTATGTCTGTGGCCTTATGCCAAACGGATGTACCGATTTTGATCTAGTTTTTAAATTTTAAAGCGAGAGTGAACGAGAGTGTTCTTAGCTATACATCATAATCAGGTCGCTCACTTGACAATTCAAGAGTGACTTAAAATTTAAAATTTTGGTTAAACATTCATGGAACATAATATTTAGGCTTTTTCTCTTATCAGTCGTATCGAGAGACATAGTCTTGTTCGTCGTAGTGAAGTAGCACTCGAAACGTATTTCGATTAACAGGTCTGGGCATATTCTACCAATGAGACGAGAGATCAGGTGATCTGCCTGCATTGTCCTAACCAAACTTGAAAACAACATTTTTTGTTATCGCGGGAATCGATCCCACGACATCCGGGTCGAGAGCTCTAAACTACTAAACCACGGAGACTCAAAGTAATGTAACAAACATACCGTCAAAGTCAACAGTACCAGACGCGTCCGTGTCTATCTCCGCGATCATTTCGTTGAGCTGGTCTGGCGTCAACTGGTCGTCTAGTGCTGCGAGGATCTCGCGCAGACTCGATGTGGGAATGTAGCCGTTACCTGGAATATTTAGTTTATTATCACTTTAGATCAGCGTTACCCATTTGCCGGGTCGCAACCCGGTACCGGGTCATCAAAATAAAATGCCGGGTCGCAACATTTACAATTTAAATCTTTTACAATACCAGCCTGTTCCAGGCAATTCAATAATACGGTCTTAAACTGCCTTGTTCTTTTTCATATTACAGCGACATGTTATTCTGAATGGATCCACCCTAGTTTGGTTGTCTGAAAGTTACATTCGGAAGCAAGTCAAGAGTCACGTGTCCGCTGACTTGCTGTCATCATGCAGTTATTATGTGATCGTAATACGAAAATTCCAGGCAGCCATGTTGTATGGCGTAAACTGGCTGGAATTAGGAGCTTGTAATAGGCCCCCTAGCTTGTTTTAGAAATAATACCTACTATCAATCTACATTGAAAAAACAGTCGTAAAGTCAAGAACAGACATATCCGAAAATCTGATTTGTTTTGTAATGTAGTAAAATATTATAATGCAGCATTAAAAAAACAACTACTATTACATTTTTGCTTGATTATTGCTTGACTTTAAAATGAATAAGTGGGTCACGAAAGGACAGTGTGAAAATAACTGGGTATTGTCAAAAAAATGATTGGGAAACACTGCTGTAGACCAATTAGTAGGTACCATATCACAATATATATTTTTTTATTTTTTGTGAAGAGTAGAGGTTTTTTAATTTGCTTTTTTATATTTTTCTTTTTATATTTTTTTTTTTGTTCACGGATAAATTCGTTGTTCATAAACCGATATTGATGATAATTTTTTGTTGGAAAGAAGATATTTCAAAGATGGTCACGTGATAAAGAAATTTGGGTTTGATGATGAGAGACCAGAGAAATTGAAGAGAGCTCTTAAAAACCATAGAAACGACTATTTGAAGTCGGTTTTTTTTTGTTTAAAAATTATTTTATTTATTTATCAATTTAGTCATGGGTGTGGTAATACGAAAAATTACTAACTACAGTAGATATTGGTATATTAAGTTCTTCAATCTTTAATGGTAGTACTTTTTCTCAATAAGTAGTTAATTTAATCAAATCTGAAAAGTAAAACCGGTACCAACCTCCTATCTCCTAGCAGCTCAGTAATTCTTAGCTATCAGCATAATATTTACAAACAGTTTTCTATCTTTGTTATCTAATATAAATATTTGTCTAACTATTTTTACAAAAAACACAACATTTTTTAAAACTAGTAGTGTTTTTTTAATTATTGTTACTCATCAATAGCTTTTAGCTTTTATTATACCTATTTCTATAGTTTTAGCAGTAAATAAAACCATTTTCAGAGTAGTTAAATTCAAATCGTGTTTCAAATCATCGTTTAATGCCACAGTTTTCCGCCATACAGCCTGGGGACCGTTTATTTTTTATTATCGCTCATTCAAAAGGCATTTGTCTAAGGATTTGACTGTTCCAATAGCGGGTCGTGCATGAAAATATGGAGCTATTTCCGAGTTACTAAAGACTGCCTCTTTTATTTCCGACAAAAAAGTAAGCGGTTTCATTTGATTCTGTTAGATTTGGGATTTAATAGACATAGAGTTTCTGAAAGGCTATTTTTTCATTTTTATTTATTTATTTAAACATCATGCACATTTTGTACATAGGCGGACTTAATGCCTTAAGGCATTTTCTACCAGTCAACCTTTAGGTGATTAGAGACAAAAATAAGTAGATGCTTTCTAAACGAGTCTATGTATTAACCTAACATGAAATTAAAGTTAACAGGGTTGTTAACTTTAATATGGGTATATTAAACGCTGATTGGTAAAACATTTACCAGAGAGAAAGAGAGGTAAAGATATTATATAATTACATCACGCTCGCACTTACAAGACATTGGGTTAAAATACCATAGTATGTCAACTAATCGTTGTCTTTTGGTGAATTAGTTTTAACTTTTAAAGCTTTGTCTATCATTTATCACACACATACACGATGAATTTCAAAATTATTTAAGCTAAAATGTCTTTTCATAAGTGCCCAAATTCGTTATTTAGTCGTTATAATATAACTAATATATACTAATATTAAAAAGGGGAAGAGTTTGTTTGTTTGTTTAAACGCGCTAATCTCAGGAATTATAGGTCCGATTTGAAAAATTATTTTTTTGTTGGATATTCCATTTATAGAGGAAGGCTTAAGGCTATATAACATTACGCTGCGACCAATAGGAGCGAAGCGTCAGTGAGAAATGTTGCAAAAACGGGGAAAATTATTTGGGGACTTTCATTGCGTGCGCTGCAAACAAAAACAACGCGTGCGAGTCGCGGGCACAGCTAGTTTTGATATATTATGTCTAATTAGGTCATAGCATGTTATGACTAAAAATACACATTTCTTCTTTTCTCATTTTGGTTGAGTAGCCCACTAGAAAGTACCTGAGGAAAAGTAGGTAAAATTATAACTTGTTTAATTTGCAACAAATAAATCAAAACATGAATACGAGTTTAAGTTGAAAACAATTGTTGTTGAATGTTCGTGTAGCTGGCGGCGAGCCAGGAGCCAGCAGCCATCAGCTGCATCGACCGTTATCAGCTCACCTTATGATAGCTAGGGACTAGGGAGCCGGCAATTTGGTATATTACATCGTCGTTGGCATAATTTTATTTTAGAATTTAGTTAACTGTAGGAACTTGAGAAAACTAGAGAAAAGAAGGTAGCCTCCGGTTGATTTTTGACGTGAATACGTGCTTAAAAACGATTGAATGCGTGTCGAACTCGCGCACCAAGGTTTCTGTTCTGACGGTGGTTTAGGTTTGTGTTTAAAAAAAACTTTTATTTTACACCAGAAAAAATATACATTCAAAATGAATTTTGAATTTGAAAAAATATACATTACTAGCTAACCGTGCCCACTTCGTTGAGCATAAAAAATATAAAAAAAACCGTTTAAACATTCCCTGGACTTCCACGAATATTTCATGACCAAAAATAGGCAAATCTGTTTAGCCGTTCTCGAGTTTTAGCGGGACTAACGAACAACGATTCTTTTTTATATATAAGATTAAATCAAACTTAAAATAAACCGACAACAAGCCTACATCCCACGGAAATCCAATTCAATCTGACTTGAAATTACCAATATGATACGATATTTCATCATGGAATGCCATTTATGCCATTATCGCCTCCATCGTCTAGTGGTTTTGATCTTCGCTCTCGACCCGGTCGTGGGTTCGATTCCCGCGTTGGAACAACAAAAATGTTGTTTTTTTTTTACAAAATTTTAACAAAATTGTCTGACAAGAAAGATGATCCATGCGTCAGATGGGCATGTAAAAAGTCGGATCTGCGCCTGTTCTCTCGCCACTCGTGTCGGTTTACCGTCCCACTGGGTTATGAGAGTAAAAGGAAGAGAGAGTGCTCCTGTGTATTGCGCACACACTTGGGCACTATAGAATAACTCCTGCGTCAGCTGGCCTGGTTTCAATGAAATCGGCTACCGACGCCGAAATCGGTGAGGGGAGCTATTATTATGGAATGCCAGTATCTTTCGGCTTTATGATCAGACCTAGTAGTCTACGTTCATTACATGGCTTTTCTATGAAATCCAAAGACAGATACGTTACGATGTTCCATCAAGAAGTTCCAGTTCATATCTTTCAGCTTCATCATCAGATCAGTTCGACAGTACCATATAGACGGTTAAATTAGTTACCATAATATTTCATTACATAGAGGTGCCTTACTTTCCAAACTCGATTTTGATTCAGTTTCGATCGTGCCGCGTACTCCCGAATAAATTAAACGTTTGTTCATTTTGATTCTCAGTCGATTGATATGTTTGGGTGTACAAAAAGTAAGGATATAACGATTTTATTCATCCTGCTTAGTTTCAAAGTAATCCACCTAATAAAATATTAAAAACCGTTGAGACCGAACTGATTCGATTCTCGATTGTGTCGGGAGTAAGCATGCTCATCTATGGTCGACCTAATAAAAGCGAGGTAAAAAGTGATTTTAAGACAAATCACGATTCACGACTTGTGTATTTAAAAAGAAACAAAACAGATTTAATATCAAAAGAAAAAACTGCACCGAGCTTTTAAAATAATTAATAACATTAATAAATCCCATGCGATTTTATAAAAGGCATTCGACGAATTTTCAATAAACAAGTGGAATTTTTATAGCTTAAAATGCAGAAATTTAATTTGAAACAAATTGTACATAAAATGCATTTGGATACTTCTCGTTTAGTGATTAGGTATTTAATCTTAGGTTTCCGTACACGAAGGGGAAATCAGTTTTTTTAAAGTTCCGATGTCCGTTCATTGCTATATACCATGAACCATAAGTAGAAAGTTTATTGTTATACTCGTACATTTCAATACAAGAATAACGTATTTCGGTTACCGGTATAACAAAATACTAATAAGTAACGCCAAAATTTTCAAGTAGTGATCGAAATTACTGAAAATTCAGGAGTTACCAAATTAACTAAATTTTGTTTATATTTATAAGTATTTTGTTATAGCTAGTGGCACAAAGTAGCTAGTGGTAACAGAAATACGTTATTTGTACATACTGACGATGACGAATTTTTTAGAAAAAGTTCTTAGCTGTAGGTAAGAACCAGGGAACGGACGGTTAGGGTTAACAGTTTCGATATATCTGTTATTAACCTATTCATATATCGGATAACCGAAACTATCTGTTAAGCAATTATTTCGGTTAACAGAATCCACAGATACCTTTATTTTTAGGATTAGGTTAAACCGAAACGATACAGGTCAACAGAAAAATTTCGGTTAATCGAAACGTTTCGGTATACCCTAATCCTAAAAATAAGGGTATCTGTGCATAAGGTCCAAAACAGGGCTTGAAAGCGGTACAGATATAAAGGTATTATACCGGTACTAAATTACGATATCGCTATAATTTAAAGGTTTGGTCAAAACGGTTGAAATTCACCATTGCGGTATCGCAAAATAACGATATATACCTTTATTATTTTACGGTATGGTTATACCTCATTATCATTATATTTTATCACTACCGTAACCGAAATCATTTCGGTACCGAAAAAATTTTCAGAGCAACACGGCAACGTCGCACGCACTGACGCGGCGCGGCGTTGTCAATTCGAAACTTTACAGTTTTCATGTCAAGACTTGCACAATACGGGATTAGTGGTATTCATTGCAATTTGCTATTCCTTGATCTTTCATTCGCTCCACGTTACGTAGTAACTAATACTTAATCTGTGATTCGCTCGCTAATTTCGTTGCAGTTTACACGTCGTGTTACGTTGCTAACTTATTTATAATATATTATTAACTTTAACTTATTTATAATATATTATTAACTATTATTTCGGCGACCTCCGTAGCGCAGTGGTTGAGCGTCTTGGTCTTTGAGCGAGAGGTCGCGGGTTCGAATCCAGCCGAGGGAACAAAAAGTTTTCAATGTTTCTGGGTCATGGATGTGTATTAGATTTGTGTATAATATAATAAAAATCTTAAATATGCGTATATTACAAAAGTATTAAATATATTTCCGTTGTCTGGTACCTGTAACACAAGTTCTTCGGATACTTAGCACAGGGCCCGATTGACGTGGTGTGGAGCGTCCATAGATAAAAAAAAAAAAAAAAAAAACAGTCATGGGAAGGAAGCGTAAGAACGCAGTTTACGCATACTTTACGTATGATAAAGAAACTAAATATTCCAAATGTTTAATTCCTGGTTGTGAAACAAATGTTAAGGTATGTTATAAGTCGTCTACTAACTAACGTAGATAGTATTTTAAGAGCGCGCAATCAAATTTCATCAACTCGAAATCGCCGCGAGAGCCGATATCGACTCACACAGACGCAAAACAACACGCATGTGTGGGTTAACGCTAGGTCGAGCGTAGGTAGAGCGTGCAAGTAATATTGATACTTTAATCCTAATGAATTAATTATATTTAATATTACCTACCATTTCAATACTTCTATAAAATTAAATGGTATTTAAGTTATAAAATACAAATTATACATACTCGACATGCTAGTTATCACCCGCGGCTCAGTCCGCGTTACTGTCGAACCGTCGGGAACAACTTTCGCGCGATGATTGTGTGAAAAGAGTTTCATGGTGGTTGGTTCAGTAGATGAGACGTGAAGAAGTAACAAACAAACACACGAACAAACAAACCAACTTTCACATTTATAATTTAGGATAAGTAAGTAATGAGAATGAAAAAAACAACCTAATTTTTATAAAAATATACCAAGTTATTTATTTTTCATCTTTGATGTCCAGAAATGTTTGTCCCTAAATATTTTACTGACCCACTTCCGACTACCCACTAAAATGTACTAAAATACTAATTTTAGTGGGTAGTCGGGATGGACATGCTTTTTTCAGTGACAAAAATGTTGTCACTGAAAAATTGTTTCCTGTCACAACTATTAGGTAGCCAGGCACAAACAGGTCAGCTATACTAGCATTTTGCAACCGTCTGATTACTGAATGAAAATTAAATAAAATTAAAGATTATTTTATTAAAAACACGGTGGTTTAGGATTACCTGCGAAATTTGAAAAATAAAATATTGATGCAACTTGTGTGCGACTGACAGGTCCCAACCAACCATCCCCTGCAATAGAACAGGACAGAGCATAGCAGCTGTTTGAAGTCTGACCATTTCAAGAAAGACAGTGCGCATGCTATATTTTGTTATTGGAAATGAAAAGGATAACCCATATAAAAAAAACTTGTAAAAAGTGCCAATCCTTTCCAAAATAATATTGATTGTGATCACTATAAGATGTTGTTAGACCGACCGACTAACACCTACTTGGCATAACATGTATCTCACAAGTTTTTACTGTAGATGAACTAAGTAGCGAGACTTGGCAATTTTTATAAGATATATTTTTGATGGGATCTCAGTTCTTTTTGTAGAAGATTTACTAAACGCGTGTTTTTGTGAAAAGGGCAAATATAGCTTTGTAATCCTATACATTTATATAACATTACAAATACAAAGTTAATTATGCAGTTAGTTAGTCTAGATAATTCTACAGAAATATTTTTTTTAGGTTTTTCCTTTATTTATACACTAAACACTACTTGTATTCCAAATTTGAAGCTTCTATGTCTGCTAGAAGTGCCTAATACCTTTGACGGTCAGTGAGTGATTGAGTCAGTGACAAAACTAAGAAGTTTGATAAGTTATAATTATTTAACTTCTGTTTCAAATTGAATAACATTTGAAATATATTATGTTTATACAATGCTTTCCTAGTAACTAAAAATGCAGGCTTCTTTTAATCCACAACAAAGTTATAGGGAGTTGAAAGTGGCCTAAACTGCTTCGAGAAATTGATGGTACGGCCATGCTCAAGTTGACAGAAGCACTGCCATGCCCCCAGATACTCGGTTATATTGATGACAGTTACATTAAAGCAGACAGACACACAGGGGCTGATGATGATTAGTATTATTTTTAAATATATAAACCACATCAGCTTTCAACAAAAGAAATTGACATCAAAATCTTTTCATTAATTTAGGGGCTGTGATATTACAGACAGACACACAGGGGCTGATGATGATTAGTATTATTTTTCAATATATAAACCACATCAGCTTTCAACTAAAGAAATTGACATCAAAATCTTTTGATTAATTTAGGGGCTGTGATATTACAGACAGACACACAGGGGCTGATGATGATTAGTATAATTTTTAAATATATAAACCACACCAGCTTTCTGCTAAAGAAAACCGCATCAAAATCTGTAATGCATTTAGGAGCTACGATATGAGAGACAGACACGCAGGGGCTGATGATGATTATTATATAAATTCTATATTTTATAAATAAACTCTGAACACAATATTACACACCTTTTTTGTGGTAACCTCTTTAATGTTTTTTTTTTATATATATTATAAACTTTGTAATCGACATAATATAATCTCTGTAAATTTTCCCCATTTCTCATAAAATATTAATGCTCGTCAAAGCGTCAATTCTGCTTAGTCGCACTACATGTCTATGAGCGGACCAGGTCGGTGAACCTTTATACGTTGACGGTCCAGCGCAGAGCGACACGTCCTTCCCTCACGAATTCTCAGCGGGTACTAAATAGATCACGATTTACATGACGCGTGCGCTTGGTTGAAAGCAAGTAATTTTAAAAAAATTGAATAATGGGATAAACATCGGATTTTAATTAAATAAAAAATAGTGTCAAGTTACCAACAGTATGATTATTAATTATAAAAATAATATCATCGAAGAAATTTAGTTTTTCCAGTAGAAATACTGCACTTAAAAACGTAAATTATGACATTTTTAAAAGATTTTTTATGCAGTCAACAATACATATATTTTTTATTTTTTATCAACTTTTCATTTAAGGACTTTATAATCTCTTTTATGAAAATAGAAATTAAACTATATTAAAACGATTTAATTGTTATTTTCTTTATCAAAGTGAGCTAAAATCGGCATTTTTGCGATTCGGCGTTCCGAAATCTTTAAATTTACTCAAATGTTTATATATAAATAGTTTTATAAAATTAAAGTTTTATGTGGTAAAACTTTAATTTTATAAAACTATTCCAAAAACAAAGAGTTTATCTTTATATATTTCTAATTGTTTTATTTAATTTTGTTATTTTATGCATGTCAGGGGCAGTCAAAAACACCGAAAAACTGAAACATCGTCGTAAATTGAATGCACGCTCTTAACGCACCAATAAAACATAATTAAACATTATAAAACATAATTGCTATGCACTATGAATTTTTTAAAATAAGTAGGTAGTTATATAGGTAATTTAATGGTATCCTTAACTTAACTGTTTCCCAAGTTTTATAACTAAAACTGTCTAAATAAAAACTATTTAGTAATTTACTATTAACTATTTACTAAAAACTATTTAGCAATTTACTATTAACTAAGTACCTACGCAGTACGCTGCGTTACAGGCAGGGCACTCCGCACGACTGTCAGTAATTTTTAACACTCAAGATTCTACGATCAAAGCAATCGCCGTGACTCTGGCGGGCAGCAGGGTACCTACTAATAAAACCGTTATTTTACAAATTTGGGTATCTGAAAAAATTTTGATACCATAATTTTGCGGTACCGAAATAATAGCGATACCGTTATATAAGGTTACCATAATTTTAAGGTATGACGTCATACCGTTAACCGTTTTTACCGATATTTTTCGGTTATTCAAGCCCTGGCTTATACAGCGTTTATTAGTAAGGAGGTTAGATAATAAATAAAAGGTCAGGCGCACAGTGAAGGTAGTTCGTACGAAGAAACGCAACACTATACTAATTGTAGGCACTACGACGCGTCAAGCAAGACCGGAGCGGACTGCGGAAGATGCGCGGCGGCATGCGCGCGCACTTGTATCTAAACACTATCGCTATCCCTTTTTGCTGTCAACCACATATGTTTTATTTCTGTTAACAGTTTCAACTAGTAACCCATTCACTTGAGTTATACCAAAACGATTTCTGTTAACCTTAATAGATTACAGATCAAACTGAATAAAGCAATACCGATACAAATGGGTTAACCAGGATTTCGGTTAACCGGTTCAATTAGTAACAGAAATAGAGGTTAACCGATTCAAACGGTTAATGTTTATGAATAGGTTTTCCGATCACTGGTAAGAACAACTGCTATCACGTCAGCTTTTGAACAAAAATCTAGCGTAAAAGAAAACTGTACGTTTTGCCACAAATAGTAGCCTATGTCCTAATCTATAATTGTGCGACATGTCATAAGAATTGGTCAAGTATTTTAGGAACTATTCAATGCTAACAAATAGACAATTTTTTCTAGGTAGTAAAGATTAGTTCATACGCCTTAGAAAAGGACTGATGAGCAGGGTCGAGATTTTCCAGCTACAGGAGCTGGCGAGTTTGCTGACCCGCTGTTTTAAAGCTAAGGTTAAAGGGCTTCCGATGTCCGGGGCCCTAGTACCACCGTGCCCTACGATAGCTAGGCCACTGCCTTTGAACACACGCACCTATATAAAACAAAGAATGGAACACATAAAAGAACAAAAAATATACAGTAAACTGAAAACCGTAGTCGATCAGGAATTGCTCGGAGAGATAAAGTAAGGGTTGCCACCTTTTTGTACAAATCTACACTAATATTATAAAGAGGATAGATTTCTATTTTTGTATTTTTGTATGTAACGACTTAACTCAAAAAGTACTGGACCGATCTTAATAATTCTTTTTTCATTAGAAAGCTACATTACTACCGGGTAACATAGGCTGTATAAAAATCAATTGCTGTTCGTTAGTCTCGCTACAACTCGTGATCAGCTGAACTGATTCGGCTATTTTTGGTCTTTAAATATTCGTGAAAGTCCCGGGAAGATTTACACGGTTTCCATGCTCAACGAAGTACATTATATTTTAATTGAAAATATTGCAAAGGAGTTTTAGAAAAAGCTGAATAAAAAAATTAAGTTCTCTTTCAGACCGAAGCCATGTAACATATAAGATAGATAGGAATCTGAATCCTCAAAATCTATAGAGTAAGTGAATCCTATACACACGAACGCACTGGGCGGCGATTCTCAGGCCTCAAACTTAGTTTTTACTATCGGTCTGTCCTGCTCATGCAAATGAGATTTAGCGCGCGTGCGAGCGGGATATATTAATAATCGAACTTTTTTCACCTCCCCGAGAATCATGCTCAAGGAGCACCGATAGTAAAAACTAAGTAATTAAGGCCCTGGTCGTTGACACCTGACCAGGGTTGAAACTCATTTGTTTTGTGACTTTGAGATATCTTTAAATGCAATTTTTCACGTTACGGTAAGTAATTTAAATGAATTGCCAAAACAAAATCTATGCGTCCTTCTCTTCACACTATATTCGGCTTGGTATATGAACCTGTATAACGGTTGGCAACCCTGGGCACACATTGGACCGGAGGCGAATGCACTATTGATTTTACCCGGAGTGCAATAATGTGAGTTACAAGTACCTACGCCCCGGTTCAGGAAACGCTTTGTTTGCCCGCCGAGTACAGAGGTGTGTGTGTACTTGTGTGTTTCATTATACAAGGTGTAAAAAGAGCAGTCACTATAACTTCGTGGGTAATAACCAGGCAAGAGATATATCCATTGATACTAGTAATTTGCTTTTAATCCACTGTTTTAAAAAATTTAAAAATGTTTTATACAGGGTTATTACTAATAATAAACAAATCTAAGTGTCACCTCACACAAAAATACGGTAAAAAAAGAGAACTTGAAAAATAATAATATTCGTCTGCTGTTGAAATATACAATCCCAATAGCGGGTACGACCACGGCTCTACCTTGACCATATCTGTAC
Organism: Celastrina argiolus; assembly: GCA_905187575.2. Lineage (NCBI taxonomy): Eukaryota > Metazoa > Arthropoda > Insecta > Lepidoptera > Lycaenidae > Celastrina > Celastrina argiolus. The sequence continues at coordinate 3,064,047 of LR994590.1, read as the reverse complement.
CTATGCATATCTGGATTTCAAATTGAATTATTTTCTTGTTTCAGCCTTTTTAGACCCCTTTTTTGCGAAGTCGAGTTTTAAACATTTTCACATAATAAAAACTGATGCAATAATATAGCTTACACATCAGAATAACACATAGGTATTAAATATTTTTTTTTCATTCATATAGTCTATAATTGTTATAAGAGTGTAGTAAGTAGAAAAATTCTGCTATCTCCGAGCTATTCTTCCTACTAATATTTGTCAACGCGAAAGTAACAATGTAAGGATGTATGTTACTGTTTCGCCTTAATAATAAAGGCATTAATTCCGATAATAGAATATAAAAAGTAATATTAAGTTATCTGCTTTAGCCCGCGTAGCCTTAACTACTATTACATACAAAATTTTATCAAAACCCATTTGGTAGTTCGCTAGACAGTCACAAACATCCATCTATTCTCACTAACTTTTACAACAAACTTAGTATGTTAACTCTATTACAAAACCTTCAGTATACAGGTGTAAAAGAAAACATTCACTATACTTTGAGATATGATTGCTTATATTTTTTTTTAGGCAAAAATTTTTTTTTTACTTTCTACGATTTATTACTTTTTAGTTGTAAAAATAAGACATAAGCAAAAAAAAAGTTCATTTTGTTTAGTAAATACATTTCTAGAACGAGAAAAGGTAAAATTATCCCAAAGTTATAGTGACTGTTCTTTTTACATTCTATATAATTTAAATATTATATACGAATTCCTTCACCAACTAATTCTTTATCGTAAAATGCCTATCGTTCTTCACAACATTATAGTACGAGGAATGTGTTACATTACAATATCGAAATAGCTATTTTTCTTTTCCCTATTTTTAATTCCAGGCGAAAACAGGAATGTTACAAGGTTCGGTTTAAAGATCTTTTTTTCTCATTAAAACAGTTACTTACATGAGAACAAAATAAATCAATCAATATTTAAATAATTGTTGACAGTGCGGGTAGATTTAAAAACATTGGGAAGCGAGTATCTTTGTTGCGGTGGTCCAAGTTAAAACGCCATCGCTTATAATTGAATTTAAACATTAATCAAATTTAAGTGTTAGTGATTTTATATTTGTATATTAAGTACATAGATAATTTAGAATAGAAATTTAGTTGTCATGTATATGTCGCAGTCATCTGATTGAATCCGCTATTTAATTGAATGACTAGCGCTTTCATTGAATCCTGTTTTTACCAACAAATTTTAGAATCCGAGACTAGGACAGCCATTTAATATTTTAGTTTCAAACTTCGAAATTTCCGAATGAGTACTAATAAAACGAATGTTAGAGTAAATTAATCAAAAAATATATCAACACATTGCTATCTGTACGAGCTGTTTGACGCCATTATATAACCGCCTATTGATTCAATTAAATAACCAGATTCAATAAGATGACTGCGACATATATAAGCAAATAAGCTCCGTTTAGAAACACAGGTTGACGTGTCTGTGTGTAGTATCATAGCTCCCAAACGGATGAACCGATTGTGATCTGGTTTTTTGTCTGAAAGCTGATGTGATGTGATGTGATCTTATGCCCGTATAAATAAAACAATGTCAATCGAAACCTCTACCTGAGAACATATTCGACACATAAAAAACCACATTAGATAAAAAAAAACGTTTCACTTTTAAAAATGAAGAACTTTACTTATGATACATACTTTAATTTTTCAAAACGAAAAAATTAAGATTATAAAAATATAGATAATACTTATTTCAATGCTTTCCTTTCTATATTATGAATATTACGGATCACGAAAAGAAATTAAAGTACTTTGTAACTATAATAAAGTTGTTCACTTTTAAAGTAAAACGGAACGTTGTTTTATCTGTCAAATAGGTTCTCAAGTAGAGTTTGAGATTTAGATTGTTTAATTATTTTATTACCTACTCTCTTTATAATCCCTACCGTCTTTATAATACTCACCCTCTTTGTCATACAGCCTGAAGGCCTCCTTCAATTCCTTCTGCAGGGCCTCGTCGTCCTCGTCCAGGAAATGCGTCGCCACGCGCACGAACGAGTCGAAGTTCAATTTGCCGGTCCCTGGGAATGAAATGGGATTTGTGAGTTATTGTGAGAATATTGTCGTTCATTCATTCATTATCCGTTGAGTCAAATTAATCTTTGAAACAAAATGATTGTTATAGCTACGAATTTAAATTAAACTTTCCGGGTTAATACTGACGAATTATTTCGGTCGATTTTAATATAATAATTATATTTGTTTGCTTGATCGCGCTAGATAGTCCAGTTATCGAAAAGGGCTAATCTTCAGGCTAAACCTAATAGTAGCAGAACACAAATGTAGAATGTTTCTAATATATTTAAATAAAAATATTTATTATAAAAAACGTATCAGTTTAGGCGATACATCGAGGTAATACTGCCAGCCTTTTGGGTACAATTACCAGCGGCCGCCGATTTAGATAAAGTTTTTTACTTATATTCTTTTTTATTACTTGTTTATTTTTATTTTATTTTTGGTTTTTAGTTTAGATAATAATAATTTACCTTAAATAGTTTATTTATTTATTATGTTATTTTTAAAGAGTCATTTGTGTTATTAATTGAATAAAATACGTTCCTTTATAAAATAAAAATAATGTTTATAAAAACTAAAATATTTTCTGAATGCATTATGGAAACCAATTCAAACTCATTTGAATATTGAACTCCTGAAGATTCCGAATAGATTAAACTCAGGACCTACTTTTTACACGCCCATCCGATGGATTATCTCTCTTGTCAGATAATCTTGCAAATGCAATCAGCCTGCATTGTCCCAACCAGGCTTGAAAACAACTATTTGTTTTTTTTTATGTTCCTAATTTGAAACTGCGATCGCGCAGTCGAGAGGCAAGTTAAACTATTGGACCAGAGAGGCATAAAAATTAGGCATTCGAAATTCGAATGCCGGTCACATTTAAATAAAAACGGTTTTTTGTGTCACAGCCATTTCATTGGAAGATTTATTTATTATTTTATAATTAATTAAAACAAGTGACCCCAATTATCTTTATACACTTATATCTAAGTAGTGACAATAGAATTAAATAATGCATACTAACAAATTACAAACTAAATAATAACCAACCAATAATAGACGTTTAGATTATAATTAACCAAATATAGAAGATACTCTTTCGTATTTTCCCTCACAAACATTCTTGACGAGGTGGCTGTGACCGAAAAAAACGCAATTTTACGGGTATTTGGAGATTTTTTATGAATTTTGTTAGGACCCGGTTTTCAATACTTTAAGGCAGGAACATTTTTTTCGGTTTCGTGTGATTTAGTTAGTTTAGTCCCGATTTCGCCAACGCATGTGTTAAAGGCTTGTTAAAATACCATTCCTTCTCATTCATTGATAGAAATTAAATGAATAAATTAATAAATAGAAATTTATTTTACATTTTAGACAATACATGTAAATTAAGTGAAGATATAATTATATATCTTATTAAATATCATGTTGTTCCTCTAGATATGATTCCATGTCAAAGTTAATCCTTCGTTAAATATCATGTTGTTCCTCTAGTAATTTCGTGTTTTAAATAAACACGCCCTGTATATAAATCAGCTATTGAACCGATTTTCACGATTTTTTTTTAAATACAAAGAACACCTGGCTGTTCGCTACTTTATGAGCCATGAAGCCGTCACCTTCTTTGTTGTCGCTACTTTACGACGTTTTCACGATCACAAGCTATAAACGCTATTTTTTCAAGTAGCGGCTAAAAATATAATCCAATGACTGTCTATCACTTCGGTCGTTTTAGAGTTCCGGAGACAAATGGCAAAAAACGGAACCCTTACAGGCTATAATATTAATTAGTGATAATACTTTTTTTTTTTTTTGCGAACGTACGTTGCGAACATTGTGCGTAACAGATGTTTGTTCCGGTGGACTCGCTAACGCAACATTAACAAATTGGAACACATACAAATTGGCACAGCTGGAATTCTGAAAAAAATGTTGGCTTACAATTAATGTTCTGTACACTATTTCGGTGGAATCGTACCTTAAAATTACTATGCGACCAATAGGAGCGAAGCGTCAGTGAGAAATGTTGCAAAAGAATGTTACAAAAATTATTCACTTAAGGGGATTTTCGTTACGTGCGCTGCATAAACGGTTTAAGGTACTCAAAAAAGTATTATGAAAGAATTATCACTTTTTAATATTAAAAAAAAGTCCGTGAAGTATATGTCTATCTCTCAAGATTTGTGATAACATTATTTGTCGAAGAAGGGGATAGGCTATACAGGGTGTAAAAAGAGCAGTCACTATAACTTTGGGATATGATTACAGGACCTTTTCTCATTCTAGAAATGAATTTTTTTCATTATTAATTTTTTGAAAAAAAATTTTTTTTTGCAATTTATTATTTTTAGTAGCAAGGCTGAACTGTTTGAAACAACGTTCTGCATTAAATTCTTAAATATTATTTTTTTTGCCCTAGTACGTAATGAACGTCTTACGCGTGCTATTGACCTCTCAGCGTAATCAGCTGATCGCTGTGTTGTGCACGCTGTACATTGCCTATTGAAAATTTTAAAATTTTTATAACAGTGGATTAAAAGCAAATGACTAGTACCAATGGATATATCTCTTGCCTGGTTATTACCCCACGAAGTTATAGTGACTGCTCTTTTTACACCCTGTATACGTTGTTACTTACTATTGTTATAAGTTCACGATCACAATAACAAAAACCAATGTGAGCAATCAAAAGATAATCGCGATAGTGTTTCCGACAACCACGCGAACGACGTCGCGGGCACAGCTAGTACGTTATAAACAGTGTTGCTAGTATGATTGACTGTTTACCGCTGCTCTGGAGGATTCCTTCAAGCTCCTGGAATGGTAAGGACTTGGCATCAACATCAATGGCGAATACATCACTCACCTTCGATTTGCCGACGACATAGGAGTCATGGCAGAATCGCTGGAAGATTTGGGGCGCATGCTCGGTGGCCTCAATAGAGTTTCTCAACAAGTGGGTCTTAAAATGAACATGGACAAAACAAAGATCATGCACAATGTCCATGTTTCACCCACCGCACTAACTGTTGGGAGCTCTACTCTTGAAGTTGTTGACGAATATATCCCTAGGGCAGGCTGTCCGATTAGGTAGGTCCAACTTTAAGAGAGAGGTCAGTAGACGGATCCAGCTCGGCTGGGCAGCGTTCGGTAAATTACGCAACGTCTTCTCGTCCAAAATACCCCAGTGCCTTAAGACAAAGGTATACAACCAATGTGTGTTACCAGTGATGACTTACGGTTCTGAGACGTGGTGCTTCACGAAGGATCTTTTCAAAAGGCTCAATGTCGCTCAGCGTGCTATGGAGAGGGCAATGCTCGGTATTTCTCTACGTGATCGAATCAGAAATGAGGAGATCCGTAGAAGAACTAAGGTTGCTGACATTGCCCGTAGGATCAGTCAGCTGAAGTGGCAATGGGCCGGCCACATAGCACGAAGATTGGACGGTCGATGGGGCAAAAAGATCCTAAAGTGGAGGCCACGTACTGGCAAGCGCAGTGTGGGACGGCCACCTACCAGATGGACCGACGACCTGGTGAAAACTGCCGGGTCACGTTGGATGCAGGTGGCAATGGACCGGTCGCACTGGAAATGTATTGGAGAGGCCTATGTCCAGCAGTGGACAGTAAAAGGCTGAAACGACAACGACGAGTATGATTTCTCAAAATACTTAGTACGACTCGCTCTCTGAAAAGTACGTTTTTATCAACACACTATAATACTATAGTCTACTCATAGTAACAATTTTATAGTATGTATTAAAACATGAATTACTAGTCTAATTTATAAGGTACGAAAAAGGTACGGTGCACACTAAGGCCCGTATAAATAAAACAATCTCAAACCCAACCTCACCTTGAGAACCTATTTGACAGTTATAACACAACAACGTTTCGTTTTACTTTTAAAAGTGAACAAATTTATTAATGTTACATAGTACTTTTCTTTTTATACCGTTATATTCATATTATATATTACAGGAAACAATAAAATAAGTATAATGTATATTTTTATAATCTTTATTTTTACGTTTTAAGAAAGAAAAAAAATTAAAGTATGCAACACAAGTAAAATTCTTAATTTTTAAAAGTGAAACGAAACGTTTTTTTATCTGTCAAATATGTTATCAAGGTGAGGTTGGGTTTGAGATTGTTTTTTTTATACGGGCCTAAGGTACGGTAGTGGTACGGTTGTTTGACAAAAAGTACGGAAAACCGTACTTCGACGTTCTGGCAACACTGGTTATAAGCCGTAAATCACTCTTAACTTACCATCGACATCCTCATCCTCCAGGATCTCGTCCAGCTTGTTGTCGTCATAGCTGTGGACGACGGTGTTGAGGATAGTCCTGATCTTCTCCTTCTCGATCTTGCCCTGCTTGCTCGAGTCGAACATGCTGAAGGCTCGCCTGAGCACTGGCAAAAAAAAAATAGTAAAAAAAATATTATGATGATGAATATCTGGGGGCATGGTCATGCCCTGCCAAGACGAGCCAAGCAAAACGCAAGGGCACTACCTACCTTTTCTCTAAAGATTTCGTCGTTTATTTGAACTCTCATAACTTTGCTTTGGATGATATTATATTCACAATAGTAAAAACATATAACATACAAAAATTGAATGTCGTAGCTATTATACTTTAGATTTTATCAATGTCTAAAAACCCCAGATTTCGTCACTGACTCACTTATAGATCATCAAAATTCAAATATAGTTTACATTCGCGATCATGTCAGCTTTCAAATAAAAAGTAGGTATTTAGATCTTTATCCGTTTTTGTCGGGAGTTAAAAAGGTTATAGACCGCTCCGAATAGTGGGTGGAGCCATAATAGGTGCGTTCCAGTTGCAAGGGAATAACGAAATTTTCAATAAAATCCTGTTTTGATGTATATAAAATCAGAGCGAAAAAACTGGAATGCGAAAATTTTGATAATAACGTCTTGTAACTTGACTAAACCTTGCAACATTATATTTTAAAAACCAAAAGTTATTCCCAAAGAATATCAAAAACATTTCAATAAAATAACCGACTGAAAACTTGTAACAAACATACATACAACGCCAAAATCATTACCCGTTTGACTCGGTTGGAACCAGGTAAAAATAAAACGAACATAATATTATCATGGTGTAAAATCAGAAAATATTAAATTTGAAAGAAATTAGGAGAAGGAAATGCAACTTGGGTATTTATGGACTTTTATATTAAAAACTAATAGCTTTTGCAGATTCCGTTTATACAGCTAATCATCGTGTCGCTTAACTTTCATAAAAAAATAACAGAGCGAGTAAGAAATTCATAATTTATTATAATGTATTTTTTTTACGGGGCTTAATGAAAGTGAAAAAGATTGAAAGAATTTACTTTTGAAAATGAAACTAACTATTTTTAACTTAATAGATTAAGATGATTTGGAAATGTTAATTTTGTCTTACTGCAATTTATACGAAAAGGAACAAGCTTTGAATTTTAAAATATATTCCACAAAAAATTACGTTTATTTTTTATTGTATATAATATTAGTCAATAGGCATAACGAGCGTTCAGCCGCAACCACTTCATTCATATTTCAACGCTTTGTTTATAACTCATAAATAATTTGGTGTGAAAAGTTTTATGTTCTTCTATGAAAAGTGGGAAGATAATATCATCATATTTTATTTCATATTACATATTTTGAATATTTAAATGACGGTAACTAAAATATTTTTATACATTTTGTAAAAATAACAGTCACTATATCTTTGAGATACGATTAAGTAAGTATACATAATATCTTTCCTAATTCGACAAAAAATTTTTTTTTTACTTTTTACCATTTCTTATTTTTTTGGCGGAAGAATAACTTTTTTAGTTATTGCGCCAAAAAAACAAGAAAAAACATTTTTTTATATTAAAAAAAAAAAAAAAAACAATAATTTCTAGAATGATAAAAGGTAGTATCATCATATTGTACAAAATTTATAGTGACTGTTCTTTTCACACCCGTTATATTGATATTAGGCATCTGAGTGTAATTCACCAGCTTACAACACGAATGAAAGTACGACCAGGACCATATAGACATTATGACAGCAAACTTCGTTTTTATTACATTATTTACATTGAAAATCAAAGATTACCGTGTATCATTAGCAACGTGGTTTTACTGTAAGTAAGTAGACTAGAAATTATTGAAAAGTAAGTTAAAATATTATATTCTGTTACTTCTTTATAATTATTTAGGTTTCTGAAGTAAAAAGAGTAAGAATGATTTTAACCGAAATAGTAATTTTTTTAAAGATCAATGTATAGATATAAATAATCTTTTGTAACTTTAAAACTCATTATTAATTTATTAAAACTTACTTGTTATTTGTTCATCATCCAATTGAGTTGTCTGTAAATAAAAAAAAATTAAACTCTGCTTTAAAACTTCAAAAAAACTAAATTTAAAAATGGAACACACCATTTTGATTTTGTTGTATGGAAAGCGCGGGCTACCGGGACACACTGGCCTTTGACAAGCATGTTCGAAATTTTAACCAGCGTTAGTTCAGAATACTGGCCGTATACAAACGCCTACTGTCAAAACTAAATTAAGACGGGGTGACATTTGAAAAACGTTTTGAAACAAAAATTTCAACGAAACATTATAATACACAAAACAAATTATATAAAAATATGTTATCAAGGCGTGTAGTATTACCACCATCAAAATAATTTCTTCTAACAGAAGAAGAGACATGACACGAGAGATATCTAAAGGAAATCTACATTTTGTCCCAAAATTCTGTCTGTATTTATATTCTTGTAAAGACAAAACGGTTATCTACAATGGTCATTGGCTTAACGTGCACCTAGCCACCTACATTCTCAATTCAATTATATTTCAATTATAAAATAAGAAAACCTAGCAATGCCTGCATCTACATTCATAATGCTCTTTCATTACTATAAATAGGATTATGCAGGAATTCATCATAATATTCCGAGCACAGAAATACTAGAACCAGTCCACCGCAGCTCGTTTCTCGTATTATTTGTGATTTGTCATTCAATTTTAATATTGTATTAATTATTAAATTCTGTGAGGTAAACAAAATAAATTCAAGTTATTTTAAAGTGATAGAACAGACTGTTTGAATAATTACAAATGCCTTATAGAGGTGTTAAGGTATGTGTTGTATAATTCCACTGAAAATGAGATATTTTATTTGTTAAAAATGTATTGCAGAACTTTTTATTTAATACTTTATGTCACAATCGCATTCGTTTTGTTATAGGATTAGTCCCAAACGGTTTGATCGGATATAAAGATAGTTTTCAGTTGTAAATTATTAAGATTAAATCAATCTTTCACCCTAGCTACACATAGTTAAGGATAGCGTATGCTTTATTTAGTAGGTAATATTATAATTAAGTAGTTAATTAACTAACTTTATAGATACTTCAACTAATTAGTGTGCGCGTAATACGCAGATATTATGATACGTCATCCAAACATCGCCTCTTTGCTTCAACACTGTGACAAGTCGAAAAAGTGCATAAATGTTTGGTTTTTTGAGTTATCACAGTGTATTGAAGCAAATATACGACATATCACCGCGTATGGCTGCGTCCCTGGACCCTGACACACAAACACTCTATCATTCCAAAATAAGGTATAGATATATACGTAATTCCGAGTTTTAGTGAGTATTTGTCACATAACTCAGGGGTCCAAAGTTTGCACGAGTTTGGACTCAGGTTCAAGCGAACTGTGAAATGGAAAGGCTTTGTTACCCGGATTAAGCTTCGTAACTGTGATTTATAAAGTCAGAAAGGATAGAAATATTCTAAGCCTTAAACTTTCCCTGATGCAAACATTCAAGGGTTAGAAAATATTGATTGTATTTACGCGTTTTTTGATGTATGAAACGTGAATTCAATGCTTAAAAATTATACATTAAAGCTTAAATTTTTTTATTTACATTAGGTAGGAACATTAATATTACTTAACAGAAAAAATATACTCCAAAACGTCATTGCAAAGTTACGTCGTTGGATATTTTAAAATAATTATAGTTGGTTTCGAACTCATAGAGACTTTACGACTTCTAACTGGTTGTAGTGACTTAACAATAGCAACCATCACAACTATCAAAACACATTTAGTTTACGATATTTACGTGCGGTATGCCATTGTTTTTAAAATGCTGAAATAAACGTAAATCAAAAGTCGAACGTCGTAATTTCACCGTTCTTAGTTTCAATTTAAAAAAGCGTTTATTACCGAAAAGTTTTTAATGTATTTTGATAATAGCATTTAAAAAATTCCAATGAAACGTAATTTAAAAGAGTCCCACATAACTTCTTAGGTTAATAAATTTCGCTCTATGATATCAAAGTCATAACTACAAATTACAATAAAATCATTTTACAAAATCTTTCAGCTTTTTTTTTATAACCACAGATTATAAAACAATAGGCAGATACAACATATTGACTGTAACTGTGTTCACCCACTAAAGCAAATACGGAATCAGAGGCTAATACATAAAGCTACGTTCTGTATTTATTTTGTTGTAACATAAAATAAAAAAAGGTATTGAGAAGGGTTCAGCGAGAAGTTTGACAGATTGGGTAGATTTAATAATACGGAACCCTTTGTACACGAGACCGACTCGTACTTGGCCAGTATTTTTGTTCCACTTGGATATAGTACCCAAGATATTAAAGTATTTTGTCTGTAACAATGAAACTGGTAGAGACGGGACTCCCTACCATGTAACACGTCGGCCATGATGTATGAGTTTCCGGTGCCGCTGAAGAAAATATAGGAACGATACAGAATCTGTCATTTTTACAGGAGCCTGTGGAATTTTTGCAGGTCTTAAACTGCGAAACTTGGGCCCGTACAAATAAAAAAAACTCAAACCCAACCTCACTTGAGAACCTATTTGAGATAGACTGGCTAAAGATGCAATTTCCAGTGGAGATGTCTTTCCTTACATTAATTACTGTCATGATTTGCCTTCACTTGCTAAGAACTTTCTTCAACAGGATTGGAGAAAGGACTGGGCAGTGAGCAGTAAAAAAAAGGAGTTCAATATAGATGTTTACAACCTGACGTACAATTTAAGCCTTGGTTTTTTAAAATTAATTTATCAAAAAGTGCTACTTCCTCTTTAATTAGAATGAGATTGGGGCACGTATGTACTCCTTCTCATTTAAAAAGAATTAAAATCCGCAGCGATGATGCTTGCGATGCGGTTTAGATGTTGGTGACTTAAACCATATTATCCTTGCCTGTCCTCTTTATGATCACACCCATCTTTATAATAGCCTCTCCTCTATTTCTAGCCCATTTCCCACTTCTATTCAAGTTTTATTAAATTCATGTAATAAATTAGTTTATTCAATTTTATGTCAATATTTAAGTAAAAATTTAATTACTATTTAATTTCAATGTTTATAGTAGTGTAAGAAATAAAGAAGAGTCCTTGAAAGAGGACTATAAAATGATGGACACGCCCTTGGCTCGTTCATTTGCTCGTCAGCTGTCACTCGGTGCGGAATTAGTCATAGGCGTTACGGTGTTGTGATTTAGTTAATAGGTTCCGTTTTACATTATTATTTTCTTGTAAGTTCATAAGTTCTTAAGTTTAGGGTGCGCAAAACTCATGTAAGTTGTTTGTTTTAATGATATATAAGATTGGTTGTGTTATTTTTAAATAATTAATAAACGTAGTTGTGTAATTTGTAGTTGTGTTTGTTTTTTATATCTTTATCTCGTTACTAATTCCCAAAATCAGCAGTGGGATAAAGAACTAAGCTCACATTGTTTCTCAATTAATTACCAATCTTATTTATCAACTATTTTAACGTATTTGCACTTTGTTTTTTTTTGTATTGTGAATTTGCGGGTAGTCTGAAATATTGTAAGCAATATGCCGCGCAGTTACTATAAATCTCGCCGTCGGTCTCGTAGCGGTTCTCGAAGTAGAAGTCGTTCTAAATCTCATAGTACACGGTCGCGTTCCCGTCAGCGTGACGAGTTCTTAAGTAGGTCACGGTATGAATCACAACGCCGTCGTCGCTCGCGCTCGCATCGACACCGGTCTCGTAGTTATCAAGTGCGCGTGCACTCGCCCGTGCGAACACAAAACAATACGACGTCGGCGTCGGCTAGTGAGGGAAGTTTGCAAATCACGTTAAATACGATTTTACAAAGATTAGATGCTATAGAAAGTAACGAATCGCACACATCAGTCACGCCGGCACTGGATAATATTAATAAGGGTGTGGCGGTCGAACATACTAGTGATTTTTTAGTTTCAAATTGCGATTTTAATCAACATAACGTTTCTAGTGATAATAATTGTGTTGATAATAATTTATCACCCGCGAGAGCTCATAGTAGTACTTCGCATCGAGTGAACGTAGGTACGGAGCAACGCAAGTCGTGTACAACGGAATTATTAGAAGTTCTTAAAACATTGCAGCCGTATAGATCCGGCAAATATTTTATTTCAAGTTTTGATCCCGCGATAAATAACCTTGATGCCTGGTTTGAGGAGGTAGATAGGGCTCGTACTACTAATGGGTGGTCTGACTGTGAATGCCTGTCACGAGTGGCACCTTGCCTAAAGGGCGACGCGCGCGTTTGGCTATCGGAATGGGTTACAAACGACCGAACATGGTCAAATTTTAAACAGGAGTTTAAACCCCTTTGTCCTCAACGATTAGATTTTGCTAATATGCTTTATGACGTTATGAACGCTACTAGTGATAAATACGCTACGTACGCCGATTATGCTAGGCGATCTTTATTACGTTTGCGGGTAATTGAAGGACTAAGCGATGAGCTACGTACTTTAATAGTTATACGTGGAATAGATAATCCGCAGATCCGTGCTGCTGCCGCCAACGCGAAACTTACTGCGGATAGTTTAGTTTCATTTTTATCAATTTATGTTAAGGCAGTTAAAGGTAAACAGGAATCACGGATTAGTAACCAACCCATTAGGCGTCCCTTTCAAAGCTTACCAAAAAGGTTAGATTTAAAATGTTTTTCGTGTGGGATAAGGGGACATCTTGGACGTGATTGTAAACGGTCAAAATTAGGTGCTAGACAGGATCAACTTACAAATCAGCCTCGCCCTCTCTGTTCATTCTGTAAGAAACCGGGCCATCTAGAAAGTAATTGTTTCGTTAAAAACAGAACAGACAATAACGTACGTAATGAAAGAAATATAAATTTATGCAAGGACTATCGTGATTCTTTTTCGAAAGACATAATTACTGCGGTTATTGAGGGTGTACCAATGGATGTACTCATAGATAGTGGTGCTCTTAATATTTCTTTAATATCGTCCGATGTTTTACGATATCTATCTTGTCAACCAAAAAGAACTTATTGTGTTTTGAAAGGAATTGGTAGCCAAGAAATCGTAGCAACTTCATTCGTGACAGTTACGCTTGAGCTTGATGAGATTTCACTAGAAGCGGATTTTGTAGTAGTACCATCGTATTGTATGAATACATCCATAATTATTGGAACAGATATTCTAAATCGTGATGGGGTGGTTTACATACGTACTAGAGATAGGCAATATCTTTCACGCTCGCAGCCAAACAGTATTAATCAGGTGCGCTGTGCTCAGCCATTGTCCTTAGATACGCCACTCTCTGGTAATGATTATAACTGTTTGATAGAGGTGATAAACAAATATTCAGATTTTTTCATTTCGGGTACAGCATCTACTACTGTTAATACTGGTGAGATGAATATTAAATTAACTAGCTCTGAACCGGTTGTTTATCGCCCCTACAAACTCTCTCATCAAGAGAAATTAAAAGTCAGGGAAATAATTAAAGATCTATTAGATAAGGGGATTATTAGGGAATCTCAGTCAGAATATGCAAGTCCCATAATCCTAGTAAAAAAGAAAGATGGTTCCGATCGCATGTGTGTGGACTTTCGCGCCCTTAATAGGATAACTATTAAAGATAGATACCCTCTTCCCCTAATAGATGACCAAATAGACAGACTGGGTGGCTACAAATACTTCACTAGTCTAGACATGGCTACAGGTTTCTATCAAATTAAAATTGATAGAAACTGTTCGCATTACACGGGATTCGTCACGCCGGAGGGTCATTACGAATTCCTTAAAATGCCCTTCGGCCTAACTAATTCGCCAATAGTTTACCAGCGAATAATTAATAAAACTCTGAGGAGTCTCCTTGATGCAGGGCGGGTGCTTGTCTACATAGATGACGTGCTCCTTATGAGCTCCACTATACTCGAAGGGATAACCCTTCTTCGCGAAGTTTTGCACATTTTAACCACAGCTGGTTTCTCAATTAATTTAAAAAAATGTTCGTTCCTTAAAACCGAAATTGAGTACTTAGGACGAGTAATAAGCAAGAGTCAGGTAAGACCGAGCCCCCGTAAAGTTGAAGCACTTAAAGTATCCCCTGTTCCGCAGAACGTTAAACAAGTCAGACAATTCTTAGGTCTTGCCGGGTATTTCCGTAAATATATTAAAGATTACGCAACCAAAACGGCATGTTTGTCACGACTAACAAAAAAAGGTATAACTTTTAATTGGGGTTCAGAACAAGAAAATATGCGCAAGGAAATTATTAAGGCGTTAACTAGCAAACCAGTTCTGATTATTTTTGACCGTAATTACCAAACAGAAGTACATACAGATGCAAGTAGTGCTGGGTACGGTGGCATCTTATTACAAATTCATCCAGATGGCAGTAGACATGTAGTCGAATATTTTAGCAAGGTCACACAAAACGCCGAAGTTAGATACCATTCTTACGAACTGGAAACCTTAGCAGTCGTCAAAACGTTACAGCATTTTCGGCATTATTTGATCGGTCTCCAATTTAAAGTAGTAACCGACTGCAACGCTTTGAAGTCAACAGAACGAAAAAAAGATTTATTGCCGCGTGTGGCTCGTTGGTGGCTATACTTGCAGGATTTTCAGTTTTCCATTGAGTACAGGCAAGGAAGCAGGATGCCACATGTAGACTATTTAAGCCGCAACCCAGTACACGTCAACCAGATTTCCCGACCACGAAACTGGGCACAAATTGCTCAGTCTGCTGATAATGAGACTCAGGATCTCATGATTCAACTGCAGGAAGGTAAGCTAGATGCAGATCGGTACGTGATACGTAATGGTCTACTTTGCTACAAATATTGTCCCACGGGTGAGGAATCAAGATTCTTATGTTATATCCCCAAAGGTCATCGGCTGAGTCTACTAAGACTTTTTCACGACGAGCACCAGCATATAAGTGCTGAAAAAACCCTCGATCTTATACACAAACACTTCTGGTTCCCAGGTATGAGACAGTTTGTGATTAAATATATAGCTCACTGTCTGGTGTGTGTCTCGAAAAAACGGGTACCACGACAGCCCCTACAAAGCATCACTTCATGGCAGAAGCCGTCGCTCCCTTTCGACACCATCCACATCGATGCGCTTGGCCCTTTACCACCTTCAGAGGGATACAAATTTGTACTTGTCCTTGTAGACGCTTTCACAAAATTTTGTCTACTCTATCCTATGCGACGACAAGATTCAACGGAACTTAAAAATTGTTTAGCCAATGCCGTTTCACTTTTTGGTTCCCCCAATATGTTGGTCACGGATAGAGGTCGTATGTTTGAGTCTAGAGATTTTGTAGGATGGGTTCGTGAACTAGGATCAGAAATACACTATGTCACGCCCGAGATGCACCATGCGAATGGGCAGGTTGAGAGGTATGTACGAACACTTCTTAATATGCTAAGAATTGAAGCAAGCCTGCACTCGGAATGGTCAAAGACTCTTTGGAGACTTCAGTTGATACTGAACGTGACGCGCCAGAAGAGTACACAAACATCGCCACTGAACCTATTGGTAGGAGTAGAAGGTACAACACCTCTAATTCGTTGTGTTATCCGAGATCTAGCAATCGATAACACCAGACCGAACAGGGAAGCCTGGCGGGAGTTATGTAGGACAAGAGCTTCTGATTTATTGGAAGAAAATCGTAAAAAACAGGATGAGCTTGTCAATCGTAGTAGACAGTGCCCTAAGAAATACAAGTTGAACGATCTTGCCTTCGTGATTAAATATTCTCAGTCCGCAGGTAAACTAGACCCTGGAATGAGAGGCCCATATAAAGTCACCAAGGTGTTACCTGGAGGTCGTTATGAGCTAAAACTGTTGGCTGGTGGCTACGGAAAGACGACACAAGCTGCTGCACAGTACATGGTGCCGTGGAAAGGCGAGTGGTGTCCAGAGACGTGTTTGTCGTACTTTGATGGTAAGTAAATTGCTGGATAGTATTCAGCTTCATAGCGTGTGTCGCTAGAATCCGATATAGCGTGTGTCGCACCACTAACGTATGACGATAGTTGGTTCGGATGGCGTTTGTCGCTAAAACCCGTAATAGCGTATGTCGCACTACTAACGTATGTCGATATTAGATAGGATGGCGTTTGTCGCTAAAACCCGAAATAGCGTATGTCGCACTACTAACGTATGTCGATAGTAGTTTGGATGGCGTTTGTCGCTTGAACACGAAACAGCGTGTGTCACACCACCAGCGTTAGTCGCAAGTAGTATGGATTAGTTTTAATGTTTCTTTAGTACATATGTTGCGTCTGTTATGTCACTAAAAAGGCGTGTGTCACCAGTAAATTTTTATTAAATTTTTGAGAAACTGTATACCTATCAGTTACAGTTTTTAAGCTCATATAACTCAATGGATGTTGTGTTATTTTTCAGACAATGAGGACGATAACTTGGCTGTAGATCGATCAACCCATACGGCCGGTCCCAGTCAAGCGCTCCCAATGCCGTTGCTTGACTCCGCCGACACCAATGTTACTGAAGCTTTGGACCCGGATCCCCATGGATGCCAACCAGCTGTCGTCGAGGACGACTCCCTGTCAGGAGAGGCCGTGTAAGAAATAAAGAAGAGTCCTTGAAAGAGGACTATAAAATGATGGACACGCCCTTGGCTCGTTCATTTGCTCGTCAGCTGTCACTCGGTGCGGAATTAGTCATAGGCGTTACGGTGTTGTGATTTAGTTAATAGGTTCCGTTTTACATTATTATTTTCTTGTAAGTTCATAAGTTCTTAAGTTTAGGGTGCGCAAAACTCATGTAAGTTGTTTGTTTTAATGATATATAAGATTGGTTGTGTTATTTTTAAATAATTAATAAACGTAGTTGTGTAATTTGTAGTTGTGTTTGTTTTTTATATCTTTATCTCGTTACTAATTCCCAAAAGTAGTATAACTTCCTAACTCGTCCCGAAATCCAAAATTCCGAATTTACCTTTTTCGCCGCTTATTCCCTACCTCGTCTATGGCAAAGTACCCAAGTGTCAGTGCCAAAAATAAACAAAAAAAAAGAACCTATTTGACAGATAATTTTTTCTTATTTAATTTAATAACGTTAATGGTCCTTGTCTATGGCAAAGTACACAAATCCCAAGTGTCAGTGCCAAAAACCAAAAAAAAAAAAAAAAAAAAAAAAAAAAACGTTAATGGTAGTGACATCTATTGCAATTTTTTTGTATTAAACATAGCATGTATGGCATGGTAGACCATGATACAGGCCTTGGCCCTTGGAGCACTTTCTAATCTTTCTTCTCTTTACATAGTGACGCGAGTGTCTAAATTATTTCAGTATTTTAAGTGAGGCACAGGGGACTATCATTTTAGTTTTTGTAATGTCAGTCTCATTTTTTAAAACGAGTTTTGATACCATTTCTACACGCTCTGGTCAGCGCGATCGTCCTTTCTCCCATACAAATAATCGTTTTCTAGTTAACTAGAAAATGGTAATTTAACCCGACTGTGTTTTTACGGTTGTGTTTTTTATATTGATGTACCCAATGACACTTACAGTCAATATACAAATATCTCTCAAGCTTAATAATTCCTTCGCGCCGTTTGGACTGTAGAGTGAGCCAAATCAAATATTCATACATATTCTCGAAAAACATAACCCTCCTTCTGGCGCAGCTGGGTTAAAAGCAACGTCTCGTCTCATTGTTAACTTACTCTTAGTAAAACCTAGAAGTATTCATGAATGCTACATAATACGAGATACAGCATTATAAATAAATGTTTTGGAATTTTAGTTGCATTGATACACAATTTTTTTTTTTTTGAGTTTATATGTAACAAACATTGCCTTATAAATTAACTATGCAATAACTTGATGTACTTTAGACATGACATATATGTCGGAGCCGGATATGAATATGGACACAAAACGAGACGGAAGCGCGCCCCCAAGTGGCAAAATGGCGCAACTTGTCTATGGCGCGCTTTGACATGACTTGGGACTTTCTCGACGAGACTGAATTCATTCGTGATTTGGTCGCCAAGTTGAGATGTCTTGAAACGTGTTATGTTTCGTTAGTGTCAATACTTGTAAAGTAAAGTAAAGTGAATTTAAAGTAAAGTAAATTCATAAAGTGTAGTGAATAGTGAATTTGTAAAGAAATTGTGATTACGAATAAACAAGTGATATTGTTACTCTGTTCTCTTTTCACGATTTACCCACGAAAGCCCACAGTATCCGAAGGAATGTTATTAAATCATGAGAGCCCTTTCGACATCAGAATCTGGGATCAAATCGTGCAAGAGAGACAGGTTTTTCTTAAAAGTGCGGGTAGTAAAAAAAAAAAAAGTGTACCTAATCTTTTGTGTAGTCTGCAAAAAGTGATAATAGTAATCATTGCAAATCAATACGAACTCGATCCACATGAGTTGGGCAGTACGTACTAACACGTGCTGCTTTGCAAGCTATGTACATGGCGTAATTGTGGTAAGACGGGACAGCGGTGAGCCGAGTGCTGCAAGGATACCATGTACCAATAATCCCGCCACGATGATTAAGAAGGAGTAGAAGTACTGACAGCGGTGACGTGATGATGACAGTGACGTGACGTCTACACGGTGGCGACACCAGCAGTGGCGCTTTACAGGACAGGCTTTGATTATGGTTTTGGTAAAAGGTGGTAGCCAACTTTTTATTCCTCAAATAATTTTTAAAGACCAATACACTAGTTATTAATTTGTGTTTCAAGTGTCCATAAAATATCTTGCTTATACGAGTATTATCACAAAATTTCATTTACAATAAATTGTACCTACACTAAAGTGTTCTTTTGTTTTGCTGTTTTGTTTTATGTGCAGATGGACAAAACACTGGGATGATGTTCGACCGGATGATGCATAGCCTCGCCAAGGGGAGAACGAGCAGTGCTGGGTGACCGACCAGCGTGCTGACTGCTGGGTGACTGACCAGCGTGCTGGCTGTTGGGTGACCGACCAGCGTGCTGGGTGTCCGACCAGCGCAGACAAGCATTGTGCATCTTATGGACTTCTCTACTCGCTTCGCAATGATGTGAACTGGTTGTATCATGATCGTTACTTATTTCATTATAAAGTTCTAAATGGTTCTGGTTTTATAACCAAAGTATTATTTAAAAAAATAATCGAAGTGAATAAGCAATCATTAACGCAAAGTAAAAACAAGTACTTAGTACATAGGACATACGTCTTACAGATATTCATTATTATTACTGTTTGATTGACCGAAGTAGATCAGGCTGTAATACAGCAGTACTTGAAAGTTTGATCAGCAGATGATCATTATCGACATTTCATTTCGTGAAATCGTACTGTTTGTAATAAAGTGATCAAAATCAGAATATGATAAGCAATTCTCATGACGTGTATTTTGATAATACAATTAGGCATTCGTGTTATTTTTTGGGTGTTCATTTCAGAATAGATAAAGTTCCAACGGATTCACATTAACGTGAAGTAAGAAAGTAGGAAAGGTGAATAGTACTATAGAGTCGATATCGTATCGATATCGATTGGTTACCAACACCTGAAACTTGTTATTGGATGTACTATATTCTTATTAGGTGTGCCTGAAATAAACAACATCCGGTATGCGTATCGGTGCACCTGCACTGCATAAACAAAAGCAATTGACGTGTATAAATATTGTTTGGAAGATGCTTCCTAGTTTGAAACGACTTAAATTAAAATTTCCGTAAACTTACCATGTCTATTAAACCGGGAAGAAATGGATTTTAAATTTCGGATACGGATATGGATATTAAATGATATCGGATTACCCATTTGTTTCGGATAATTTTGGTTACGGATATTGGATATTAGTTTCCTTTTTACAGTAGCAAAAGTTTTATTTCGGATTCGGTTACGGTTACGGAGCTCCCTAACATCCCTGTTATTAAATAGCGAAGTTCATCAAGTGGGTGTTAATCACAGTAGATACATACAGTTTGTACACAGTTCTATTTCTTATTTGGCGTTACCGCATACGTAGTAAGAAATAGCCATTGATCAGTTTCAAAAGTAACTTTAAATAATGTCGTGTTTGTTATTTATTCTGAGAGTGTTTAAACAAACTGATAACTGATAATAAGTGCTAGGACATTCGTGATCCGCAATAAAACTGTCAGTTTATGATATTGTTGTTGTAAGCTGTAAAATTGAAACATGTTTGTCTATCTATGACTTTCACACTAGGCGGATTGGAATTACTATAAGTTACGGCAATAATAGTGTAATTTGCGACGAAAAGAAAATCGGTTGTGATTTAAATAAACTTTATTGAATTGACGCATTTTTATTTCACATTTCCAGAAGCCTGTGGCTGGTGTTGATGGTGAACGCGGCAGCACACACTCAACGGTCCAGTGGCAGAGGCCGTGAGCTTGTGGCTGAGGTGGATAAGAAAGTTCATCGGTGGACTTCAGTCAGCTTCGGTGAACTTGGTTATCATGTGAAAGGTTGTAAACGCACTTGGGAGTCTTCTGGTATTGTGATCGCTCACGTGACCAGAGCGTGGCTCTCCACTTAAGAGTTGTGGGTTCAATTCCCGCGATGGTGCAACTAAAATGTAGTGGTCAAGTTGTATTATTGGGACAGCTGCTGATCAGTTGTTATTATGAGACTGTTACTGTAACAGCTTTTCTTTATCGAATTAGTTAGATCGTTGAAAGGAAATAAAATGAAATTTATTGCAAAGTCAATTTAACATTTTGATCTCATAATAATTGTCCGCGATATTTGAACTGCGATAGCTTGGTTCTTGAGCTGCGACCTGGTGGCAAACAAACATACAGCAAAGTTTCTGTTCCTGTTATTTACTCTTGGATGATCATCATCATTTCGGCTATGATGTTCACTTCTGGATATAAGCCTCCCTTAATTCGTACTCTTAATTCGATTACATGGGGGGTAGTTGCCTATACTCGCCACGTTTGGCAGGCGGGCTGGCGGGCGCATCCACGGGAAAGATGGTTGATAGCGAGGTGCTACTCTTTCTTCGACACCCCACGGATAGGAAACCCTAAAAAGAACATAATTGGACAGTTTGATCATTTTTTTGTGCTGTTTAATTTTGTGTACAGACGGAGATTCAATGAACGAGCGCCGCGACGCGACGCAGACGGCGCGCGTCGAGCTGTGCTGGGTACTGCTGCCAATGCAGCAATGCTGCAATGTATCGGCCTATGATGATGGCGTCAGGCGCCAAGGGGCCTGCACTCTGTACTTCATTGAAGTATCAGATTAGGATATTGAGTTTTTTTTGGTGAGCGTAATTGTTTATCTCGTGACTTTAGTGTGAAGACTCTGTATAGTCTTTTTCTATGAACCCTTTTTACAAATCTTAGTTGAGAAGGTACATTGACTGTTTCATACAGTAACCGAGATAAAAAGATAGTTCAAATAATACACCTTATGAAAGCAATAAGGCGTAAGTAAATAGATTTTCGATTGGTTGTTTTTCTTAGTTGAAAATAAGGCTGTAAAAGTTGCAATTTCAAAGCGTACTTATGACTGTGCATACGTTAGAGAAAGATTCCTTCGGGTCATGTATTGGTGAAAGTTGATAATGATAAAGATTTTGCTAATGATGAACAAATTTGAGTTGTTGGGTAAAGTCTCTACCTACCGTACTATGAGCGAATATGAAGTTGACCGTCCAGTTATTACGTAACCAGTAACTCGGACTGTATCAAGTCCGTTTTATGTTCGGTGGGCGTTTGACTGGCGATATGGGACTGGGTCTATGAGTAATGAGGTTGACCGTCCAGTTATTTCGTAACCGGTAACTCGGACTATATTAAGTCCGTTTTATGTCAGGAGGGCGTTTGACTGGCGGTCTGGGACAATGAACCTTGTGAGTTCTATGTCTATGAAATTGGGTATGGTAGTGGAGTTAGAGATTTTACTAGTTTATTTGTGTTCAGTTGTGTTACAGTTCCTACAGTTTTAACATGATTTAAGTAACATGACCCAGGGTATCATTCTATGTCAAAAAAATTTTTAACGAGAATTTTATTTGAAAGATTATTTGAAATAAAATTACATTGAGATCTGAAGTTTATTTTGATGATTTTTGGAGATTGGTCAGAGTTGGCCGAGCGAAAGGCTCGTGATATTGCAGCTGGTTTTCTCTTTTGCAGAAGCATCACACGGGACGTGTGGCTTATCAGAATGGCCGTGTCGGAGCCGGATATGAATATGGACACAAAACGAGACGGAAGCGCGCCCCCAAGTGGCAAAATGGCGCAACTTGTCTATGGCGCGCTTTGACATGACTTGGGACTTTCTCGACGAGACTGAATTCATTCGTGATTTGGTCGCCAAGTTGAGATGTCTTGAAACGTGTTATGTTTCGTTAGTGTCAATACTTGTAAAGTAAAGTAAAGTGAATTTAAAGTAAAGTAAATTCATAAAGTGTAGTGAATAGTGAATTTGTAAAGAAATTGTGATTACGAATAAACAAGTGATATTGTTACTCTGTTCTCTTTTCACGATTTACCCACGAAAGCCCACAGTATCCGAAGGAATGTTATTAAATCATGAGAGCCCTTTCGACATATATATTATAATAAATAGACTCGGTATACAATCAAACCTAATAGTTACTTATCAGGTATATCTATTAATATCTATGTATAAAAATGCTCGCTGTTTGCATTTATCCTATCTATAAGTTACAAATTGTATTTCTCGTAAGTGATTACTGTAATCTTTTGAGAAATAAAGAATCTTAAAACCTAAACCTAAAGTACTTTATCCTCTTTCAGGCGAGGAACAAGCCCGCAGACGGAGGCGGCTACGGCAACCAGAAGAATGCTTCAGGACAGAAGTCATCCCAGCCGTGTCAGAAAGGTACCTACTACTGATTATGATTCCGTAATGGAAAATCTAGTCCTATAGATTTCCATATATAGACATAATACTATGAACGTGATCAAAAATATTTAATCCATTCACTGTTTTGGGCGCCGGAAATATATTGGTTGAAATTAGAACTCGTTAAACGATTGTGATGATTTGATAAGTACTTTTAAATATCGCAGTATATACATTTATCCTTTTTTAGAAGTCGGAGACCGTCCAGGGCTCCTATTCTCATAGCCCGTAGATTCGAGTATCAGTCTGTCCCGCTCGTGCGTGCACGATTTATAGCACGTGCGAACGGGACAGACCGATATTCGAAATTTGTCATCGCTATTATCACTTACTAATTGAATGCTTACTTAATAAATAAATGTCACTTACCAAAATGTGAAATCTCATTATTATTCCCGTATTTGACATAAGCTTCGATAAATGACAAGCGATTTAATATGTCATTTAGCAATCTTATGTCAAATTCCATACATTTTGTTTTCCAACTTCGTTAGCGATAAATAGCGATCTCAACTTGAATCAGCCCTCTGGTTGGTAGGTTTATTGCACAGGGAAATCGAATCCGAGACAACCGGGAATTGTGAATAACAGGTTTTATTCTTGACCCTTCCCCAGGTGGTCCCAAGACACCCGTCAAGCCCTCCGCCCAGAAGGGCGCCGCGAAGACCGCCCCGCCCAAACAGGCCGCCGCCGCCGCCGCCAAGACCCCCCAGGGGAAGAAGAAGAAGGGCCACAAGCACCAGCAGTACGAGCTTATTGTTACCATTAACCTGGTGAGTGAGGAGCAGAGGAGAGAGTTTTTTTATGTTATAGAGGCTTGTAACCTACTGGACTAGGACTGTGCGTAGATCCAGGGCACTCCACCCAATATTACGGCTGATGGCAATCCGCAAGTGGTTTTAGTGGGTAAACCGGCCGTAGCGAGCCGGGAGTCCCACATACCCCTCGAGGAGCCTCCCGGGGGGATGCGTAAAGCAATCCCATTCGAAATCAAAAAAAAAAAGGACTGTGTGAAGCGTGACATGGCCGCTTTTAAGATCGACCACCGGAGCTGGAGGAGCTCGCATATAGAACAGATTGGCGCAAGCGGGTAATAGAAGGTCGCAAGTTTTGTGATGACGCCTGGTTCCGAGCCCTTAATCAAAAGAGACAGATACTCATCATCCACCTCTGGTTTCTCTTGTAGTCTTTGCGATAGGCTATGCCGTTCTCGAATTGGTTTGCATAGCCACGAGAAAAGTTGTTCCACGACTCACACAAGTAACACGTCTTGAATCGTCTACAATAGACGTAAAGGCTTATATACTCGTAGTGTGACTGGTGAGACATGAGCAATACTTGAGGACGTGATATTTGGCTATTGTATGAGATGAAAAAAAATTATATAAAAAATAATATCAAGTAATCACTGAGTAAATGTAGCTTAAACTTGCTTAAATTATTTACCCAACGCATGGATACCGCGTGTACGTACGCGCCCGTACTACCTACGTTGTGTCGCACGCCGCCGCGCCGCGCCGGCTGCATAGGCATGCCTACTTGCCTAGCCGCCTAATTTTCATAGTATCCATGATTCATTTATTTAAAGGAAAATTTGGTAAAAAATTAAGTGCCTAATTTTATTACATATTTATAATGGGAACCGAGTACCGAGTACTCTCCGTAAGTATTGCACATGTCTCACCAGTTAGGCTGTAGGTATATCAGCCTCATCGTAACATGCACTGTGGGCGAGATAAATTTATGGGTCTCTTAATTTTGAACAATTATTTACAAATGTTACTACAGTATGAAAGTCAGTATGCGGTAACCTTATAAAACTAAACATAAGACCCTCGCCATACAGAGGAGAGAGTAAAATATTAGGGAAAAATTAAAAAATATGAAATCTAGGAATATCCCGCGAAAAATGATAACCACGACCAGCAGTCTTACTCCCAACGCTGATAACACACTATCCCAACGCCAATATGATATGATTTTGTTCGGGAGTACGAATCTGAATCAAAATCGAATCATCAAACTCGTAAATCAAAACCGAATCAGATTGGAGAGTAAAGCCCTCTGCAAGCGAATGAGTGTACGCATAGTTATGCGTTTAATGCACCTCCCTCCTTCCCACACTTACGTGTAGTCTCACAAGCAAAAACGTGAAAACACCACCACCATATAAGCAATAATGTTAACACGATCTAACCCCACACCACCATTAACTATTTAAAATCTTAGGCCTCAAATCCTGGCCTATTCTACAAGCGAATTAACCACTTTTTAATTGATGTAGTGCCCGGGACAGGCAGTTTTAAATTTCGCATGGTTGCCCAGCACATACGGCATCGTAACGTTATCAAAGGAATGACAAGTCTGGGTCTGACCATGGGTTTTCTCAAAATGTTTTTCTTCACTCTTAGAGCGTCCGTATAGTGTTCTTAAGATCAAAAAAGATGTGAAATTCAATCATTTGTATAATGGTTACTTTTTTAGATTTATAAAATAGGCTCTGGATTGCCTGCATCGTGTTGTCTTACATTGAATAGACGAAAACTAACTGAAAGCCTCCGTGATTTTTTAGTGTTTTAGAGCCTAGCTCTCGACGCGGAGATCGTGGGTTCGATTCACGCGTTGGAACAACAAAAAATGTTGTTTTCAAGTTTGATTAGGAGAATCCATGCGTCGGATTGGCATGTTAAAAGAAGCTCCTGCGCCTGCTCTCCCGCCAGTCGTGTCGGTTATCCGTCCCACTGGCCTACAAGAGTGAGGGAAGAGAGCTTGCTTATAAAATTAATAACTCCTGCGTAGCTGGCCTGGTTTCGATAAAACCGGCCACCGTCACCGAAATCGGTGTCGGAGGCATTATCATTATTATTATACGAAAACTTCAGTCAACACGTCCATTGAATATTTATTTCCTTTCGTTATTTAACAGTTC
Source organism: Celastrina argiolus (assembly GCA_905187575.2). Taxonomy (NCBI): domain Eukaryota; kingdom Metazoa; phylum Arthropoda; class Insecta; order Lepidoptera; family Lycaenidae; genus Celastrina; species Celastrina argiolus. Next base: position 3,037,791 of record LR994590.1, on the reverse strand, counting down.
AATTCTAAACAGTCTTTGCATTTTAAAACGTACAGGGGATATTTGGTCTTGCGGTCGTAAATCCATCCCAGCAGTTCCGGAGAGCTTCCCAGCAGTTCCGGGGAACAACAACCGGGTAATAGTTTGGTCACACCCGACCGCCGGGGAAATAAGCGTGTACGCAGTTCCGGAATTGGTCACGGTGCTATTTCCAGACGGTGCGCGGTTGATGTTTCATTTTTAACGGGCGATACTGATTCATTTTGATTGCCAATGTATGTTTGATTCACATTTTAAATAAAAAAAAAATATAAAAGTTAAAAAGATTATAACCCGACTACGTAAAAAGGGGTCTAAGAGGGCAATAATTCAATTTGAAATCCAGGCATAGGTACAAAAATGGTCCAGGTAGAGCCGTTGTCGACCCGCTATTGGGATTGCAACAATATTCGAATATGTATTATGATTTTTATATCTCTTTTTTTTAAGATTTGTTTAGCCTGGGTAAAATAGGCTACATAGTTCACGTCTGACTCTCGACTCGAAGGTCATAGGTTCGATTCGCGCGTTGGAACAACAAAAAAATTTGTTTTCAAGATTAGTTAGGACAATGCTGATCACTTGATTGTTTGACAAGAAAGTTGATCTTTTGTGTCGAAAATTTCGTTCGTTCACCTGTTCTGTCGAAAGTCGCCACTGGGTTACAAGAATTAAAGGGAGAGATTGTACTGCGCACACACATGGGATCCATCAAAATAATGAGTAGCTAGTCTAATTTTAATAAAACTGGCCGCGTCAAAATAGAAATCGGTGATTATAAAAGAGAGCTTATTAGTACTATTATAAAGCGGAAGAGTTTGTTTGTTTGTTTAAACGCGCTAATCTCAGGAATGGTCTGATTTAAAAAAAACTTATAGAGTACTCCATTTATAGAGGAAGGCTTTAGGCTATATAACATTACGGTGCGACCAATAGGAGCGAAGCGTCAGTGAGAAATGTTGCAAAAACGGGGAAAATTATTCACATTTGGGGACTTTCATTACGTGCGCTGCATAAACAGTTTAAGTCACTCAAAAACCACGCGAACGAAGGCGGGCACAGCTAGTCAAATACTTAAAACAAAGTTAAATTAATATTTAATTTATCTATACAACAAACGCGATTTTTGCGTTTTATACAGATTCTTATACGCGAATATGCACTTGGCCGGTTTTTTAAACAATTGTGGCTATTAGTATTTTATGCACTTTACACATTATTCATACAGCTATTTATAAAACGTAGTGTGATGGCCACATTATCGTTAACCGCTTTCGACATTTACATTTTAGAGTGGCGCTAAATTATTCAGGGGTTTTTCGGATGCGCGGTTTTACGGGACTTTTTCCGAATGTACTTTAATTGGTTATTCATATAGAATATTCTAGTAATATTGACGATACAAGGTTTGTATCCATTAAAACCGCTGTCTTCTGTAAGATATTTCAAACGAGTACCTACATGAGCGTTATAACTTATAATATTCGTTATGATTTCGGTGAAGTCAATAAGAACGGACTCAAGGGCGGATCCAGCTTTGTCGCCAGGAGGGGGTCACATATTCGTGGTCAAGTCAAGAACTTATAATTTAACTAGCTGTGCCCGCGACTTCGTTCGCGTGGTGTTTGATTGACTTAAACCGTTTATGCAGCGCGTGCAACGAAAGTCCCCAAATGTGAATTGTTTGTTTGTTTAAACGCGCTAATCTCAGGAACTACTGGACCGATTAGAAAAATTCTTTTTGTTGGATAGTCCATGTATAGAGGAAGGCTTTGGGCTATAACATTACGCTGCGACCAAAACCAGTCGGGCGTCGACGTCGCCCGACGCCGTGACGCCCGACACCGCGACGCCGACGCATGACGCCGCGACGCCGACGTCCAACACCGTGAGGCCGACGCCGTGCCGCCGACGTCGCGACGCCTGACGCCGCGACGCCCGGCAACGCGACGCCGACGCCTGACGCCGTGACACCGACGTCGCGACGCTTGACGCCGCGACGACGACGCCTGACGCCGCGACGCCGACGCCTGACATCGCGACGCCGACGCATGACGCCGACACATGACCCCGCGACGCCGACACCGTGAGGCCGACGATTTCTCACTGACGCTTCGCTTCTATTGGTCGCAGCGTAATGTTATATAGCCTAAAGCCTTCCTCTATAAATGGACTATCCAACGAAAAAAGATTTTTTTAAATCGGACCAGTAGTTTCTGAGATTAGCGCGTTTAAACAAACAAACAAACTCTTCCGCTTTATAATATTAGTATAGATTGGTACACTTGAAAAACTTAACACATACATATTGCATCTTCTCTTGAAGACATCTAGAGAAGCACTAACACTTCCGTGCTTCGGCAACCTATTTCTTAGATCTAACCTATGAAATTGCCGTTTTGTATAAAGAAAATTAAAAGTTATTTTTAATGTAGGATTTTTTGTATTATCACTCATGCAATCAATGCATCTTTGCCAATGCAGTGGCAGTTTATTGATGCCTTTCTTAATAAGGGTGATAACTGATTACTTCTATTAATGCAAATAAAAATAAATGAAAAAAGTAGTTTAATTTTTTTCATACAAAACCGCTATTTCATAGGTAAAAACCTAATATATATAGCTCTGTGGAAAATAGTCTTTAGCAGATTGAGCATGTTGATTATTGACCCTATGTATTTGTTTTAATACTATTCTGGGGCATTCAATTTCTAAATAAAATCATTATATTCAATTAGTAGTCCGCCTAAGTCCTAGAACCAGCTCAGGGGGGGTGTCATGACCCCCATGACCCCCCCCCCCCCTGGATCCGCCCTTGAGTCTGACCGGTATGTGTGTAAAATTTAAATATACTTAGGTATTCTATGTAGCAATATCCCGCGAAAAAATTGTAACCACAACCTGCGAGCTAATAAGTGGTGTACGCACAGGCATGCGTTTAAAGCATCTCCATCCTTCCCACACTCCTTATGTGGACGAGTGTCCGCAAGCAAGAACGTGAAAACACCACCATCACACAAGCAATAATGTTTTAAGATCATGCAAAGCCCCACACCACCATGCAAGATGCAAGACTCGCGCTTTTCGCTCCGACCTCGGAGCATCATTAGGAGGTAGACTCTACGAACAATGTTCGTAAAGTTCGGTATGTGTGTTTATCACACCGTAGCGCTTGAACTTCTGACAGTATTTTCATGAAAGAAGCGTTAATTGCTTCGTAATAATACCCCAGGGGGCCTACTCAAGATGCCATCGCATCAACAAAATGTATGGGATTTGACATAAGCTACGCTAAATGATCACGATTTGGTATGTCATTTAGCGTACCTTATGTCAAATCCCATACATTTTGCTATCGAACTTTGTAAGCGATAATTAGCGATGGCATCTTGAGTAGGCCCCCAGGTGATATTATATGCTACACAATTAACATTCGATTTAATGTTTTGTATGAAAATGATGTTATTAATTTAGTACCAATTTGCTATTTAATAAATAGTTAGGGCATGTAAATTAAAAGCAATTTTAATAATTCTCGTAAACATGTTCAAAAGTTTCCAATAAATTATGTTTGAGCGTGAAAATTAGTTAACTCAATCTGCCAAAACGTCAAACATTTTCCGCGCCGCCGCCATCTTGTGATTCTTGTGAGTCGGCCATTTTGCGAGTGCTCGGTAATTTCACGCGCTGTCGATACCCGCGCTGCGTGACGGCGTTAGTGTCATAAGCATATTAATTGGATGTGCTGATGACTAGCAACACCTTCAACTCGCTAGTTAGTTTATTGGCTGATTCGTCAGTAATAAAATCCGACTAATAATATAAATTTATAAGTGTTTGTAAGTGTTGAAAACATACACTGTCACTTTCACGTAAAAACTACGGAACAGAGTTTGATGAAATTTAGTATGGTAATACATATTTAACATGCTGGAACTTTGGCTACTTTTTACCGCGGCGAAATGTATGGTTCCTTTGGGATTTTACTTTGCGCGTAACATTAAAAGTCATAATTAGGTGTTGTCTATAAAAGCTAAGAAAATAGTAACAATTACATAACTTTCTCTACAACTCGACTCTTTGTTGAGATTGTCGTTATTGTGACACCATTTAACGTTTGTGTTAAGTTTTAATTATTTATTTGACAAGAATTAATAAGTTTCCGTCAAACCCGTTCGAAGTTTGTTCATTAGTCCGGCTGTTTCCAACTGGTATAACGTCAAGCTCGCAGACTTGACTGGTTCCTGGTAATGAAGTAGAACAGAGCTAATCCTAAATTGGGTTATCAAATGAACATTAAATTTATTTAAGTTTATACTCATTTACAAATAAAATAAAAAATATGAGCAAAATTTAAAATAATATTTTTTTAAATTACAACTATTCTTACTAAGTAGGTATATTTTTTTTTTTTAATTTAATTACTTATTATCATATTACAGCTATCATCTCTTTTGAACTTAAGACTTAGACAAACCAAGAACACCGCAATTTTCGTATTGTGTTGGTACACTTTTACCGCAATCCGAAAAGTATCCGAAGAACTTGTGTTACAAGTACCAGACAAGGGAAATATATTTAATACTTTTATTTAGGTACTATACACTTATATTTCAGACATATACGTCTATGATCCAGGAACAAAGAAAACATTTATTCCTTCGGCGGGGTTCAAACCCGCGCCCTCCTTGAGCACCGACACGCTCAACCACTGCGCTACAAGGGTCGTCTATAAATGCTAGTACTTAACTACCTAACACACATAATCACATTCGATGGGATTTCAGTGTGCCTCGCGTAAACACAATTTTCCCGCCAAAATCCGTTCCAAATTAACGTGGGCAAGCCGGAAAATCGTTCTGTGTTTAAAACGTTTCAAACGATCGCAGTTGAATTCGAAATTAGAATACGTTCGTAAAAAGCTGTATATTTTTAAAATGAATCGAAGGAAAATAATATTGCCCGTTACAAACTATACTGTCCTAAAAATACATTTCACATGTTCCTTGATTGAATGCTATATTTTTAAACTTTAATAACTGGGGTCACGTTTGCTCTTTTTAAAAATACTTATAATTATACAGTTTACTTTGTCTAAGCCGTGAGACGTGGCACGGGACTTCAAGGGAGTTCATACACTTAGCGGCTAGTTCCCGAATCGGTGGTAGGCATAAATATAAGTAGAAACGACATTCCGAAATATAAATTTTCTAATTTACTCGGAATAAAAATATTTGATTTGATTTGTCTATGAAAACATGGAAACTGATGAGTGATGAGCATGAATTTTTAATTATTAATTTATTCATGACAGGAATTTTTTTAAAAACTTTTGTTTTTATTTTTTTTAATATTTATTTCAATATATATATATATACAATTATAATCAATAAAAAAAATTTGCCAAACTGCGAAATAGTTTGTTGGCAATAATTGCAATGAAACTACTATTACATATTAATAAACAAAACAAAATTTTAAATCTTAAACATAAAATAACAAAAAAAATATTTTCTTATACAAAACAAAAGAAACGAAACTTATGATACATTATAAAAATAATAACAAAAATTATTACAATGTAATATTATACAAATAAAAATAAAATACAAATGATACAAATAAAAAAAAACATAATATGAATTATTCTTCCCATACCATGAACCAACGGTACATTTATTGGTCTTCCAAAATATACCTCTTTTTTTTATGTTTTGTATATTTAAATGTGCCATAACTAAAAATAAGAGCTACCTTTTAGTTTAGATGTAGAACGCAATTTTAATGTGACTGTTGTTATTTATGTATCCCAATAAAATCGGCGGGGACGTGTGTAACATCAATAATAATTTATATGTTTATATTTATTACTATTTAAAATAATATTTATAAATAAAAAATTCGATTCTTTGTCCCATTTTTGACAAATATTTCGTTCTGTTTATAGTTTGCGAGCTGGCCAAAAATACTGTCATAATTACACGTAATACATTGCATAATACTATCACAGCTGAGCGTGCTGTTGTTGGCAAAAACAGTATCTACATTTTGTCGACCTGTCACACGCGCGTGTCAGTGCCATAACGTGCAATTAAAAACGAATGAATTAGAAATTGTGAAAAATAAAAATAATTGTGTCATTGCCAAAAAACTGTATTTTTTTCTTGTGCAATTATTATTGAGTGTCATTTTTAATAGTGCACGTTTTATTCCGACATTGGTTTATTGATCTTCGGTTAAGGTCATTGCCATTCGATATTTAATAACAATAACAATCTAACTACTGCATCGTGCTTGTATTTGGAAATCGAACGTTTTTGAATTCGAAAAAGGAATACTGACAGTTCTTTTTATGAATCGAATTTTTTAGCACGTTGTCTTTGAATATTTTTTTATTTATTTTGAAAAGCTGTTTTTAATATAATGTTATTTCGTTAAAAGTGTATTTTTAATTTAAAACTATGGCGTCTACAGAAGATATATATAACAAAGAATATAAAAGAATTCGCAGGCTCACAAAAGATCTTGCTCGACGCCAAATTTCAGTACGTTTCATAATTTAAAATGTTTTATTTTTATCTCTTATACAATTCTATTGTAAAATCTGTTTAGATAAAACTCACCAATCTATTTGCACCTCTTCTAATGTTTCATATAAATCATTTAACTTTTTATTGAATCCTTTTTTATGGAAGCCTTTTTGATGATGAACAATGATGATAACATAAATTTATTTTGATACACGAAGTATTAGACTTTTTAAAAACTTATTATTCATATATTATTATAACCTCTTTGATTTGATATTTTTATGAAAATAACCATTGTATTTTTTTCTTTTAGTCAGAGTATGGACTTACGGAGGATCAAGTTGCAGGTAAACTTTCAGCTTATTTGTCACATCACCTATCTTATTATTTATGTATGTATACTATTTTTTACAACGGTTCTTCTCACCGGGCTAGTTTCCGAACCGGTGGTAGGCCTCATGTAGGACAATTTTATAAGTGTTATTTAATAACCTAGGTATATGGAAATAAAAATAATAGAATTTTGAATTTTTGAATTTTATCATTTAGCAGTTAGTCAAAGTTATTCCAATTACGTAGAGTCCTCTCCGTGAAAGACGTCTTAGACGCGGCGCTGTGATCGCGGGAAAAAAATCAAAAAGAAAAAAATGACACTATGTAACAAAAGTAAAGTTATTAATTTTTAAAAGTGAAACGGAACGTTGTTTTCTCTGTCAAATAGATTCTCAAGTAGATTTTGCGATGGCAATACCGAGTTTGAGACTAGTTTGTTACGGGCCTAAAATCAACCTATTCTATATTACCCCCAAATAGAAAATGATACAAGCTAGTATTTACAGACATCTGGTATTTTTATTAACGGGTAATTCCTACAAATAGTTTAAAGTAGTGGATCCCATTGACAAACTTTTATATATTTATTATAATTTTGAATTTGGAATGAAACATAACTTGTTAAAAATGCCATGTCTCGCTAATTAGTTCTTCTACCGTAAAAAGTTGTGAGATCCATAAAGTCATCCAGTAAGTCGGCCGGTCGAACAACATCTTATAGTGATCATACTAATATTATTATTATTATTATTAAATAAGTAGATTGACTTGGTCCACGTCATAACTTTTGTAGGACCGATCAGGAAGATTTTCCTCCATATTATTTCTGAGTTCTGACCGACTAAGGCCGTGTTTCACAAAGCAATGTTAAAGTTAACGCCATGTTAAAATACCATGCCATCTCATTCATTGACAGGAAATACGACAGGGATAACATTATATCTAACATGGCGTTAACTCTAACATTGCTTGGTAAAAGTGGGCTTGCTCGCTGTGAAATGCTGAGCTGGGTTAAATTTTTGACATCATACAACATAATAATATTATTATATACACCTTTTTTATGCTCATTAGTTTTACTATACCCTATTGTTCTCTATAATGTTAGTGTTGTATGATGATCAGAATTTTTTTTTCTTTCTTTCTATGTTCTATTTTCACCTACATTAAGTCGGTCTCCCACTATCGGATGTGGCCACTTAATCATGACAAGACTTGTCTCTTCCAGAGTTCAAAGAAGCATTCATGTTGTTCGACAAGGACGAAGACGGCACCATCACAATGGCGGAGCTGGGAGTGGTGATGCGGTCACTGGGACAACGCCCATCAGGTGAGCTACATCTTAATAAATTGAAGACATGAGTGAATGAAGGTGATACGCAAAAATTATTTTCCCACAAAATTGAGTTTAAACAGTCACTTAAACATTTTAGGATATGTATAGTAGGTACGTCCGATATAAACTTAACTTAAACATAAACAAACCCGTCTATGACACAACCATTGACTAGATCCAAATTGGCCAATATTAATGCAATGATTATTGTTTACTATGAATCCATAGACTATAGGCACAGAAATAAATCAATTTATTTCTGTGACTATAGGTTTATATTCTACAATCGGCAGTGTCAAAATAATACGCCATTTTGACACTGCCGATTTGATATTTAAACATATTAATTATTGTTTAATTGTTATAAAATGTATTGGATAATGAAGTGTAATCCTTTAACATTCTGATGAAAGTGTTGATAAGTAGTATAAGCACTAAATTATATAAAAGGGCTGGCTCCGAGTACCGCGTCAGCAATCCACTATATATCAGATACGTCTGTCAGTTAGCACGTCCATGCTATGACAACCCCCACCAAGGGGTATATAGTTATAGCACATTACCGACGATATGGAGATAACCAGTTAGACAAACACTACAGATGGTATTTGACAGGTGGGTTTCAGATAATAATGTCCGGTTTCGGTTCGAAATGCTTCCGAGACCGAAAGTGTCTACTACATAGATACTTAGGCCCGTATTAATAAAGAAGTCTCAACCCCAACCTCACTTGAGAACCTATTAGACAGATAAAAAAACGTTTCGTTTCACTGTTAAAAATATGAAGAACTTTACTTATGTTACATACTTCAATTTTTGTCTTGTTTAAAACTTAAAAATAAAGATTATATATATTTTAATGTTATTCTGTAATTTATAATATGAATATTACGGTATAAAAAGAAAAGAAATCAAAGTGCTATGTAACATTAATAAAGTTGTTCACTTTTGAAAGTGAAAGGAAACGTTGTTTCATCTGTCAAATAGGTTCTCAGGTGAGGTTGGGCTTGAGATTGTTTTATTTATACGGGCCTCACTAGGGCGATGTAATATTTACAAGGCATTCATATTTTCACGTTGATTTCATAGAAATAGAATTGGCACGCGCGCGACGTTATTTTAAATAAACAGTTACTGTTATAAATAACTGTTTGTCTGTTATTTGATGATCTCGCTGAACTGTTCGCATTGACATCTTTGATCTGTTTTATTATGTGATATTTAATTTGCTCGTTTACACGAAGGAAGGTTTTATGTTCCATTACATCCGGCTAGTCAAGGGCCCTGATACTTCTGGCAAAAGTTTAGTCCAAATACAAATAATAGATACGACGTGCACTGCTGTAAGCCTTCACCTAATAATTTTAAGGTAGTTCTATATTCGCCACGCTCGTCAGGCGGATTGCCGTAGTTTTTAGATAGCAACGTTCGCGGAAACGCGTTTGCCCATTTCCTTATAAAATACAAGGTGATTCATGGTCCATATAAACTAGCTGACCCGTGCCCACTTCGTCAAGCATACAAACCGTTTAAACCTTCCCGGGACATCCACGAATATTTCAAGAATAAAAATAGCCGAATCGGTTCAGCCGTTTTCGAGTTTCAGCGAGACTAACGAACAATAATTCATTTTTAAATATAAGAATAAGATATAGTGCGAAGAGAATGATGCGTAGAGCATTTTTCGTTCTGGCACCTCATCTAAATTATGTAGGTACTTATTATAACTAAAAAACAAAGGTCTGAAATGACCACAAGGAGTTTTACTATGCTGAGGCTTGGGATCCTAGTCTCTACACACGAACGTACTGGTCGTTGACCTAAGACGACCAGGATTGAAACTTATCTGTTTTGTGTCTTTTATGGAGATCTTTAATCGTGATTTGTCGAGTAAGCAATTTATATGAGATGCCAAACAAAAACATGCTCTACCCGTCATTCTTTTCACATTATATTCGGATTATTATATGAACCATGAATAATTCTGTATTATATCAGGAAATTTACTTAGGGTAAAGTCAGGATAGATGCCTCACTTTTTGAAATTATCTCTTTATTTCAAATCCACTAATATATCGTTAAAAAAAACTTTCAATATTACTAATTTGGTCCTTTATCTTACATTACGGCTTATTATACATGGCCTAGAAATTACTGGTTGGGCAAAAAATGAGTTTCTGCAGACCCATTTTTGGAGGATAGGCGCCTACCCTATATGGATAGATGCCCCACCATGAAAATATTAAGGAGGTTAGATGCCTATGGTATGGGATAGATGCTGTATGGAATAAAATAATAGAAATATGCATTATTAAAATTTGTTTTATTGAGGCATATCAATCAACATGTTATGTTAATCATCTTCAATTAAAATAATAATAAAGAATTTAACAAAAATAATTAACAATTTTTAATTAGCTTAATCAAGTAAGTAATAAAAGTTTTAAAAATCAACATGTACTTATAGTCTCGCTTTTCCACATCTTGAGCAATAATTTTTGAATAGTGTGCAGGTTTCATGCAACCACTTCTGGCACGAAATGCACTGAATCCAATCGGATTTCGATTTTGTGTTTTCATAGCTATCAAAGCACTCTATGCAATTATTTTCATCTGTATGTTTAGGATGACTTGGATTTTCTCTCTTATTTTTTGTCACATGGAAATCTTTACATGTCTCTTCTATCATTTTAGAGTAAGTACCTGGTTTATCTTCAGTTTCGCTATTTGAACTTTTTATTTCGTTTCTATCTTCAAAGCTTTCTGGTTTGTCTATGTTAGTATTCTTAACAGGTAAACCTTTGGTTTTCTTTCCTTTCGTTTTATAATTTAATAGTGGATAATCTCCACTATCACTACTTGAACTATAAATACTTTGTCTTTTTTGAGCTCCTCTTACTTCATCTACTTTAACGTAATTATAATTTTCTTTCTTACTAAAATCATCACTAAAATCAGTCTCACTATAGTCATCTTTACGATAAGTATTTCTCCTTTTTCTTTTATAAACTCTCTTAAGTCGCTCTTTATCTTTGGTTTCTTTGTTTGCCTTCTTTAATTTTCCTTTTCCTTTAGTATCAGTCTTGTTTTTATTAGTTTTTACTTTGTTTTCAATTTTAGTCTTGTTTCTTTTATCTAACATAGTTTGTATTTGTATTTTTTTTCTTTCAGCAATATTGTTTTTTTCTTTAATTTTTTCTTCTGTATTTAGAATATCTGCAGATTGTTTCACCCTTTTAGACATTGTTAAAGGAATTTGTGGTATTGGTGATGCTTCGACCAAAAATTTTGAAGGTGTTTCTTTTTCTTGTATGCTATCTAAAAACTGTGTAATTGTATCGTCACCAATATCGACAATACTAATATTCTCTATAATATCTGGATCAATCAAAAGGCTAGGAGATTCCCTGCTTAATGGAGTAGGTATCAGATTTTCCGGTGTTCGATTTGGATCTATGTTGCTTATATTTATATGTTCACTGGCCAGGTTTGGTCGACAATCAACTATCGGAGAAGAAATCTGAGATGGAGGTGTTTGTATTCTTGGTTCAACCTCTTCAGGTGCATGTTTTATATATTCTCTTTCATCCACGAGATCCGGTTGGCGATCCAGCGAAGAAGAAGCCAGAGGCAGAGGTGTTGATGTCGGTCCTTCAATGGCAGCAGACTCAGATGGTTCGCGAGGAATTGGTTCGCGTAGTGCGATATCTGATATTATGAAAACAGTATCGGGCAAAGCATTTGGATTTAGGGGATAAATCCCGCTTCCTCTAAAGCCACCAATTGCGTTGGAAGGAGTAGCTGCGCGAGTCCAAGCATTGCGTATAAGCGTTCCAGCATTGTAACGACTGATCTTTTTGTTAGGGTTTGTTCGCATAAAATGATTGGTTTCATGGTTGAAATAAGTTTTCAATGGTCCGAAAAATGATTTGTCTAAAGGTTGTAGAGCTGAAGTTGTGTGGCTGGGTAAGCACAATAAAACGATGTCATTATCAGTAGCAGCTTGCAGCATGTCTGGCGCAGATGAATGTGATGCGTGTCCGTCTAATATAAGCAACACCTTACCTTGGGGCTTCAGAGGTACAAAGTGTTCTATTAGCCATTTGAAGAAAAGCTCCGAATTTATGTACGCAGACTTTTTATTCATGTAGACTTTTGACCCCTGTGGAAGTCCATTTTCAAAGTCTGGTTTTTTATTTACACCTTTTATTATAATAACTGGTGGAAGAAAGTTACCAATCGCATTGCAACAGGCCACGATTGTCATCGTTTCACCTTTCTCTGCGGATGTAACCGAATGAACCACCTTTGCACCTTTTTTGGCGACAACTTTTCCGGGTTTATTATTTAGCTGGACACCGGATTCGTCCATATTAAATATCCTTTCAGGCTTATTCAAAAGGTCATTATCTGTCATAACTTTAGTTAAAAGCTCATAGAAGTTAAACACTTCTTCTCTACTAAGTCCTTTAGCTCTAGCAACAGATAAGCCTTCAGCTTGTCTGATGGACAACTCCGGATTCCTCTCAATGAAACTTTTGAACCATGCATTTCCGGCCAATTGCTTTTCATTGTCAAATTTGTGTTTTAGTTTAAGTTTTTCAGCAAATTGATATGCTAGCATACAAATTGTCTGCTTGTTAGGAGGAAATCCTGCATCTGCTAGATTGAGAATGTGGTTTACCAACCTTTTTTCATTTGGAAACCCAAGGACAGGATGTTTCCCCAGTGTTAATTGTGTTTTGTTTTGAGCAGCGTAACGCCTTCTTAAAGTTCTGGATGGAATTTCAAAGAGTCGGGATATTTCATTGATCCCCATAATTCCTTTATCCATTTCGTTGAAAGCTGGTAGTAATTTATCTGCAGTCCAAGATACCACTCGAGTTTGAACGCCCGCCTTTCTCTTATATTTTCGTGGCATGGTTCACCTAAAACAGACAATTACAAATATAGGTATGTGCTAAAATCTTTATTAGATCCATAAAATGAAATGTATACTGTAACAAGTTAATACTACTTAGGCACCTAGGTATAGATGCCCCAAAGAACCCATAAAATTTATCAGTAATAATCGAATAAATATAATAATTTAATGCAAAGAAAATTATAAGGAAATAAAACATTAAGAAAACATGTTAATTTATAATGTATAAGGACATGAGGGATATACGCCCTTAGGGGCACCTATACCGCGAAAAATCAAGGCGACTATCCTTTTTGATATGGATAGATGCCCTTGTATATTTTTACTAAAATAAACACAAAACAACAACTTTATGAATATGTATGTGTAATTTAATAACCTGTGTACTGATATAACAAAAATTTTATTGAACTAATTACTACTTGTAAAGTTATGATGCTGTGAATACTTACATAAAAAAGTCCGAGCTGTTTGACACGTTCGCCGCGGAGATTGTTGCACACACGAGCGAAACACGTCCACTTTGAACGACGCACTTGCGGGGTCTGAGGTGCGCCGCGTCTGCGTTCCCGAGTCAACCTATTAAATCGTAGGTACCTATTTCGGAAATATGAGTTTTAAAAAACGAGGCACCTATCCCACTGCGGCATCTATCCCGGTTTTACCCTAGTATATTTAGTACTTATAATTGCGGATTACTTTAAAACTAACCAGGATAAAGAAAATCGTTATATCGTAACTTTTGTTCCCCCCCCCCATATCAATCGACTGAGAATCGAAATAAACGAACGTCAATTTTTTTCGTGAGTACGCGGCACTATCGAATCTGAATCTAAATCGAATCAGTTTGGACGGTGACTCCCCAGACCCTTATTCGAACTCAACTCGATTATACAGGATGTAAAAATAGCAGTCACTATAACTTTTAGATACGATTATACTACCTTTCCTTATTTTGGAAATGTATTTTTTTTTTTTTTTTTTTTGTCAAATAGGAAAAAAACTTTTTTTACTTTTTACCATTTCTTATGTTTTGTCGCAAAAATAACAATAAAGTGAACTTTTTTTTTTAATTTTGGTAAAAACAAATGAAAAAAAAACATTTCTAGAATGAGAAAAGATAGCATAATCATATCCCAAAGTTATAGTGACTGCTCTTTTTACACCCGTTATAAGTGTAGCTATGTGTGCTAGCGCTTCGTTAGTTTTTTTAATATACAACGTTTTTCATATCGGATCCTTTAGACGCCTTGAGCTGATGTCAATTTTCATTCGTAGCTTTATTGACTAATCCACATTGTAATCTAATAAAATATGTTATTACATACGTATCAATAGATGTCTAGAATCTTGGTTGACAAGATTAAAAATTATTAGAAAACAAAAATCATTTTAAATTAAGAAAAAATATTTCAAAGTGGTCCGATTTTCAAGTTATCGGACTAAGCAAGTTAAATTGTTTATGTGGAGTTCCGTAAAATAAGTTTTTCTCATTCGAGAAACGTATTTTTCATTATAAACTAAAAAAAATATAATATTAATTTTAGTCGCAAGAATAACAGAAAACCAAAAAAGTAAAAAAAAGGTATTTAGTCACATTTCAAAGTGAAAGTGAGTGTTTTGTTTACAACCTGTTTAGTTTGTAGGGGAAGGCACCGCAAATGATCTGCGTTATGATACATGTGTATATAAAAGCCCTTTCATGAAGATCGGGTGTACATACCTTTACAACACCTTTAGGAATTCGGTTAGGTAATTTTAATGTCCGTAGGCATAAGGTGAAAAATCGTGTGTGTGCAAGACCTAAGAGCGTTCCCGGTTTGTTATCGAAAATCGGTATCGTAATGTGAAAACGCTTTTACCCTAAACGAAAATTTAACTTAAGTCCGAAATTCCGAAAACACTTAGGTACGGTCGATACATTCGGTTTACGGCTTTTCGACCTTATTACGTAACAATATGGTATAAAAGTGATATCAGATCTGTTAGACGACTTATATTTTATACCTAACTAGCTGACCCGTGCCCACTTCGTTGAGCATGGAAACCGTGTAAACCTTCCCGGGACTTCCACGAATATTTCAAGAAGAATAAAAACTTTTTTTTAAATCACTACCTAACTGTTTCTATGCTCAACGAAGTGGGCATGGGTCAACTAGTTTTTATTTATAAAAATTCTTTCTCAAGTCAAGTCTCGCTAAAACTCGAGATCAGCTGAACTGATTCGGCTATTTTTGGTCTTGAAATATTCGTGGAAGTCCCGGGAAGGTTTACACATTTCATATGTAATGTAATCAAAATGGTAACTGGCAATTGTAATTTATTATCAAAATTGACCTTCAAAAACAAACTTTTTTTTAAATTTTGAATAAAAAAAATTTTTTTAAATCACTAATAATTGTTTCTATGCTTAACGAAGTGGGCATGGGTCAACTAGTTTTTATTTATAAAAATGAATTGCTATTCGATATACTCGCTAAAACTCGATAACGGCTGAACCGATTCGATTATTTTTTAGCCTTGAAATATTAAGGGAAGGTGTAAACTGTGAGAAAATACTGTTTGTATGCTCAACGAAGTGGGCACGGGTCTGCTAGTAGTAGTCTATAATAATCTATACTAGCTTGTTTTCCTTGTTGACTTTCCGAAAATAGCTTGTTAAGTTTCATTTGGAAATAAAACGTTTTTTTTTTATTTTTATTTATTTTATTTTATACCTGACAACCTTCAATTTTTTATTATGGCACTTAAATAATTTATGTTTTAACTTTAATGATAGCAATGGCCCACTTCGTTGACATTGCTAATATTTACGACTTATTAAATGATAGTATTTGTATTTAAAGTTTTCACTAACTACATTTTAGCTCGTTAAAGTTAATATTACGATCCTTGTAAGTTAGTAATAGGCCAGTTAAGTAGGAGGTATTTTTATAGAACCCAAGTATGTGCGCAATACATAGAAGCACTCTCTTCCTTTGTAGCTCACTGAGACGGTTAACCGAGTCGAGAGAACAGGCGCAGTATCGCCTTTTTACATGACCATGCCTAGAAATCGAACCTACGACCATCGGATGCGAATGAGTTATTTTAATACCTTACTAATAAAATATTAACAAACCGAATACAATGTTTTGTCCTTGTCTGATACGTTAAAAACCCATTTGACAAACAAGGAAAAATATAGTTATAGCTTTGTGATGTGAAAATATTTTTTTTTTAGTAAGAATGTAATATACATATATTTTTTATATATGTAACTAAACTATTACTTTGTCATTTAAAAAGTGTATTGTTGTTAATAATTGTTAACACACAAAAAGCCACTTGACAGACAAGGAAAAACATACTAAGTAGTTTGAAATTTTTTTTTTGTAAGAGTAAGAATTTTTTTTTTACTACATATAAATTTGTCATTTAAAAAAAATGTATTGTTAAAAAACAAAAAGTGAACCTTTCACATTACGAGGCCCCGACGAGATTCGAACTCGTGATCTCCTGTTTACTAGACAGGCGCTTTAACCAACTAAGCCACGGCGCCGACGACTTCTCGGTTGAAATTACGATACAATATGTGTGCGTACAGATATTTATTGAGCTCGTTTGAACCAGTTTATTTAGAATTTTGTTTTACAACCTTGTAATATACTGTATTATCTATGCTTGTAATAGTCAGTATTAAAGTTTATTTCGTATACAGTCGAATACTAATCGAAGGTACAACATAGTTATTATTACACATAACACTCTTAAATAGTGCAAAAAAAAAAAACTTTTTTAAGGTTCTGCACCCAGAGGGTTTAAGCGGGACGTTATTACTGATGCGTCGCTGAATTTCCGTTGCCACTATAGAAACAAATTCAAAAAAAATAAATACCTAAGCGGTGTAACTCGCAGTTGGTCGGTTTTTTTTTTTACTTTTAAATATTCTTACATATAATTATGACATCTAAAAACTAGTACAGTGGACTAGCCATTGGCAGTCATAGACCGAGGAAACTAAAACGGCTTCTGGCCATTAGCACAGGCCCATTCGAAAAAAAAAACTAGTGGGCCTTGGCCAGACCGAGCATACTATCTCGCTCAGTCGGAGATCTCCCTTTGGGGCTTCCACTGGTATTCCCACAGGAACAATAATTTCTACTGAGGGAGGGGAATAGTATGTAAGCAATAATGCCCCTTGTGACGACCTCTCAAATATTAAGTAGCTTCTTGCCGCACAATATGATATAAAATTTGGCAGGCGCTTAAACATTTGAGCGACCGTTAAAATTTGACTAAAATTTATTTATATTCTCTTAGAACATATTATATGAATGGACTGACATTTATAAGTAGGTATATTATATTGTTTTATATTATACGAGCGGACCCATGCCTACTTCGTTGAGCATAGAAACAGTTTCTGATGAACCGTTTAAACCTTCTCGGGTCTTCCACGAATATTTCAAGACCAAAATTGCCGAATCGGTTCAGCCGTTCTCAAGTTTTAGCGAGACTAACGAACAGAAATTCATTTTTATATATAAGAATATTTAGAGCAATTTAATTTGAAAATAAGTTTACTTATATATAATGAAAATATTTAAATAATAAATAGAACACAGCTGTATATCCGTCCTTGTCTTCGGGAATCATCGTTCTTAATTGTAAAAGACTATTCGCTTTTGATTTTGTATTTGCTTTCATGGCTTCACCCAGATGTTCAGTGTGTTTTATCAGCCTATTGTTTTATAATCTAAGCCTTAATCCTATAATACTTGTTATGATTGGTAATCTTGACATCCCGAGTTGGTTCAGATATAAAAGTAATGCTTAAGCACTTACTTAGGTTAAATATCTTAAGCCGATAACAGTTTATGTACCTACAGTCATATTATCAAGAGAGTTCAGGCCCCTGATTCTAGATTTTTTCGGTAATTTTTATTTGAACACCCTTTTATGTTTGGAATGAAATATTGTTATGATAGATATACCTTTTTCACTTTTTAAAGCACTTGAAATGACTTTTTGTGCTGACAGTCAATGGAGTGTATTACGTAATGGAGTGGATTTAGGCTAGATACAAAATACATACCGAGCCGGGGCTACTATTTAGTAATGAATACCTACTCTTGTTTGTTGTTCATATCCGGCAAAGACTGATTAGCATTTTGTATGTGATTGATAAGGGATTTGATATAAACTTCACTGACATACTAATTTCCTTGTCAATAAGCGAACCTTATGTCAAATCCTCACATTTTTGTATTCAAACTTCGTAAAAGATGACCAATTCGATTTTAACGTTTATTTATTTATTCATATTCAACAGTTAATTTTGCACATAAACCTATTACGTAGAAAGAAATACATATAATAAATTTCCTTGAGCAGTCCTAAAGAATGTACATACTTATCTACATGACAAATTTGCAGAAAAGTGATAAAAACAATAATAAACGTAATGTGATTACTATATCTACTAAATACTATAATATCACAAGTAATTATTAAAACATACAAATACTATTTAAATTGTATATAATATGTAATGTAAATAATTCTCTGTGGTACTCTCGAACTCAAATAGACCGATGACATTAGAATAGTTCCATAAAATCGTCACTCGATTTCAAACCAATTTGGCGCTAGTGTCTTGACGAACCGTCAAATTCAAATGTAATTTCAAAGTTAAATTTCTTTAAGAATTATAGACCCACTGACTGGAATTCCAACAAACAAAAAGTTTCTAAAACCTTAACAAATATAAGAATATTTCACCAATAGCACTTAAAAAGTCAAATTATGCAATAAATAATGCATCAAAATTTAAATTGCAAAATCTTGGTGCGCATTGTGCAATTTAAACTTCGCGGTTGCGACAAACGGATCATACGAAAATTCGCGTGACGCTGTTTAAATGAAAATATGTGATCCCGTTATTAAAATAGTGGGGTTTTAATATTAATAGGGCGTGTTTCACCAAGTGATGTTAAGGTTAACGTCATGTTAAAATACCATGCCTTCTCATTCATTGACAGAAAATACCAAGGGGATAACATGACGTTTAACGAAGGATTAACTTTAAAATGGCTTGGAGAAACACGCCCTTAGTCTTTTTGTTGACTTTTTGTGTACTCCGAGATCCTTTTTTTAAATAGCTTAATAAGTTTCATTTGGAAATAAAATATTTAGATTTTTGATTTTATTACGAGTGTGACCTTGTATAATATATAAATTATTACTAAAATTACTAAAATATGTATAATATTACTAAAGAGCAAATAATGAGACGATTATGATGATGATGATGATGCAATTCCAGAGACCGAGCTTCGAGACATGGTGAAGGAAGTGGATCAGGACGGCAACGGCACCATCGAGTTCAACGAGTTCCTGCAGATGATGTCCAAGAAGATGCGCGGCGCGGACGGCGAGGACGAACTGAGGGAGGCCTTTAGGTGAGAACAGTTCTAGAAGGTTCTATTATCCTCTGTGGCTCAGTGATCAAGCTGAAGGTTGCGAGCACGAAACCTACCAATGGATGTGTAGTAAACATTGTGTGTTCAATTTAATAGACACTCTAAATTATACGAATAGTATAAAAGTTAAAAAGTTGTCTAGTACTTGTAGCACAAGTTCTTCGAATACTTAACATGGGTCATGTAGGTTTGACGAAATGAAAAAAAAGTTGATACAACCAAACAAACTTGTAAAGACAATTAAACAATGACGTACCGCCGTAATGTTCCAGAGTATTCGACAAGAACAACGACGGACTGATATCGTCGGTGGAGCTGCGGCACGTGATGACCAACCTGGGGGAGCGGCTGAGCGAGGAGGAGGTGGACGACATGATCCGCGAGGCCGACCTCGACGGCGACGGCATGGTCAACTACGACGGTGAGTACCGCCACCACCCGGTAAAAATACAGCAAGGCTGTAAGGCTAAATGATTATAAAACTGTTTCGCCCCGGGCGAGTAACCCCCGATCGATGACGCCCTAAATGAGTATGTTTTGCAAATCTGAATAATACTAAAAATAATAATTTATATTTAGTAAATAGTATGTACATTAAAATGTATTGTTGTATTGTATTTATTTGAAACAAAAAAGTATTTGTTTTAACGCCAATTTTGTATTTTTTTAGAGTTTGTGACAATATTGACGTCGAAAAACTAGTATGCAGAGCAAAAGCCCAAGAGAGTACGTCCCCCACCGGAGTGTCCTTACAAGGATCTCACCAAATTTGGCGGGAAAGAAACTCTTATTTAGATCATCTGTGGACGCCATGTTGCTTTGTGTGTGTACAATAAAGTGAAGCCTAATTGTGTGCGTGTTACCCGAATAGTATCGGCTAGAGTACCGTCATTTTGTAATATTCATCGCTTCGACAATTACACAATCCCCTTTACTAATTAAAATATTTACATATAACTTATACAATATTTGTCTGATATATTGGAGAAGTCACACGAGAGACACAGCAACGTTGTAAAAGTTATCTGCTGTAAATATTTTTGTTAGTAAGTGGGTTTATCTACAGGGTGTTTATGAACCTCCCAATTTTTTTAATTTTTAGTCGTAAGTATGCTTTTGTGTTACACGCCTAAACACATCTGTATATACGTGCATATTTACTCAAGTTCACTAATAATAAATATATTTATCTAAATAATTTTATCCATTCTGGGCGCTGGTTATTTCAAAAATAACTACATTTTTTTATTTGGCATATTATTCCCGTTAATATTAAAAATATATTCGAAAAACATTGATTTATAAAATGTTTAAATTAATGTCAATTGCACACTTTTAAATGTATTTTGACATGACTGATTTAAAATTATACTTTAATGGTTTCACTTACCTAAACTGTACAAATAATCTGTCCAAATGCCCAAAGACAGGTAAAGCTTCACACATAATATGAATCACACATCACTCAATCTAGTCGTACCATAAATTTGTTAGATGTGTATACTGAATAGCATGTTATAACAATTTCTATATTCATGTAATGTAATGGACAAAATGCAATGAATTCGATAATTTATAAGGAACAATTATTTTTTAAGAAACGTCAATATATTTTTTTAATTTTAATGGCATTTATAAAAAATTAAGAGCAATTTGTCCACAATTATTATGTTCATAAAATTATAAATCGTTTTATATTAGGTAAGTTATAAAGAAGTAATATAGTAAAAAATATCATCAGTAAGTAATGTTCATTACATTAAGTCGTGTCATGCTAAAATAGGTGAGTGTTACTAAACTAGATTTTTATAAAATTAAAAATACTAGTCATATAATTTTTAAAACAACTAAATTATAAAAGAATTAATTAAACAGTGAATTATTCATTGTGTGAATAATATAGTGAATTAAAGTTTTATTTATGTTAAATAAACAAAATACTAGGCTAGAAAATCTAGTTCTAGTATTGGCTAACGAATTGCTCTTGACTTTTAGCATACTATAAAAAATAATATTATAAGTTAATAACTTTTGATATTGACATAAGTTAAAAATTAGATTGAGTCAGATTAGGAATAAAATTGGTTGTGTCCATTTTGTAATCATAGCATACACGTGGATAGACAGTGGTGTAATTAAATATTTTAATCGATAAATATTACAAATACCTTTCTCAGTTTGTTATTTCCTTATTAAGTAATTATAATATTTATATGGCGTAACTCGGATAAAAATATATCTAGAAATATTGATGCATCTGCAACTTGCAAGGCAGTATAATCGGTTACTGTATACTTATTATTTTTACAACACATTTATTGGCACAGATTTTTATTTCAAAATTAATTTCAACACCCCGCATATGAGCATGATTATGAAAAATTAATCCAAATCTAGCCTAGGATAAGTAATGGATAAATGTTAAGCTAACTATAACTTAGCCTATTACTAGGTTACTAGATTTGGGCCCGTAAAAATATCTGAAGTAACTAAATAAAACTAAATATTTTGATATTGAATCTTATAATGCTCTTCTAAATTTTTTATCGATAATATTTGATTACAACCACAGAATTTGGAGTAGTTTAGCGTGTGATGTGTTAGGATGTTGGTTTTCGTTAGTCTTCCAAACTCGCTGGTCGACTGAAGATGAGCCAAATCAGTTCATATTGTTAAAGTAGCGTGTGGGTAGTAGATAAGTTAGGTAATGCTACTACTAGGTAAATACTACATGAGATATAACGATTTGTCCATCTATAAAAAGAGAATATACTCTAAAAGGAGGATTTTTATCAAACTTTAAATAATAATTGCCCTCTGGCATTAAGTCTGGCATTGTACAGTGCATAAAGTGTCTAAAATAAAAATACATGCGCGTATCGGAACGCCCGACAGAAACGATAACTCACTACGGCCAGTTTTGTGGGTAAGAGTGAAAGAACAGCCTGCCTGGGAGAGAAGACTGGCGTAACGCGTTACGTAACGAAGCACTTTACCCTCTAATAAGCAGTTATCACTACAAACGTCTTATAACTATTTCCAAATGTAAACCACAATAATGTTAACGAAAACAATGGATATTAAATCTACCCTTGAAATTGGTGAAAAATGACAACTAAATTAAAAATGTTGTAACTGTTTTGTAACGATTTTAAACTCAATTAGGGCGAAATTACTCTGTGGGGCGAACCCAGTGGACTTTGCCCTATTGCGTTTAACGCCAATAGGGCAAACTCGGTAATACTTTTTTCTTTGTTTTTTCCTATGTTTTATGGCGCCACCATTTAATATTGAAATTAGCCGTAAATGTTGTTAATTTAAGTCGACACAAACGAACACACCAAAAGCTAAGTACAAAGAATAAAACGGCATATATGAAATGATGAATGACTTTTCAATCATTGTAAATTTTATTACAAACTACTTTCTTGTCTGTTTGTATATTAACTTTGTTGTAAGTATAATATTATTTAGAATCAAACTGAAATTGAATGTGAAATACACAGAAAACAAAAATAGAAGTTATAAACAGCTTATAGCAATTTAAAATTGAAAATCGATATCATTAAGATTAATGTCGAATTTCTAAAATTTTCGGCCAAGAACTTGCGAAAGAGGTAAAAATGTAGATTAGGAATATAATATACAATAAATGTTATCGAAATACGAATATAGTATATTTAGCTTACAACTGTTATTATAATAATATGATTTATTTATAAAATGTGTGAATCGTATAAAATGTTATATTTAATTATATTTATGTAATAGAATGTTATTTTTTTAAACTAAATTATGACAATAAAATAAAATATTTCCGGTCAATTTGCCAGTTCAAATGTATTATTATTTAAAATTAAATGAAATATAACATTGCGCATATCAAAAGCAATAAGAGTTTATTTTTAATAATAAAAGATGTATATTGAATTATATTTTAGGATTTTAAAAGAGTACCTATATAGTTATGTCTTCTATACATTTTATTTTCATTAAATATTACAAATACAAATATATTGGACAAGATTTAAGCTATGCACCTCACACTTTTTGCTACTCTTCGTCTAAAGTCACTTAATTTGGATTTTTAACTAAACTTTAAGGATTTTAATGTAAATCATAAAAACTTATACCAGCAGCAAATATATTATTATTACAATACGATAAAATATTAATAATAATCAGAGCGCTTCCTTATAATATATTTATTAAAATTACTTACGAACTAACTTGCTTTTTACTATAGTTACTGATTTCAATTATTCATATTTTGATTTCGATTTTAGAATTTATAATATTTATTTTACGAACTCATGTTTATTGTGATACAAAATATTGTATTATTCGTGTGTATTGTGTATCTAATGATTGTTATTGGATTTTGAAATTTGCTGACGACACAATTGGTATGACAGTAATATCAGCAGAAAATCTACAATATCTTAATTTCAACCTTGCTACACAATTATTTACACTTTACCTTGAAACACAAAGATTATGTATCGATAGTTTTCCTCCTAAGCATAAATTATAATGTTCATACATGACAAAAGTGCTACAAATAAAATTTTGCACGACAGTAATGAACCCGAGAATAACATTACTGCGCAGTTTGCAACAACAACTATATTCTTTACACATTTTGTGATGGATAAACGTAATTGAAAATATTGTTAACCGCTACATATACATACAGGGTGTAAAAAGAGCAGTCACTGTAACTTTCAGATACGATTATACTACCTTAACACATTTTGGAAATGTATTTTTTTATATTTTTTTGTCAAAAACAAAAAAAATAGAAATGGTAAAAATACCATTTCTAATTTTTTTGTCGCAAAAATAACAATAAAGACAAATTTTTTTTTTTTAATTTTCTTGTAAAAAAAATGAAAAAAAAATTAATTTCTAGAATGAGACAAGGTAGTATAATCATATCCCTAAGTTATAGTGACTGCTCTTTTTACACCCGTTATAGTCAGGGTTCTCCTTATTAGTATCAAGCTAATTTTTCGTGAGTACCTTCATTTTGATGAGTCGCCCAAGAATTTCTTGGACGGAACGCTTGTTTGTGGTAGCTAACAGAGTTTGGTTTGGCGATTTCAAAAAAAATTTTTTTTTTATAAAACTCAAGAATTATACGAAAAAATATTTGTCCTACAAAATCTATGGTTTGATCAAAGAGTTCCCTTTTGCCAACTTGTATCGATAACGAGGTCATTTTAAATTATTAGTAACCAGCTGATTTGGTTTTTATTACTTAGTTAATATTATTGTAATTCAATAGACATAATTGTCCTACAAATTGCGTGGTACGTTATCCCGGTCCTACGCTCGAAAGTTGAGATTTTTTTTATCCTTGCGAACTTTGTTAGCTACCACATTCGAGAGTTCAGTCCAAGAAATTATTGGACGTCTCATCAAAATAAAGGTACTCACGAAAAATTTGCTTGATACTAATCAAGTGAAAACAATGTATGGGGGACTGACTGTGTGTGTGTCTGGCATCGTATTTCTCAATCGGATGAACCGATTTTGATCTAGTTTTTTTTTGTTGGCACGTTGACGTTTCAACTTTGTCACTTCGCTCTCTGCTTGAAAATTAAACATTTTGTTACAACGTTTGGGATTTAATAAAAAAATTTGATTATAGAATACTTTCAATTACGTACGATAATAAATAAGTTAAATAACAAACAGATGCAAAGAAATTGAGTTATAGTAACCTTACATTATTTTACTAATATTTTTGCTATTAAATTTGAAAAAAATTCCTTTCCTACTTCTATTCTCTGTAAAGTAATATACTTAAGTTACGAATGTACCTGTATTGTTGATAGAGTAATGTTGGACCTTTGGCGATATATATAAACCATATAATATTAATGCAAGTTAGAAATTTGATGTATTTAACTAGTGGAATATACCAGCTTCATATGGGAAAAGACATTTTAATAAAGTTCATATGTGAGTGTTTTGTGTCTTATTCATTTTCATACCCCGAAGACTGATGAAGATAGATGTGCCAACTATGTCGAACATAGTTTGATTTGCGATTGCTTAGCTACTATATTATTTTAGACTAGCTGTGCCCGCGACTTAGTTCGCGTGGTTTTTGAGTGACCGTTTATGCAGCGCACGCAACGTACTTAAGTCCCCAAATGTGAATAATTTCCTCCGTTTTTGCAATAGTTCTCACGTACGCTTCGCTCCTATTGGTCGCAGTGTAATGTTATAGCCTAATGCCTTCCTCTATAAATACACTATTCAACAAAAAATATTTTTTTAAATCGGACCAGTATTTCCTAAGATTAGCGCGTTTCAGCAAAAAAACAAACAAACTTTTCCGCTTTATAATATTAGTATACCTACATTCGTTTTTATTTGTTTTATTAATTACGCTTAAACTTTAATTGGCTAATATGTAATTATTGGTGAGAGCTGCAAATAAACGTTTATTTATCTAGGGGCACGGGAGTGCCCCCGCCAAGACCAGTCAAGTGGAGCGCAAGGGCTACCTACCTTTTCTCGAAACGTTTCGTCGTTTACAAAAAGTTATCAGATATCGTATAAAGCTAAGCTCTAAACACTACACGCTCTAAATCTACAAGCTATACATTACACCTTAATCAAAATCTATAAAAAAGTGGTCAAATCTCATGTAGAACCAAGATTCTTGATCTATGCCCTTACCTTACCAGGCCTAACTTCACATACTCTACATCATTCAAAACGTGATACTTGGTTCTGAAATAAAATTTGAGCGTCCATAATATAACGCTAATTTTTAATTAGGTACGATAGTATGTGAAGTAATGTTATCACTTATCAATAATCACCTACTTCGAAACTCGAATGCTGATAATGTAATAATTGATAAGCGATTACCCTCATACTTTAAGAATATTAAATAGTCGCCATGTGGTCGATTTTCGAGCAAAGTTTCTATTTTAAACTGTATCCGGGTTAGACTTTATTCTAAGACTAGCTGACCCCTGCTCGCATGGTTAAGCGTATAAACATTTTCACTTGTGATCAAATCCAAACCTACCACCACGATCAACGTTTAACGCGCAACCTGGAACCCGCAATGCGCACCTCGCAACCAGAAACGCGCAACGCGCAACACGCGGAGCTCATATAAATAAGTATAATTTTGCATGTTCCAACGTTATAGAGTCTAAACAACTAATTATTTCCGAAGTCGGGTTAACATTTTTATAATATTTATAAGTTATTATAAATACTAAAGATAAATCAAGACACCACTGATTAAGAAGCTTATCCGTGTTATCTTTTATTCTTACGGAGGGAAATAAAGCAATATGGCGGCACACGGCAGGCGCGTGCGCCGTGACAGGCGTGTGCGCGCCGCCGCCCGCCATTGGTGCGTGCGCGTGACGTCACGAATGGGGACAATAAGCGGTATCAATACACACACGAGATATGCAGGGGTCTATTGATAACGTTGAAGAGATGTAAACGTCAGAAGAGAATAGCGGATATTAAAAATTACTATCGTCCTGTAAGGGTTTTCATTCGACAAATTTATATATTTATTTATTTGAGTCAACAAACGGTTTACACAATAATGTTTACAATAAAAGTATTACAATAAGAATAATCCACTTAATCGTGTAGCCAGCACCGTTAACTCCAGATAATTAAAGAAAACATCAGTTGCAAGGGTATACAGCAACACGAGATGAATAATATAAAGTTTTACATTCAAAATTTAGCTATTACAATGAGAATTTAGTTATTTAGTGTTGGATAGGTATATGCAAATGTTAGAAGAGAAGCAGTACGAAGTATTTTTTAATGGGCATGGGCGAAATTCGAAACTATAGGAGATAGCGAAAAATAGTGATAGGACTTGCGTGGCCTATTTTGACAAAAACAATAACTGCATCATTATAATTTTGATAGTTCCATTTCTATAATAATATCATAATAGCCATGGACGCTTCACACAACGTCAATCTAGCCCTGTGCTAACCGAAGAACTTGTGTTACAGGTACCAGACAACGGAAATATATTTAATACTTTACTCAACACATATTTATGATTTTTATTAGGTATATTATACACAAATTTAATACACATCCATGACCCAGGAACATTGAAAACTTTTTGTTCCCTCGGCGGGATTCGAACCCGCGACCTCTCGTTCGAGCACCAACGCGGTCAACTACTGCGCTACGAAGGTCGTCTTTTTGTTGTAGAGAAATGGCTAGGGGTTGGGAAAAATAACCCGGTTCGATTCCCAGCTAGCGTTTGATACTGATGATGATGATAATTATTCACGCGGGCAAGTCGGTGATACCAGCGTGTCTAACATTACAACAAACAGATAATAACTGTTATCGCTCAGTCATTTCTTTTAAGTACCGGTAGTAAATACCAGAAAATAAAGATCCGGAGATAAATACCTTAGCATGAATAATCGGCAACAACGTATTCGTAACTAGTGAGAGTTGTATGAAAATCATGGCAGCGCCTGGCATGGGCACTAAGCATTTATCATCTGACTAGCTGTTCGCGCGACTTCGTTCGCGTTTTTGAGTTACTTAAGCCGTTTATGCAGCGCACGCAATGAAAGTCCCCAAATGTAATTAATTTTCCCCGTTTGTGCAACATTTCTCACTGACGCTTCACTCCTATTGGTCGAAGCGTTATATAGCCTAAAACCTTCCTCTTTAAATGGACTATCCAACAAAAAAAGATTTTTTCAAATCGGAGCAGTAGTTCCTGAGATTAGCGCGTTTAAACAAACAAACAAACAAACTCTTTCGCTTTATAATATTAGTATAGATAAAAATACGAATACGTTGTTGTCAGTTGTCCGTGCTAAGACCAATGAATGTAGGTGAAGGTAATTTTAGTTTTCAAAATATTTAAAGTGACATGGCGCGTCCGCTCAATTCATCAGCGCTGTTCATTTTCATCTTATGCCTGGTTGCGGCAACTTGTCTAACTAACCAAACTAGCGAGTTTGGTTAATGACAACAATTTCCGATCTATCTATCCCGTTTCAACATTGAATAAGAGAGAGAGAGAAAGAATATGGGTAAAAAATACATTTTGATCCCGTTTTAGGTAAATATACAGTGTGTCTTATGGTTCATAATATATCAAGCCGAATATAGTGTGAAGAGAGGGACGCGTAGAGAATTTTTGTTTTGGCAGCTCTTATAAATTACTATAACTAAAAAAAATTAAAGGTCTAAGATGACCACAAGGAGTGAATATTACTATGCTGGGGCTTACTGGCTCCTAGTCTATACACACGAACGCACTGTTCGTTGACCTAAGACTTGACCACGATTGAAACTCATCTGGGCCCTGAGTCAAGATGCCATCGCTAATTATCGCTTACGAAGTTCGAAAACAAAATGTATGGAATTTGACATAATCTTCGCTAAATGACATAATATGAAATCGCTTGTCATTAAGCAAAGCTTATGTCAAATCCCATACGTTATGTTTTCGAACTTCGTAAGCGATAATTAGCGATGGCATCTTCGGGGGCCTGTTTTGTGAATTTAATGGAGATCTTTAATCCTGATTTGTCGCGTTATGGTAAGTAATTTATATGAGGTTCCACCTTCCCTTCACCGATTTCGGTGTCGGTAGCCGATTTCCTTGAAACCAGGCCAGCTACGCAGGAGCTATTTTATAGTGTCTAAGTGTGTGCGCAATACACAGAAGCACTCTCTCTTCCTTTTACTCTCATAACCCAGTGGGACGGTAAACCGACACGACTGGCGAGAGAACAGGCGCAGGTCCGAGACTTTTTACATGCCCATCCGACGCATGGATCATCTTTCTGTTGTCAGACAATCAGGTTAGCCTGCATTGTCCTAACCAAACTTGAAAACAACATTTTTTGTTGTTTCAACGCGGGAATCGAACCCACGACCTCCTGGTCGAGAGCGTAGCTCTAAACCACTAGACCACGGAGGCGAAAAAAAAAACTATAAACTATAAATGCTCTACGCGTAGAACATTTTTTGTTCAAATTCTCGATCATCGAATTCATCGAATTATTGATTATATCAAAACAAATATTCGGCTTGATATATGAACCTTGAGGCAACCTGTATTCTGATCCCAATCATTTTATCTTATGCTTTCACAATGATTTTACAAGCACGATTAGCTGCAGAACAATCAACTATATTGAATGTTACTGCATTATTTGTTTTACTTTATGATGATATTGTCACTGGCATAATAAATGACTATTAAGGCTTAGTGGTTCATTCAGGTCGGACGTTCGATTCTAATGTTAGCGTAAACAAAAGTAACTATATCAGCGAGTAGTTACCCATATAGGGTGTAAAAAGAGGAATCACAATAGTGACTGCTCTTTTTACTTATTTACTTATTAGTAATAACTTCTTTTTACTTATTAGTAATAACTTCTTTTTACTTATTAGTAATAACTTCTTTTTACTTATTAGTAATAACTTTGAGATACGATTATTCTACCTTTCCTCATATTGGAAATGTATTTTTTTTATATATTTTTTTTGGTAAAAACTAAAACAATTTTTTTTTAACTTTTCACCATTTCTTTTTTTTTTGTCGCAAAAATGACAATAAAAGAAAATACATTTCTAGAATGAGAAAAGGTAATATAATCATATCCCAAAGTTATAGTGACTGCTCTTTTTATGAAC